>OY757912.1:87565924-87660924 GCA_963585895.1 Sepioteuthis lessoniana
ACATGCGGAGTACCCTTTTATTGCCATCACTCTCAGGTCCACTCTGGCCCAGAGTTGTAGCACCTAATAGAGTCCTATCTATGGGTCGAATAGAACAAAACTGTACACTAATGGTAAACTGAATTGTTTAGAATAGAACAGTTTTTACATTCAATTGTGTGCAAATAAAAAAAAATATGTACTTACGCTAATCTGAATTGTTTGCTATTATGAAGATCTTGAAACATACAAACTTTTATCAAAATGACTTTTTCGGGTTATCTAACGCCGAATGCGTTAGATAACCCGAAAAAGGTTGATACACCGTAAAACAAGATAGCCAACCAACAACTTTATTGCTAACACAGTAATAAAAATTTTAAAAAAGCTGTTGCAAATATTGACACCCTTGGCAAAGACTAATAATAATATTACTAATGCTTTCAATGACTTTAGTTTTCGTTTTCATATATTATTTCTTACGAGTTGTTGTAGGAATTCAGGCGTGGGTTGTTTGACACAAAAAAGATTACAGATGGTTGTCATCAAATTCCGGAATGATGGTTGTCATTTCGTTTTTTTTTTTTTTGTTTTATTTCAGACTTTTTCACATTTTTTTCCGTCCTCTAAAGATGAAAATAGTTCCTCTTAAGACAAGAATATAAAAAGGAAGGGCGAAAAAGAAAAATAAATGAATAAATTTCTAAAGATATTTCGTTTCTATTTTTGATTTCCATTTTTGGTTATAACTTCTTTAAGTATCAAGTCAACACATTGTCATTCTTTTTCGTTTCGTTTCGTTTCGTTTCATGTCTTTGTTTTTGTATTTTGTTCTGTCGTAGACGCATATGCTTTTCATCAAAAATTAGCAGCATCTGCTTTCTTATGTTTATTTTTAATTTTTTTATTATTTTACATGCTGAGATTGAGATCGTCTGATGTTTGCTTTTTTAATTTTATATTTAAAATTTATGTTTGAGAAATTTGAGAGTTTTACAAACCGCATAATTTTTTCTTCCTTTTGGGTATCATAGCAATTAGTTGTTAACGGGATTGTTTAATGTTGAAGAATGTTTGTAAAAATGAAAAATAAAAAAAATAAAATGAAATGTTGTTAAGTCTGAGAAATGAGTTATTTCCCTTGGATTATTTATTTAAAGTTGACAGATAAATAAGGTCTCCAATCCTATAACCACTGTTGTCAGTGCGGCTTATAATACCTTGACTGCGTTAAAACTCCAAATAAAATAATTTTATTCTAGATTGGACATGAAACCACATCTATTAACAAGGCATGCGTTAAAGAGCTCTTGAGAGTATGCAGTTTTTGAAATTACTTCCATCCTGCTTTGATTCTGAGCTGTAGTACCAGTTAGGATCCATTCTATTGAGGAAGCAGAATAGCCAGATATAAGTTTTGATTTTGAAATATATTTATACACTGGATCGTAAAACTAATGTCAAACTATGGCACCATGTCGAAAGTTAAAACACAACACAGCACAAAACAACTCTGTTGGTTGCTGGGTACGAAGGTTTATTTGGGCCTGCATCATTTACAGCAGTCGACGAAAAGAGAAAAATAGGGGGTAAGGAATATATGTCAAAAGATTAGATAGATGCTATAAACATGTGCGAGGCGAAAGGGACAGCGACAGATTCAGACATTTCTTCTCTGCTAATTCGGCTGCAACCCCCTCTCATCGGGGCTACATCGTCGTCTCCTTATCAACTTTGATTCTCTTTTTTATATATAAAATCATTCCTTCATTAAACACTATCACCACCTTTAGTGACATGTCATTGCTAAATGTCAGCTGATATCTACCTAATTGTCTATATTAATATAATAGCTCACTGCTGATTCTAAAACAAATTTGTTGATCTTATGAATTTGCTTATCCTGATGTGATTGACGTGTTTATGGAAAACAAAGTCTACTCAAGCTCTGACCTTTACAAAACGAAACCCTACAAATTCGAACTAAAAGTTTTACTAGAAAACAATTCATATCTAAAATAATTAAAACAAATCCCTTATCATTTTTACTCCATCTATGAGGTGTATATATGTTTCAAATAACAGTGATATTTATTAATTTCTTAAAACCATTCTGCTTTAAAATTTGTATTACTCGATAATAATACTTGAACCAATATAACGGTGTACAAATTACCTGCATTAGATAAGAATACTTAAAACCATTTAAATGTGAGCTAATTATTTGTATTATGAATGATTACATGAAGTTATAATTGTTAACACATAATTATTATTTTACTGAGATTGAAATCCTCTGAAGTTTTTTTTTAAATTTTATATTTAAAATTTATGTTGGGGAGAAATATGAGCGTTTTACACTCCCCAATTATCACACCATCTCAATTGCTTTTCCATTAAAATTTTCCTGTCAACAATCCTAGTCAGGTCTCTATGATCTGATTGATTTTAACACTGCAGTTGTCTGGATGGCCCCGTTTCTTCCTCTTACCTCTAGTTCATACAGTCTCTCTTTCAAGCCTTCAGAGACCGTTCCAGTGGTATCAGTTTCAATTGCTATCAACGTCACTCACATGTTCCACAACATTTGTTAGCTCAACTAGAAGATCTACATATTTATCTATACTTTTTTTTCTTTTGTTTTCACTCAATGGTCCGCTGGAACTGCAAAATCTTTTCGATTATACGTTCTTTTTTAATTAATTAATAGTTATCTTCTGACCTGGATTGGGTTATCCGATCCAAAAGTCCGATAGAATTTTGTGGGTCTCATTTTCTTGAAATAGATGCTTGTATGTGGTTATTCCACTTTGGTTTTGGTTTCTTTGTTTAATGGCATATCAACCTTTGTTGGTTATTTAATGCCAAAACCACCCTTCTAGAAGTACAGTAGGGGGTACGATTTAACCCTTTGATGGGACGATAAGGGATTAAGCGATTAAATGTTAAATCTCTGTCTCTACATAATCTACACCATTTTTCTAAATATAGTTCTGTTTTTATTATGGATTGCTATTAAAGGATAATCAGTTTATCTCTTCAGATTTCCACCTTGAAAAAAAAAGTTTGAATTCTACGTTGAATAATCCAACGAGAGTGGAGAAGCCGTCAAACATACAAACAAACAAACGACAATATAAATCAAATTCAAGACCGGAAGGAACATTGAAACTTGAATCAAAATGAATGACATTTATTCCCCTCCTAAATTCGAAACTTATTTTCCAACGTCGTTACGGTGTAGTATTACTCATTTGAGAAAACATTTATTTCAAACTTTTCTTCAAATTAGGTACGTTCAAAGGCCCACGGTGACGTTATCTTTGTAAATGCATAAAATAGGGTTGACCTTAGAACGCCTCTTTTCAGTCCAGGAACGACCCGACATAAAATGGAGCGAAACAGAGAAATAAACAGAAGACGTAACAAGTGTGAAATTCTAGTTTCTTACAATTTGCGATCTTTCCTGACTAGAAACGATCTTCCGTTTCCGTGATTAAAAAAAATCTTTTAGAATTTATTCAGTCGATATTTTCTCCACCAACACACTAATCAGGGTGAACTGGTTTTATTTGTGTGAATATCGATTGATACAAGGCCAAACATTCTGTTATAGATGATTGATCTCAAGTTGATTTGGACATAGCACTTGTGATACATGAATAAAATTCTTCAATGCTTGTGCCTTCTTGATAGAGCTAAGAATACATTGAATAGAAGTTCTGAAGAGGTATAGGACACCACACAAAACTAAACTACGTCTGATGGTGAGGCTCCAATTCTTTTTTGCCATTGCCTATAAGTTCACTCTGATCCGCTCTGTTAATACCTATTAGGATCACATCTATGTGCCAGAAAGAACAGTTCAAATATTATCCTTATTATGTTGAACTGTGTACAAATAAATCAATGAGTAAATAAAAGAACCTGTTAAAACAACTGAAAAAATAAAAAAATAAAAATATGAATGTACGATTGACGTGATTCCTTAACCTCCTGGCATCACTTAACTCTTGATGGATAGACATGCAGTTAAACCTATCTTTAAATCTTCAATGCTGTCACATCATTGACTAACACTAATTATGTTAGAACTGGATGTAGTATACTACCAAGTTACCAAGTACAATTGCAGTTGTAATTTACTAAGCATTTTACTTAGATGTGGCACAAGGCCATATGAAAGGGGCACCCAAGGAGAAGTACAATTGCAGTTTTGTGTATATCCTCACTATTAGGTAAGACTTGCAGTAGGGACTGTATTTGACGAATAAAACCTAAATTGCAGGTGCTTTTTTTCCTTCTTGACTTATACTTTCATATTGTCAAAACTTTAAAGAATTTAATTCTGAATATAAGTAGAGTAAATAAACCACGTCAAATATGAATTCTTCCAAGAAATATGTATTTGTGCTAGAAATTACAATTCATGCTAGAAATTAGAATTTATGCAAGAAGATATTAATTTGAGATAGTAAATATGAATATAAAGTTGTGCTAGAAATATGAATGAATGAAAGAGAATATTAATTCGTTCTAGAAAATATATACAACAGAATATGAATTTCTGCTAGAAATATGAATTTGTGGAAAAAAATGAATTCATGCTGGTAAATCTGAATTCGTGCTAGAAAATATGAGCTCGTGCTAGAAATATAAATTCGTGCTAAAAATATGAATTTAAATTCAAGCGATAAATTCGAATTCGTGCTAGAGTATATGAGTTCATGCCAAAAAAAAAGACAAACGAATTTTGAGTTCAAGATTATAACTCTGAATAGAAATAGTTCAGTAAATAAGTTACGCCAAAACTGAGACTGTAGAAAATAAGCAGTATTAGACTAACGTCATAATATGCTTCAAATCTTATCATATTACGTTTAGGAAAACTAGATAGTGTGTGTACACACACACACACACACACACACACACACATATATATATATATATATATATATATACTGTGAGTTTGAGATAAAGGAGAGACGAAGATGATCTGTTTCATAGCCAGGATCTAAACCTAAATGTCTCTGTTGGATTTATCAATCGGATTATTACCGAAAGGAAATAGAAAATATTTATTTTTTCCAAATGTGATTTTTGATGTTTTTATCCAAGTAAATAACAAAACCTACTTATTGTCTTGCCATTCTGCAACACATAATCACCAAAAATTAATCTGCCTCGGGCGTATGAAAATAATAAGCCGGTACACCTTTTGGCTCTAGAAATTATTCGCATTGTTTAATATTGCCAACTTGGTGGCTGACATAGGTGTATTTTTCATACCACCGACAATATTCTTAGTTAATATATAGCAAAGCTTAGAGGAAAGTATTCAACGCAATAATCATGGCTTAGACTACGCTGTATCCCCTTTAGAAGACCCCCTTACCAAAATAAAGGAATGTTCTGAGAATGACACGAAACTGCTTCCGGTACTTTAGTTCTAGTCATGGAGATCTGGAGAGTGTGCAGAACATATTTATAGCAATTACTCCCAGGTCCACACTAACTTTGAGAGGTAACACCTATGAAAGTCCCATATGTGAGTCAAATTGAACTGTTAAGAAAAACTGTTGGTATTGGATAGGCATACTTGAAACTGCATAAAAATTATCATTAAATAGAAGAGACCGTTGATAAATTACTATGAACAGATGACTGAAATCTCCCAACGGCTCCAGGACAAAAACCTTACTACCAGATGCAATTTTGTTTTCTATCAAGGAAATACAGTTGTGATATTCTTGGAGAGTATCTTGAGGAGCATTTATCATAAGTAAAAAAAAAGAGGAACTAAGACTTCATCATAAAATTTTCTAGTGTGTGATGAACAGATTTTTATTTTTGCAAGGGAATTCGTCGCATGTAGCTCGGCTTTGAGCCAGGCCCTGTTGGTGGTTTGGTCACTTCGTGACAAGTTCGTAACGCTCAACCTCTAGGCCACTTTGCGAAGGGCTCACTGCATTCGCAAACACATTATACAGCATTTAAAATATCGTCATATAATCTCATAGACATTGTTTCCTCGTAGAATAGGGAAAAGCATGCTTGCTATTATCTTTAGCCACAAAAATTGTTTTTCTTTATATTTCCTTATTCAATACATATAAAACAATGGTTTAACTTTCATCAGGTATCTAGTGCCTGTTACATAGCACTAATACTCTTGGGAAAGGTATGAATCCAATTATTCTCCCTCCAGCTATGGGTAAATAGTAGGACAGACTAATTTCTTCAGCCTTGGTAAGGCAACTAGTCTAGGAGAAGGAAAACTCTGAATTCAAACCTGTTAAACTCCGCTTAAAAAATTGACCATGTGTCATATCCTGCCCGAGCGGAGGGGTTGGGTAAATAGGATCTAGTGCCTGTTATACATCACCCTTTTTTACCTTTTTTATTCTTTCTATTTATTCATTAATTGTAGATGTATAGGCTGTTAAGAGACAAAAGTTATGAAATTTTCCCTGATTGAATACTCTGCTTTATACATAATTATTCTATAAAGTAATTGTGCAGTGTGAAAACTTTTCAAAACTTTCATCTCGGAATATTTATAAATCAGAATAAAAAACGTAATGAAACATTGAGAATTTTTTTGAAAGTTTTTCACTTCTTAAAAGAACACGGATTAAAAAAATGAGAATTATATTAAAAAGTGCTGAAATTTAAAAAAAAACAAGCTTTTCCCAATACTATTATTACATCGACGACTGAATTCATCAATTCATCATAAAAGCAATTTCTGGTAATTATGGGGTGCTCGGGTGTAACGGTAATTGTCGTAGGATTTTGCTACCCGAGTTCAAAATTTGAAACTGTTTACTTGAATTTCACATAAACGTAATAGCCTTGAGAAAGGTATTAACCCAGCTATTCTCTTGTTAATTGACAATAAGCAGAACAATGTGGGCATGGCAAGAGGTCTAGCAAAAAGAAAACTCGGAATTCAAACCAATTGTGGACCTGGAGAAGTATTGGAACCACCCCGCAATCTCTAGCCAAGAGACACTATATGACTAGTGTCTCAAAAACCAAACTGCCTTACAAGACCAGTGAGAGAGGAAGTAAGTTTAATGCAATTATTTCAATAAAATGTCATTTACCATAAAAAAAAATCTGGTTTCATTTAGATCGATAATTTTAGGGACAAATTCAGAAATCTCATTTTTTATATGACAAAATAAACCACTTTATATATAAATTTCTAATAAAGTAATATTGTAGTTTGTATACATTTCAAAGGTTTTATCTTGAAATATTGATAAATCAGAATAAAAATATAATGAAACACTAAAAAGTTTTTGGGAAACTTTTTCTATTTTTTAAGAACACGGATTAAAAAACGATAATTTTAATACCTAACAATGTACCATGTTAAAATGTACTGAAATTCAAATATACTTTTCCAATGCTATAATTACAATTAATTATAAAAACAATTTGTTGCGGCTAAAAACTTATTCTTTTATATTATGGCAACAGAAACACGGTAAATTTTAAACTAATTTTTTTTCGTCAAAGTTTTTGTATTACTTTCTTTAATTATATTGTGGATAATCAATATTGTTACTTTAAGAATATTTTAATTTTTTTCCAAAAAGCTAAATGGACTTTCCCCAAATCAGTTGTGCCAAAACGTTAACGCCCGATCAGGTACGATTAATTAACTTTTTAAAAAAGATTATCCCATTTCGTGAAGAGGAAATTATTTGATCATTACAGCATGCACCATGGCTGTGACACTATAACACTTCCAAACAGGCTTAACCTATCTATCTATCTATCTATCTATCTATCTATCTATCTATCGCATCAGTGTTCGAGAATTTGAATATATATCATGTATGTAAATATTCTTTTACACACACACACACACACACACACACACACACACACACACACACACTTATAAACTTTTCCAGTCGGCTGGGACTGTAGAATACACCGATTGCACCTCTGCAGTTGGGTCACCCCACCTTCGAAGATTGTCTTGCATATGACACTAAACAATGTGATGGTGAGGTTCCAGCAATGCTGGGGTTTCGGAAATGCGGAGTACCCCTTCATTGCTATCACTCCCAGGCTCACTCTGACAGGGTCCTATCTATGGGTAAAATAGTACTAAACTGGGTACTAATGCTAAACTGAATCACTTGAAATAAAACTCTTTTGATATTTAAACTACGTACTTATGCTAAACTGAATTGTCTGAATTACAACTGTTTGAAAAACTGAATTGCTTGAAATAGAAATGTTTTTGACAATAAAACTGTAAGCAAAGAAATAAGCGTACTTATGCTAAACTGAATTGTTTGAAATAGAACTGTGTGTTTCTATAAAAATGAATTTGGCATTAAATAACCTACAAATGTTGATATGCCATAAAACCCAAACAAACCAAACCAAATCAAGCACTTATAAACGCATACACATTCATACTGATTCAATATCTGTCTTTGTTTTCTGTTGTTTTCTACTGTCTCTTTGTCTATCTGCCTGTCTATCAAACTATCGGTCGATCACATATTTAGGCGCGAATGGAATATGCTTCCTTACGTATAGAAATACAAAATTCCATAGTAATGGTCAACCAAAAATATTCGGGGAACCGGGCAATGTTTTAAAGGCTTTACCGTTACAGTAATTTGGGAGAAGGAATAATTGATGTTATCTATATATCCGATAACAACAGAAAATTTGATAAACATAGCAGAGAATTTCTCATTGGAGTAATGTTAGACTTTAACCGACAATATAATTATTAAGTGAATAAATATATACACATACACTAACATAAATAAGCCTCACCCAGATTTTAGATATGTCGCATACTTTTGACGTTTGTATGGGCCTTAGCTGCTCAGAAATTAGTTTTGTTTCAAGTTTTAAATGAGGTGGCAGTATGTTGCTATAAAAAAAATTCGGCATTAGATCATCTTTCAGGGCGAGGCTTAAAACTTTTTGAATATATATATATATATATATATATATATATATTGCACTAGTCACAGATGTGGCTGGTATGTTTATATATTTGTAAGTGACTGACGTTGGAAACCTCTTAAAGCCAAGATCAGATAACTGCAACTTAATTATCTGAAAGGCATTTAGCTTTGTTTGGTTTGGTTACTTTGTTTAATGCTATATCAACCTTTATAGGTTATTTAAGGCCAAAACTATTCTCCTAGAAGAACAGTAGTGGTACTATTTAACCCATAGATGAGAGGGTAAGGGGGTTCATACCTTTTCCAAGGGTAATTGCCCGAAAGTGAACGTAATAGCGCGATTGGAGTACGAACTCGCTTACTACGATTCCGCAGTCCATCGCTTTAACCATTACACCACGAGGACACCCGATTTAGCTTTGTGTTAAGATAATAATAATAATAATAATAATAGTAGCAACACAACTACAAGAAAAGATACAACTCGAAGAGATAAATCAGAAGTTACTATTATATAATTAAGACAATGATTTTTTTTATTAATCATTTTTCGTCATTTATATTTTAAGATTTAGTTCAGTAAGGAATTGAACTACTTGGGTCTCATAGTATAGGTGCATAGTCAGATAGTGCAGTCGTACGCCCGCGCGGAAATGATATGACCATTGTCCTCTGTCATAATAAACCCCAGACAGGAAATGGGGCTGGAGTGTGGCTGACATCATGCTCAGAAGAGATGGTCCTGAGAATTTGTGGATTTTGAAAAGACTGTAGTTGAGTATTCGACTGTTGAAAGGGCAGTTGGGTTTTTCCACGTGGTTGAGGCGTGCGGTTGAGTTTTTCGGATCTCGACCAGCAGGGATGAATTGAGATCTTAAACATCACAAGATGCACTGCGCGTTGGGGTGGAGTCAGCATAGTATGGTTAGCATAGGCTTTTAAGAATTGTGTCTCTCTACTCGTGTCACCATGGACCGAGGCCAGAAATGAATAAACCTATTCGGATCCGAAACGAAATAGTTCGCCTGTATTTGTATATGTTTTTGTTTTACTGTTGTGATTGATATCATTATGGCTATACAACAGTATTGGCGAAAGAAGGAAAACTAAAAAGATACCGGGACAGGACCAAACAATATATACATAACAGAACGTTGCAAAACAATGGAAAGCAGGGGATGAAAGTGCGAAGATAATCTAGCAACCAGATGCAACGGAGGCAAAACAATTTTGGAGTAAAGTATAGGAACTGAGTGTTCATACCACGCAAAAAAACTCAAATTGATAAACAACATAAAAAAAGATTTGGAAAGCGTCAAAGGAAAATATACATATTGATTCAAACTGAGTGACACTCAAAAAAATACCCAACACGAAAACTCGAGGCACCGATCCTATTTACCCAACCCCTTCGCTCGGGCAGGATATGACACGAGGTCAATTTTTAAGCGGAGTTTAACAGGTTTGAATTCAGAGTTTTCCTTCTCCTAGACTAGTTGCCTCACCAAGGGTAAAGAACCCAGTCTGTCCTACTATTTACCCATAGCTGGAGGGAGAATAATTGGATTCATACCTTTCCCAAGGGTATTAGTGCTCTATGAAATGCAATCAGCCTCGTCCAGGATTTGAACTCGTGTCGCCGTGTCCATTTCCTACGACGATAACCATTATACCTCCAGGCACTGATGGCTTACATGGATTCTGGTTTTAAAAGTCCCTTTCCATCCATGACAGATTGGTAATCGAAAGGAACAAAATACTTTCATGAAACAGACATACTCGAATGGATGACCAAAGAAAAACAACTCTGAACCAGAAAGACAGCCCAAAATGAACCGCTCCGAACAATTATAGACGTATAACTTGCCTGAAGAGGATGTGGAAAATACTAACATCATAAATTAGGAGATTTGCTATTCGTTAATAAGCCGTGAACTGTTCCCTGAGGAGCAGAATGGATGTTGCAAAGGATCCAGAGGGACAGGATAGCTCCTATATATTGATCAACACTTCTTCAACGTGAATAAAATGAGATGGAAAAACCTGGCTATGGCGTCGATTTACAACAAAAAAGTCTAATGATATAGTCACCCAAAACTAGATAATACGCTACCAAAAATGTCCGAGATATCCGACAAAATCACAAAGTTTATCGATAGAACCAGGGAGAACTGGAGAGTGGAATTGACGGTAGGGGGTAAAAATGTAGCTGTGTTAATATTCTCGGGCGATGCACTATTACCATTTCTGTTTGTATTGGCGATGACGCCATTTAATTACATAATCAGGAAATGATCTGGCAGGTGCAAACTAACTAAATCGTAAGAAATGTTCAATCACCTAATTTACATAATATAGATAAATGACATCAAACTGTTTGCCAAAAAAAAAAAAAAAGAAAAGAAATGGAAACCCTCAGCGAAGTAGTGAGAATATACAATCAAGAGATAGGAATGGAAGTTGGCATAGAAAAATGCTCTAAGCTAATAATGAGGAGGGGGAAACGACACATGACGGAGAGAATAGAACTGCCAAATCAAGAAAAACCAGAAAGCCCAGAGAAAAAGAAACTTACAAATACTTAATAATATCAGAAGCTAAGAATATCAAACAAGTGCAGATGAAAAAAAAGTTAAAAAAGAGTATCTCCGGAGAACGATAAAGCTACTCGAAAACAAATAATATTGCAGAAATCGAATCAAAAGAATAAGCAGCAGGGCTGTTCACCTTACAAGAACTGAAACAAATGGACCAGGGAGCAAGAAAACTAATGACAATGCATAACGCCTTACACCCCAGAGACGATACAGACAGACTGTATGTACAAAAAAAGTACGACGAAGAGGACTTGCCAATTATTCAGAATAGCGTTGATGCATCGATACAATGACTCGAAGACTACATCCACAAGTTCTATGGAAAACTGATTACATCCATCAGAAACAATATAGACAACACAATCATCAACAGAACAGAAATTACCGGGAAACAAAAGTTCGAAAGAACCCGATGGACACTTCAAGCGACAAACGAACGAAATTTCACTCGAGAAAAATCGGACATGGTTTAGAAAGCGAAAAATAATCTCTTCTGATAGTAGCACAAAAAACACCGTAAGAACCAAACATAGCAAGAATAGATAAGGCGCAACAAAATAGCAATTGCAGGTGAGAGAGACGAAACTATAAATCATATATTAAGCGAATCTAGCAAATTTGCACCAAAACAATAGAAAACAAGACACGACTGGGTGGGCAAGATGATCCACTGGGAATTGAGCAAGAAACTGAAATTTGACCATAAAAAGAAATGGCATATACACAAGCCAGGATCCGTCCAGGAGAAAGAAACGCACAAAATTCTCTGGGATTTTGAGATATAAATGGATCATCTAATTTTGATAAGACGACCAGACCTGGTAATAATCTACAAGAAAAAGAGAACTTGCAGAATTGTGGACTTTGCTGTCCTGGCTGATCTCTGAGTAAAACTGAAAGAAAGTGAAAAGAAAGATAAGCACCTGGACCTGGCTAGAAAACAGAAAAAATATGGAACATTAAAGTGACGTTGATACCAATTGTAACTGGTGGGCTTAGTAGTTTTACCAAAGGGTTGATAAAGAAGCCGAAGGATTCGGAAATATGAGGACGAGTGGAGATCATCCAAATAACAACATTATAAAGGTCATTCAGAATACTGAGAAGAGTCCTGGAGACTTGACGAAACTTGCTGTCACTCGAACTCCAGTGGAAGACTATCGGCTAACACTGGTGTGCAAAAGAGTACTGATAATAAGTACTATATGCACAACCCAGAATCTGTCTCGGAAAAAGAGATACAAACTTCTCTGGACATTTTCGATTCAACATATGACTTCATCTCGGCTCGACGACCAAACCTAGAGGCAAACAATAACAACAAAAACAACAACAGATTGGACTTTGCCTTCCCAACAGACCACAGAGTAAAATTAAAAGATTGCAAAAAGAGATATAAATAGCTAGACTTTGCTAGAGAACTAGCTAAAAAATAAGGAAGATTGAGGCGATGATGATATCAATTGTTTTTAGTGCACTTGGAACAATCTCCAAACGATCGTTAACGAGACTTGAAGACTTGGAAATAAGAGAACAATTGGAGACCACCCAGACTACAGTGTTCGTAAGATTAGCTAGAATACTGGGAGGAGTCCTCGAGACTTGAGTAAACTTACTTTCACTCAAATTCCAATGTAAAACCGCCACTTAACTCTGGTGTGAAAACTTCTGAAAGGAGTAACAAAAATAACAACAAGAGGAATTAAAAGTTTAATCATGTTATAAGCGAATGCAGCAAACTTAGTTGGAAAAGAGATCCTCTTGGAATGGTGCACTAGATTAAAATTGGAACAGAGTAAAAAAAAAAAAATAATATATGCACAACCAAGAATATGTCCAGGAATAGTTGACCCATAAAATTCTTTCGGACTTTGAGACAAAATCGGATCATCTAATCCTGAACTTGTCAATCAGTCGATTTTGTTGTTCCGGTGGACAACACATTGAATCGAAAACATAGATAAATATAAGGATTTTGCCAAAGAGCTGAAAAACCCGTGGAACATGTATGTAAGAAGTATTACCAATTATACTTAGTGCCATTGGAACAGTTTCCAAATGTCTTAAAATGAAAATGGAAGAACTGGAGGTTAGATTTTTTTGGTATTGTTTGGTTTGGTTTTATGGCAATTCTACTATTGTTGGTTATTTATTGCCAAATTTAATTTTCACATATATATTCAATACATGATTTGTAAACGCATTTTGTGGATACACACAGTTAAATAATCCAACAGTTCAATTTCTAACAATTCAATTTAGCATGAGTCAACAAACTTAAACGGTTCCAAGTAATGACTGACAATTTAATTAAACATAAGTTATTTATTTACAGACAATTAAATGATCAAACAGTTCTATTTCAAACAATTTAATTTAACATAAATCATTTGTTTGCTGACAGTTTAAATGTCAAAGAGTTTTATTTAACTTATTTATAAAACCCTGTCAGAAGCTATCGCTCTTGGCTAGAATGGACCCGGGAGTGATGGCAATAAAGGGGTACTCTGCATTCTCCAAACCTTTAGGATTACTGAAGCCCCACCATCAGATTGTTTGATATCATATACAAGACACTCGTTGGATGAGGGTCTTAGCTATCTGCAGAGATACAGTTGGATAAGATCTCCTACACAACGGGTTGGCTGTGGAGGTCAGACAAATAATCGAGACTTTACAGATTACAGCTCTGCTAAAATCAGCCAGAACACTGAGAAGAGTCCTGGAGACGAGAGGATTCCTATTGTCACTCAGATTCCAGTGAAGAAATCACCAGTTACAACGGATGTGAAAAAACTTGCATGCGGAAGAAATAAATCTAGAAAAATAAAAAGGAAGTACCTAAGACAGATCTTGAAACTACTGAAAACCAAATCCTGCAGAAAAAAAAAAAAAAAAGAAATGCATATATGTGCAGGATCTCTTGTTTGATAATGTGGATTCAAGTAAAAGTAGAGGTTACAGGTTCTAAAACGCCTGAATTACAATGGTCAAGCACTTACAACCATGAAATGGCGTTAACTTGTTATTTTTTTAAAGAAAAGAAATGTATCTTAAATTGCAGTATACAAGTCAGCCTAGCATATTAGTCGATCTCAAGATGTTTAGCTTAAGCTTCTTGGTTAGATCTATTGCTCCAGGACAGGTGAACTATCCATACAGGATAGGCTACTATGACGTTCCAGAAGGTGTTTACAGTTGGTGCATTAGCTTTTGGAAACGGCGTATGATATAACGTTGATATATGACACGATGGGTGGCATTCATTTCTGTGGGTGTGGGTGCCAGTCAGAAGATTCCTTTGTCTGTTTTGGTGTACGAGATTTCCCATGAGACCGGAAGAGGACGAGAGAAGGAAGGTTCCAGACGGAACAGAATGAGGCAGTCGACAGAACTGGGTAATCAGCAGGAGAGAGCAGTCGACAGTCGGAGGAAGCTGACGGTCGAGAAAGTGACTGCTAGGACCTGTGGACTCAGAGGTTTGGTTGGCAACGTGAGAGAATGAGTCAACGTCCCTGGTGGCTCTGTAGGAATTTCGTTCGAATACACGCTTGTGCTGGCCCACAGAAGCTTTGAATGCTAGGGAAGTGTCATATTCTCCCTTCTTGCGCTTGGAGCTAATCCAAGTCCGTGTTAGTTTGTTCTCTTTTCTTGCACCCTCACGGTTGTGTATGTTGTGTTTTATGTGTCCGAAAAGAAATGTGAAATACCTCTGGCCGGAGATGAGAGAAACCACTAGACGATCTGATGGCCATGAGCGCTTTAGAGGGTTGAGATAGTGTGGAACCGACCAGCGGTGTATTGTCATAAATGTAATATCTAATTTGTGTCACAGTTTAATTATTTGATCTAAATCATTGTCAATTAAACATGCTCACTAAATACGTGTTTCTGTTTGAAATGCTTGTAGAAACCTGCTGGAGTTGTGGTAAGTGGAATATATTGATTGTTAGGAATGCTGTCGCACTGGTTGACCACACTGTAGAAAAAGGTTTGGATTTTATCCCTGCTGTATAAGTGGACAATACCGAACTACTGGACAAATGAGTAGAGTGTTCGCCTATGGGCCAGTAGACTAGGGTTCAATCCCAGGTCGGGTTATATCAAAGACTCTAAAAATGGTACTGGATGCAGCCTTGCTTAGCACTCGGCATTATAAGGTACGGATCAAGGGTAAAGTGGAGTAATCCAGAGTAATGGGTAGTCGCAAACTTTACTTTTACTTACTTATAAGTGAACACTTCGTTTTGTTCAGTTTTTTTTTCCGGCTAAAAAGGCCGTAACTTATAATAATCGCCACTATTGAGAAATGGGTTGATGTAGGAACTTTAGTAATTGAAGAATACAGAAAAAAGAGCAAAAAGAGAATGATTTCAATGGTTTAAAGCAACAAAAAACAATAACAATATAAAGTAAAAAAATAATCAAAACTTAGAAAACAAAGATGGAAAAAAAATGACAACAAAGATATTTCAAAAACATAGACTAAAAAAATATTAATAAATTATGTGAGAAATAATCTGGATATGTCTCTCGGGAGGAAACCAAAAAAGAGAAAATACCTTTTTAATAGAAGCCCATAAAATCTTGTGGCTACTTGTTCACTTTATTTACAAGGACGCAACACAGCTGATTGGCTAATTTGCTGGACGGCAACATTCGTAGAAAACGAGTTCAAACATCAAGCCAGGCCATTACGTTCACTTTCAAACTCAAAGCCTTGAGGGAGATACGAACCCCTCCCTTATCCCTCAGCTATTGATTAAATAGGACCAGTACTGCGCTTCTACAAAGATGGATTTAGTATTTGATTATTCACGATAGTTGATATGCAATTTAACAAAGAAAGGGAAACCAAGGTTGAAATGAGGATACCCTCTTCAAGGTAGATCCAGGGTCAGGTAACGTCGCTTTCAGTTTCAAATGATGGCTCTAATCGTGCTAATTAGGATATTGATCTCATCAGAGATCTTTCGATATCTGTACCATACCCATGATACGGATATGTGAAATGTACATAGAATGTTCATAACTCGAATACAGATAACATAGGAATACCGAAACACAAAAAACACTTACGACTTCTTAGTTCAGGTACGAAACTTTTTATTACCTTTGAGTTAAAGGTAATTCGACATAAAGAGAGTGAAACACAATCTTTCAATGCTGATTTTTTCATCTGCCCCCCCACCACCACCACCACGCGCGGCACCCCACCGCAAACTACTGGTCTGATCTCAACGAGCCCCGAAAGTCAATCATCTTCTTCGGACGCTAAAACTCAACTAACTCACTTTTCTCAAATCCCCCAAAATCCTCCGCGGACGCTTCCGGTGCATGACGTCATTCACATCCCCCGGTCACATTTTCCGTCTGGGATCTTTATTTTGACATCTCTGAATGACATATCTTCCCTGCGCGCGCGTGAACACCTGCGCTTATGTTGCACCTAACTAACCCATGCGTTAAGCGAAAGGTTCTCAGCGTAACTAAACCGAAAAGCAGGATATATAAAACAAAATCCCTTGGCCATTATATTACATATCCCATTCAACGATGCTGGAACAATAATTACTTGACAAACTTATTGAGTGAGCTTTTTCTTTCTCCACTGGGGAAAACTTTCGCATATGCTAACCAGATATTCAATGTTTATTCAGGGTCCACGCAGACCTTTCCAGTTGTCGCTTTTTGTGTGAGGCGTCATCTGCTTTGTCAGTAAAAAATTTGAAAATTGATAATTTTAATAGAATTCAGTTCTAAATAGAAAAATGGCATTCTTTTTTTTATTCACCAATTGGGAACGTATCCAAAAGTTGTGAGTGCTTCTTCAATGATTAATTTGTCAATAAATTTAAGTGGTATCAAAAATGTATGCCTTGTGCTATGATTAATTTGTCAATAAATCTAAGTCAAAATATATATGTCATGTTTCAATATTGCTTGTTGTGTGACACTATGGGTGGCATATATTTCTGTGTGTGTGGATGCCAGTCAGAGGATCCCTTTGTCTGCTTTGGCGCGAAACCCACACGAAGGGCTTGAGCGTGAGATCTCCCACGAGACTGGGAGTGGGTGAAGGAAGGAAGGTCCGAGAGAAGAGAAGAGAAGAAGACAGTTAACTGGAGGGAGTCGAAGGGACCAGTCGACAAAACAGGTCAGTCAGGAAGATGAAAATAGGGCAGAGAAGAGACAAGAACAGAAGTCAGAAAGAAGTCTTCTAAGACTGTTGACCTGCAGAGGCCGGATTGACCAACGCGAGAAAATGAGTCAGCATTCCTAGTGGCTTTGTGAAAGTTTCGCGCAAATAGACGCCCGCGATAGCTTGCAAATGCACGGAGAGCTGCACAAAAGTGTCACAAACTTCTGTCTTGCGCTTGGGGCTAACCCAAGTCTATGTTTGTTCGTTTGATCTTTACTTCCACCCTCTAGGTTGTTTTGTGTGTGTCCGTAAAGAAATGTGTAATGCCTCTGGTCGGAGATGAGAGAAACCACTAGACGATCTGACCTGATGGCCATGAGTGGTTTTAAGAAGCTCAGATGGTTCAGGCGGCCGGCGAGGGGTATTGGCACAGTTGTCCTATCGTCAGATTGTTTAAATACGCAACTTCTCTCATTATAAACTACATAGAAAAACTATTTCAGCTTAACTGTAACTAAAAATAAGATTACGTAACTATATATAAGAGGTTCAGTTAATTTGGGACAGCAACATATATGTATTTTGGTAAAACATAGTACTATTCGTTTTCGTTCATATTGCTACTCAACAAATAATAAATTAATACTATCTTTAGGTTAGAAGAAAATAACTATTCTTATATAAAGAAATTAGGAGGAATTTACGAGGACGTCCTCGGGACACATTCGAAGTCAGGTGGGTATAGTCCTCGAGTCACAGTGAGACTACGACATCGTATTAAGCGAGTTTAAACTCCTGTCGAACTATAATATTCCTTTTGGAATACCCTTAGGAAATTTCTGAAAATTCTTATACCTCAGCTATAATTTAAATAGCACTAATAGAATGACATTGGCATGAAATAACCCGTTATGGCTGATATGCTATTGAATAAAGGAACCGAAACCAATGTCAGGTTATATAATATTCATTTTATAATGATTGTTCTAATCATATTGATGGCGATATTAAATTCATAGGAGATATTTTAGTATTACATCCCATGATTGTGATATTTAATTATCACTTTACCAATGGCTTGAGCGGGCTTTGTTTTTTACCAATTGAGAAAACTTTCGCAAGCGCCAAGTAGAAGTTCAGTGATCCTTCATAGTACTCACAGGTTTTTTGAATTATAGGTCTATATTGTACTATATCAAAGGTGAGCAAAGTTTTTGGTGGATGGGCCACATCACGGGGTTATGAATTATCAAAGATCAGCTTTTTTTAAATCAAAAGAATTTAGTCTCAATTCAAACGCATGAGTTGATTTTTTAAAAATTTCTATAGGCTCCCGGGGGCCGTACAGTACAATGCAGCAGGCTGAATACTACGGGATGCAGTTTGCCCGCTCCTGTACTATACTATACTTTTCTATATTATCTCTCTTTCACTCACTCAAACTCTCTCTCTCTCTCTCTCTCGATATATATATATATATATATATATATATATATTCATATATATAATGATCTACCCCCAGAGGTACTCGATCTATGACCGGAATAAAAGGATTTGAGGAACACCAATGAGTAACAGAAAGAAGGCCAAAAAGAGTAAGCTAAGAATTAAAACTATGTCCTCATGTATACTTGAAGGATTTTGTTAATCAATTAAAATGAAAAGAATTTTTATTATATGAATTGTTTTTTTTTATCCTTTGTTATTATTTAAGATAATATGTAAAACATAACTCTCAAATGGTGAAAGGTTTAAACCATTTTTAATGTTTTCTTTTTTCTTTGGTCCCCAGTAATTTTTTTTACAGTTAATTCCCAGTTGCAGAACATATTTTTTAGTTAATAATTTTCGAAAAATTAGCATAATTTCAATTTAATTTATTATTTTACGCACTAGAAATTTTGCAATAGGATAAGCTAAGAATTCACGGATTACAATATTAATCTATTTTAGAAATTTTATTTTCATTTTCATTTTCTTTAAAAAATACGAGATGCATATGATAAGTTTCCAGCCTTTTTTCGTATGGGCATTTAAAATTGTCGTAGACTCTTGAAAACTCAGTATGTTATTGTTATACATCTTACGAATTTTTATGATTTCAAGTCCAAATGAACAGCTACAGAAGCAATTGGAATACACCCTACTAAAGCCTGATTGTCACAGCTGGGGAATTTCAAAAATGCAATCTGACACTTTAGAAGAACGATATGCAATTAAATTCTGTTTTAAACTTGGAAAAATCCCAAAGAAACGTATGGAATGCTTCAGACTGCTTTCGGCCCATCTCTCATGAATCGAGCATCAGTTTTTGAGTGGCATAAGAGATTCAAGGAAGGCAGGAAGTCTGTGAGGGATGATGAGAGGTGTGGGAGGAGTAAGGAAGTCAACACACCAGACTTGATTGGCCAAAGGGTTAGGGTTAGGGTCACTATGATGAGGTTTTAAGGGAGTTCAGAAAGAGATTCCTTCAGAAGAGGCCAGCACTCTTCAAATTGGGTCAGTAGCATTTCTACCAGGACAATGCACCAGCCCACAACTGCGTCCTTGTCACAGACTATTTGACCAAGATGGGCATCAAGGCAGTTCCTCAGCCTCCCAGACTTTGCTCCCTGTGACTTTTGGTTATTCCCTAAGCTCAGAGGCTCTCGTTATGAGAGAATTGAGATGAAAGAGGCTAGGACGAAGGTCATTGACACGCTCACACAAGAGAACTTCCATGGGGCCTTCTAGAAGTTGTTGGAACGGTACAACAAATGCATTGCAGCTGAAGAAGATTACTTCGAAGGTGACTAGGGTTTCATGTGTGTACTATCAATAGAAATTCCCATACGATAAAAGTCTGGAAACTTATTGTATGCACCTCGTATAACCTTAAACTCGTGAGTCGTTTGAAACATAATCATTTTTAAAGACTTTTTTTTTTACATGACAAAAAATTCATTTCAGTTTTTAATTGCTTGCTGAGGGACAGTGATAAAAGATGTTTCATTTAAATTATCTTCTGTTTCACCTTATTCAACTGTAACAATAAAAATGAGGTAAGAATTAAAAATGTGTCCTTATTCTAAGATAGAAATTTTCTGGTATTAATTCAATTGAAATTATTCGTTTGTTCCATATATATTCTATAGAACAAACATCTTAAACATGAGTCCCTCAAATTAAAAAGCCTTATTTTTTGTTTTAAGAAATATGAAAAGTATTCGTATAAAAGAATCACGTTTTCTCTGATCAATAAAAAATACTTTCGTTTAATTTTTATTATTTTTTCTTTTTTTAACCTCTAAAACTGTAAAATTACAGATTGGTATAAAAGGAATCAAAGAAATAAAAACGCATCTTTACAATAAGAAGTTAAGCATTATAATGTGAACTTATTCATATTACGTTTTTTAAATGCTTAGATTTTAAAAGTATTTTAAAAAAGGTAATCCAAAAATTAAAATCTTTTTTCAATTAGTACTAAATTACAAGACAGTAATTTTCGAAAAAGCATTAAATTCAAATTTTGCCTTTGGAATCAGTGTGATATCTTTACATAGTGTCTTCTTTGTTCTTAACTATGAAGGACTGTGAGAAGTTCCACAAATCGATTGATTTTTGAATATTGTATCATTTAATCAGTTAAAGTAAAAAAAATAATTTTGGTTTGTTTGGTTTTAAAGCATATCAACTTTTATAGGTTATTTAACGCCAAATCCATTTTTATGTTAATAATATGTTCTATTGAAAACTGTTCAGTTTAGCATAAGTACACAGTTTAATTGTCAAAAACATTTCCATTTGTAACTATTCAAGCAGTTATATGTAATAATTCGGTTAAGTGTAAATACCGTTTAATATCGAAAAACAGTTCTATTTGAAATAATTCAGTTAGCATAAGCACGCAGTTTAAGTGTAAGCACGATTTAATTGTCAAAAACGTTTCTATTTCAAGCTATTCAGTTTACTCAATTCATTTTAGTATAAGTATGCTATTAGTTCTATTTAACCCATAGATAGGGCCCTATCAGGTGCTACCACTCCGGGCCAGAGTGGACCTGGGAGCGATGGCAATGAAGGGGTACTCCGCATTCCCCAAAGCTCCAGCACTGCTGGAACCTCACCATCAGATTGTTTAGTGTCATATGCAGGACACTCGTTAGCGGGGGTCTTACCCCTCTGCAGAAGTGCAGTCAGTGTATTCTACAGCCCCAGCTGACTGGGCAAAAAAAACAATTTTGTACTTTTCTTGATTATAAACATGTTAAAGTGTATGCGCAATTTTAATGCACAAGTACATATTTTTCTGAGATATAAGTCGATACGTACATACTAACTACACGAGAATCTCTCTCTCTCTCTCTATATATATATATATATATACACAGAGAGAGAGAGAGTGTGTAATATTTTGGTTTTGTTTCATTATTCATCTGTCAATGATTACTTCTAGAATAGAATGAGAATGTTGTATGTGAACACCTTTTTTCTCTTGTATTTTTAACTTGGAAACAGAGTATAGTATCTGTACTCATGAAAATCGATTCAAGTATATTACATAAGTTAAAATTAAAGTATTGAAATAATAATTAATTCGTATATCTGAGATACTTATATTCAAAACCAATCGTGCGATTTTCACGTGTACAGATACTGAATTATGATTTTAGGAATCAATTGCCAGGAAGTGTTATATTGACTCTAGGCTGGACGAAGAGATAGCGTATCCTCATCACAGTAGAAGCAATAAACAAACTTACAAGGAGTATCAGGGTGATTGATTCATTCTTGTTGATTTTCGACGAGATATTTCCATGGACCACCTTGTCGACTTTGGCTTACAATACATTGTGTGCACGTCTACATGGGGGGAAAACCCGAACAACGAGGTTATTCTTTTGGCTGCGGGTGGCATTCCGTTATGCTTGAGGAAAGAATCCTGGTGGCAGCGTAGTTCCTGATCAGACAACCAGTGTAGTTATATGACCTTACAACACTTCACTCTGGCAGTCGGAGGCGTCCGATCCAATCAAGCGGCTGTACCTATGTCATTGTCCCGACCGTATTTGTCAAATTACTCTTGCGGCAAACAGGTATCCATCTCCGTTTTTCTTAAAGGTGTTGGGACGTGCTGCCTGTGGGTCAGTTGTGCTGATATAGCAATATTCGAAGCCATGTAAACAGTGTGCCCAGCGAATTATTAATATTAATCAGAATAATTAATGTCAGCAATATTTGAAACCATTGAACAGTTTGCAAAGAAATTATTGATATAAAATTATTAATTGTTATTATGATTTGAGGGCTTACCAGGAAAACATGGAGGATAGGGATGGATGGCAAGAGAATGAGAGAGTCCAGGGAATCCCGATGACTTGATGATGATTAAAAACCCAAGTATTTTTCTTGGAATTGAAGTTACATCACTTCCGTTCTTTCTGTGTTCTTCAATGGCAGAAAATGAATGCAGTTTTTTTTTTACTCAATCACACGATCCTATCAAATAATAACTGATAAAATCAAATTCAGTATGGGTTGTTCTAAACAATTATCAGATACTAAAGATGGACAATTACTAAAACGAAAGTTAAAAGTTATCATGAAATCGGTAACCAATTCAAAATATGAAATACGTTATTACAAACTACAAAAAGTTGTAAAAAGTAAAGTTGGCCACCGTAGTCTAGGGAGATCCGAAGGCTCCATTTTCAATAGCTACTGCACCGTATGGTAGGGCGCAACTCCAATCTCTGGATTGCTCTATCTTACCCTTGAAGCTTACCTTATAATGCTGAGTGTTAGGCAAGTTAGGCATCAAGTACCATTTTTGAGTCTTTGGTATGACTCAACCTGGGATTAAACCCCGCTCTTCCGGACCATTGGCGAACACTTTACTCATTAGACCAATGACCCGGTTTGAATTTTTTAAATTTGGTAATTTTGATGAACTTAAACATAAAAAATAAACATTTGAAAAACTGAATAAATTAAAAAAAGAAATCGTTATAAATTTTACATAACGTAGCAGATAAAACTGAAAATTGAGAAACAAAGCGGTATTTCGCTGTATATTTTCATATTACCAAATACAAAGTAATGTAATATAAAAAAAAAAGAGTGTAGCATTGCAAGCAAATTCTACCGGAGTGGAATAGGTAATTTATTGAGACGGTGCAGTCGTCCTCATCAAAGACAGGTGTGATGCCGCTTCAAGTCCGCTATCTGCCCTGGTTTTTTAAAGATCAAGACAATAGATCAATCGCTAATCGGAGTCACCAGTCGGCGAGTAAACGAACGAGGCCGCACCATTAAACAAGCAAAAAAAAATAAAAGTCGACTCCAAGAAACATAGAACAAAACACTGCTTGCAAAAATAATGTTATTTAGAACAAAAGAGTGTTTTTTTGGAAATGATACTTATATTCAACCATCGCAAAGGTGGTAAGTGTTAGAAATCATTTCACAAATTAACAGCTTTTTAATTCCTTGAATAAGAGTTTTAGGCTTTTTTTTTTTACTCTTGCTGTCTATAGTCTGGCGAGAGATAACTTTCAAATAGGAGTTATGTTCACTTTCCTCAATCCTTGGTACTATTTCACAAGTGCTTATTGCATAAAGCCTCTTTGTTTTTTCACAACGTTGGATTATGGTCAACTTTCTTCATGTTCTATTCTCAGGGCTGTGTGGTAAAAGGTCAAACACTCAGAGCTTCGTCGAAACTGCTTACCGACTTACGTGCTGTCCTTTCTCTCCATCAATCTGTCTCTCTAAAATATATCATCTAGATTTCGCTTAGCTTCTTTATTTCTGTGACTCTGGCACAATTCAACCTCTAGGCGTTGCATTATATCAGTCACTCTTTGTTTTTTTATAATACTGCTAACTGGCAAAACTATATCACATCCAAACAACATGCAACGGTTTTTCTCAGCCTTTCCACTCTGGGAAGTATAGCACAAGGTCAGAGCCCAGAGTGCGTGAAATTAATAGCTGCCTTCTGTTAGTCTTCCACTAGTCTACGTCTGCAAGGGACAAGCCCTGTCATTTTATGTATATCTTCATTTTAGGATAGGGCAAAGTTAAATCTTCATCGTAGGGTAGGGCAAAGTTAAAATATAAATTTTCTCTTAATCTGGATTTCAATAATTCTATGCTGACGTGTTCTTATAAGAATATTGTTTTTAAAAATCTATGTTCAAGGATAGGAAACTGATTATTCCAATTTTAGATTTTCATACTGAGTCGCGTTTGATGATTGGCAGGCTCTGGTTTCGATCTGGATTCGCTTTTTCACTTCAAATCATTCCAGAACACAGTGATAGGTCAAAGCAACTCACCTACCGTCTGTTTGATTTGAGTCCAAATGATAATAATATACTGGTTTTTCTTTTCTCTTCAAATAATTCGTCTTGTCAAACCCCTTCTCAACAAAAATAATTTTTTTCTACACTTCATTCAAAATATCCATTCCTTTATTACACATTGGTACTAAACTACGTTCTCCGACGTCCAAATCGCTTTTTGTCTATGGTTAATATTGTTTCTCTTACTGGTCACCGACTTAATAAAATTATATCATATCTAAAAAACGTCCGTAAACGGAAGGAAAACGAGTTGGCAAAGTTCAACATTTCTTCCAGTAGGATGAATGTTACAAAATATGCTTCATCTAGCATTCAGAACCTGTCTTGGCGATGACACCATTAAAGTGGTGGCGTCACCCATTGCAACAAGTGACAGTACGGTGTTCTGTGAACCTCAGTATATTGTAAGTTGTTGGAAATCGTAGTCGAGGGTGACCAGAAGGCTCCTTTTCGATAGCAACTACACCGAGGTGTAGGGGAGGGCGCTACAACTTACCCTGGATTGCTCCACTTTACCCTTGATCCTTACCTTATATTGCTGAGTGTTACGCAAGGAGGTATTAAAAACCATTTATAAAGTCTTTGGTATGACGCGGCCTGGGATTGAACCCAGGTCTCCCGGACGATTGGTGAACACTTTACCCACTAGGCCAAAGAGGCGGTTTTTAACCTATTTTTCGCTTTTTGTTGGCTCAAGTCTGAGGAGACAAGCACTCGCTTGAATGGACAACAAGTAGTGAATGAAAGATAGGAACAGAGTCCAGTTACTAAAAAAAAAAAAAAAAAACAAGACGCTATTACCTGCGTGGTGTTTGTTATATATTTCTGCCTGCTTCCACGGCTTCAGAAACTGAATAAAGAGATTAAGGCAACGAAGGTTCTAACGTTTAAGAAGAGTTGTGTGTTTTTCCCACGCAATCCGACAATTAGCAATCACTGACATACCAGGCGATAGTAACTACGCTATAAAAGAAAAAAAAAAACAATTTAAGTTGTTGGCAAATGAGGGACAGAAAAATTCATTGTCGATCCGAAATCTGTATAAAGTGCATCTAGGATATGACATTAAAGCTTTTGATGGTGAGGCTTCAAGTCGGAAGATTCGGGGGAATGTGTGGTACTACTTCAATTCTATTATCCCTGGTTCACTCTAGCCCGCTCCGGTAGAACCTGTTAGGGCTCCATATATGGGTCGAATGGACCTGTTCCCATATTTACTACATTTGGAACTATTTAACCGTGTATAAACAAATGATTCATATTGAATTGAATTAGTAGTATTACATAGCAATGTGTAAAAGCATTTAACTGTCACAAATAGAACGAGTTATGAGACAGCAACACATGAAGTCATTTAACCATGAGCAAAACTTTAATAATATTTCTTGAAACCATTTAATTGTATGCACACAAATGAGCTTAGGCTAGTTTTTAAAATGTCACTACAAACTGTACGTTTGCAAATAATATATATATATAAACAGGATTTGGTATAAAAAAAACCCACAAGAGTTGACATACTATAAAACACATCAAACAAACTGCAATGTGATATAATAGATCGAAGTTATAAAGAGAATTTCAGCTGAGAAGAAAGAGATTAAAGAAATAGCAAGAAAAAGCAGAGAGTCTACGGGAACGACCAGCTGATTCAGAATTACTCGGGCCAAAGCACTAGTCATAGGTCAGCCAGTCACAGGTAAATGAATACTGTAATTAAAATGATTACAAAAAATCCCAGAGGTTTCAAATCTCTTGCGCAGGTGTTGAACCAATAGACACGGATATATCCTCTCTCTGACACCAAACGACTTGCGTATGAAAGTTATTTGGCTTAGAGACGTGATAAGGTAAAGACGCAAGTGAACACTTGCTGGAAAATATGAAGATATTCGAAAGTTGCGTTCTCTGTTTTGGGTTGAGCTCTGAAAGATGGTTTTAAACAAGACGCGAACCTATGAAGATGAAACCAATGATCAAGCATGTGAGAACTGCAACAGAAAACCAGGAAGACAATTCAAGGTCTGCATTTGCTCTCTTTCACCTGATGATATGTTATTTCTCTTTGTCCGGCTAACGTGGTCAACTCAGGTTTCATACTCACTCGGTGGCTTCTTAAAAAGTGTAGTAGCGAATGAACTTTTACGTTAGTGAACTAAGTTTCATGTGTTCGTCAACTTTTTTCACGGCAAGGTTTCAACAGGTTTATAGCGACGGGGATGACATTATAATTATTAGGTTTTTGGTTTAAGTTGGTTTTGCGTTGGTTATGTTGGTATTACGTTGGTTGCGTTGGTATTTCGTTGGTAGCGTTGGTGTTACGTTGGTTGTTATCCCCTCGCTAAATGTTGATGGAAAATAAAGGTGGTGGAGAAGAACGAAGACGTCGTTAGGTTTTATATCAAGGTTTTAATGGCAGCATGAAGTAAAGGGTTTACGCTGGTATGCTGAGAGTCTCGTAGGGAGGAAAGAAGGAAGGAAGCTGTTATAGTGTATCATCCAATTCATTTTCAACTAGGATCCCTTGGTCTAGAAGAATAGACACAAGGGTCCATGAACTAGATGTCTCTCCTCATAGTGTATGAGGCTGCTACTGCTATTCAAGAGCAGACGATAAAACGTCCGTTCTCATTGAGGATTTCTGAGGACGAGAGAGTTTCACAGGCTTTCTTCAATTTTTGGTGCTGCTAGGAAAGATGGTTCAGGCTGAATAGGACAAGTCATCCTGATGGGGTGAAAATATTCGGCGATCCTAATGGTCAAATTAAATTACGCGTCAAACAACAAAATACAAGGTTCTTTCTGCTAGAGGGTCCAGCTACCATTTCACACGTAGCGATACACACATTAACACGTTCGAACACATAGTGGTACCACCATGTATTTGGTGTGTCCTATTTGGTGCAGTAATCTTATAAGTTTCTAATTGAGACCTGCAGTGGTACAAACCAATCAAACATGCTCCGGGGAAGCATCCGTGGCATTGAGGACAATGCGCTTCCCTGGGATATTGTAGTAAATGAGTTCGAAATCCAGTCACGCTAATATTTTCACTTTAAGACGAATACTCTTGGGAAAATTATGAACCCCATTATCCCTTTAGCTGTGTATTAAATTGTAACACTGCTCGTCTTTTACTGGTTAATATACCTTTAAACAAAGAACCCAAACCAAATCTCATCTTTTACAAGAAGGACTGTAATTTAATAAACCATGATGGTCGATATATAATTAAACAAAGTAACCTAATTTATCCGAGACGCTATATATATATATATATATATTACCGAATTATCCAGATTACTGAGACGCACTCAGCGTAACGGTTATCATCGTAGTGAATGGAATCAGCGACTCAAGTTTAAAACCTGGACGAAGCCGTTTGCTTTTTTGTTTATTTTTTTTTTACTTCATGCTGATTCTCTAAGTAAGGGAATGAATCCATCCGTTTTCTCAACATTAATTGTTAAGTAATTGGTCATAATGGATTCTTTAGTTTTGGATGCCTTATCAAAGGCTAAAGAACCCACAAGGATCTACTAATTATACCAAACAGATACAGGAGAAAAAAAAAACTAGGAATTTCAATCAAGTGTTCGCCAATGGTCCAGGAGACCAGGGTTCAATCCCAGGTTGAGTCATACAAAAGACTAGATACCACCTTGCTCGGTATTCAGCTATATAAAGTGAGGATCATGGATAAAGAGGAGCGATCCTGGGAATGAAGTAGCGCCCTTCCCTACACCTCGGTATAGTAGCTATTGAAAAAGGAGCCTTCGGGTCACCCTCGACTAAAGTCACAAACTTTACTTACCCCGCTTAAAAATTGACATCCTCTCACATCCTGCTCATTGTGAAGGGGTTGGGTAAATGCAAATGCACCTAGAAATGTATTTATTACAAAATACTTTTATTTTACAAAAGAGCGTTCAATCGATTATTAGAGAAAATTCAAAACATCTAATAAACTTAATTTTTTTTTAAAACAGAGTATAAATGGTTTGAACTCATTTTTTTCTTTTCCTAGACTGATTGCTGTACCCAAATTTCAGAGCTCTGTCTAGCTTAATATTTACCCATAGCTGGAGAGACTGTAGTTGGATAGTTAACTTTCCCAAGATAATTAACACTTAGTGAAATACAAACAACTTTGTTCGAGATTTGAACACGGGTCACCGTGTCCATTTCTTCTGACGATAAACATTACCCAACAAGTATTTAAAAAAAAAAAAAAAATTATATATGAATCTATGTCTTTTAGCAAATGACGTTAGCTAATTTGTTCATTTTACTTTCAAAATAAAAATGAAATATGTTTTAAAATTAAATTAAAAATAATGAATATTTTGTTATTCATTTTCAATTCAGTGTTTATAAAAAATATGTTTAATCAATTTTTAAAAAAAATTACCTTTCGTAGTTATTCTCAGTTTATGAATATGTTGTAATCAAACTTGACTTTCCCTCAAGCCGGCACGAGTAGCCTTAAAGTGAATCAGATCCCTAACCAATAATAAGATAACTTACTACCAAAAGTTAGTTACTTCAAATACAAAAAACCCATTCCCATTTCTATATTTTTTCAGTTATTGCAAGGTCATATTATACTTATATTTCTTAGGTATACATGTGGTTATTGATTAAGCGTAATTTGAAATAGAAATTGAAAACTATTTATCTTTAAATACTGTTTATAGTTTGAATTCGAGCGAATATTATGTATATGCTCTAATGAGTAGAGTTTTCGCCAATAGACCGGGGTTCAATCTCAAGGCCGAGTCATACCAAGGACACAAAAATGGTACTTGATTCCGCCTTGCTTAACACTCAGCAATATAAGGAAAAGATCAAGGGTAAAGTGGAGCAATCCAGGAAATGGAGCATCGCCCTCCCCAACACCACAGTGTAGTAACTATTGAAAAGAGAGCCTTCGGGTCACCCTCGACTACTGTCGGCAATTTTACTTTTTCTGTGGATATTCTACAAGAACAATAATCGAACAATTATCCAATTTCCAGCTGATTCTCTGTATCTATCTGTTTATTTAAATATGTGATTACTTCCAGATTAGTATGGCAATGAATCTCGTCTCTCTTCCATTATATATATATATATATATATATATAAAAGCGAGAGAAGGACACAGGCAGATGGAAGTAGGCTGCGATATGTAGTTAATGGTCAATGCAGATTTGGGTGTAAGCGTAGAAGCGTATAGATTCTACCTTGTATATTTAGATTAGTGATATATAATCAATGGTTAGAGGCATATATAGGTAGATATTAAATATGATCTATAGGAAGTACTTAGTTCATATACTTTATGTTTATGTACTATTTATTTGCTTCTGTCACTTTGTATGCATATCTCTGCATTTATGTATCTTTATCATGTAAAGACCTATATGATACACAGAGAGAGAGAGAGAGAGAGAGTTAAAGATATATTGTTCGATAGAAAAGCTGTTCTGGTTCTAAGCACGGTTTTCTTTTTTTTTTTTTTTTTTGATTTATCGTAATAAATCAATTTGTATCGTTGGTTACTTGCACAAAAATATCCTAAGTTATTGTTCGAAACTGACTTATGAATCGACCTACTAGCGAATGACAAATGTTTAAATTCAGACTCATATTCCTTTCCGTAAGTTGATATGTAATCTATTTTCTGCGCTTCTAAGGTTTTCCTCTAGCGCCTGTAAATAATAATATACATTTGACTGAATGAAGAAAGAATAAAAAAGCTGAGTAAGCTTTAATTACCCATGAGAGATCGTCCTAAAGTGTGCATAAATACCCTGTATGATGTTTAAATAATCAAAATTATATTGCTACAAACATTCGTTAGCTCGTGTAATAACTGACCGGAATCCCCCATAAATATAAGCAACCCAACTGTTATTAATTTTTTCCTCAATAAAAATATCAGGGATGTTCTTAGTGGAACATTATGCAATCAAAATGGATGTACGGTTAGCCTAACGGTAATAACAGATGTAAATGGAATCAGTGACCAGAGTTCAAATCCTGGGCCAGATTGTTTGCTATTATGTTGGCGCTAATCTTCGTAAGATGAATATAGGTAATAGCCTTGGTAAGATAACTATTGTAAGTTAAAGAAAACTCTGAAATAAAACCGGCTGTTTCTCCGCTTAAACAAAAGTTGAGTTTGTCTCGTATTCTGTCCGTGACGAAAGTAAAACAATTTATGTTTCAAACGAAATTAAACCAAATTCACATAAAATAGCAAGCCTCTGAACTTAAACTACATCACATACCTTGGTAGCAACATATGGTTCATTCTTTATTCTGTTTTTGTTGTTTTTTTATTATTTTTATAGAGAAGGTATTGCAGGCTGCAAATATGCCAGACTCCAAATTACTTGAATTGATTGCGGAGAATAGAAGCACGTAAACTGAAACATTATAGTCAACAAAAAAATCTACTGTAGTTTGTTCAGTAAAACGATTGACTGAGGTTCATTACTCAATTCAATTCTCTCTTTATACATTGTTATAGAAACTGGTTACATTATACGCAATGGAACTGCATGGAATGATATTAACTGGCAGTTCATATGTAAAACTGATTTCTATGATAAAATCAAACGCGAATTTTCAAGCTGTAAGCGAAGCGGTGAAATGGTCTGTTTGTATCGCTTGGATTTTAACGAAGCGCTTGGAGAAAAAGCTAGATGGGAACTACACAAGCATGCTGCTTGCAGATCATAAAAAATCCTGTAAATAATACTCCCTAAATCTGTACCAACACAATCACTTACACCGTAGCTCACAAACCATTTTAATAAGATGTAAGACATACTGGAAACAGCTGGAGAAGTAAAGACGAATTGATAAGAAGCCTTATCCAGTGGACTTCTACAAATGGACACACTAGTGTTGGCTTACCAAGAAAAACTTACATAGATGTGCTCTGTGTGGACATTGGTTGGCGCATAGATGATCTGCTAAGACCGATGACCGATAGGGACGGATTGCAAGAGATTTAAGGAAATCCGTGGTCTGAGTGCAACTTGATGGTGGACTTTGTTTTAGAATATTTAAAAAAAATATTTTGAAGTGTTTTTATTTGTGTGTGAAATTGTTAAAGGATTATTGTAACGTGTAGAAAAAATCGGACATACATATGGATTGAGAAGAGTGAATAGAGGACTAATTCAATACTATTAATAAATACTACAAGGGCTCGAATAGATAAGTAATAATAATGAAAACAAAAAAGCCAGCAGCCGTAGAAAAAACGAGTTGATTCCGTTCAATATCTCATTCAGTGGATCTAGATATAGCAATATCTGCTTGGTCTACTACCCGAAACCTAAAACAGCAGTTACCCGGGACTTGCCGAGGTCACTGACAGGATCGTTCATCCAGGTGGTGGCAGAGGATGGTGGATGATGCCGTCGATGCAAGGAACAATAGAGGGGTTTGGTTTTCTGTGAACCCCAAAAATAACGACGTGTAACTTGATTCGCCTTCTTTTGAGGAAGACAGCGTTCGCGTGTATAGATATCGAGTTGAGCTGTCAAAGATACGGGGAGAGTCGGTTCCAGCTCGAAAAAAGCTACCGAACACATGTCTTTTTTTGACTTCCATCAACTTCTACGATTCCTGAAATTGAACGGAGGGATTAGAACAACATGTTTTTTCATACAATAAGCCACTTATATTTTTGTGTTTCCCAATCCGATGATCAACTATCACCTACATGGCAGTCGTCGGTAATTGGTTGATGTTTTATGGCATAACAATCATTGTTGGTTATTTAATGCCAAATTATATATATATATATATATATATATATAGGATGTTGATTGGAAGATCCCTTTGATATACCACATAAGTTGCGATGAAGGCATGAAAGAAGTACCTGTCTTCTAAAGTAAATAGGACGCTGGTTGTTCGTCCGCAGAAGTGCCACATAAATTGCGTGGGTGGCATGCTAGAAGGAGATGTGACCCCGTGCAAAATGAAGGCGAGAGGCATGATCATGAGGTTTGCATGGGTGTCTGGGAAATTATATAAGTCACATAAGATTTTATCGAGAGAAGAGACGAGTGGAGGATGTAGAGAGAAGATACTGCGCAAGGTCGAGAAGTAGAGAGAAGCCAGATACAACGCTAGAGTCGTGAAAGTAGAGAAACAAGCAGAAACTAAGATGATTCGATGACTTGACGTGACCCTGTACCAGTCTCGCGAAAATAGAAGAATGAAATTGAAAGGCAGAGACGTTTCACAAAAGAACCAAACTCTCCCCCATGAGTGCGAGTCTTGGCCATCTCTGACTGACTCTCTACCCATATGTACATTTCAAGTAACCAAAGGAAAAGAAAATAAGCAAATTATATTTTTATACATTACCGTTGTCTTTCTGTTATACAACAAACACACACACACATATATATATATATATATATATATATATATATATATATATATATATAGCATGTAATCAAAAACATTGTTGGTAAGTTCAATTTTAAACGAGTAAGAGTTCATTAGTTTTCATGCTGTTAAAAGGCTTCAAGTATTGCTATTAAACATTAGTAATTCTATTTAACAACTCGTCCTATGTAATATAATTATTTCTCGCAAAGCCTTATGCGTTAGGTTAGATTATTTGGTTTAATAATATATCAAATCTTGATGTTTATATAATACTACATTCTGAGATATATATATACATATACATACATATATACATACACATACATACATATATATATATATATATATATATATATATATATATATCTTTGAGAAACAGGAAAATTAATAAGTATATTTCATTAAAAAAATCATGTCGCTCGTTCGCTGGTCTCGTCAGATGGAATTTAAAATATTCTCTGCTTTTAAAAGTTAACTCCGTGGATTTTTTTTTATCTTACATAAAGATTCATGCGTCATAATTCAAATATTTACAAAAATAAAATTTGTTAAATATGTTGGTTAAGAAGATCCTCCAATGCTCAAAAAAATCTCATTTGTAATGAGTAATTTCCTTGTATCTTCATTTCCGTCCGTTTTTCGGTATTGATCTTTATTTTTATTTGTATTTCGTTATCACTGAACATATTTTTGAAAATTTTTATTGTAAATATATTTAGATAATTTTGTAATATATCTGCTTGATATTTCTTTAGTGTTTTTTAATATTATCATCGGATTGTAAAATTATTTTACTTCTATTTCAAATTCATGTATGGTATTGATTACTTTATATATCCCTTTTTGTTTAGATTTTAGAAAATTAACCTATGGAATTGAATATTTTATCCATCTATTTATCAGTTTAAGTTGGTATTTATCAATAAAACCTTTGCGGAAATTTTTGTAATATTTTTTTATTTTTTTTATAAATTCATAGTTATATAACATTGCTTTATTTAATTTTACCCGACTGTATAAAAGTTTGAACTTAACTTATATATGTTACTAATTTTTTTTGTTAATAATATGATCATTTTTTTTTAATTTTAAAATTCTTTAAAAGGTTTGGATCTTTTAATAGTTAGTTTCCGTAGTCCTTTTTTTTTTTTATATAAACAAATATTAATTTCTTTTAAATTTTGTTAAGAAATATTTCAACATTTTTTAACTCCATAAAATTTATCATCTTGTTGTGCCATCAGCACGGATATCCCTGACCCTTTTGCTCAGCCATGTGAAAGGGTACATCACTTAAGAGCTCGTCCCTACTTCTCCAGCAGTGTCCTGCATGTCTGGTTCGTCTAATTTGGATAGTTTTCGTGATGGGTGGTTGGTGGCTGTACAGCTGCTGCTTTGTGGGGTGTTACCCCCAGGACTTGTTCAATACTGCTCGCAGCTTTCTTGTGTAGTTGCCGTCAAGCTTTTTCTCCAGCCGTTTAGCTAACGTCCATGTAGTGCATCCATAGGGGGACTAATAATTAGATTTATACGTTAAATTGTAATTTTTAGTGACTTTGTAACAAATCTTAGTATAATTATTTGATAAACTCAAATAATATGGAAATTTAAAGTTTCTTATTAAGTATCTTTATTATTCCTTAGCAAATAAAAGGAAATTGTCGATATTTTTAGCACTAAATTTCTATATTTTCGCATTTCTAAGATTTAATTAATATTAAGGAATTGCCAATTGCCCCTGAGACCAGGGCTCAATCCTCGCCGAGTCATTTGAAAGACTCAAAATGGTACTTGATACCTCCTTCATTAACACAGCATTATAAGGCATAGATCAAGGGTAAACTTGAGCCATCCAGGGAAAAGTTTTGCCCTCCTCGACAACTTGGTGTAGTCGCTAATGATAAAGGAGCCTTCGAGTCTCCCTCGACTATGGTCGCCAACTTTACTTTTACATATTAGTATTAATTTGACTTATATTATAATTCACAAAAGGTTATGTAATATTTGAATAAGTTGAAAAAATGAATTTCTAAATTTATGATTTTATATATGTATGTTATTGGATCTGTAAACTAATAGTTTTTAGGTTACATTATTAGATGAACCAGCACTTATTTGTTTGGACATAATTGTTTTAATTAATACTACATCCTTATAATTTCTATTTATCAAGTATTTCTATCTAAAATTAATTATTTGATTGCACGCAGCTAAATGATTTCAAGTATTGCTCTTTATTAAGGTTGAATCTTTTCAGGCTTTCCTAACACTAAAAATTCTAAATAGCTTGAAGTATTGCTAATACTAATACTTCTATATTCTCACACATTTAATGCTTTCCAGTTTGTTTTATACTAATATTTCTATTCATAATAAATCCTTTGTTTGGAGATTGTTAAATTGTTTCAAGTATTGCTATCCAATACTGATAATTCCATTTATCAAGTTTTGCTATTTAATATAAACAGTTTTCACACAGCTTTATGGTGTCAAATGAGTAATAATAACTATTAGCAAATAAAAGAACAGTTTTATTTGACAAATCTATCGGATTCAAAAAGATATTGCCTGTCCAGGTCAGATTAGACAAAGAAGCAATGGATATGAATGTGTAATCCACATTCCTAAAGCTTTAGGATTTAAAAGTCACCGTCAGATGTTGTTTAATGACATACTCAGGACTCTCGTTGAGATAGGAGTTCTTTACTCTGCAGAAGTATATTAGAAATATTCAACAACCCCAGTTGACAAAGCGTCATTTTACTAAAAGACTACGCAGGAAGGATGAAAAGGAGTCAAATTTGGAATTTAAAAAGAGCATAAAAGACATTGAGGAAAATGAAAATATCAGTAGGAAATAAATGAGTAAAAGTACAGAATGTAAACAATGAATGCGGAATGAACGTGGATTAAATTATGGAAATCGTGAAGGAGAATACGAAAGAAAGATGGGAACTAAGAAAACGAAGGGAATATGGAAAATCTTCGGTAGAAAATAATAGCACTCGATCAAAAAAATAAATAAATAAATAAATTTAAAAAAAAAAAAAAAAAAAAAAAAAAGGAAACAAAGATTAGAAGAAATAAACCTGAAAAAGAAAACAACCAAATAAATATGATGAACGTCAGCATAAATGGAAGTAGGAAAAAAGGGGTCGTACTGCTGGCTCTTCAAGAAAGTTTATGATATGAGATGATAAGTTCCTAGGAAAAGAAAAATGTCCAACATATAGTCAAAGAAAAATACAACTCACTACATTTCAATCTAAGTCTATATTAGACTCAAATCAAGACCATATGAAGTGGTATTTTTGAATCGATGAAGAAATTTCTTAATCGTGTCCTACACCCAGTAGAGGGAGGGCAATTTAAATTTGTAGTGATCAGGTTATATAAAAATAATGAATATATAGAAATATGCACAGGAAGATGAATGTAGATTATATACTTAAAATGGTTTTAGTTATTGAAGAAGCTTCTTGGTCTTGAATATTTGGAAATTTTCTTTAACATAATACGCACTAAATTATCGTGAAATAACTTGTAGAACAGTCGTTTTTGTTTTAGTTGCAACTTTTTTGCTACATTTTTTGAGCTCAAAAATTTAAATTGTTCCTTGTCCTTTACCAGTTAATAACTAAATGGCCCATTTGTTTCCGAATTTAATCTTTAGTGAACATTTCTCGCACCTACCGTGAGAGTTCTCGTCGATGTCTTCCTGGTGTTTGTCACACAGCCGGTCGTCTGGTGGTGCGAAGGTGACTACTTCGTTGCAGAAGAAAAAAATAACCCAATATTCGCTGGAATTATTCAAAGGAAATATTTAACTATTCCTTTATAATCAACCTGTCAGACTTCTATAAATAATTGAAGATTCTCGTTTATTAGAAAGAAAAAAGTTCCGTCTCGTGACACATTGGTGGCTTCTGGAATCTTAATATAGCAATAAAGAAGCATTCGTAAATCGACCGATGGTGTCTATTTGGTCAAATCTGATCGCAAAGAAAGAAAAAACTAATACAAAATGCAAGTTAACATAAATATCTTTGAAAACAGGAAATAGAAAAGGAAAGGAAACAAAATAGGAAAATAAATGAACAGATTCAAAGAAATAAAAAAAATAAATGAATAAACGATAAAATAATTGTGATTATATGGATCGTATATTTAAAGTCCTGTGGAAATTAAAAAAACAAGGAAAAGTACATTATAAACTTACTTTATAATTTAGATTTTAAGAGAAAACGAATTACAAAGAACATTGTAACAGGTGTGAAAAGAAATAGATACGATGAATCACAGTAATTGACATTGTAAGCTCAGACAATAAAACGGGAGAGGAAAATAGCGGTTCCAAAGAATGGCAGATCTATCTTATAAAGAAAATGGCGGAATTTGGAATGGAGATATATTTACTTCTGATTGAAATGCATAAATTCAAATATAATGACTGCATAGAGAGAAATTATGGGTAAAAGCGATATTAAGCAATGAAATTGATGAAGATAAAAATATACAACACAAAAACGTTCGATTATCTGCATTTGTTTGGATCTAGTGTGCTGGTGGCGCTGGAGAATGAGTTCGTTTATAAAGAATCGCAAAAACTCCTTTCGTAGTTGTGATGACGTGACTGTGATGTGTAAACGTCTTGGAGGTAGCTTTATCCATATTACAATAGAAAAGAGTCAATAATGTTTACCAGGAAAAATCGAACACGAAACTTGAAAGGAAGCATAATCAACCAAAATCCATTCAAGTAGTAAAGACCTCCTCCAAAATAAGCCGTATCTTCTATAAACTCTTGTCGTATACCATAATAAAGGAACAATAACTCTTTTATATAAAAATATAAACTTTTTATTTACGAAAGGGTGGTGAAAGAGTTGCGTGAAGGAAATAGTCTAGACTGCAAGGGAAACTTTAGGTTGCGACACATCTTTGTGGAGACTTGCTTCTTCATGTCTCTCTGTCTCTCTCTCTCTAGAGAGAGAGAAAGAGAGAGAGAGAGAGACTGATACGGGGTGGGGGCTTACGACCCCTACCTGGCCAGCATCCAAAACAACGTGACTACTGACCGCTCACTCTTCTAACCGACTGCTCTCTGCTCGGGGTTGAAAACTTACACCGTTATATATTTTTTTCAGGCGCCTACGCACACTTCGTAGGCAGTCACATGTTATTTCTGCCGTCTTTTGTTTACCTTAAGATACCGGTGCACATCCTGTTTTGAAATCCACAATCTAACCGGCCGCTCAAAGATCAATATGTAACACTATCTCATATTCTATTATATGGATGATTGCAAAGAGCAAAAGGAAACCATAATCAGGTGGTAGCAAACAAAATTCTGTCACAAAAATAAGCCACGTCTTCTACAAGCTATTTCATAATCAGTTATTATGAATAATGTCGAAAAGAATTAACCAATACGTTTCATCATTAACTAGAAGCATTTCATGATTATAATCTGTATTAATCTTTCTGTATATATGCCGATACTTTCATTGTTCTTATATAATATGATCACTCTTCATATTTTACGTTGCCCTTACACTCTAATGATAAGGGTAAATATGTCGATACTTTCATTGTTTTTATATAACATGATCACCATTCAAAGTTTACGTTACTTTTACACTCTAATGAAATAGGCAAACTCTACAACTCAATTATAGAAAGGAAAAAGAGAAACAAGTGAAAAGAAAAAAGAAATGTTAGATATATCCAAGAATGAAATAGAAAGAAAAGAACACGGGTAAAAATATGAAGAAAAGAGTAGGAAAATTATCAAAATAAAAAAAGCAGAGTTAGAAGTTTAAACAGAAAGCAAAGACTGATGTTAAATAAAAAAAGAAACGTGATTTTCAACTGAGTTAAAAGATGTTTCAAATAAATCTTTACAGTTCTGTGGCAATTACTCAATGATATTTTGATTTTATATTGTCCATCAGTTCATCTCTGTCCAAAAAGTTATGTGAGTCTTCCCTTGGTAGTCTCCGTAATATCAGTCCTGCTTCTCTAATAAAGACTCCCCCTTAGAAATATTAAAATGTTTTCGCTTATAACAAATTCCAAGAATGTGTTTACAGTGATAGTAAACATGAGGGGAGTGTTCGATATTATTTCATTAAGATACTCCCATGAGGGTGTAACCATTTTTTAAAGGAGGTGCCTATGGTGTAATGGTTATTGTCATAGGCAATGGACACGGCAACACGAGTTCAATCCTGGACGAGACTGATTGCATTTCACATAGCACTAATACCTTTGGGAAAGATATGAATCCAATTATTCTCCCTCCAGCTATGGGTAAATAGTAGACGAGATTCTTCAGTCTTGGTGAGGCAACTAGTCTCGGAGAAGGAATACTCTGAATTCAAATCTGGATTGCCATGAATAACAGGAATGTGGCCAGGGTGATGAAAACCAAGTTTCCGGCAACGGTTATGGTCTTTCGTGTGGTTTCAAGTGAGAGCCACATCATGCCACCTCACATCTTCGAAGTCGACTAGAAAGTCAACACCAAAGTGTACCTGGATGTGGTGATCCCCTGGTGCAATCAGGTAGCCGGTGACAGACCCTGGGTGTGGCAGCAGGACTCGGCGCCGGGCCACAAGTCTAAAGAGACCCAGGCTTGACTTCAGAAGGAGTGCTACGACTTTGTACCCTTCTCTTACTGGTCCCCCTCCTCCCCCAATCTGAACCCGCTGGACTACTTCGTTTGGTCATACGTCGAGAACTTCACCAACATGACCTCCCACAACACCAAAGCCAGCCTGATCGCCGCCATCCACCGAGCTCCCACCGGCGTTTGTGGAAAAGGCATGTTCACAGTTCCGGATCCATATAGAGGCGGTGATTGAGGCTGAAGGCGGCTACATTGAATAGATGTCAACTCTACTACATAATCAAGTTACCTGAATTGATTTTTTAAATAAAAGTTTTAAAATAAAGCTGCAGAGTTGTTTTCTTTAGGACGACAATTTTATCGTTCCACCCTGTACTAATGTTAAGCATGTGTAATTATATAGGAAGTGTCCGTGGTGTAATGGTTATCGTCGCAGGAATTGGACACGGCGACACGAGTTCAAATCCTGGACTGATTGCATTTCACATAGCACTAATACCCTTGGGAAAGGTATGAATCCAATTGTTCTCCCTCCAGCTATGGGTAAATAGTAGGACAGACTAGGAGAAGGAAAACTCTGAATTCAAACCTGTTAAACTCCGCTTAAAAAATTGACCTCGTGTCATATCCTGCCCGAGCGGAGGGGTTGGGTAAATATGATGAGTAATTATAGCTGCGTGGAAGATAAAAAAGAAATAAAAGACACACAGAGAGAGAGAGAGAGAGAGAGAGAGAGAGAGAGAGAGAGAGAGAGATTTATTGATCATTGAGAGATAGAAGATAATAAAGTAATGAAAGAAAAAGGAAAGAATACTGGAATGGCAAATACAGATTAATATCTATTAATAAGTACACAGACCAAAATAATAAATAATCATGAAATTAAAAAGAACGACAGAGAAAAAAGAAAATAAAACGATGATGGATGAAAAATTTTACTGTCAAGAAGAAAGGAGAAAAAATTGAGACAAAGATTTGACAACCCAATCGGCAGAGGGGTAAGACTCTACCAATGAGAGTCCTGTATATGACATTAAAGAATCTGTGGCTTCAGAAGTGCCGGAGCTTTTCGAATACCCATTCATTTTCATCGCTCCAAGGTCTTCACTGGCACTGATTTATGGATCACATACAATTGTTTGACATTTAAACTTAGTAAAAAAAAAAACTATTCTAAACTGAATTGTTAGAACGAGAACTGTTTCATAATTTAACTGTGTGCGAATAAATGATTGATGTTTAATTGAATTGTTAGTGATAACTAATACTTGGAACCAATTTAGTGCGTACAAAAGAATGAGCTTGGGCTAGTTTAAAAACATTATCAACAAAATGTGTTCACAAATCATATGAATTTAATATATATGTATAAAGAGGATTTGGCATTAAATTACTTACAATGGTTGAAATGCCATAAAACCAATCCAACTAAACAAAAAGATTTGACAGAAAGAAGTGGAAAGATAGGCGTGAACAAAAGAAATATATAGACTAATGCAGATAGAAAGAAACTAAACAAAAAGTTAAGAATAACTTATCAAAGATAGAAAAAATTCAAACAACGGAACAGAAAGAGGGATAAAGAATAAGATAAAAAGTAAAGAAAGTATTCAAAGAGATTGAACTGAACTGAAAGAACTGAAAAAGAAATATTTCAAGAGACTTAGCACAAATAAAAAAAGAAAGAAAGATAAATATGTTAAGAGCCTGAAGAGTAAGGAGACACATAGAAAAATAAAAGAATGATTAAAAAAAGTAAGAAAAAAAAAAAGAACAACTAAGAGATTTTAAAGAAATTAAGTTAAAACCGAATCCAAAATGAGAAAAGAAAGAAATTATGGTGTAATAGGTTTTTAGATATATAGATAGAGGGTAAGAAAACAGAAAAGAAAGGAAAAGGAGAAAAAGAAGGAATAAGAAATTGAGAAGATAATATACTATTATTCGACAAAAAAAAAAAAAAAAGTAGACAGAATGAATAAAAAGATTAACTGAAAGATAGAAATAAAATAAAGAAAGAAAAGGATAAATATAGAAATTAACAGATGCGAACGCATAACAAAAAATATTTTTAAAAGTATAAAAAGAAGCACTAAAGAAAGAATGCAAAACAAGAATTAAAAAAAAAAATCAGACAGAAAATAAATTGTAGCTTAAAAAAAAAAAGAAAAAAAAGCAACAACAAAAAAATATAATGTAATACTTGAACAAAGAGTCTACAAAATCTTACAACAGACACGCCTTCATCGATTGGTGAGAGAACAGTTTTAGCATTTTGGAAGCCGTCTGTAAACCTCTCGCTTCAAATTTATTCTCACTCCCAACTTTCTTTTCTATTCTTAATTCTTATTCACGTTATTCCAGATTGGTTTTAAATAAGCCAGAATAGATCCGATTCACAATTTGTACTCGGGTAGATCGCTCCACAGGAACGTATGTGGATTCTAAAAGAGTTACTCAATAGATTTCAAAATGGCCGAGCAAATCGTGTGCGAGGCGTAAAAATCAACTTCTTTCATCTTTTCTTTCTTCTTATTTACTTTTACTAATCTTCATTTTATTTCTTCTTCCATTTTCTATTATCTTTTTTTTATCACTTATTGTGCCCTTTTTCTTGTCATCTGCAGATTTTCTCAGCCTTTTGTCGGTCGGATTTATTTTATTAGGAATTCCCTCACAATGCCGCTATGTTGTCACATACACATGCAAATAAGCAAAGAGAAAATGCGTGCGCATGCGTACACCGTTCGCCTACTTTTTTTATGGTTACGCATGCGCAATACATTTGTTCTCTCTGCTTCAATGGTCTCCAATGGTGAATACTCTAATTGACTGTCGCCAGACACACTGATGAAGCTGCCGACGTAACAAAAACGTATTTCTTAGGTTGGCAACGGTGAAATCGGAAGGTTTATTAAATGCATCAGGTCAGTATTGGGCCGAATTACAGAAAGGAATACTTGGGTTTATTCTATGAAGCGTAAATTCAAGAAGGTAGAGAGTGGGAGTCTTGAAAAATACGAGAAATACATTTGAAAAAAAGTGAGAGTTAGAGAGGACTGAATGTGTATGTGAGAAAAAAACTAAAATGCCAACATATCTGAATATATGTATATATATTTACTAATCTTTGATTAGTATGGCACAAGTCTGCACTATTTTTTCTCTAAAAATACAGAACTAATTATCAATATTTATACTGTTAAACATTTTATTCTAGAAGAAATCCAACTTTTATTTTTTACTTATGATCAGTATCACAGGGATATCAATCATATCAGATATCGTAGAATTAAAATACAGTCCAGTCGACTGGGGCTATAGAATACATCGACCACATCTCTGCTGAAGGGAACGATTTCTCACCCAGCTTGTGTCTTTATATGACACAAAACGATCTGATGGTGTAGCTCCAGTCCTAGAAGTTTGGAGAATTTAAAGTACCCTTCATTGCCATTGTTCCCAGTTCTATGGTGACACGGAGTTGTAGCACCTAATAGGTCCTGTCTTTGTGTCAAATAGAACTGTATAACTATCTAAACTGTGTATAAACAAATAACTAATTTTTAATCGAATTTTTAGTGATACATAGCAATACATGGAATAATTTAACTTTCTGCTAATGAATGGTTAATTTTGAATAGAATTAATTATGTAGATTATCAATTCTTAAAGCTATTTAACTGTGTGTTTAAGTTGAATTGTCAGTGTAACATAACGATACTTGAATCCATTTAACTGTGTGCAAATTAAACTATATAGTAATATTTGAAGTCATTTAAATGATTGCAAACAAATGGTTAATACTAAAATGAACTATTTCAAGTTAGATTATGTGGAACAATTTAACTGCGTGTGAAATATAGAAATACTTGTGTGCAAACAAATTAGCTCTGATTCATTTTGAAATAAAACAACCAACAAACTATTGACTTACAGATAATATGTATAACCGTTTAATTGTATGCAAACATAATTGCTTTTGCTCATTTAAAAATGTGATCTTCAAACTATGCGTTTACACAACATATGTATAAAGAGTAATCGGCATTAAATTAGCCACAATTAATTAAAACTCAACAAAACTAAACAACAAAAGTAAAGTACTTTGTTCTCAGGGCTTAGAATACGTTGGATGTATTCCTTTCAAGTCCCTTCTCCGCAAAAAAAAGGATTTTTTAGTCATGACACAAAACATCATCTGATGTAGAGGCTCCCGTTATGGAGATTTAATTAAAAAAAATAGAGTACCCCAGCATTGCTATGACTTCCACGTTCATTCCGACGAGGAGTGATATATCCTGTAAGATTCTATCTCTGAGTCGAGTATATATGTTTAAAAATTATTCGTATTCGATGTCCGTGAGAAGAAAATAAACAAACACGAAAAAAAAAAAAAAAAAAGCATAAAAAAAAACAAACAAAATAAACACAACCCAATAAAATCTTCAGAAACAACTGAACAGAAACTATTAATATGAACGTACAATGAACGTGACTCCCAAAGCTCTTGACATAGAATAACCCTTGACAGGTTGAAATCAACTAATCAATCATATACTAAATTAATACTCTGTATATTTTCTCCCTAAACATAATACCACACTCAGATTCTATTTGAATATTTCAATATATACATATCATCATCATCGTCATCATGTACTGCTAGCACGTATTTTCCTGACGCTCCCTCGCCATTCGTCTCTATCATCCATCGTTTCCGGCAGGTCTTCTAGACAACATCCTGTGTCCGAACAGATTTGTTGCAGATAAGTAATAGTTGATCGTCCAACACATGCACGTCCGTGCGAAGAGGTCCATGGGAAAACGTCGCATATGAGTTCACCCTTACTTCTCCAGCACTGTCCCACGTGTCTTCTTCGCCTTATTTGGGTAGTTTTAGAGATAGGAGGTAGGTGGCCGTATAGCAGATGTTTTGTGTGATATTGTTTCTATGATTTGTTCAATATAGCTCGTAGTATTTTTGTGCAATTCCCGTCTAACATTTTCTCTATACGCTTGGCCAGTTTCCATGTGGTGCATCCGTATAGAAGTACTGGTACGACCTCTTTTCGGAAAAATACGTTTTATTTTATCAGATAAGTCTGACTTCCATGTGATCGATAACTTATCCATAGCGCTCCATACCTTCGCTACGTGCATATTGATGACATCTATCTATCTATCTATCTATCTATCTATCTATCTATCTATGTTAATAGTACAACTGGAATTCAAAGCCAATCAGTACTAGTCAGCTACGCTCTCTACGATGCCACGAGGACTCCACCCACACTTTTGTTGGTTTATTTATGTTTATTTTGAAGACAGTTCAACAAATTAACACAATTTTGTCTTACAAGAACACATTTTCACAATCATTTTTGACAGGTAAATGCTAAATCAACTTAAACAGCTCTACCCGAGTCGTAGATGTGACCCGAATTGGTAATACGACTCTGGTTTTGAGTGGACCTTGAAGTAATGTCAACAGAGTTGGAAACCCACACTTTCTAGAGATCAAGAACAGGAACTACATCAGCAAATTTAATTTTGTCTGATAGCTGAACCATATTTTTTGGTATTGGTGGGTGTCTGCGGGAGACATAGTCAGTGTATTCTCGGTCCTGCCAATAAGATACCTCGTGTAACTATATTCATTTTTGCTGTAGAATGGCTAACATCCCTTCAGCACTCGACCAAATGGACTGGCTCAAAGTCATAAATAGCCTACGATTAAGGACTTCAATGGATGACTACGAAGCTGGAAACAATAGATGGAGGACACTTCGGCCGGCCGTGGTATCAATTGCATTGATATTGTCGGGTGTGTCGCGTCTCTGGACATATATCGAACCTCCGGGGGCTGTCCCCCAGGCTTTATCCCTCTTTGGAGGGGGTTAGGTTTATTGCGTGGCGCCTGAGGCGCCCCTCTTTGGAGGAATGCGGACGGGACACGAGACATTTTTGGAGCCGCCGGGTGTGCTTGGTCAGTGTCCTCAAATTTTATTTTAAATAGTTTGACATAATAAGTATTCACAGGTTCTGTATAAAATCAATATCTAACGGTGAGTAGCTCGAAACATCACAGTAAAAGGATCCTGCTAAAATATGATTGTTTTTGTTGTATATTCTAGAACATGACTGGTTGTAAAATGGCTTGTTTCGACTTTTTTTCGAAACTCAACTCATGAAGGCTTGGAAGTTAACCTTTTCGTGATGTATTTACGTTGTTGACCGGAATTAATAGACTAATGCAGAATACAATATCGACAGTTAATTGCGCTACCATCAGTCTCTGGGGTGAATCTTCCAGCTGACCCTTAGGCAGTAGGATACTGACAAATCTGGATACAACTAAAAGAATGGCTTATCATATCAGAAAAAAATACTCAAAGAAATGAGAATCACATTTGTCATGAAAGGAAAAATACTGAGTTAGTCTTCTACGAACAGAGACACGATATTTATCGCCATAGGAAATGGACACAATGACCCGAGTTATAAATAAGCTCAGCCGGCTCGGGCTTTTGAATACACCGGCTGCATATCTGCAGAGAGGTATGACCTCTGCAACAAGTGGCCTGGATATGACATTAAACAGTATCTGATGGTGAGGTTCCAGTAATACTGGAGCTATGGGAAATGAGGAATAAACCTTCAACGCCATCGCTCCTAGGTCCACTCTGTACAGGAGTGGTAGCACCTCTTAGGGTCCTATCTATGGGTTAAATAGAACTGCTTGACATTAAAACAGAATGCAAACAAATAACTTAGGTTAAATTGAATTGCTTGAAATAGAAATATTTGATTATTCATTTGTGTGTAAATAAATGACTGATGTTTAATTGAATTGTTAGTGATAGATAGCAATAACTGGAATTATGCTAAATTGATTTGTTAGAAATTAAGCGGTTTGATCATTTCATTGTGTATGAACAAATGACTGATGTTTAAATGAATTGAAAGTGATACTTAATAATACTTGGAACCATTTAACTTTGTTGACTTACACAACGTTGAATTTTTAGAAATAGAATCGTTCGATCATTTAAGTGTGAGTGTCTATAAATCATATATTTAATATAGAGGGAAGACATGATTTGGTACAACTTACGATGGTTGATATGCCATAGAATTAGACAAAACTAAACCTAACCAAACCAAGTTTAAATCCTGCACGAGATTCTTTTCTTTTCACGTACCGCTAACCCTTTGTTAAATGTATGAATTCAACAATATTCCCTTCTGGTATGGATAAATAGCGGAGTGAACTAGTTTCCTTTGTCTTGGTACGGCAGTCGGTCAAAGGGAAGGAAAACGCTGAACTCAAACCAATTGTACTCCGCTTTAAAATTGACCTTGTGTCACATTCTGCTTGCTGTGGAGGGTTTGTGTTAAAGAAAGTCAGAGTTATTTTATGATGAGCATCTATATATCAAGATGATTTTTTGTGTTTTTACAATGCATGGTGGTCATTTTTCAGTCTTCTGTCGTCTCGGCTTTTTTCACTTATATTATTTCAAAATCCACTTTCGTTGCCACAGATCCTATTACTTAATTTCATACAACATAATCTGAATATCCCCAGGCATTAAAATCTTCTATATAGATATGTGGAGAAGACATTTACGCTGGTCGAAGCTCAGCAATATGATTTTGAGTTAAACAATTGCATGAAATATTGACTTTTTAAAGAGATTTCCAAACAGAAATGTCAGGTTCACACTTTAGGCGTATTGTAACAGTACACACATGTAACTTATTGCCTTAAGCAAAAATATGGAATTAGCATGCAGAGAGGTTGTTCAATAAGTTTTCTTTATTGACAGTAAGTATTATTATTATTATTATTATTATTACTATTATTATTATTATTATTCCCGAATATTTCCCTCTGCATAGGTTGAAAAAGAAAATTATTCAATTTAGATAATTTGATCTACTTTATTTTCAAAAAATTCTTTCAGAAGGAGGAATGTTTAACTATTAAAGAAAAGAATGTTCTACATCTTAGCTTTAATAAGTTTATTTACTGCTAAATAAAAAAAGCCAGGCGAGCAGCCCCTAAGTGTGTTAATTCAATAAATTGTGACAGGGTTAATGGAACTAATGTTTTCCCGCTGACATCATTGCGTAAAAGGCATTTCAAATTCGAAACTAGTTTTATTTAAGCATTTTCTTTTAATTTCTCTAGGAGTGAAATCCCCATGGTGTAGTAGCAATCTTGCTGGTTCGAGATATTTTGATAAGTGACTTCAAACTTCAATTTCCCTATTACGTTCACTTCCAGACTAATACCCTTAAGAAGATATGAACCCTGTTATTTCCTGAGTTATAGTTTAAATAGTACCGCTACTGTTTTTACATAGAGGGCTATGGCCTTCCATTACCCACGAATATTGATTATACCATCGAAAAAGAAAACCGAACGAAAAAACAAATAAGTAAAATATCGAACACTTCCCTCGTTATCCGCAAATCACAGATTAAGATAAAAGCTTTAAGCATATCGAGATGCAAAAGAAAAGGATGGAAAACAACTGGGGAACATTAATCTGACCTATGGACTTATTAATCAGATGTTTGTTACCAGTCTGATTGCTCCGAAGACGCGTAAAAAGATTGCATTTTGAATAAGCTTGTTATCACTCTGTTTCGGTATTTGGCGTTAATATATACGGGGACATAAGTATATTATTATTATAATTACTTCTTGAGAGTTTTTCACATCAGTGTTTGCTGATGGTCTTTCACTGCTGTCTGAGTCACAGCAAGTCAACTCAAGTCTCCAGGACACTTCTCAGTATTCTGGTCGATCTCAGTTATGCAGTAGTTTGCATGGTCTACACTCGTCTTGTTATTTCCAAACCCTCCTGTCCCTGTTACAATCCTTTGGTGACTGTATCAAAGCACCAATTATAATTGGTATATACGTTACTTTCATGTTCCACAGTTTTTTCAATTCCCTAGCAAGGTCCTGGGATTTATCCTTCTTTTTACTTTCTTTTAATTTTACTCTGTGGTCAGTCGGGAAAGAAAAGTCCGCAATTTTGCAAATTCTCCCTTTTGCGTTGATAAATATAAAGTCTGGTCGTCTGGCCGAGAATAAGTGATCCGTTTGTATGTTAAAGTCCCATAGGAGTTTATATGTGTTATTCCACAGTACAGATGTTGGGTTGTGCATATATCATTTGTTCGTATCTAAATTTTTGCACAGCTCCCAGTGGATCAGCTTACCTACCCAGTCAAGTCTAGTCTTATATTTTTTCTATGCTAATTTGCTGCAATCGCTTATTATGCGATTGGTCGTTTCCTCTCTATCATCACATAACCTCAGTTTGCTATTTTGTTGCGTCTTATGTATTTTCGCTTTGATATGATTGGTTCTTATGGTATTGCTTTGTACTGCTATTAGGAGAGATTCAGTTTCTTTCTTAAGGTTTCCTTTTCATAGCCACATCCATATTTCCTCGTGTAAGATGTTGCTTACAAGTCATTCAAAAGGCCCATAGAGTTGTTTTTCTTCCCATTTTTGTTTTCTTGTTATTGCAATTCGGTTTGTCTTCTTGCTGTCAGTATTGTTTCTGGTAGCTGCAATCAGTCCTCTGATGTTCTTTTCTATGTAATTCAAGAGTAATGGTATCGATGTGTCAACGCTCTATTCAATGCTGGTAAATCCTCTTACTCCTTCTCTTCTTGATACATATAATTTGTCATCGTCATCTCTGAGATGCAAGGTCTCGTGCCTGGTCATTATTTTTATTTTTCTTTGGTCAATTTGCTTAAGTTCTTCTCTGGTCCACTTCAAAAAATATCTAACGAGGTGTACGGCCCAGGTATTTATTCCTTTGATAAGGTTTCTGCTAAATAGTTTTATCTCGAGTTGCTTGCTGGTTCTTCTGAGACATTCTTTTTTAATTTTTTCTTTCATCTCTATTATTATTTGATGGTGTCAGCTTCCAAGATGCCCTAGTATTCGTAGGTTTCCTTTTCTCCGAGCGTTCTAATTTTGTCTTGATTTGGCAATTCTATTCTGTCCGTCAGGTGTCATTTGCCGATTTTCATAACTAGCTTGGCACATTTTTTCATGCCAATTGTTATTATCATTATTATTATTATTATTATTATTATTATTATTATTATTATTATTATTATTATTCATAATAATGGACATTAGTAGCTGTCGTAGTGAGATGATAAAAGGTTTGCATGAAAATGAAAAAAAAAAAAACCAAAACAAAACAAAACTAAAAAGCAACAAATAATAATAATAAACTAAAACTAAAACCAAAAACAAAACAAAGAAAATAAAATCCTATCACAAAGGAATTCAACCAGAAACGTTATCAGGTGCAAATAAACAAACTCCTTACCCTGTTGTTTACATCTTCTTGTTGGTATTATCTTACAGTTTCATGTTTCTTCTTCGGTTATGAAGACAACATTCTTCTGTTTCCGAGCCTCTAACTGCTTAATTATCACACCAGTAGTAACTGATGGCCTTCACTGAAGTCTAAGTCACTGCCGGTCTCCACTGCTCTCTTGATCTCTTCTAATTATTGAAGCTGATCTCAAAAGTGATGTGTTCTAGACGGTTTCAATAGTTACATAGATCTCCAGATACCCCAGTCTCTTTTATAAGTTCTTTGACATCGTTCCAAGAGCTCTGATAACAATTGGTAAGTATCACAGTAAGCTTCATGTCCACAATAGTTTATTTGCCTCTATGGCAATATCTAGGTATTCATACAGTTTCTCAATTTCTTTTGCTTTGCTAATCTGTTCTTCTGGAATAGCAGTAATCCACAAGCTAACAAGTCCATCTACACGAGCAGGGTGTGATACAAGATCACTTTTTAAGCGGATTTTTAAAAGTCTAAATTCAGAATTTTCCTTCTTCAAGTAAGGTTGTCATGTCAAGGTTAAAGAGCTAAGTCTTCCCGTCTATTTGCCTTGAGCTGGAGGGAGAATGGTTGCATTCTTACAATTCCTAAGGATAATAATACTATGTGAAATGCAGTCAGCCTTGTCTAGGATTTGAACTCGTGTCGCTGTGTCCATTTCCTATGACGATAACCATTACACCACGGGCACTTCCACTAATTTTGGTAATGTATTCTGAAAATATTGAATTTGGTAGGGCTACTACTTGGAATGGGGGTAGTGAAGGTGGTCATTTATGTATTCGTTTCTACCCTATCGTTTTAACAAAACGACTGGAGAAAAGGCTTGACAGCAACTACACAAGATTGCTGCTAGCAATATTGAACAGGTCCTACTGGCGGCACCTAACAAAGCAGCAGCTGTACGGCCACCGACCACCCATCACGAAAACTATCCAAATTAGACCAACCAGACATGCAGGACACAGCTGGAAAAGTAGGGACGAGCTCATAAGTGATATACTCCTATGGACCGCTTCAAATGGCAGTGCAATAGCAGGGTGATCAGCTGGAACCTACGTACAACAGCTATGTGAGGATAAGTGGTGTAGCCCTGAGGACCCACCGAAAGCGATGAACCATAGGGAGGGATGGTGAGAGAGGATCAGGGATATCTGTGCTGATGGCACGACAAGATGATGAGATGATGATTCTAAAAATCATTTTAAGTAATTAGGCGCAGGTTTCTAACCGATGTTTCTTCTGTCTTTTTTACCAACCCATCTTCACGAGCAGGGTGTAATACAAGGTCACTTTTTGAGCGGATTTTTAAGAGTTTGAATTCACAGTTTTCCTTCTTCAATTTAGGTTGTCATATCAAGGTTAAAGTCTTCCTGCCTGTTTGCCGCAAGGAGAATGGTTGCATTCTTACTATTCCTAAGGATAATAATACTATTTGAAATGCAGTCAGCCTCCGCAAGGAGAATGGTTGCATTCTTACTATTCCTAAGGATAATAATACTATTTGAAATGCAGTCAGCCTCGTCTAGGATTTGAACTCGTGTCGCTGTGTCAATTTCTTATGACGATAACCATTACACCACGGGAACTCCACTAAATTTGGAATGTATTCTGAAAATCATTTTCAAAGCTATGTTTCTTCTGTCACTTTTTTTGGCTTGAAATAGACAAACTTTGAGAGTGGATTGGAGATATCTATTTTGAAGGAGACAAAGCTCGACACTTGAATGAAGGTAAAGCAGTATATTTGTTTAAGAAAAAATAGTTTACTTTTGAGATACATCAGGTATTTTTCTAACTTTTTTCATAACCTTAAAAAATCTCCACGAATATTGAGTTAACGGCAGTTCAACTTTAGCAGGATCATTTAATGCTAATGTTTTGACAATAGTTTTAAAAGCAATTCTTTTGTTTAAAGTAACTAATGTTAATTAGTTGTTAAAAATTACAGTTTCAAGTAATCAATTCTTAATGCTAAAAATCTGCTCTCATATAGTTTCAAGTATTCCAATCTAATACAAATAATTTTCAAACAGATCTGCTGGATGGATGTAAAGTAACTCTTTTTTAAAAGATTATTCTAATTTATATCTTTACTAGAATTTTTACAGGAAATGGTATAAATATTTTCAAATAAGGAGATACCTTTCAATCACCATATATATATATATATATATAAGACTCTAATGGGTATTACCCTTCCAGTTCAGAATAAAGGTAGTAGTAATGACAACGAAAACGTGACCCACACTCTCTTGAGCTCCAGAACAAGAACTTCAACCCCGGAATCAATTCAGTGTTATATTCAGGACACTGTTTTGGTGGGTTGTCTACAGGGATTAAGTCGGTGTATTCGAAGCCCTACGAGCATCATTTTTATCATTTATTAGACTATCCATTTTTTTCGTAATCCTCCTGTTTATTATTTTTCTTTTAAAATTATATTACTTTTTCGACACTTCGCTGTGAAGAACACCACCCTACTTATTTTTGTGAGCCACTATATCGACTTACTTGAGAATGTTCTGTGAGGCATTTACTGTAAATAGTGAACTCAGTTCACGTTGTATTAGGCATGCACTTATCATCCTAGCATTTCCAGTGTTCTTTTATGATTATGCTAAATGAACATCCGGCTCGTCGAATCATGGGAACATACTCTCAAACGCAAAAAACATTCATGCAGAAGTCTGTGTTTCGGCACGTATTAATGAACGTGAATTCATCTACTCTGGGTTCCATAAATTCACGTCATTGCCATTAATATTTTAAAAGATGTACAAGATAGAAATGTCTTAAAATTATATTTTATGTGTCGAGAAAAGCAAAACTGAAATATTTCAGATCATGTTCTTTGTAATCCTTCACATTTTCAAAATAAAAACATTTGAAGCTTTAAAAAGGCGTAAAAACCTTTCATAAAACCACCCCACACAGCACCATATCCATAATTGGAAGTGTGACATACGTGACCATTTGGTAGGTAGTTAGGTAGGTATTTACAAAAAAAAGCGTAATAATATAAGGGTCGATTGAAATGTTCATAGGCTAACCGAGATAATCTCATGGAATGTGACTAAGTAAGTACAGTTGGTGACCGTAGTCGAGAGTGACCCGGAGGCTCACTTTTCGATAGTTACTCTAGCAAAGTGTAGGGGAGGGCGCTGCTCCTTTCCCTGGATTGCTCCACTTTACCTTTGATCCGTACCTTATAATTCTCAGTGTTAAACAAGGAGACATCATGTACCATTTTTGAGTCTTTAGTATGACTCGACCTGGGATTGAACCCAGGTCTCCCCGACCATTGGCAAACACTCTAACCACCACGCCATTTATTTTTCAACATAGACCCTGCATGCGGTCCACAAACTACTTTCTTCGTTGTCGCAGTACCTGGATCTCTTTAGCAAAAAGAAAAAAAAATGCATCCCTAACAGATATGACGTCATATCAACTTTTCTACTTACTTACTTTTCAGCCTGTATAACTATCAGCCCACTCTCGTCAACAGAATATATTGATCTAATTTAGCTTAGAATGACATAAGTCAACGTGTGACCAACTTGTTTTTTTTTTTTTTACATATCTCTATTTACCAAGCTTATCTAAATATGGAACAATCTTTACAAGTGTTTAGTTATCTGGTTGGTAGGTTGATTGGTTGGTTGGTTGTTTGGTTTATCCTATGTCGTAGACAGTTTAAAAATTATGCTCTTCAATTATATGCAGTACAAAAATGTATCCTCACAATCATTTTAAACAGGTGAACAAATATTTTCTATCGGCATCAGTTTAAGTTATGGGGAAATGCCGTGTAGAAGTGAATATAAGTAAATATAAGTGAATATGCTGTTTATTTTTCTTTTTTGAAAATCCAATTAAAATCCATTTGTATTCTAATAGGAAATAACTGACTAAATGACAATGATAAATCTCTCTCTCTCTCTCTCTCTCTCTGTCTCTCTCGCAAGTTTGGCCAAGTCGGCTGGGGCTTTAGAATACACACACTGTATCTCTGCAGAGAGAAAAGAATCCTCCAATGAGTGTCCTAGATATGACACTAAAAAATACGATGATGATGTTCCAGTAATACTGTTTTTTGGGGGAATGTGGAGCACCGCTTTATTGCACTTACTTCCAGGTCCACTCAGGCCCGGAGTAGTAGCACCTGATAGGGTTCTATCTATGGGTTAGATAAAGCTAAACAGTGTACCAACGCTAAACTGAATTGTTTGAAATAGAACTACTTATATGTATAAAAAATAAATTTGGCATTAAATAACCTGCAATGCTTGATATGTCATAAAACCAAACCAAACCAATCTCTTCTGAGTTGGATATTTTATTTCTTTTTCTTCTTCTAACAATACAGCTTTTTATACTTTACTTACGCCCTTTCATGTTATTTCGCTCAATTTTCAAATGCTCTTTCTTTTCAACATATTTCTTTCTTTCCTTTCAAAGACCTCTCTATAAGCCACGCTATTTAATAAAGACTTATGATATTTTGAAACCACAATTAAAAGAACTGGATTGTTTTTATAAATAATTATCCCTACCATCATCATCATGCACGAACAGAATGGAGTGCCATCTCTCTCTCTCTCTCTCTCTCTCTCTCTCTCTCTCTCTCTCCATCCATTCTTATCATCCATCGCTCCGAACAGATCTTTTAGGTGGTATGACTGGAATCTAATGACAGCTCTTTGTCTCTGTATCCCCTTCTTTCCTTGGTCATGAGACAGATATCTTTTGGTCCAAATAAACAGAGTGGTTATAAATGAAAAAAAAAAAAAAGATCGTTAAAGCCACTTACTGTGTAGTGAAAGGGAGCTGTGACGTTTGAGATAATATTATCTGTGTAGAATGAAATTACTTGATAAGTGATACCAAACTATATATATATATATAGTTTGGTATCACTTACTTATCAAGTATATATATATATATATATATATATATATATATATATATATATATATTTGGAGGTGTAATGGTTATCGTCGTAGGAAATGGACACGGCGACACGAGTTCAAATCCTGGACAAGACTGATGGCATTTCACATAGCACTAATACCCTTGGGAAAGGTATGAATCCAATAATTCTCCCTCCAGCTATGGGTAAATAGTAGGACAGACTGGATTCTTCAGCCTTGGTGAGGCAACATGTCTAGGAGAAGGAAAACTCTGAATTCAAACCTGTTAAACTCCGCTTAAAAATTGACCTTGTGTCATACCCGGTCCGAGCTGAGTGGTTGGTAAATATATATATATATATATATATATATATATATATTGTTGAGGCTCTATTATATTATTGTGCAGACTCAGTAGTGTAACGGCGAAATGTGATTTGAAATAAAAATGTCTTCGTGCGTTATGAGAATATTGCGTGAATCTCGTTACGCGTTTGCGATTAGGTGTTTGTTTAACAATCTTTATTTTGAATTTTGTAATATCACAAAATAAAAATAAAAACACAGGACATGAAGAGCAAGAACTTTCTAAAATTATGTTTGAAGTTTTTTTTTTTTGTATTATGCAAATATATTTAAAAAAATATATTTGATCCCAAATCGTGGAATCTTACTGACCAGGAAAACTTGATTAAAACTAGATAAACAATCATTATCTATCATATTCTAGCACCCTCCACCAACACAGAAAGAGATAGATAGATAGAAGGATAGAGAGAGAGAGAGAGAGAGAGAGAGAGAGAGAGAAAGGAAGAAACAGGCGCACACACACACACACACACACACATATATATATATATATATATATAAGGTTACCCTTGGGGGAAATGGGATCGATGACATGTGTTAAAGTTCTGGACGTGTCTGTTTGCGCTTTCCTTTGTACTAATGCTCTTGAAGTCATGAATCCATCTCAAATTGTGATTCAGACTGCGTTCTTCAACTTCGGTTTGGTAATAAGCCAAAGTGAAGAATAACTTTACTTTCAAATCAGCAGTGTTTTACTTTAAAATTGACCTTGTGTCGCATCTTGTCCGTTTCGGAGATTTTGGGTAAGTACGGAATTGTTATTTACTATGCTTTGCTTATTCTGGAACCCAAGCCTCACAGTGTTCACTGTACTACTGTTTCTAAGTGGTCACTCGTATAAGTTCAAATAAAGCTCATCTGTACTTACCTTTTCTGATGTAACGGTAACCGGAGTTTTCCGCGAGACTTCAATCTGTTCGGTATTTAATTTGTCAGTTGCTTATTACGTTGTTTGGTTGGTTTTATTGCAGATTGACTCTTCTGGGTTATTTAATGCCAATCCTGTTTATACGTATTTATTATATATATATATATGTGTGTAAACTAATATTTTATTGGTAACAATTTTTAAACAAGATAGAAATCATTTGTTGGCACAAAGTTAAATGGTTTAAAATTGTAAATAATCAAATAGTTCTTTTAAACCCGTTGATGGGACCCATTCCGGGCAGAGTTGATTGAGAGTAATGGCAATGAAGGTGATCCAAGACTAAATCTCTATCATCAGATGGTTTTGTGTCATATACAAGATACTGGTCGGATGGGGAGGGGTCTTGTGCATCTTGGCAAAGTCGTCATATTCTTCAGCCCGAGTCGACTGGGCTTCCTTTGTTTGACACACAATGACAAACGTTCTAGGGTTATTCAGTAAATAAGGTGACATTTCCCTAAAGGGAGACTGTCTAAAGTTGCAACTTTTTCAATGAAATCATTAATGATGTGTTCTTTTATGTTCCAGAAGACAGTCAGCATGATCTTTACAGGCTATTGTACCCGGGATATTTCTGACCAGAGAGTTATTGTGTTTCTACTACAGGAACTTTTTACCCAGACTCGTTGAGGCAAGCCTGTTTAGTCCAATTTAGAAGATTTATTGATTGAAACATTCTTCTTCGTAAGTATCACATATTCTTCTGCAAATTTCGCATGGTTTGCTCTTCTCAGCCACAATAAATTTGATGAGAGACCTCTGTTCAAGCCCAGAGCACACTGATGGACTTACCACTAGTTTGAATAGTCTCGAAATCGATAGTTTTGTTCAGGAACATTGACATTAAACGATCAAGTACATGAGTCTTCCAGAAAAGATTTCTGAAATAATTAAACAATATTCACGTCCCTTGAAAATTATTAGTGTATCTCTCATATCAATGACTTGTTTCTGTCTATCGAAGAACCTTGTACAAATCTGATTTACTGTTTACTTAATTTGCAAAATATAAGATGCAGTGATTATTTCACATTGACACTTCATATAAACAAATCGATGTGCCGTAGGTATTGTTGCAGCCTCCTCGTACGCCGTGACCATTTAGGTGGACACGTATGAAAATCCGTAAAAATACTCTTCTCTTTCTGATGTCATATTCATCATATAAACAGGCAGAGAAGCAAAACTGAGCATTTTACTAACTTAAACATGATGCTTGACTATCAAAAATCAACGCAATCAATTGCATGTTTAGATACTCTAGTATATATTGATAGGAAGAGATAACTATTAAAAATATTTCGCACAAATCCTCCTAACACACAAAAAATATCTCCATTACAGATTTCGCACCTCTGAAAATTTTAAAGATAATATATCCTATTCACAAGCATTTAGAAGAAGTTGCATAGGCAACAACAAATTGAATAGACAAAGCGATAAACTGAAACAGTAGTTCTCAGCACTGACATATTTCTAAACGTTACAGAAAAAAAAAACAACAACAGATAATAAAAGCTATCTTCATCTGTCTGCTGGATACGCAAAAACTAAATCCAAAAGTAATCACGTAACAACATTGAATAACAATCTCCCAATAACTACCAGAATAATCAAGAACTGTTGGGACATTTTGAAAGTAAACTGCAAATTAATTAGTAATTTTCAAGAATCAAGTATATTCACTAATCGTCGACTAAATAACCTTAATGAAATGATTGCTACTAACAACATAGTAAATGATAAAGTAATCTTTAAGCCCACAATAAAATCCACAAAATCTTGAGAACCATGGAACATTAAGAATGTCCCCTGCTGCAAACTCCTAAAATCAATCATTAAATTGCTTCTAAAATAAAAATGATGTTTTTGGAATTCACTACGAATCAAATTGCGGAATCAAAAATATATCTTATTTATTGGACTGTAAATAAGTAAAGTTGGCGACCAGAGTCGAGGGTGACCCGAAGGCTCCCTTTTCGATAGCTTAATACACCAAGGTGTGTGTGTGTGTGGGGAGCGCTACTCCTTTCCCTGGATTGCTCCATTTTACCCTTGATGCGTACCTTATAATTCTGAGTGTTAAGAAAGGAGGCATCAAGTACCATTTTTTGAGTCTTTGGTATGACTCGACCTGGGATTGAACCCAGGTCTGCCGGGGCATTGGCGAACACTCTAACCGCAAGTTGGAAAGTCAGTATGACTATTTTATTTGAGACCAAAGAACTATAGACACAGAATCAAATCCATGGATTACAATACACTGAAATTTGAGGAACAACGCTTTCACTCACACAGTTACGATTTCATAAAGATGCAAAATTTGCCATCATAAAATGATTTGAAAAATGTATCAGCATAAAATCAGTAATTGAAAAGAAGAAAACAAAAGCACAAGATGTCTCAAGACACATGTATCATTTGGACTTGATATGATAATTGATTACAGTGCCTTGAAATAAAATTTAGCAGATAGAAACATTTATATATAAACATTAAACTAGTTAATCAGCCACAGCCAATCTGAAACGTACTCCTCGAAAACATAAAGAAAGACCAAATTGCCAGATGCCTTCCCTATATTTATGTGTGTGTGCATGTATATATATATATATATATATATATATATATATATATATATATAAACGTATTACAGAGGAATACATAAAAATACACTTGCCCATCAGCAGTACGTTTTTGTCGCTTCACTTTTGGCATATCAAGTCGTTTTAAAACTTTTTAAAAGCATTCTTAAAAATATTTTCCTCAAAGACTTTTTCACTGGACATCAAAACATAAACAAAATAAAAGAAATATTCCTATTTTTCTTCACACTTTTGTTCATCTTCATATATATATATATATATATACACTACTGACAAAAAGGTTTGGGCCGCATTGATTTCTGAACATATATATAATACTACCATCTTGCAACCTGAGTTGGATTGCAATAGCATCAACTGTATTAGGGACTCCTTTGATTTCTCCAGTTTTATAAAAAGGATATTCTTTGACTGGTAAATTTATACGTTCCTTATATGTCAGTAGTTTATTTACCTACGTACCTCTTCTCGAGACAATCGATATTTGTACTGATTTACTGTATCGCATCATTTGTCCCTCTTTTTCTTTTTGTCTTTCGTTTTCGTGTTCTTCCTCTTTTTGATTCGAAATCTTTCTCGATAAACAAACGTAACATAAATTCTACACAATGTTTCTAATAAGTCAAATGACGTCATTTAAAAAACAAACAAACAAACGCTTATTCACTAATTAAACGGTCAACTTTTTCTTGTTATAAAAATTTTCCCTAGGATTTTGTATTTTGTACTTTTAAACATCCATCATTGATTCAACATCACTAATATCATCCCTCATAGTCCTCATGATGGTTCATTAGAACCGAAACACTATAGTGCCGACTTTGCTTTTCAATAAATCTCACCTTTTCTCTATATATTGTTGTATAACACTATTATTTACTTCCATCCATCCATCCATCCATATATATATATATATGTAGTTTCCTATATTGGTAAGTACACTGTGCTCAATATTGATGATAGAGCATATATATCTAAGATAACATGGCGTAGACACACAGTCAAAAGTGCTTGTTGGCTGTGAGTTCTCACTGATTCAATCATCTGCCCAATAATCGTAAAGGCAAAAAACTGACATTCACAAATCTGCTGACACTATGTTTACGGTCTCCAAACTTATATATATATATATATATATATGTGTGTGTGTGTGTGTGTGTGTGTGTGTACACTGATGCGAAAAAGCATCAACTAAGGATTCATTCACTTGTTCTATGTACAAGAAGACCTTTAACATTTACTGCGAATCAAACAGTAAGAGCAAATACATCATCTACCTTTTAGGGAAGTCAGATTGACCTTTCACGTTTAGAATAAACAACTATAAATGCAATAGATTTCAACTTCTTTATTATTAGAAACTTCTCCCAGTAGATCAACATTTCTGCTTGACAGACCGTGACTTTAACAGAGAAGATAGAAAAACATTTATCAAATACCACATTACTTCAAGGAAACCCTTATAAGTAAATGGAAACTTTACTAATAGGGGATTCAAAAACAAATTAAACTACCAGAAAGAATATTTTCACCCTCAACTACTTAATTAATTAATTAATTATAAATTAATTAATCATAAATTAAATAATTATCATCATCATCACATCGCGCTGGTAGCACGGATATCCCTGACCCTCTCTCGCCACTCCTCCCTATCGTTCATCGCCCTAGGTAGGTCTTCAGGACAACATCCCGTATCCTCACATAGCTGCTGAATGTATGTTCGTGCTGGTCGTACTGCTTTTGCACAGCAAAATACATTTTTGGGTTTTTTTTAGAAATTATTTTCCATGAATATAAACTGCATTGTTAGGAACTGGTTTAGAGCAAAAATTATTTTTAATTTGGCCAAAAATATTTATTTTCTGGCTATTAAAATCGACACCAAATCAAGGAGAGTGCTCAAAACTGAAGCAAAGGACTATCAGTAAATTTCTAGTCGCTGGGAAGTGCTAATCATTTAGAAGTTACAGGGCAATTTATGATGTGTACTGAGAATTATACTTTAGTTAAGAGATGGGCAAAATATAGGTTTTCTACTGTATGCTTTCGCCGATAAAACAATCCATTGAGTGAAAATATGCTGATTCTCCTGTAAAGAAAAAATATTGTGGCAATAAGTAAAGAAGGTGATGTAGACAGTTTTCATGAGTGTGAAAGGACGCATCACTATAGATTTTCTGGAAAAAAAGGTGCAATCTTGGATTGTGATTCCAATTGTTAACTCCAAAGGAAAAATTCACATCAATTATTAAGTAGCCATCGTATATATATATATATATATATATATATATATATATATATTGTTGAAGTTGACGACCGTTGACGAGGGTGACCAGAAGGCTCCTTTTTCAATAGCTACTACACCAAGGTGTAGGGGAGGGTACTACTCCTTTCCCTGGATTGCTCCACTTTACCCTTGATACGTACCTTATAATGCTGAATGTTAAGCAAAGAGGTATCAAGTAGCATTTCTAAAGTCTTTGGTATGACTTGACCTGGGATTGAACCCAGGTCTACTGGACCATTGGCGAACACTCTACTCACTAGACCAATGAGCCGGGGTTTTGAAAAAAAATCAAAAATACATCTTTTTCAAAGTTCTTTTGTATTTAAACTTTGCATTGTTTGGAATTATTTTATTGCAAATATTATTTCAATCTCGATCATTATTTGTCTTTAGGCAATTTAAAATAGCGCAAAATCAAACTGAATGCTTTAAGCTTTTATCAGAGGTATATTTTCGCATTTTTGTTTGCTGCAAAGTGTATACCGTCTGAAATTTAATGTAGAATGTGTTGTGTGTACGGAATATGATGCTTCAGTCAGAAAGAGTTTAGAAAGAAGCTAAAATGTTTTAAGAAGGTCGAAATAGTATTCAAGGTAAAGACAGGACAGGCCGGGCCATAATAGAGAACACACTTGATTATGCACTCATCTTAACTAAATTGGTTACAATAAAGGACATTTCTTAACAACTAAGAACTTTTGTGGGTACAGCACATATATTTGTGCATGACGCCCTAGTCCTTTCTAAGGTCAGTTGTTGCGTTCCCAAAATATCGACGCTCCAGCACAATGCTTCATATTGTAGAAAAACGATGAAACAATCTGTCACTTTAGAATGGAACACCTATGACGTCCTCTTAAGTGTCTAGTTCCACATCCACTGGTTCCTATTTGATTGACAAACTCAAAGAATTTTGGCTTTGACCAAAGTTTTCAAGTGATGGTCAAGTGAAAAACACCTTGATCAAATGGCTAAAATCTCAATTAAAAATATTCTATACTGAAGGGATGCAATAATTGTTTCTCGATGGGAAGAATATGTTTTAAAGAATGGAGACTATATTGAAAACGAAGCACCATTTTTCTTTGATGAAATGTAAGTTTTTATCTAGCAAAATTCACATGATATATAGAACAGTACTTGTAGGTTTTGCGTACACACTATATATCTGACCAGGCTTGTAAGTGGAGTTTAGAATATCCCGACTATCTTCTCTGCAGAAGTGTAAAACCAAATACATATATAAGTGTCTTAGATATGACACTAAATTGCATTTGGGAGTTAGGTTATAATATCCTGTGTATCTCGAGGTCCACTATGAACCGAAGTGTTAGTACCTGTTAAAATCCAATTTGTAAATCAAATAGATCTCGGAATAAAGTATTATTATCAGATTGGAATACTAAAAAATATAAATGTGTGTGAATTATTTAAATTGGATTGGAATACTTTAAACAACGGCGTATAAACAAATTATTATTATTCTATTAATAGAAGATTTTAAAGGATCTCTAACTGGTAATTTCTCATTGATTGATAAATGGCAAGAAATCTTTTCCTGTCTCCAGGACTCTTTTAAGTATTCATGCTGATATTAAAAGTAACATCATTTGGAGAGTCATAGTCAGAAAGCTATAGGAGGCAAATTTCTGGGGAAAGAGAAAGAAAAGAAAAATTATAAGAAAAAGTAGACAGTGGGTTTACGGAAGCGTGAGTCAAGCCAAAGCACTGGTCAACCAATCTCAGATAAGCAACTACGGTAATTCAAAATTACTAAAAAAACCGGAGGTCCCAAATCACCGGAAACGGGCATGTCCCCTCTTTCCATTAGGTGTAAGTAAGGATACGATTCATGTTCGAAGAGTTAAAGATGGGTTTTGAACACCAGCCACAAAAATGTAAAAACTGATGAAAATTACAGCCCCAACTTTGGGGTGAGCCCCAAAAATGGGGATAACACGAGAAGTTAAGCAGTGAAAACGAAACCAGTGAAAAAGTACGTTAGAACAACAAGAAAATACAAAAAGAAAATTCAAGGTTTTTGTCTGCCCTCTCTTCCTTTCCTCATGACATGTTTCTCTTTGTCTAGAAAACGCCGTCGACTCAGCTTTCAAAATCTTTTTCTTGATATTGTAGAAACGAATAGACTTTTGTCTTAGTTCCCTGAGACAGGGTTTCGTATGCTCGTCAACTTTCTTCACGGCTAGGTTACAACGGGGTCCAACTACTACTTAAGACGTAGCGATACAGCCATTAACACGTTCTAACTTGAGTAGTTTAAATGGCTATGCGTAGACATGTTGGTACAAGTGAACATTTGATGTGTAACATTTCAACGTCTATTGGGTCCCATTACAGTACATAGTCAGGATTGTTTCGATTCTCCTCGATGAGTGTCCTGGATATGACATAAAACAATCTGATGGTGAGGTTCTAGTTACGCTGGAGCTTTGGGGATGCAGAATACCTCTTACTTGCCATTAAATGGCTGTTGTTGTGGCACCTGATAGGGTCCTATCTATGGGTCAAATAGAACTATACTTTACTTAAGCGAAACTGAATTGTTTGAAATAGAATTGTTTTTTGACATTAAAACTGTGTACTAGAACTGTTTTGACATTCAAAGTGCCTACTTGTACAATACTGAATTGTTTGAAAAAAACTGTTTTGACATTTAACTGTGTAAACAAAAACCTGCACTTATACTAACCTGAATGTTTTGAATTTTTATCAAAATGACATAATTCAGCGTTAAATGACACAAAATGAGTTCTGGTTTTACAGAATTTTCAACCTTCTGCCAAGATTCAAGTATTTAGCTATATTTTCGTTTTATTTTTTATCTATACTCTAGGTTTTGCTGAAACAACCAAACCCTCCAAATGGCAATTTCTTTCCTTCTCATAAATGCTATGTTTTCTCTTCTGGTCATGAATAGGTGATCTGTTTGTATCTTAAAATTCCAGAAGATTTAAGCATCTCATTTGTTATAACAGATTCTGGTTTGTGCACTTATAATTTGTTTGCATACAAAAATTCAAATCTTTTGCACTATTCCCAGTTTACCATGTCGGCTGGGCCTGTAGGATACACCGACTGTTTCTCTGTAGAGGGGTAAGACCCCCCCAACGAGTGTCCTGGATATGACACGAAACAATCTGATGCTGAGGTTCCAGCAGTGCTGGAGCTTTGGGGAATGCGGAGTACCCCTTCATTGCCATCGCTCCCAGGTCCAATCTGGCCCAGAGTTGTAGCACCTGATAGGGCCCTATCTGTGGGTTAAATAGAACTAACAGCATACTTATGCTAAACGGAATTGTTTGAGTAAACTGAATAGCTTGAAATAGAAATGTTTTTTTGACAATTAAACCGTACTTATATTTAAACTGCGTGCTTATGCTTAACTGAATTATTTGAAATAGAACTGTTTTTCTACATTAAAACTGTATTTACACTTAACTGAATTATTACATACAACTGCTTGAATAATTTGAAATGGAAATGTTTTTGACTATTAAATTGTGTACTTATGCTGAACTGAATTGTTTTAAATAGAACAGATTTACGTAAAAATGGATTTGGCGTTAAATAACCTACAAAGGTTGATATGCAATACAACCGAACAAACCCAACAAAATATTCCCAGTAGATCAATTTTTCAACAAAAATCGTGCCTACTCATATAATCTGCATTCGCATTTTTACTCTTCTATTCCTGTGACCTCATAATTTGCATATTAACTGTTTCATCCCTTTAACCCCAAAATTTGCTTATTAACTGTTTCATCTCAGTAATCACATAATTTACATATGATATTCTTCTGTGTATTACAAATTTTTCCTTTCCAATATTTAGTTCTTATAGCCTTTCTTTTTTTAGTCACTATTAGATTAGTAAATAGTTTCGTTTTCTTTTTCCGGTTTTCCCCCAAGTAATCTCATTAGCAATTTTGGGCAATTTTCTCGTTTTGTCGCTTGAAATATTCATTCAGTTGTTTTTCTTCCTATTGTTGTTTTTGATATATATATATATATATATATATATATATATATGTATATATTCATATATATATATATATATATATATGTGTGTGTGTGTGTGTGTGTGTGTGTGTGTGTGTGTGTGTGAAATATACTATTATATTATAAGATTGTTGGTTGTCACTAAATAACTTTGTGGGTATGAGTCGAGCCAAGAGCAATATTATATGGAGGGTGATCAAATTAAAGTATACCTAATTTATAATCATTTGCGAACTTATTCGTTTTAAAACATCTACATTTCTCTCGTTATATATATATATATATATATATATATATATATATATATATATATATATATATATAACGAGAGAAAAGTAAATCATTTGCGAACCTATTTGTTTTAAAATATTTACTTTTCTCTCGTTATATATATATATATATATATATATATATATATATATATATATATATAACGAGAGAAAAGTAAATCATTTGCGAACCTATTCGTTTTAAAATATTTACTTTTCTCTCGTTATATATATATATATATATATATATATATATATATATATATATATATATATATATATATATATAACGAGAGAAAAGTAAATATTTTAAAATGAATAGGTTCGCAAATGATTATAAATTGGGTATACGTTAATTTTTTTGCATATAGAAGAATGTGTTATTTATTTGTAAGCGTACACTAATATATATATTGAAGAGTTAGGTTGTTGATTGCTTGCTTCAATTTTAGATAATTCAATATTTGTCTCTGTGAATGTCGTATGTGTGTTAATCACTGATATTAAGCACAAACTGACAGACACTCAACAATATCAACATCCTAAGAATTATCATCCCTTAAACTGGATAAAATCCATTCCTTAAAACCGCATATATTGGATCTGCACCATAGTCATCAACAAAAACCTCTGACAAACCAGTCTGGAAGAATTTCTCGTAAACTTCCACTGGAAAGGATATGCCAAAATACTTATAAATAAATGATTTGAATTAACAGAATCAAAACCGCTTAAAGAAGTACGGACTCCTAAAAAATAGAAGCAAACAACACTTTGCATATGTCCCAACAGAGTAAGCGAGTCCAAACTCAAGTCCCGCTATAACGTTCACTTTTGGACAAATACACTTGTGATATGAATATACCTCCTTATACATTATCACTGCTGTTATGGCTGCGGCATTAAATAGCCTATAAAGACTTATGTGCCATTAAACAGAGAAACCAAACCAAACTTAACTCCGGAGATATTACGGGAATCGATCCCTTCCGTATTAAACTCATTTTAATTGTCATTCTAATTACTTAGAAGGCTTTCTTAGAACAGGGAAAGAGAAGTCTGCGTAGCGTAGTGCCAAACGTGCTCGACTACAATACCACTGTAAGCAAGTTCGAATTTCAGTCTCGCTATTACGTTCACTTTCGGATAAAAAACCCTTGTGAAAAGAATGAATACCCTTATCTCTTCCATTTATGGGTTAAATACTACCTTCACTGTTCTTCTACGGGAATAGCTTTGGCATCAAATAACCCACAAAGGTTGCCATGCCATTAAAGAAACAAAACAAAACCAAACCTGGCGCAGGTGTCCTTGTGGTTGAATATTTAAAGCGCTGGACTGTGGAATTGTAGTAATCGAGTTCGAACCCCAGTCGAGCTGTTACGTTAACATTCGGACCAATACCCTTGGGAAAGGGAGGAACCCTCTCTATCCCCAATCTATGGGTTAAATAGTACTTCTTCTAGAAGGATGGGTTAAATAGTACTTCTTAAATATGGGTTAAATAGTACTTCTTCTAGAAGGATGGCTTTGGCATCAAATAACCCACGAAGGTTGATATGCCATTAAACAAAGACACCAAACCAAACCAAACCAAACCTATGATTTCGGATTCAGATTGCTTAGGTACCTGCTGTTAATAAATCGTCACCCACCTAATTATCGACTACGATCATATCTACTTAACTTCGTTCTCTCTTTCATAAGAAATCTGTTAGAATAACGAGATAATATGCCGGTTGCTTAATTTTTGATGATACGGAATCCGGCAAAGTGATCTCCCGTTTTTAGAATTGTCGGTGCACAGGTGCTTATAGTGGTATGGTGTGAGTACTGTCTTTGAAGAGCAACGATCATGACATTCCAATTGGCATCATGGTGTAAAAGGAAGAATATTGTAGGTTTGATAATGAAAAAACACCCAATCCTTTTATTAAACAGACCTTGTTAAACACACACACACACCCACCCACACACACACACACACACACACACACACACACACACACACACACACACACACACACACATATATATATATATATATATATATATATATATTGATGAATCTCTGGAATTTCTCAGGCTTCAGCTTATGAGAATTGAATTCTCCAATTTCCATTAAATTACCTAAATTGTTTTTAGATAAAATTTCTCATAGGACCAAAAAATGAAATAAATTTCAAGGTCAGAAATCAAAGTGAACAAAAATTGAAAATAAGAACGACTTGACGAATTTGGATATTTTTTTAAAGTAGAGAAATTCAAATGACTACAGAAATTAGATTTTATCAACAAAACAATAAAAAAGAAGAAAAAAAAACAGTTCAGTAATGATATTTTTTTTTATTGAAAAGAGTGAAAACTCAAAGATTTCGAGAGAGTTTTATTTTTCTTAAATTGTTGCCATTTAAAAATCAATACGAGCAACTGCCGAAAAGTTCTCTGCCTAACAAAGAAAAAAATTCCATTTTTTTAAATATATCAAAGGAATTTCGAAAATGATTGAAGAAAGTTAAGAAATGATGTCACAATCTGTTAAACTTCCAGAATTCCTTGTTTGTAATAACCAAACCCCTCCACCAGAGTATGACACAAGGTGAATATTTAAGCAAAGTAAAATTGGTTTGAATTCAACATTTTCCTTCTCCAAACCAAGTATAAAGGGACCTAGTTCTAGATTTGAACTAGAGTCTCGAATTCTATTTCCATTGACGATAACCGTTATGCTGTAGAATGCCACGTCTGTTTCCAGGCTTTAATATTTGCCTTCCCAGTTTTTTCGGGAACTTTGCCGCAACAATATTGTATATAATGGCATATTTTGTTATCATTAATTTTTATTTGCATTCCAATTTCATTTTGAGAATTTTAGTTTTTTCTTCATTGAAAATCATTCGCATAGTCAGTCTATGACAGCGAGGAAATAAGGTCCTAGAAGACTAATGAACTCGTAGAGTCTACAATGATAAAAAAAAGCTTCTGTTTAGGAAAAAAACATGATTCTGATAAACATTTATAGTTATTTTCCCATAAACAGTTTTTGGATTTTGAAAAAAAAATGACTTTAGGCAGAAAAAAAAGGCGACAAATATATCAGTCAGTTGCAAATTGAACAAGAAATTGCTTTATTATTCAAGTTAGAAAATTTTAAGTATTTTGCACTCACAGAAATCTCGGTATGATTTTACCGTTTTTCCTGTATTACGGTTACATAGAGATATAATGAATTACATTAATAAACATCAGTCAAAAGGAGTGAACTGTGTAAAAGAATCAACTAAAAATTAAAGGTATAAACAAAATTCTAATAGTAACAGGGAGTTCCTGTAGCCTGGTAGTTAAATAACTGTATTGTGATATTATAGTGAGTTAGTTCAAATCCAGTTGCCCTATTACGTTCACTTTTGGATGAATGCCATTGGTGAAGGTATAAACTCCCTTGTCACCTTAGCAATTGTTTTTTTAGTATCGCTATTGTTCTTCTCCAAAGATAGCTTTGGCATTAAATAACACCAGATGATTTATATGCTATTAACCAATGAAACCAAACTAAAACAATCTAATCGTAACATGGTTTGTTTTTATGGCATATCAACCATTGTAGATAATTTAATGACAAATCCAGTTTATTCATATATATCAAATATATATGGCTTGTAAACATAAGTCAACCAAGTTAAATAGTTCCAAATTAACTAACAATTCAATTAAGTATCAGTCATTTGTTTACATTCAGTTAAATGATCAAAAAGTTTTGTTTCAAATAATTCAATTCACCATAAGTCAATGTTAAAAGAGTACAATTGCTGCTATATATCACTAGCATCAGTCATTTCTTTACACAAAGTTCAGTGATCAAAAAGTTCTATTTAAAACAATTCAATTTACTATAGGTAAAAGGAAAATGGTTCCAAGTATTGGTATGTATCTCTGACAGTTCAATAAAACATCAGTCATTTGTTTACACACAGTTAAATGATCAAACTGTGCTTTAAAAACTCTTTTTAGCATAAGTCATTTGTTTGCATTCATTTTAAATGTCAGACACATCTATTTGATCCATTGATAGAACCTTTTCAGGTGCTACCTCCCCAGGCAAAAGTGGACCTTGGAGCTATGACAACGAAGGGTTACTCAGCATTCCCCACAGCTCCAGCATTACTAATGCTTGATCATCAGATTGTTTTGTGTCATATTCTGTACACTCTTGGAGGAGGGTTACCGTTTTTGCAGAGATACAGTCGGTGCATTCAACAGCCCCAGCTGACTCTGCTAAATCTAATTGAAGATAAAGATAAAGCTACGAGAGCGAATTATGCAACGGCAACAACAAAAAGGGAATAGCAAGCAAAGGCAAAGAGAGATAAAACAATAAAACGCATGAGCAAATGTAACAAATTGTTACAGATAGAATAAAAGAGCAGTGAAGTCTGAGTATGAAATGTGATCCACTGGGAATCGTGCAAGAAGGTAAGACTTGACCATGCTGACAAATTGTATCAATAGAAACTAGAATCTATCCTAGGATTTGAACAGCAGAAAATTATCAAAGGCTCTGAGATTCAAATGGACCACCGAATCCCGGATCGAATACCAGACCTAGTGTTTAACAATTCGAAGTAAAGAACTTGTAATCTAGTGTATTTTGATGTTCCAGCAACCCCCCCGGTGAAAGTGATGGAGAGCAGAAAATTGGTCAAATATCTGAACTGAAAAAGCTGAAAACATTTTGGAGGTCAGAAAATTGGTCAAATATCTGAACTGAAAAAGCTGAAAACATTTTGGAGGGCAGAAAATTGGTCAAATATCTGAACTGAAAAAGCTAAAAACATTTTGGAGGGCAGAAAATTGGTCAAATATCTGAACTGAAAAAGCTGAAAACATTTTGGAGGGCAGAAAATTGGTCAAATATCTGAACTGAAAAAGCTGAAAACATTTTGGAGAGCAGAAAATTGGTCAAATATCTGAACTGAAAAAGCTGAAAACATTTTGGAGGGCAGAAAATTGGTCAAATATCTGAACTGAAAAAGCTGAAAACATTTTGGAACAAAGAAGGTGATAGAATATTTGGATCAGTCCCTGATAATCTACAAACGATGCCATAGCACTGGATAACAGAGGAAGGAAGAAGAACATTACCACGACAACTATTGATTCAGCTGAAATACTTAGAAGTGTCCTTGAGATCTAAAGAGACTTGCTGTCACTCAGAATTGGGTAGAAAAACTACCGTTTAAAACCACCAGTAAAAAACTCGTATGAGAAGATCGCAACGAGTTAAATTACAATGACTGACAATGTTTCACCCAAAAATAAAAATTAAAGTAAAAATAAAGTTATTGATAATAATTATTGTGTTTTCTCTATACGTTTATATTTTTATTTTCATGTAACAGAGAAATTTTCCCTCGCGGCCGATCTGTCAACATGTCAGGCGCAGATGGTTGGAAAACATTCCGATCCAAATATTCTGAATATTGCCAGCAAAAAGGCGAGTGCAACACTCTTAAGAAAAAAAACGAAAGAATTCAAACTCTGCTTTGAAGAAATTATAGAATTGAGAAGTGACGACATTTGTCGAAAATAATTCGCCATATTATTCATTTAGATATCAATGGGGTGAAAACAGTTTTTTAAATTTATTTTTTATTCAATTTGAAAAAAATATATTTATTGTTATTTAATATGCTTCTCCTCTGGGTTATTTAAAGACATTTTGGATGAAAATGCAGAAGAAAAAGAAAAAAAAAATGGAAAATGAATTCTTGGCTTATGTTTGATGCGACAGTTATTTCCTTTGTGTTCTTGTGAGGCTAAGAAAGGTCTATGCCAAAGCTGGCAGGTGCAGGTTGCCATAATTGAGAAAAGAAACTGCGTTAGTTAAACGTATTTTCTAATGCACAGCAGCTGAGAGCAAACGTCTAGTTTTATTACTCTGTCTATTTTTGAGTTCGTTATTCATTTCTTTAATTCAGTTTTCATGAGTTTATTCTTTTTTCTATTCTGTTAAAGACGGTAGTCATATTTCTGTGTATGCGACTGTGCGTAGGTGTATATGTGGCTTGTTTATTTTCCTTCATTAGCCTTGTATTTTTCATTCTTTTTAAATTTTTTTCTTCTTGCAAAGAAGAAGAAAGTGCTTGGCAATTGGATGACTATGAGCTATTGTTATGATGCAACAATTGGAAACCGCCCGGGACGAGAAAAAAATGAAATGAAACGAAATAAAATCGAATAATTCGTTTCCAAGCTAGAGGATAGAATTAAAAAAGGTAGAAAAAACACATATAAAGAAACTATTTTTAATACAATACAAACACACGCACACAAAAGAAGTGAATCCTGAGAGATTAAAAATGAACATAGAATACTGTTTTAGTAGAACGAAAGGAAAACAAAAAAATGTAAAAGAAATAATAAGGTCAAATGTCGATATATTTGCGCAAGAAAACTCGACGTTATCTCTTTAAAAAATAATAATAATAAATTGCAAGACATCTAATATTCAAATATAAAAAATAAATGAGAATAAAAAGACAGAAGGATTTCAATAAATGAAGGATTATTGTTAAATATGTAATTAAGCAGGAATAAAAAAAAAAAAAACATTAATATTCGCTTAGTTTAGTCTGGTCCAAGACCTCAAACTGGAGATACCAGTTCTTAACAGCGATATTGCTGTTACATAGATAGAACGAGAAGCACATTATTTATCGAAATGAATGCATATACTTCAGTAAAAGAGGCAAGAATGGTGTAGTGGTTATCTTCTTAGGAAATGGAACCGACAACCTGAGTTCAAATTACTGGATAAGTCTGTGTGTGCTTCGCACTGTGCTAAGGCTCTTGAAAACATTATGAATTCGTCTGTTTTCCACCCAGCTATCGATAAATGGTAGAGTAGACTGGGTTCTTAAGTCTTGCTTATGCGACCAGTTGAGTGGGAAGGAGAATCAATTAAAACCCAGTGTACTCTGCATAAAAATTGACCTTGTGTCACATCCTGCTCACAGCGGATAGAGTTTGATAGTAAATTTTTCGCTTTATATGGGAAAGAGAACGTACAGTTACAGTCTAATGTGAATATATATATATAGCCTAGTGGGTAAAGCGTTCGCCAATGATCCAGGAGCCTGGGTTCAATCCAAGGTCGTGTCCTACAAGACTTTATAAATGGTACTTGATACCTCCTTGCTTAACACTCAACAATATAAGGTACGAATGAAGGGTAAAGTGGAGCAATCCAGGCAAAGGAGTAGCGCCCTCCCCTACACCTCTGTGTAGTAGCTATTGAAAAGGGGGGCTTCTGGTCGCCCTTGACTACGGTAACCAACTTACTATATATATATATATATATATTGTGACGTGGAAATATGATACCCTCATTAATTCATCGGGTTGTGGGGGAAGAAGGTGCGTCTCGCCAGCCGGCGACCGACCATAATTGCAAGCAAGAATCAGCAGACTATGATAGTAAGCAGAATAGTGGAAGTGGGAAGACCATCTCTCTTCAACCCTCTCAATTGGTACAAGCTGACATAGGCATGAGAAAACCTCACTCTCTATTAGCCATGTATGCATCAGCGGTGAAGAGGCAAACCTGCAACCATGATTGGTACTGATGGAGAAACAGCCAAAAAGCCAACACGTGGTAAATTTTCAAACTACAGAAACTACTAAATGACCGTTTATTCGTCGAAGGATGAAGACATATAAGGAGTTGCCTACTGTTTGTTGAAAAACTAAGAACATAATTTGGGATATGGAAGAAACCCAAGTTCCAAAAGTCACGCCGCGCAGAGAACACTGAGAGAAAGAAAAAAAAAGTCTCCTTTGAATGAACTCAAACTACGTGGTACGGTGAGCCTTGTTAAACGAATACCCAAAGAAAAGACTTTTCCACGAGGAAAGAGACAATTATTAATCTTCGTCTTATCTAAAATAAGACGTGTATCCTTCTACCAACGTATTATGGAAACCCAATAACGAAAGGTAAAATGAGAAGAGAATAAACTCCACAAAATCCCAAGTAAGTGAACCTACCATTTAAATAAATTCAAATTTATCTCACTGCATTCATACTGACGTGAATGAAATTTAAATTACGGGAAGAAAAGAATAGCTCTGATTAGATAGAGGAGGAAATAGGGAATATTTCCCCAATGATAAACTTACGATTTGGAGCACAAGTTCAACCATCTAAATCCCAAAGCCCGAAGGAAAACGGGACGTGTTTACCGTTGTTGAACTATATTCTCACCTACTACTATAAACAGATATTAAATGGGGACCTCTTCCGGGATACAAATATTTTAATGTAGGTTCTTCCGAGATACAGAAAGACTTTCTTGCTCCTGACTTTTACCTGAATTGTTTTTTTTATTTCTTGGTTTTATTCAATAAAAGAATATAGTTATTCGTCTCGTTAACCAAAACACAGCAGTTCAGAGTTCTTTTTGTTGTGGAAGTATTGTATTCGTCGAAGACCTTGTATTTGAGGGGGCAAGCTGCCAGTTAGCTATGTTGACTTTTAATAATTCACCTATAACCCACCTGGTGGCTTTAAAATGTGGTTCAGCTAGGGAGTTGGTGATATCTTTAACATTAGATAGCATCGGCAAACCACAGCCAACGTCTGTGCCCTGCTTTAACAGGAGGTCATGGCAGGAACGAACAGCACATCACAAGTCTGCTGGGCACAATGCGGCGTAACAATATATATATATATATATATATATATATATATTGTCATCCACAGACAGACTTTTTCGTTGTCTCACAACTCTTCAGTGTGGCTAGACAAGTAGGACGCATGAAACTGTGATCGAAACCCGGCCAACCTTTCGTTAGACTTAGTATCATACCGCTCAGCTAACAAACGAACTACGTTAGCTCCGCAATTATAAGACATTAAGTAGTAGCTTTCGTTTTGTTTACATATATATCTTACCAGATACCAGAGTGCTCACTTCGTTTGAAGAGCTTTGTATTATGAGAGTGGCAGCCGTAAATTCCTTCAACAGAGTGCTAAACCCCCGTGAAGGAGCATATATATATATATAACTCTTTTCTTTTTTTGCCGAGAAAAGTTAATACTTTAAGATGAATATGTCAGCCTGTGAATTTTGTTTTAGGTTTTTATTTTTTAGTTTCTAAACGTGTTTCTGACTTTAAAGTTCTTTTCAGGAAGTTAATCATTAATTTTGGTGCTCCTTTTGACTTTTATAGTGGTGACTGTCTTAATAGGTTTGTGATTCTTCACAACTCTAGAACTTTTTTTCGTTCCAGCTAAATGTCAGTGACAAGCTTTGGCCTCTGCAGACGTTTGTGTGCACGTGCGTATGTATGTTTATATGATTGTATTCTCCGTGTTTGTGTGTATGCGTGATTGTTCCTATGCATGTAAGAGTAAATACTTTTTTTCCCTTTATTTCCCTTCTTCTCAAAAATAACTTACAATAGCTGATATGCCATGACACCTAACCAAAAACTAACCTTCCTCCCTGAGTGACTATGTTTGTGTATTTGAGTGTGTGTGTGTGTGGGGGGGTTACGTTCTGTTTAATGTAGATTTAAATTTGTCCATTAAGTTTTGTCTTTAATTTAGAGTAATGAGTAGTCAGTTAGGTATATTGGTAATATTTTAAGCAATCCATTACTGCATTTGTAAAGGCGTTTTGAAACAGAGTTTTCTTTTTTTCTGGTTATATAATGTTGCTTCTATGTAAGGATACTCTCTATTTTAGCACTTGAGTTAATCCTATGCATACGTTTTTACAGTTGCGACATTTGATTAAGTTGACTACATTTTTTTAATTGCAGCTTAGATATCAATTTATTATGAATGTTGTTCTGGGTTATTCGAAGTTATAGGGTTTACCTTCTTTGATATTGTTTCATATTCTACAACATTTATTCTTGCATTTTGTGACTCCATGCGTTGTTTGCTCACCAAATATAGATGAGGTTAGTATGTATTTTAAATGTGTTGGGTCGTCTCTGTATTTGGGTGATTTTTGCTGTGTCTTGTATCTTTTTTATTCTGTCATTGTTTTTAAGTTGTTCAAGATTTTTTAAATTATTTCTGAGAATAATTATGGGTTGTTTTGTTGTATGTTGAAAAGTATGCTAAGACTTCTTCTTTGCAATGTATTTCTGTGATCTGTAGTTCTTTTAATGGTATTTTTCTGCTAATTTGAATCGCTTATTTATTAGTGTAGTTAGGTATCCTCTCTAGTGGAAGGTTACACAATTCTTCTTGGCAAGTTTTTTTTAGGTTTTATTCGTAACTATTGTGCATATTCTCAATGCTAGTGTGCAAGGGATGGATTTTATGCAGTTTTTAGGAGTGCTGATTTTTTAAATGAAAGTATTGTTGGGTGTCTGTTGGTTCGTGGTAAATATCTCTTTTTAACCAGGATGTCTAAATTGGTAATTCTTTGAAGCTGTGTTGCATGGGGAATTTCATTTTAGGTTGTTCGTTTTGGAGTAAGATATGTAAATCACTTATGTTGTCCCATTTGCATTCCAGAATATGAAACAATCATCTTTAACATGACCTTATAAATTTTGTATTAAAATTGTTCAAGATTTTTTAAATTATTTCTGTGAATAATTATGGGTTATTTTGTTGTATATTGAAAAGTAAGCTAAGGCTTCTTCTTTGCAATGTATTTTTGTGATCTGTAGTTCTTTTTATGGTATTTTTCTGCTAATTCAATTCCCTTATTAATTAATTAATACTTACCTGGCCTTTTGGCTGGGCCGTCTGGCATTCATGTCGGATGGGGTATCAAACAATGGCATATTCGAAGCCGAAAGGCCCCCAGCTTCGGTTGGGCCACTTTTGGGTGGGCGAGCTGCAACCTTTGTCCCCTATGTATAGCACTAGACCTTGCTGTCTAGTTTAAGCTATAACCCTGCATACGTGCCCGGATCCAAATTTGGATTCGTGAAACTGCTAGTCTCATTAGACCCACATTGCACTTAGTGGGTCGATGAGCAGCATAGACCAGCAGGGTTCGAGTCTCAGCTCGTTCCCAACCTTCCCCTCCCCTTTATCACCACTTTAATCGACCTTCGGGCTTTTGACCTTGTGTCAAGTCCTGTCTCGTGAGAGGCAGCGACAAATATCTTATAAATTTTGTGTTTAAGTTTTTGTGCATATTATTAATGATTTCATATAGATTTTCCTCTAAATATGCTAAGATTAAGGTGGCCTACGTTGGCGTCATTTTACTTCCCTTAACTGTTCCTAGGGTTTGTATGTAATTTACCTTATTGAATTGGGAAGAGTCATATTTTAGAATTATTTCTGTACCATTATTGATAAATTTTTTGTTAGATCTTTGATGTCGTGTTTTGGGTAGTTGGCATGTTTTCCTAATTCAAGGGAGATATTACTGTACTTATTTGGAACGTCAAATATAACCAAGGCTTTTTTGAGATTAGTTTTTCTGGTATGGAACTTAAAAAGTGGATATCATCTCTAATATAGCTTTTTATCTGAGTTGAAAGTAGTTGTTATAAAATGTCTATTAGTTCGCTGAGCCTGTGTGAACCATGATCACTTCAATGAGACTTAATTTGAACTCATTAGGGTCTGGAACGTCTATGTATTCAGAGTTTTGTGTTCTTACAGCTATTTTTATTCCGCTGAATTGTGAATATTTTTATTTTCCCGAATTTGTATTCCGTAAAAATTGCTAGTTTTTGAGATGTAGTTAATTAAGAACTTTTTAGATTTTTAGTAAGTCTTTCATTGTGTGTTTCGCAGAATTTTGTAATTTTTTATATGATTTATCGTCTAAGTTGGTATCAATTAATTTATAGCCAGTTTAATGTTCTAGTATTTCTCGGATTTTTGTTGTATAATATGTTTTATTTAAGATGACTTTGGCGCTTCCCTTGCCTACATCTTTTATAATTACATTTTTGTTTTCCTGTATATTTTTTTATATTCTGGAGAAACAGCCATGAAAGGAGACTCGTCGTTATAAATATGCGATCTTCCTTATTCTACTCACTAAGAGTACGATTAAGCCAAACTCTCAGCTTGCTCCCTTTTATCATCTTTTTTGAGTTGCAGATTCTTGTGGGGTTCATCTCTCAATGATTTATCGCCAGAATGAAACTTTGAAAACAAGTTTAAGAGTTCGTAGTCAGTAATAACACCTTTGGCATAAATATTAGAAATTTTCTTATCTGTTTCTGTAGCGTTTTTTGTTGCTTAAACTACCACAAAATTACAGGTTGAAGATGCACTCTCAGTTCCTTTATTTTTGAGACATGAGATCATAGATATAATCATGATGCACTACTGAAATAAGAATTACAGAAGAAGGCATTGTTTAATCCGGTAATTTCCGGTTGTGTTTAAAATATTGGAAGTTTGTAATGCGTTATAACAACTTGCTTTTAAAAAACGGAGATTATTTATTCTGTCTACATCGTATTCAAATGTATAAATCTATTTTATCCATATGGAGAAGGTTATCTTATAGAATTGAAATAAATTTATAATGAAACTACAAAATTGAATGTTTATGTTTAATTTTATTATATATATATATATATATATATATATATGTGTGTGTGTGTGTGTGTGTATGTGTATGTGTGTGTTTGTAAGGTTGAACGGCATAAGACTAGAATCAAAGGTGCGTGGCCCCAGCCACTTCCTCACCTAGATGATCATCAAAGCAATAGGCTACCATGTAATGTGTATCCCTTTTTATCCATTTATATCAATAACTATAAGGAAATACCCATCACGAGTGATTCTCTAGATTGATGATCGCAGAGGAGATAAGCTGGTAATTACCACGCACCTTTGATAATGTGTCTACACTATTTAAACTTAGATCAACATGCATTCTTTCACTCAAATTGAGCCCTATATATATATATATATATATATATATATATATATATATATATATATACGAGGTGGATACGATAAGTTTCCAGACCTTTTTCGTGTGGGCATTTAAAATTGTCGTAGACCCTTCAGGATTCAGTATGTTATTGCTATACATCTTATAAGATGACTGGCCAATTTTTATGATTTCAAGTTCAAATGAACAGCTACAGCAGCAATTGGAATACACCCTAAAAAAGACTTATTATCACAGTTGGTGAATTTCAAAAATGCAATCTGTACGTGAGAACACTTTAGAAGAACAATATGCAATAAAATTATTTTTTAAACTTGGAAAAATGCCACAGAAACGTATGGAATGCTTCAGACTGCTTTCGGCCATCTTGCATGAGTCGAGCATCAGTTTTTGAGTGACATAAGAGATTCAGGGAAGGCAGGGAGTCTGTGAGGGATGATGAGAGGGGTGGGAGGAGTAAGGAAGTCAATACACCACAGTTGATTGGCCAAAAGGAAAGTTAGGGTTAATATGTTGAGGTTTTAAGGGAGTTCCGGAAGAGATTCCGTCGGAAGCGGCCAGCACTCTTCAAGTCGGCTCAGTGGCATTTCCACCAAGGCAATGCACCAGTCCACAACTCCATCCTTGTCACAGACTATTTGACTAAGATGGGTATCAAGACAGTTCCTCAGCCTCTCTATAGTGCAGACCTTAGTCCCTATGACTTTTGGTTATTCCCAAAGCTCAGAGGCTGTTGTTATGAGACAATTGAGGAGATGAAAGAGGCTGTGACGAAGGTCATTGACACGCTCACATAAGAAGACTTCAATGGGGCCTTCCAGAAGTTGTTGAAACGGTAAAACAAGTGCATTGCAGTCGGAGGAGATTACTTTGAAGGGGACTAGAGTCTCATGTGTGTACTGTCAATAAAAGTGCCAGTACGAAAAAAATTTTGGAACTTATCGTATGCACCTTGTATATATATATATATATATATATATATATATATATATATATATATATGTATGTATGTATGTATCATCAGACCGTGCTGATTGCTTTGGTTTAGTTTTATGGCATATCAACCATCAAGGGTCATTTGATGCCAAATCCTTCTTATATGTATATTAAATATGATTTCTGAATACATTTTGAAGATAACATTTTAAAACAAGCCTGAGCTCGTGGTTTTTTTTTGGGGGGGGGTGGCAAACAGTTAAATGGTTTCACTTCGTTTCAAACAATTCACTTCAGCATATGTACAGTCTTGTTTACATAGACATTCATTTAAGTACATTTTTCTTTGTTTAAACACAGTTAAATGTAAATACAGTAGATCTTAATAATTTCAGTTTAGTATAAATACAGATGTTTGTTTACACTCAGTTAAATGTAATAATAATTACTTTCAAACAATTCAGTTTAGCCTAATAACATTTTAGTTTTATTTGAGCCGTAGATAGGACCCTATCTTGTGCTATCACTCCGGGTCAGAGTGGACATGTGAGTGATGGCAATGAAGGGGTACTCTGCATTCCCCAAAGCTTCAGCATTACTGAAGCCTCACCATCAGGTTGTTTAGTTCCATATCCAGGACACTGGTTGGGGGATTCTTACTCCTCTATCAAGATGCTATCGGTGTATTCTGCAGCCCCAGCAAACAGGGCCCAATTCGCTCTGAGAGCCCAGAGTTCCCTGGCTCTTTCTTGCCATCTACTCCTATTTATCCATGGCTCCTGGTAGGTCTTCTTGATTGCATCATTTGTCAGCACAGTTCGGATGTAAGTCTTTGCTGGTCGGCTAACCCTGGCGTGTCTGTGTGTAGGAACCCATAGTAGAACGTCCCTCATGAGTTCGCCCTCACGTTCTCGAGCAGTGTTGGTATGTCTTGTTTATATTAATTAGATCGTTTGTGCATTTTGAGGTAGGTAACTTTTCAGCTTCTATTTTGATGGGTGCAGACAAAGATATTAACAAATTGACTTAGATAAATGAATGCATGGTAACAAAGTTACGTAGATGAATAACAATAAATATATATATGAACAAACTGACTTTGATAGAGAGGTAAAATACACCAGCTGTGTTGACACATCTACATTAAGGAACTGGAAGTGATGAGTCGGGATAGATAGATAGATAGATAGATAGATACGAATGGACGGATCTAGAAACGTAGTCAAACAACACTCACATTGAATGCAGGTACAAAGAGAAATCTAAATAATATGAAATGTGACTGAGAAGAGAAACCTGAGAGTATTTTAATTTATAAATAATGAAAACAGAAAATGAAGACAATAGAAACAAAAAAGTTACAAAGAATTACCAAAAGACAGTCTATGTACAAAGTAAAGATAATGTAGAGATGAAAGGATAATGTCATTACAAAAAGAAAGTAGACATGTCAAAAGAATGAAAGACTTTATTAAAAGAAGAAAAGCTAGTGAAAAGAAAAACCTTTGGAATTAAAAAAGAAAGAATAAATGAAGAAATTAATTATTTAAAGAATGAATGAATTAAAAACTATGCTAACAGAAATTAGAAATGAGAAAAACGAACACTCATGAAATAATAAAAGAAAGAAAGCGATAAAGAAAGACTAAGTAAGAAGTGGGGAAGGGAAAAAACTACGTCAAAAGAAAAAATACAAAAATAATGATTTTCTTATAATAAAAGAGAGACTGAATACGTAAGGAAATACGTAAATAAGAAACATATAATAGATACAAATAGAAAGGCTGCATAAGAAAGAAAGAAAGAAAGAAAGAAAGAAAGAAAGAAAGAACAGATAAAAAAAGAAAAATGAATAAAAAGAAAACACGAAGAATATATTGTGCCAACGAAAGGAGAATGTAAAAAAAAGCAAAGAAAGAATGGAAGAAAATTGAAATGACAATGTGAAAAATAAAGATTGGCACAAAGAAAAAAATGAATAAAAAGAAAGGTTAGCTGTAAAAGAAAGAAAGAAAGAAAGAAAGAAAGAAAGAAAAAAAGAAAGAAAGAAAGGACAGATAAAAAAAGAAAAATGAATAAAAAGAAAACACGAAGAATATATTGTGCCAACGAAAGGAGAATGTAAAAAAAAGCAAAGAAAGAATGGAAGAAAATTGAAATGACAATGTGAAAAATAAAGATTGGCACAAAGAAAAAAATGAATAAAAAGAAAGGTTAGCTGTAAAAGAAAGAAAGAAAGAAAGAAAGAAAGAAAGGACAGATAAAAAAAGAAAAATGAATAAAAAGAAAATACGAAGAATATATTGCGCCAACGAAAGGAGAATGTAAAAAAAAGCAAAGAAAGAATGGAAGAAAATTGAAATGACAATGTGAAAAATAAAGATTGGCACAAAGAAAAAAAGAAAAAAAAAGAAAGGTAAGCTGTAAAAGAAAGAAAGAAAGAAAGAAAGAAAGAACAGATAAAAAAAGAAAAATGAATAAAAAGAAAACACGAAGAATATATTGTGCCAACGAAAGGAGAATGTAAAAAAAAGCAAAGAAAGAATGGAAGAAAATTGAAATGACAATGTGAAAAATAAAGATTGGCACAAAGAAAAAATGAATAAAAAGAAAGGTAAGCTGTAAAAGAAAGAAAGAAAGAAAGAAAGAAAGAAAGAAAGGACAGATAAAAAATGAAAAATGAATAAAAAGAAAACACGAAGAATATATTGTGCCAACGAAAGAGAATGTAAAAAAAGCAAAGAAAGAATGGAAGAAAATTAAAATGACAATGTGAAAAATAAAGATTGGCACAAAGAAAAAAATGAATAAAAAGAAAGGTAAACTGTAAAAGAAAGAAAGAATGAAAGAAAGAAAGAAAGGATAATATATTGTCAACAAAAAGAAAGAAATGATAAAATAAAAAAGAAATAAACATTTTACAAAGAATTAAAACAGGACAAAAGAGTTAAAAGAAAGTAAGAGAAAAGTAGAAAATATTGTGAAGACAGAAAGTGATAATAAAAAAAGTGGCAAAAAAGAAAAATGTGACAAAATAAAAAGTTAAAAATAAAGACTTTACAAAGAAAGTAAATCAAAAGAAAAGCGGGAAAGAAAGCACCAAAGAAAGAAAGAAAGAACGAATATTATAAAGAAAGAAAGAAAGAAAGAAAGAAAGAAAGAAAGAAAGAACAGCAACAAAATAAAACAAAGAGAAAAAGCATGTAGAAAAAAGAAAATAAAACGGACAAAATGATAAAGCAAAAAGAAATAAATAGATAAATACATAAATAAAGAAAGAGAGAGTGAAAGAAAATATTACTTAATAAGAAAAAAAGAAAGAAGAAAGAAAGAAAAGAACATATTATGTAAACTGAAAGAGGATATGAAAAGAAAGAAACAAAAAAAGAGGGGAAGGATAAAACGATCAGGTAAAAAATAACGATTATCAAAAGAAAGAGAAAAATAAAAGAAAGAAAGAAAGATCGAGAACATAAAAAAGAAACAAAAACTTAACAAAGAAGGAAAAACCGAAAGAATATATAAAAAGAAAGACTGGAAATATATAAACGGAAAGAGAATGTAAAAAAGAAAGAAAGAAAGAATGGATGAAGGAAAATTACAAGTCAACAAAGGAAAATACAGAAAAAATTTCAGTGAAAGAAAGAACGAAAGAATAATATATAATAAACAAAAAGAAAGAATAGTAATGTAAAAAGAAAGAAAGAAAGAAAGAAAGAAAGAAAGAAAGAAAGAAAGAAAGAAATATGTAAATATAATAAAATACGAAAGAATACCAACTTGCACTCAAATAGAAGAAATTTAGAAAATATCAAATATATCCTGTGATGTAATTTGGCCATTCAAATTTCACTAGCCAATTAATTACTTTAGTCGCGTCAAATACAAAGCCATCTATTGTGGGAATTCGTTGACGAACAAGGCGACCTGAACTTAAGCGACAACTCGGCCAACTACATCTCATTATTGATAGTAGTCTCCCATTTATTAGTTATTTCAGAGGTGTTCGGAATTCGCATATAATTTCAAGATGTTATATCATATCCAGAAAATTCCGTTGAAACACGTCATTCCCTCGTTCACTTCAAGAGACTTAATAGAAGATGTATTTTTAGTGCAATGGGTTCATATGATATAATTTGAAAGCTGGTCTCTGGAATATTACAATACAAAAGAATCACGCTAGGCAATTTACCAACTGAAGACCAGATTTATTTCTACAAGCTAACAATGTTCTAAGATGACAGTGGCATCTTTCAACAAAAGAGTTTTATGGGAATCATTTCAGAGAAAAAAATCAGTCTAATGCTCAAGTGAATAGACTAATCAGGTTGGTTGGTTGGTTGGTTGGTTCAGTTTTACGGCATATCAACCTTTATAGGTTATTTAATGCAAAACCTGTTTAAACATATATAGTAAATATGTATGATTTGTAAAAGAATAGTTTGTTGGAAACAATATTTAAACGCGCCAGGGTCTCATTTATTAGCTCACAGTTAAATGGTTTCTAGAATTGCTATGTTATACGAATAAATTGATTTAACAGTCATTTGTTTGCACACAGTTTTCCCAGTCGGCTAGAGCTGTAGAATACACCGACTGCTTCTCTTCAGAAGGGCCAAGACCCTTCAACGAGTGTTCTGGATATGACACTAAATAATCTGATTGTGAGGCTCCAGTAATGCTGAAGCTTGGAGAATGCGGAGTAACTCTTCATTGCCTAAACTATGTATTTATACGAAACTGAATTGTTTGAAATAGAACTGTTTTGATATTTAAACTGCGTACTTATGCTAAACTGAATTGCTTGAAAAGGAACCGTTTATGTAAGCTAAACTGAATTGTTTGAAATACAACTGTTTTGACAGTTAACTGTGTGTAAACAAAACTGTACTTATACTAAACTGAATTGTTTGAATTAGAACAGTTTGACAAAACTGAATTGCTTGAAATAGAAATGTTTTTCACAATGAAACTCTGTGCTTTCGCTAAACTGAATTGTTTGGAATAGAGCTGTTTTTTGAATGAAAATAGATTTGGTATTAAATAACTAACAAAGTTTGATATGTCATAAAACCAAAACAAGCAAACAAACATTTGCGCACAGTGAAATGGTTTCAAGTATTGCTATATTATATAAATAGTTACATTTAACAAAAACCATTTGTGTTTATACTGTTACATATTTTCAAGTTGAGAAAACAATTACATTTTTTTATTAGTCCAACAGAAGGAAATCTAACATGCACTACCACTTCGAGTGAGAGAGAATCTGGATGTAATGACAATGAAAGGTTACTCCGCATCTTCAATGCTTCTGGATGAAAGCCTTACCATCAGATGGTTTACTGTCATTTCACAGATACTTATTGCAGTGTGCGTTTACCTCTTTAAGTGATGCAGTCAGCGTATTCCACTGCCTTAGTAAACTGGGCAATGACGAATTAGATTTTGATCCCTCTTATTTCTTTTCGAGTCAAAACCAAAAACTAATAAGAAAAAAAAAATCATAATTGCTTTTATAAAAGCAAGATAAAGTATGCATCACAACACACAGTACATTAATTTTGTATGACATTTGTTTTAAGGTACCTAGGGTGTAATGGTTATAGTCGTACGGAATTGATGCTACGATATGAGTTCAAACCTGGATGAAACTGATAGAATTTCACACAGCACTTATACCTTTGTGAAAGGCATGAATCCACTTATTCTCCCTCCAGCTATGAGCAGACTGGGTTCTTTAATTTTCTTCAGGCAACCAGTATTGGAGAAGGAAAATCTGGATTCAAACTTGTTAAACTACGCTTAAGAAATGATCTCGTGTTGGATCCTGCCCGTGTGGAGGGGTTGGTAAATACATATTTGTTTTGAGAGCGATAGTTCTTTAAGATTGGGAAATGCAACTTTAAAAGACAAAAACACGAGAAACCTTGTATCAATGGAAGTGAAATATATCGCTTGATCCATTGAGTTTCCACTTCATCTGAATAATGTAATATACACACACACACATACATATATATATATATATATATATATATATATAGAGAGAGAGAGAGATAAAGAAATGCTTCTTTTTTAACGGTTACGGACGTAGAAAAAGAACACGATGACCTGAGTTCAAATCTTAAACGAGGCTGCTGGCATTTCACATAGTGTTAACGCCCTTGGGAAAGGTAGGATTCCAATTATTCCCTCTTCATCTATGGGTAAATAGAGCAGACTAGACTCTCTAATGTCGCTACAGCAAACGTTCTAGAAGCAGGAAAACTCCGAATTTCAACCCTTTAAACTCCGCTTAAAAATGTACCTCATATCGCATTCTTCTTTTGCGGAGGGGTGAGGTATATATATATATATATATATATATATATATATATATATATATATTGTTAATCGAATTAACTATAAGCTCGTGAACTCTTGGTAAACAGAATCAGTGCATGTTTAGATGCTATTGTTGATGTTTCATTCCACCTTAGGTAATTTGTGTTCTTTATGTTGGGTTGTATGTTTTTTATACAATACTATACTTTTTTTTATACTATTTCGAGAGTTATGGTGTAAGTTACTAGCTAAATGTGGAATTTTTGATTGATTAATGAATTTTTACTGCATGTCAATTCGACTAGGGTTAAGCCAAAAAAATTTAGAATTATGTTTATTGTATGTTGATATTTATATTTTTTGTAGCTATTTCTTTCTTTTTTTTTTTTTGGTACACACTTATGTGATATCAAGTATTCCTTTCTATTACAAATGATTTGCACACAGTTGTATGGTTTCAATAATTCTTGTCTAATACTAATCAACTATACACAACGAAGGCATGGACAGCTATCAATAAGCTATCGGTCATATGGAAATCAGACCTGACCGATAAAATGAAACGCAGTTTCTTCCAAGCAGTGGTCGTGTCGATACTGCTATATGGATACACCACTTAGACGCTAACAAAACGGCTGGAGAAGAAGCTAGACGGCAACTACACAAGAATGTTACAAGCAATATTAAACAAGTCCTGGCGGCAACACCCCACAAAGCACCAACTATACGGCCACCTTCCTCCCATCACGAAAACTATCCAAGTTAGACAAACCAGACACGCAGGACACTGCTGGAGGAGCAGGGATCGAGCTCATAAGTGATGTACTCCTATGGACCCCCACATATGGCCGAGCTAAAGCAGGACGACCTGCTCGAATATACATACAGCAGCTATGTGAGGATACGAGATGTAGGCCAGAAGACCTGCCAGAAATGATGAAAGATAGGGAAAAGTGGTGAGAGAGGGTCAGGGATTTCCGTGCTAGCGGCACGACATGATGATAATGATGATTATTACAATTAAATAATCATTTGTTTGCACTCATATAGATGCTTTTAAGTAACTATTACTATCTATCCTTTATGTATACTCACTTTTAACGGGCCTATTGGTTTAGCGGTTAGAGAGTTCGCCATCGGCCCGGAGAACGGGTTTCAATTCCATGTCGACTCACACCAAAGACTCAAAAAAGGGTACTTGATGTCTTCTTGCTTAACACTCAGCATTATAAGGTATGGGTTAAGGGTCAAGTGGAGCAATCCAGGAAAAGGAGTAGCACCTTTCCCTACACCCTGGTGTAGTAGCAATCGAAAAGGGAACCTTCGGGTCCCCCTCGACCTCGGTCGTCAACTTTATAGAGTTCCAAGATTTCTATATAATACAAACAATTTTCAAACAGATCTATTTGACCATCAGATTGATTACCGGGTACTGCCACCCAGGGACTAAATGGACCTTGTAGCATTGGCAATGGAGGGTACTCCACACTCTACATAGCTCTTGGAACCGAAAACTCACTATAGGATGTAGTTTGATTTCATACTCCAGACACTCCCTTTTTCAGGGTCTGTTAGAGATAAAACAATTCTGATCGACTGCTCTCTTTACGAACTGAGGAAAATATGATAAAAACGAGGTATCTTATAAAATCTGGTGATGTTGATTAATTACTATTCATAAGATGATCAGGGTTGCGAATCTGAAAAAAAAAAAAGTGAATAAATAGATATTCACATTATTTTCTCTGCACAAAAATACCTTGTAAAAACACTTTGAAAAATGAAATTTGGGTCTTAAAGAATGTCCCTGAAGTACAACCACGTTAGATTCTTGATATAAGTCCTGTTAATCATTTTCTGGTCGTCATTTCGAAACTGATGAAGCCATTAGAAAACAAATATACCCTGTCGGGTATGGCTGTAGAATACATCGACTGCTTCTCTGCAGAGAGGTACGACTCCCCCAACAAGTGAACTGATTTATGACGCTAAACAATTTGACCATGAGGCTTCAGTAATGCTGGGGCTTTGGCGTTAAATGTCCCAAAAAGTGTTAATACGCCGTAAAAAAAACAACCAACCAACCAAAGACAGAGTCTGTTAAAACTTATATAACTAGTTACTTCGTTAGTGAGGCGAGTCACTGTTGCCTCGTTGCAAACGCATTGGACTACGACATCGTTTGAACAGAGTTCGAACTCTATTCGTGCTACTACATTTACTTTTGGACATGTTCCCTTAGGAAAAGTAAGAACTTCCTCATGCCCTAAGCTCTGGGTTAAATAGCCCTTCTTCTAAGAGGCTATTTGGTATTAAGTAACCCATGAAAGCTAATATGCTATCAAATAAAATATAATGAACCAGCTTCAGTATATGGCATCCCCAAGAGAGCTACACGTAAAGTTGATTTTTAATTACGTTAAGATTAAAAGTTTTTCTCTACCCTATCAACCTCATTATTTAACAGACCGACATTGTATGAACGCCGAGTTAGCATTACACCTCCCTACCGAAAAAAAAAACTATCATTTATTCATATCAGGAAGATATAAAACGCAGTACACTAAGATTTTGATTGAAGTAGATTTACATTCGTCAAGAAAGAAATATTGCTAGCAATATTGACTTTAAAACATACAGGCTCATAAAATATTATCTCAGACAAATTGAGCATTTTTTCGTGCTTCTGCTTTTCTTCTTTTTTGGTTGGGTGGTGGGTTGTGTTTTACGACAAATCAACCCTTGTAGGCTACTTAATGATAAATCATGTTTACACATATTAAATGTATATGTAGCAGAAGGAATTTTGGTTCGGCACGCAATTTAATTGGACGCATAATTTCAACCAATCAGGATGACTTATCCTAAACCGGACCTCCTTTCCGGGCTGCAGAAATTGGGTAAGCCGTCAAACACAGTCTGTTTGGTTGAACAACGCCGTCCAGTGCAGACGTCACACAGTCAGTTCTTCAATAGCAGCAGCAACATGGACACATGATGGAACCTATCTAATTTATGGATTCCTTGCGTCTATTTTCTCTTAGACCAAGGAATCCCAGTTGTATATGAATTATATACATTCAATACGCCACACACAGGAACAACTTTATGTCACCCGCAAAATTGGCTATGTCGAATCGATGCCTAATCCCGCTCCCGGCACCTAGCTCTCATTTCACCTCTGGGCAACACTAATGGAGAGACGCACGCCTCTCCCCAAAACCACCAGACACACGAAACTCAGGGTGACTCCAAAGTTTATTTCCTTGTACGGCAAACATGACTTTCGCTAAACTACGGTGAACACAATCCCTCGCACGTCCTATGATACGCGCTGCTTTCTCAACTTTCTCATAACTCCATTTCGTCTCCTTACTTATTTTCTCTCCTACGAGGCTTGCAGCACAAAAGCAGACTAAATATTCTATGCTGCAAATAAAAACTATTCCTAAAAACATTTCGACTCATACATCTTGAAACTTCTTCCTCGCCCCCAACAATAACCAATATTTTCCTTGCTAAATATATGATGTGTAGACGAATAGTTTGTAAGAAACATTCTAAATGAGCCAGAGTTCATCTGTTTGTACAGGTAAGTAGTTTCAAGTATTGCTATCTTAAACTAATAGTTTTATTTGAACTCAATCAAATGTTTTCAAGTGTTCTTAGTTAATTTTTGAAATTCTATTTAATATTAATGGCTTAAAGTCTAGTCAATGATTAAATAGTTCTTTTTGAACCATAGACGGGAGCAAAAATACTATCGTTTTTGGTTTAAGTGGACTAGGAAGTAATGGCAATTAAGTGGTCCACAACATTCTTCAACGCTCGAAGACTAGAGCCTGACCATCAGATGCAGTTTCATGTATTATTCAGGATTCTCCTTGGTGGGGGTGTACTTACTCCTCTGCAGAGATGCGGTCAGCTGATTCTACAGCCCCAGTCGACTGGGCTGTTTTCTCTTTTGTCTTTAAAACAAACAAAAAAAGTAAATCTTTTGACAATAAACCCAAGATATCTATGAATCATTCTATCAACAGTCATTTTTTGAGACGAATTCTCTGATTCATTTCCAGAAACGCACGTTTAGTTTAATTCTTTTTTTGTAGGAGGTGGGGGTTTACTTCTTTTCAAATTTGTGTTGTGATTTTTGAAAGCAATTCTTTTTATAATAATCATTAATTTGTATTAATTTGTTTCTACTCGGCAAATGATGACGTATTAGAAATAGAATTTTATGTTCTGATGACTTGTAAAACTGTTGAATAAAAAAGAATGAATGAAAAATGTGGTTGTGTTTTGGTTTCTTTATTCAATGACATTTCAAATTTCGTTTGTGATTTAATACCAAAACAATATTTGTAGATTGGTTAGTTGGGTGATTGAGTTTTATGGCATATCAACCTTAATGCCAGGTCCTTTTTTATGCATGTACAGATATGGGATTTGTGTGCAAACAGTTTGTTGTCAGCTGATGGGTTTTTACGGCCTCTTAGCCAATCTGGTACCACACTACGTCCAGAGGTTAGTGAGTGGTACTAATAATATGTTAGCATTGTGTTAGAGAGGTATTCATCATATTCTTCTTCAGAGAAGAACATTTGCAGTGCTATTTAACCTTTTGCTGTATTATATATAAATATATATATATATAAAAAAAACAGAAAAAAATCAACTTTTATTGTTCCAAATATTTTCCGTTAAACTTTAACATACTGGTGTCAATTATTCAACCCTGCGCATATATATATATATATATATATATAGAGAGAGAGAGAGAGAGAGAGTGAGAGATAGATAGATAGATAGATAGATAGATAGATAGATAGATAGATAGATCTCAGGGTTTTACGTGCTCCATCATCTCTGGAGCTGCTCCAGCTCCCAGTCACAAGCCCAAAATTGAAACTAGCTCCCCTCACGCTCGCTATTTTTATAATGGAGCCGTTTCAGCCCCATCTCCTTTAAAAAGGAGAGGCTCTTTTTCAACTCTCCAATAGTGAAAATATACCTTCATTTATAAACGTTCTGTTTCGCCAATTAGTAGTCAAAATATATGTATGCGCGTCAGAGGATCTCGTCCGTATGGGGCGGCATGTCACTTTAATTGTAAGGCCGTAAGATGATATTTGACAAAATCTCGCTAATATTTTGAGAATTGCTCAGAAAATGGGATTTCTTGTTCCTAAAAGAGAACATATCGGACGGAGCATAATGTAATGCATACATTATTGTTGCCTGAAGTATAAAATAGAAATAGAAATCCCTGAAATATTTTAAAACAATAAATGTTCATTACATTAACAATCTATTTTTTCAAGTGAGAGGTTGAAATTTGACCCTATATTTGTTCAATCCCAAGGTTTCAGCCAGATATTTTTGTATAAAATTTCAGGACATTAATTGGATCCTTGAATAATAGTTAATTGGCAATTTGTTGATATTTTTCGGTCTTCGTTGATTTAAAAATACACTTTGTATTTCGAACCAAATATCAACATAAAAACTCTGTTAATGGTTTTTCAAACAAATCAGATCGATTTATCGAAGATCATTAATTTTTTTCAAATTATTATTGATAGAAAAATAAATAATTTAAATATATTTACAGTAATCATTTCTAAAAAAATCTGTAGTGTGCCTAATTTCTTTGAAAATGAATTATTAACTATCTATTTTGGAAGGGAATTTAGATTTGTTCTAAGTAAATAAACATTACATTAGTGATTATTTTCTTTTTAAGGTAAGAAGAAGCAAACATTTCTCCAAGAGAGGAGAGACAGGCAAGGCAACACTAGTCGTCATGTTGTTTAATATATTTTTGTTTTACGAAAGTAACTATATTGTATTTATTATCATTTACCACTCAGAAACCCAAGTATTTTCAAACAAATCGATTCATCCATTTTTTTTTCTTTCAATGATACACCAAATAGTACAATTTGGGGCGAAAAAACAATAAATTTTATTTTTGAAGATTAAATAAAAATATTTTTCATAAGATGGTCAATAAATCTTCAGTAAACTATTATTCCGAGATTCTATCAATGTCATAAAATTTCATATAAAGATATCTGGCCTAATTCTCAGGAGTTGAAAAAATATCGAGTCACATCTTCCCTCGAAAACAACTCTGAGTTTTCCAACGTCGAGTTTTTCTGGGATGAGGTTTCTTATCATGAGTATTCCTGTGGACAAATTTTCTGCTTTCCAATTTTCGTTCCCGGAAAATTAGCAGGGGCAAGTTTTATTAGGTTGGACGAAAATATTTATCAAAATTTAAAATTTGAATAAAATAGGTGAAAAATTCTGTATTTTAAATCTCAAACAAAAACGAACTATTTACAATTTTGATATTCAGTTTTTTTAAGATAAAGAAATATATTTAATCTACTTTCGGTTCTAAAAAAACAAAAACAAATTATTTGCTTTTGTTAATTATAATTTAAGACATTTTCTTTAATATATTTAAATTAAAAATCTATACAATTGTTGAATAGGGACCGTTGTTTTTTGTTTTTTTTTCTTTCACTCATTTCGCTTCGTATTCGTTCAAACTTTTGATAAAATTGAATATCGATCTTAATTGTATTTTTGGTCCTGAAATAAAATTTTAATTTACTTTTCAAAGCGTTGAGAATCTTCAATTGCAGGTTTTAATCGCGGGTGGCCTCGTTGTTTTTTTTATCGTTTTTCTTAAATTTAACGAATTTAAAAGCTAAAATGAAGAGGTTAAAACATAGTCTAGAATTTAAGAATATCAAAATGTCGCCATTTTGTTCCAGACGTCGAGTGAACATTCGGCATAAAATCAATTTTATAAATGTTAAAAAATAAATTAGAATTTTTTATCAGGATAAAAGTACCATTTCACTTCAACAATCGATTGTATCCAACATTTGGGTGAATCCGAGCGAAATGGAAGAGAAAATCCAACGGTGCCTATAATACAATTGAACTTATTTTTCATTTATCTTTTTTTACTATACACTAATATTTCAAAAATGTAATAGACATAAATCATTAAAAGAAAAAAAAATACAATTATTTATTTGTAAAAAATGACAACAAACAAACAGGCTTATTGTTTAGTTTATTCTAATAATGTTGCTGAAAAAGTACATGTCTCAGCGTATTTATTTAATTACCAAACAGGATAATTTTGATTATTATTTCTTGCTTTTCAACGACGAATAAAGCTTGAAATTGTTATTCGTTGTTGTTAATTTTGAATGAATAAATGTCTTCATCTAGAAAAATTACAAAGAAATTTAGCAATATAGATTTTACTTCATTAAAAAGAACTATTCAAAACTTAATTTGTTTACAACTTTTATTTAAATAATAATTTGAAAAGAAGATACCAGAACTTAACTTAGATACATCGATTTTATCTGCTTGAAAACATCAGAGTAGAAATAAATAAAAATAGTTAATAATATTTTTATTTTGAATGCGATTGCAATGCATGTTTATACAGAAGAAACTATACCTGATTCAACTAGAATACCACGACCAGAAATTCCAACAAACACTGCAAACGACATGCGAAAACAATAATAGGTCTCAACAGCACCGGAGATTGAACTAACGTCTACTGTGTAGGGAATAAATAGATTTTTTAAAAAAGTTAAATTAAATTAAAATAAATAAATAAAAAGAAAACTATTAAATTTGCAGAAACTCCCAGAGGTCTCTAATAGGAAAAGGAGATGACGCATGAGTAAAAGAAAAAAGGCATTCCTCTTGTCAAAGGGGACAATATTATCTTTCTCTTTCAGGCAGTGTCCGTCGAGCCAACAACACCATTTTGCTGTCTGGTGTTTTGGGCACCACGCATACGTCTTTGGACGTAGCGTCGGTTAGTCCCTTCACCCAGTAGCAGCCCTCTCTCTATCGGTCAGCTCTATGCTGAAATATACAAGACCCACGAATGAACTGTAAACTAACTCTTACCGGACTTTGACAAACTTCCAAAAGAAAACTAAACCTTATTGAAGCCTGAAATATCCAAATGAGGTTAAATACCTACATGAAACGATTTAACGTATTTTGACACCTTAACTGGGGGATTCAACCATTTCAATGTATTCAGGAAAAACTCCCTCATCCATGGAATGGTTGCGGAACCCAGTAAATAATGGAGAGTATAAAAGAAATGCCTTCGTCTCTTATCTGTACTGTCTTTTCTTTTTGTATAATTCTTTTTGAGACTTTCTTGGGCAAGGTATTACGCCGGCCAGTCAACGTGGGGGTAAAATATAATATAACCAAAATATGGAGTCAGATATCTAACGCCAACATAACCAACGAAACGTAAGCCTACACCGCCACAACTAAACATAAACCCGAAGTTTTACCACTGAACCACTGTACTTAAAAAGTACCTAAAATTAAGTATAGAAAATAATTAGGGAAATATCTTGAAATATAAATCTAATTTTTACTTTCAGTTTTAAAAATACCAGCAATTTTTGTTGTCGAACAAAAGCTCACCAAAACAAAATGTAATTTAAACAATTATATCCTCGTAAATACTGCACGTTTAAAGTAAAGATTACATCGTCATTTATGAATTATGATTATTAAATTTTCTAATTAAAAACAATGCTAAGAACAAATAAAACATATTCTTTTTTTAGAAAGTGTTTTTTATCGTAAAGAACACATGTCAAAATATGAATTTATAAAAAATTGAAATATTTTTAACTTAGATATTCTCGTCAGTATTGCAGTTGGCAGGAGAAACTTGCGAAATTAACTTTGAACAGCAGACAAAAACACAAATCTTCTATTTTCAAGAGTTGTGGTAATATGTCGTATTATTTCTCTGGGGTGAGGAATATATATATATATATATATCATCATCATCATCATCATCATATCGCGCTGGTAGCGCGGATATCCCTGACCCTCTCTCGCCACTCCTCCCTATCGTTCATCGCCCTAGGTAGGTCTTCAGGACAACATCCT
>OY757912.1:87665924-87855924 GCA_963585895.1 Sepioteuthis lessoniana
CCTGCCTCCTATCACGAAAACTATTCAAGTTAGACGAACCAGACATGCAGGACACTGCTGGAGAAGCAGGGACGAGCTCATAAGAGATGTACTCTTATGGACCCCCACACATGGCCGTACAAAAGCAGGACGACCAGCACGAACATACATTCAGCAGCTATGTGAGTATACAGAATGTTGTCCTGAAGACCCACCTAGGGCGATGAACGATAGGGAGGAGTGACGAGAGAGGGTCAGGGATATCCGTGCTACCAGCGCGACATGATGATGATGGTGATGTATGTAGAGAAATTGATAACAAGGTAATCCAGGTGGAAGGAGAGTTTTATTGAGAAGTCGACACTATAGCGTTTCAGTTCTACTTAGCCATCATCAGGACCATGAGGGGTGATATTAAGTATGTATGTATGTATGTATGTACGTATCTATCTATCTATCTATCTATCTTAATTTCTTTATGTTTATCTATCTATGTTTCTATCTAAAAATAGAGATAGATAGAAATATAGAGAAAGGATTGGAAAGTGAGTAAGAGAGAGAGAGAGAGAGAGAGAGAGAGAGAGAGAGAGAGAGAGGTGCAGATAAATCTAATATTTATTCATTTTATAAATAAGTCTAATAAATATTTTTTTTTACTCTATTACACAGCAACTAATAAATAGAAGTCAGAATAAATGTCCATTCCTTTCAGAAGTGACTTTCTCTGTAATGTTAATGGCAATAAGAAAATGAGGAAAACAATCCTAAGAAAACAATCAAGAGAAATCCTAGAAATTCGAAATCACCAATCACTGCGGAATTCTTGCGATGAATGTCAGTTTCGATTTCAACTAATTCCATTATACGAAGCCTCCCAAAACGCATTGAGTCCTAGTTGTCCACACTGTTATTTCAGGCTTTGCACTTGTAAGAGATAAACTGTGTAAAACTTGAAATTCGACGCCAAAGAACATTATGGATGTAAATGATTCTGAACGGATGACGACGTGAAGACATGTTCAGCAATATTGGGGAGAGTGATCTTAAAATAGAAAATCCATCAGCTTAGGTGAATGGTTTTAGCCATGTAGGTGCAACAATATTTATGAAGACATGATTTACTGGAGTGAGTTCTTTGTGAGAGAAAAAAAGAAAAATATCAAAATCCCTAAATTAAAGCAAAATAGTTTAGAAAAGAACTAATTAAGTAGACAAGAATAGTTCTTTAAAAAAATAAAGTGAGAAAAGAATTATCATAATTTATATGGGAAAGAAATAAAGTGAAACAGAATGAAAGGGGGTGAGAAAGAAATAAAGAATTAAAAAAAAACAGTAAAAAACTTATGAGAAAGAAAGAAAGAAAGAAAGAAAACGGATGACCAAAACAGAAAGGATAGATTGAAATAAGATGTGAAAGAAAGAAAGAAAGAAAGAAAGAAAGAAAGAAAGAAAGAACAAAAAACCTAGTTGCAAAAGCAATAAGCAGGTACAAGATAATTAAGTCGAAAGAAAGACAGAAAGAAAGAAAGAAGGGTGGATTGCAAGAAGTGAATGTGAAGAAAATAAACAGATGAATAAATAAATAAATAAAAACAAAGTTAGAAACAAAGAAAGAAAAACAGTTGAGGATCAGAAATACAAGACTAAGACGTTAGTAGCAACCAGAAAACGTTATATAACAGTAAACAAGAGGGCTAGAAAAAATCACAAAACTAACTAGAAAGTTGCACAGTTTAATAAAAAAATCGCTCTTATTGTAATATAATGGCCGAGGGATTTCGTTTTATATATCTTACCTTTCGCTTTAGTTAGGCTGAGAACCTTTCGCTTAGAGCATGGGTTAGTAAGGTACAATTTGAGCGCAAGTGTTGACACCCGTGCGGGGAGGATGTGTCATTCAGAGATGTCAAAATATAAACCCCAGATAGAAATAAAACCGGGGGATGTGAATGACGTCATGACCGGAAGCGTGGGCTGAGTTTTGAGAAAAGTCAGTTAGTTTAATTCCTGGTTCGGAAGAAGAGAGTTGAGATTGAGACCTGGGGCACCGCACGTGATGGGGAGGCAGATGGAAAAGTCAGCATAGGAAGATTGGGCCTCTCTTTTCCTTATGTCGAAAAACCTTTTAACCCAAAGGTAATAAAAAGTTTCGTACCTGAACTAAGAAGTCGTAAGTGTTTTTTGTGTTTCGGGATTCCTATGTTATCTATATATGTGCGTTATGGACATTATGAACGTTTTGCGTACCGGTATGAATATGTATATTTCACGTATTCACATCTGGCGATGTAACATTATCTTCAATCTCTATTTGTCGAATTCAAAATTTGCGAAGTCATATTTTGTCAGGACCAAAAACAGATGCATTTTGAGGATCATGGATATTGATCGCTCAATTGAGGAAAACTGGTTTGTCTTGAGAATCAGTTGTCAAATATTGCCTTTCAGATTCTAAATAGAATCCTTCATTTCTTTTTAAATAACAAGAACTTCTGTTACTACGCAAGCATAACTAGTTTAATAATTATCAAGTGCACATGCAAACACACACAAGCACACACTCAGACACACACACATACTCAGGGGCACTTACACATTCACAAATATGTAGATATTGGTATTCCGGAAAATATGCGTCCATTCTTTAAGGGTAAAAATGATGATTAGTTAAACGCTAATTAAGAACTTTCATTATACAAAGCCAATATTAGCATAAACGCCAGTTGATACATCTCTTGTTATTGTACGATAATTATCTTTGACCGGAATAAAAAAAAAATGTTTACGCAGAAAGGAAGCCTCTGTTTATCAGCGCTAAATATATCATTTGTGCCGAACATTTTTATCGCTCATTGATTAGTTCTTTTAAACACCCAATCCGCCAAAAAAACAAACCAAAAACAAAAACAAAAAAACAAAACAAAAACAAAAACAAATGAAACTAAACAGTATAATCAAAGCATGATTTATTATCTGTATTACATTCGTTTTCCGTTTAAGAGAACTGGGTTTGACGATGTTAGTATATGAGTTAACAAGACTAGAATATCTAAAAGCACACACGTTCTAACATATATCATCATCATCATGTCACATTGCTAGCACAGATGTCCCTGACCCACTCTCGCCACACGTCTCTATCGTCCATCACTCCCGGGAGGTGCCCGTGGTGTAGTCGTTATCGTCGTAGGAAATGGACACGGCGACACGAGTTCAAATCCTGGACGAGACTGGTTGCATTTCACATAGCACTAATACCCTTGGGGAAGGTATGAATCCAATAATTCTCCCTCCAGCTATGGGTAAATAGTAGGACAGACTAGGTTCTTCAGCCTTGGTTAGGTAACTAGTCTAGGAGAAGTAAAACTCTGAATTCAAACCTGTTAAACTCCGCTTAAAAATTGACCTTGTGTCATATCCTGCCCGAGCGGAGGGGTTAGTAAATAGTATCACTCCCGGGATGTCTTCCAGGCTACATCCTGTATCAGCACAGAGCTGTTGTATATTAGTTCTAGCTGGTCACCCTACCGTTGCTCGTCTATTTGAAGGAGCCCACTGGAGTATATCGCTTATGAGTTCGTCCTTAATTTAGCAGCAATGTTCCGCATGTCTGGTTTGTCGAACTTTAATAGTTTTCGTGATAGTTAATAGGTGGCCGTACAGCTTCTGTTTTGTGGGATGTTGCCTCCAGGACTTGTTCAATACATCTCGCTGCATTATTGTACCATTACTGTCAAGCTTTTCCTCCCAGCGTTTAGTTAGCGTCCATGTGGTGCATCCATATAGCAGTATCGATACGAGGACTGCTAGGGAAAAAACTGCGTTCTATTTCATCAGTCAGGCCTGACTTCCATATGACCAATAGCCTATCGATATCTGTCCATGCCTTTTCTAGTTGTGTATTGATGTTATTCTTGGTTGATGAGACGCTGCTTGCGAGAGAGGTGAACTTGTCAACAAGTTTCAGCGGACCACCCTTCAGTGTGGAGATGTTGCTTCTTTGATTAAAGCACGTATATTCTGTCTAGTCTTCGTTGACATAGAGGCCTCTGCCCGAAGCTGCTAGTTCCAGAATATGTAGTTAGGATACGGCTTGGGTGGGTAAATTTACCAGAAGCGCTATGTCATCGGCGTAGTCCGTGTCCGTAATTGTTTATGAGGGGGTATCTTCTACTTCTTTCCTTTGCCAGCTTGAAACCGTTTTCTTTCATTAAATCTGTAGAATTTCTAAGCACGTAGTCTATGCATATAATAAAAAGGCATGGGGTTAATGTGTCTCTTTCCAGTACACCTGCTACAATGTTGAAGTAGTCTGTGTCTCCATCCGGTGAGCAGACTTTTAGTTTCGTGTATTTATATAGCATCATTATGGTAGCGACGGTTTCTTTGGGGAGGCCGAAGGCGAGTAATATTTGCTCCATCTTCCCTCTGTGTATGGAGTCAAAGGCGTTAGAGAAGTCAACAAATAATAGTGCTGCCTCGAGGTTTTTTGCACGAACACCTTGAATTCGACAGATAATCAAAATTTGTGATTTCATGGATCGATTTCTCCGAAAGCCATTTTGGTTCATTCTAAGTATTTTCTCAATTTTAGGTTCTAAGCGGTAGCCTAGTAGAGTATTGTAGATCTTAGCCGCTATGGATGTAAGGGTTATACCGCGGTAGTTCTTGGCTATTCCACGGTCACCCTTCTTAGGGAAGGGGAAGATGCATCCCCTTGTAATCTGTTAATTGTGTTCTGGTTATAGACGCCGTTACATTATCGGCGCAGTATGTCGTCTAATCTATTTTGTCTGGCATAGTTCTCGGAGTATTTTTTCAAGCATTGCTGCTTTCCTATTTTTTTCTTTTTCTTAATACTGAGTCAAGCTCTTCTTGCGTAAACTGTTCTTGTTTAATGTCTAGTAGATTACTAATATTTTTTTGTATTTGGGTCATTCGTAACTTTAGGAGGTTTACCGAGTAAATTCTCGAAAGGTTCTTTCTACAGGTGTATTCGTTATTCTTGGCTGGCAGCTTTTAGTTTAGTTCTTGCAGTACTCATCTTTCTGCTTACTTCGTTTACCGTCTACCGTGCTATCCTAGATTGTTTATGTTCAACCGAGTCTCTAATCTTATTGATCTGATCTTATATATATCCTGTTTGTTCTTTGAGTTATACGTCAGTGAGTTCATTTTGTGCCTTCTTACGTTTCTGAGAATTGACATTGGTTGGTTTCCTCATATTGCACAAAGATGCAATTTTTATGTCTGCACGCTTTTTTCTAACCGCTAATGTCTCTCATGGGACTCCAAGGTTATCTCTTTGTTTATTCGGAATGCATTCTGCTGCCATTTCTACGGAGGCATTGGCGAAGTTCTTATATTCGTCATTCGGAGTAGGTGTTTCTAATATCTGCATCGAATTTGTTTTAACAGGGATAATTTATATATATATATATATATATATATATACTGGTTGTCTCAAAATAGACACAGACCATTCATATTATAATTCGTATAGCATCAAGTCATCTTCCATCTGCGTCTTATAAAGCAATCATATCACTTCAGATAAGTTGAACCAGATGACAAGGGCAGAAAATTGATTACCTTTATCCTACAGAGTACGTGAAAGTCCAAGTTCTTGGGAACGTCTTCGGGGGGACTTTTTCGGATTCCATCTGATAGAATCTCTTACCGCATCCACATTGTCAGGACATCTTGCTTTCAACTTCCAGATTGTTTACTGAACCTGTGGATTGAATTTTGTGTTCCCAACGATAAATTTGCCTTTTTTAGGTGATAATTATAAAGTTACTTACTGCGAATTTTTGCCTGCAGAGTTTTGAATGATTTAGTTTCCAAATAAGTAGTGACGCAAAACTTTTTTCCTCTCTTTTACAAGACGCAACGATAACCCACACAAAACATGCACCTCCACACTCTCACACACTTACAATCACACGTTTAAGATTCCTAAAAAATCCCAACGGTTTTTGACTGTATTTTTTCGATTTTCGATTCATGTCATTTTGTTAACTGCCTGATGATTGTTGCTTTGTAAAAAAAAAACATGAAACCCATGGGTCGCAGACTAAATTCCATGGCATTAAAAATATCAATTTATAAATCTAATATATATATATATATAGGTAGGAACAGGAAGTTGTTTACAACTCCCGTTTCCTGGAATTGAATTAGGATCAAATCCAGATTATTTATATTGTAGCAGTCAAGTAGTGTAATTTATGCTCGAAGAGAAAATATTTATATTAAAATATTTATATAGAAATATGCTTAATTCTCAAAAAGAAATTATTTTGGTATGCAGACATAGTACAAAATTCTTTGTATGATTTAACTTGTCATACTATAAACACTATATATATTTAACTACCATTAATTAAGTGATTTATATATTTTTTAATTCTATATATTGATATATTAATCCATAATTTTTACAAAATAGACTAATTAATTAATTAATTTAACATTTTTCTAATAAAGAATACAATTAAATCTAATAGATAAAGTATATATATGTTTTATAATAAGATAATAAAACCAAAAAAAAAAATAACAAAAAAACAAAACATTAATCGACTTATAACGAGTAGAATATTACACCGTTTCTCTATTACACCGTTTTTACCATAGGTAAACACATGTTGAAGAAACGAATAAACAATTTATTTATATCATGAATTTTTAGTTAAATTAATAAAATATCTGTTTTTATTCTATTATTATTTTATTATATTTTTGATTATTAGGATTATTTAACATTCGATATATGAATAACATTAATTTTTCGTTTATTTAGACTGACTTAACATTCGATATATTAATTTCGTTTCAGTATGAATAACATGAATTTTACGATATTTCTAATAGTTAAATTTAGTTTTGGTAAATTTAAATCAGCATTTAATTATTATTTTCTGAAAACACGAATTATATTACTAAATATTGATAGAACATAAGAGTTTCAATGAAAGTAAAATGCAAATTCTATCTTCAGATTGAAATAAATCGCGTACTACTATTTGCTTTTTCCGGAGTTTGGTCTTTTCATTTTCAGTATCATTTAAATTATAGGTAACGTATTTTAAAGCTTTTTTATTGGATTGTATAAACATTGTATGAATGAAAAATAATAACAGATATGATATAATGTTTTTTCTTGATCAAAAATATGATTAAATATACTAAAAAATATTTCAAATAAAGACCTTTTTCAATTTAAAAATTTGAAATAAGAAATTTAATTCAAATCCCATTCTCGCTGGAAGCAATATAAGAACACCTAAATAAAAATTTTGGTTATACATGTGATGGTGGTTTTAATAACCAGAAATAAATTTATAATGACACCAAGGAAGTGAAATTTTTTTATGTCTTTATATAAAAAGATATTTTTAGCTCAGCTCGTTGAGCGTTGATGTATTCTTAATCCCAAATTAATTATACATCAATAGCCGTTGACATTGAACCCTCAAATTGGATACTCCCACCCCTTGGAATTCCTCCTCGGCACTCGGGCGAAGGAATTTTCGGCCGCCGCTCGCATAATGCAAAGCTCTTCAAAAGAACTGAGCACCCTGGTAGCTGATAGGGTATAAAAATGTAAACAAACGGACGCTGCTGCTGCGGTTGCTATATAATACCTTAAAAATCCCCTTAGCCAACGTGATACGCTTGTTGGCCGAGCGGTCTGTGACTTAGTCTAACGTAAAGTTGGATGTGTTTCGATCCCGGCTTCGAGCGTCCTACGTGTCTAGCCACACTGAACAGTTCTGATAGAACAAAATAGTCAATCTGTGGATGACTTTACATATACATATATGTAGGTATAATGACAACAGTAAGTTGGGTGGTTCCTCAAACTAATGAAAAGTGTTTTACGTTCAGTAATCAAAGTACCCTGGAATAAAACAATTTAAAATATTCTTGCATTATACATGGTATTCACAGTTTTACGTAACACGATCTTCAGACGTATATATATATATATTTTTATACAGAGAGACTTTTTACTTTCCATTCTCTGTCTCTTTGCCACCACCTCCCTCTCTCTCCCTCTCTCTAAATATTTATATATATATATATGTGTGTGTGTGTGTGTGTGCCTGTGTGTGTATGTAACTATCATCTGTTGTTTCATTCTTAAACTGAAATATTTTCTAGTTAAATGCATTTTTACTTTAGTCTTTTTTTTTCCTTCGAAAAACTTTCTCAAATATTCTCCTTTAATCTCACTGGAAACCTCTAATTTGAAATACCTCCTCTCCCCTTTCACTGATAATAAAACAAAAAAAAAACTTTAGCAGATGGAAAATCCTGGCATATAATCCTAAGAAAATTGTCCTGGAAACTTAGGGGGCCAGAACGGCAAACTTTGTTTGTTCTTCAACCACGAACTTCAATTTTAAAAGAAACGGAGATGACGCCAACACAGACGTAATGCAAATGGCTGATAAGCGACAATGGGAGAAATGACAAGAAAATGGATGGACAGTTGGTTAATTAGTGGAGTTTTACGTCATATAAATTCTTGTGGGCTAATATAGTGAAAATTCTACATATATATATATATATATATATATATATATATATATAGGGTTATTGTGGGTCAAATGAGAAAAAAGTAAATATTTCAAAATAAATAGGTCCGCAAATTATTTCAAATTTGTTATTTAAGTTTTTATCATTTCCACTTGTTTCGGACTTTTTCCGTCGATTTTAAATGGTTAAGATAAGTTTCGTTTGTTGTTTTTTAATAGTAAATATTGTTTTGATCGGGTGTCATCCTTTTATTCCAGTATTTGTGTCTATGAATCTCCTATTGAAGTTAATTTTTCATAAATACCTCTTGACTATGTAAATGTTCTTTGAATATATAAACATGTATTCCTAGTGTGTGTATGTGTATATGTATGTGTGTGTGTGTGTGTGTGCACGCGCTCATGTAAACGAGTGAGTACACTCATATATATATATATATATATATATATCCCGAGTGAAGCTTTGGTTAATTTCAATTCCAGACGTGTGTCTGTAAGTGCTCGATTAGAGTTAATTTTCCGGGAAGATCTCTGGTATATTTATATAAATGGTAAGTTGCCCGACAGTAGTCGAGAGTGACTCGAAGGCTCCTTTTCAATAGCTATTACACTGAGGTGTAGGGGAGGGCGCTCCTCCTTTCCGTAGCCTTCTCTATTTACCCTTGATTCGTACCTAATAATGCTGAGTGTTAAGCAAGGAGGCAGCAAGTACCATTTTGTGTTTTGGTATGACTCGACATGAGATTGAACCCCGAGTGTCCATTGACGAACACTTATACCTTCTCTCTCTCTTTCCATATATATATATATATATATATATATATATATACGCGTGCTTTAAGGCTTACTGTCGTAGGAAATACACACGGAGATCTGAATTCAAATCCTGAACGAGGCTGATTGCATTTCACATAACGCAGATAACCCTTCAGAAAAGTGTGATTTGTAAGCCAATAGTTTCTTTGTAACTTTATTTAAAACTAATAGTTGTAGCTCAGTTGTTAGCACGTAGTTAAATAGTCCCCATCGAAAACGAATAAATTTTTTGATATAAATCATTTGTTTACGCACCGTTTAATCGTTACAGGTATTGCTTTTTAAAAATCGTAACGTTTATGTAAAGTATTCCTATGTAATATACATAATTTGAACATGATTGTATAGTTTCAGATAATTAATAAAAATTATGATAATAATGATATTATTTAGTAAATGAGAGTGCAGTTTTATTTGACCAATATATGGGTACACTCCATATTCCTGAAAGCTCCAGGATTGCAGCTTCACCATCTGAAGGAAGATCAAGATTTCGTTTGGAATCTAAAATTAGGCGAATACGGATAAAGTATTCAAAATGTAATATAGAATTGTAATGAGAGATGTTGTAATATTTAACATTAGATAACCAAGAAAATCAAGATTTAGAAAAATAACGACAGAAATATTTTCATGATTTAAAAAAATCATCATCATCATCATCATCATCGTCATTATCATCATCATCATGTCACCATGCCATCAGAGATCTCCCTGACTCTCTCTCGCCACTGTCTCTTTCGGCCATCGTTCCCAGGAGGTCGTCCAGGCTACATTCTGTATCGCCAGGAGCTGTTGTATGTAGGTTCTACCTGGTCGTCCTGACTTTGCTCGTCCATGTGAAGGGGTCCACAGAAGTATGTCGCTTATGAGCTCGTTCTTACTTCTCCAGCAGTGTCCCGCATGTCTGGTTCGTCTAACTTGGATATTTTCGTGATGGGTCTTAGGTGGCTGTACAGCTGCTGTTTGTGGGGTGTTGCCTCCAGGACATGTTCAATATTGCTCGCGGCATTCTTATGTAATTGTAGTCAAACTTTTTCTCCGTACATTTAGTTAGCGTCCATGTAGCGCAACCATATAGCAGTATCGACACGATTGTTGCTTGGAAAAAACTGCGTTTTATTTTTACGGATTATTTAATACTTAATTTCTGTTTTTCTTTTGGATTTTCCGGGTGATGTTATCATGTAATGTTTGGTTAAACTCGAAAAATTATTTTTAAAAAAATTGGTTGAGATATAATATCAACTTGAGGATGGCCAAAATGAACACTAAAAATTGGCATAATATTTTCCTCGAAATAAATACATCCTTTGAATATCTAGGTTTTCGTTTTATTATAGTGTGTATCGTATTTTATATTCACACACAAACACACACGTACGCACAAACATATTTGTCTTGTGGTACTATAGCTTCACGACACCTAGTTGGCCGCTGGTCTTGTGATTACCACATGTGTCGACTGGTCTTTCTCTGTTTCTTTCCACGCCCACGTTGCTTTCAGATCCGAGGAAAGAGAAGATGGATGAAGTCCAGTCGATGAAGGTTTGAATTCGTGTTGGAGAGAAGAAAAAGTTGCCAAGCAAATTTTAAAAAATGACGAAAATTCCTGAACCAAATCCGTTGCCATTGCATTCGCCATTTTGACACTGCCTAATTGCAGTTAAAACTCCGCCAGTCAACTACTTTCACCCCCAGTTTGCGGTATTTGACTAAAAATTATCTAAACAACTGTGTAAATAAACGTTTGTTACTGTTTATAACAAACGCCTTATTTTCGTCATTTTTTAAAATTTGCTTGGCAACTTTTTCTCCTCTCCAACACGAATTCCAACCTTCATCGACTGGACCTCATCCATCTTCTCTTTCCTCGGATCTGAAAGCAACGTGGGCGTGGAAAGAAACAGAGAAAGACCTGTCGACACATGTGGTAATCACGAGACCAGCGGCCAACTAGGTGTCGTGAAGCTATAGTACCACAGTCTGCTATATATATAAATAAAGTAAGTAAGTAAATTTGGCGACCGCAGTCGAGAGTGACCCCAAAGTCTCCCTTTTCGATAGCTACTTCACCAAGGTGTGGAGGGAAGGCGCTACTCTTTTCCCTGGATTGCTCCACTTTACCTTTGATTCGTACCTAATAATGCTGAGTGTTAAGCAAAGAGGCCACAAGTACCGTTTTTTGAGTCTTTGGTATGGCTTGACCTGGGATTGAACCCCTTTCTCCCGGGCTATTGGCGAACACTATGTATATCTAAGTCAGTATAGCGTTGGCAGTGTCAACATTGCTTGGTGAGTTTCAGTTTCTTACATATGCATCATATGCATCATTGCCCCGACGATTGCTAAAGGTCATTGACTTAGTGTCTATGATATCCTAATACATACACATAGACACACATACGTATATATGCATATATATGAGGCACTCGTTATATTATGCATGATTTTATAGAAAATGGACACAGCGAAGCAAGTTCAAACTGTTGCATACTCATATGCATGCAGAATCATAACGACGACGCAATAAAGACGAGCGACACAGTTCTTAGAAAAATATACCTCTCACTTTATTTGAAAGGGTTGTGTGTGAGAGGGAGTTCGAGACCGAACAGAACTGCAACATATTGACCCCCCACTCTTATGACCATCAGCGTTTCTTTCCCGTTCTCCTGGGCTGCTCAACCGGGGGCTTGAGGGCCAGCCTCTTTGGGTGCTGGTTTTCTCTACTGCATCTTGTCACCAACTGGTTTGATCTCCAAACTGCACTGAGTTATATAATAGTTCAACGCCCACTCAATATCTCCCCATAACTGGCCATCGGAATATGCATTTCCGCCGTCTTTGGAATGGCATGTTTGATCGTCATCAAGCGGAAATAACAGTCATGCAGTTCACAGTTCACATCTTCCGATGCATCAGTTTGTGACTGTACCGTGGGATTTTAACCCGGTCCCATATTGTCAGCCAAGCTCACCCACGCCAATGGAATACACAACTTCTGCCGTCTTTGGAATGACATGTTTGGCTGGATCGGAGGTCAATATACTACAAAACCTGGGCGAGGCGGTTTTTATTTCACACAGTGCTGATTTACTTGAGAAAGACATGAATCCAACGATTCTCCAGCTATGGATAAAATAGTAGGGCCCTACTGGGCTCTTAAGGCTTGATAGGGCAACCAGTCTAGGAGAAGGTAAACCCTGAATTCAAATCTGTTAAACTCCACTGAAAAAAAATTGAACTTGTGTTGAATCAAGCTCGTATGTTGTGGTTGGTAAACACACGAACACACAAACGTATGTACACATGAAAGTAAATAAGATTTTTTTTAAATGCTATATTCTATCATTGTTTTTACCATCTTCGGTTATATCCTTCAGAAACCGGACAAATTTAAAAAATCAGTCCACGTGAAAATAACGTAACGATATTTTAAAAAATAAGGACGGTGAATCGTTTTTTTTTCCACACTTTCTTTTCTCCTGTTATTTCATCAAACATCCATCCCTATTTTAACATTTTTCATGAATTTAAAGTACTGAAGAAGGTTTTTATAACCGAAACGTTCAACGTGTACTTCCATAGAAAATTCATCAAATTTTGGATTATTTGTTTTTTTAGCGTTTACTTATATATATATATATATATGTGTGTGTGTGTGTGTGTGTATGTGTGTGTGTGTATTTAGTTAGGCAGCAATCGTTCATTCAAGCATGTTTCATTAAATAATAAAGACAAATTGTGTCTCTAAAATTTATCTAAGGTCCTTTCAAGTTTTCTGATCAGTGTCTTAAGTAAAAAAACGAAAACACCTTACACAAGTAAGAAACCCCCAATGATGGCCTATGATGGATTCGAAAGCGCTCGGGACATTTTGTGGAAATTCGTCTACCAATTCCAACCTGAAACTTAGACACTTATCAGAAAACTTGAAAGGGCCTTGAATAAATTATACAGACAAAATGTGTCTTTATTATATATATATATATATATATATATATATATATATATATGACTTTGCTATCGTACTTCTCTCTAACAACATACGGCACTTTACGTTTCCTTCAACACACAGGGTTATAACCATATTTACCAACCCCTCCGCTCGGGCAGGATATGACGCAAGGTCAGCATTTAAGCAGAGTTTAACAGGTTTAAATTCAGAGCTTTCCTTCTCCTAGACTAGTGGCCTCATCAAGACTGAAGAAACTAGTCTGTCCTACTATTGACCCATAGCTGGAGGGTTATAACTAAAAAGACTGATATTTATAAAATGTAAATGTGAGTGTCCCTGTGGTGTAATGGCTAACATGATGGTTTGTGAGATGGTAATAATAATTTACTAAGCTTTTTGCTTAGATGTGGCACAAGGCCATATGAAAGTGGGCACCCAATGATACATGGTTTGTGAGATGGTAGTTAATGTGTTCAAACTCCAGCCGTGCTATTTTCACTATTACTTTCATTTTTGGACTAGAAACCTTGGGTATGGTATGAAACCCCTCTTTCCATCAGCTATGGGTTAAATAACACTATTACTATCCATCTACATGGTTGACTTTAGCTTAAAATAACCCATGGACATTAAACAAAGATATCGAACTAAAAAATGAATTTCTAGTCTAATATACTTTAAGACTGAACACATTTGATTTAAACTTTTCTTTATTGGCTTTTTCTTTCTATTAGTAAAGGCCAAAGAAGCAGACGAGTAAGATGACCCGACAAAACTTCCCCAGCTTCGTTACAGAATTAAGATGAAAGTAATCCCATTAGATGCATAAAAAATGGCGGCTACAACAAATGAGGTCACGGTCAATTTCAGAAATATTTCATTCAATGTGCCGACTAGGCCTCAAATATAATGTCAAATAATTTATAACAATTTTGAATATAGTATTCATGACTTTTTGTTTTTTATTCATTCGTCTAATTTCAATTTCTTTGATGTCTTGAATTATGGGTATTAGTCGTAAAGTAAAAAGATCAATGTGAATTAGTGGAGTAAATATTCTTTCATGGAAGGAAATGATGTGCAGTTGCATTGTGCTAGCGTTCCGTATTTAATGCTAGACTACTATTGATTGATAATGTTATTGGGATTAGTGCCGCTATAGACGAGCTGCAGCAAAGAAAGATGTAGAGGTAATACGCTTTTACACACTCATAAGCATGCACGCACACACACGCACACACACACACATTCATATATATATATATATATATATAGAGAGAGAGAGAGAGAGAACTGTAAAACAAGTTAGTAGAGTATTAATTTAAGGTTTCGTTCTTTTAAGAGATTCATTAGAGAGTGATTAAAAAAAGATTAAATTCGTAAAAGAATTGTGAAAACATAAAATTGCTTACACCTTTGTTATTTTGATTTTTTCTTAGTCTTAATCTGATTAATCTCGTAAATGTGTGAAAGATTTCTGTTAAAATAATAAATACTCTAATATATTCTAGTCTTCTAGTCATATTTGATCAATTCCAGCGGATATTATATATGCAATATATATATATATATATATATATATATGCACACACACGCCTATATATATATATATATATACAGAGAGAGAGAGAGGGGGGGATTTTAAAATATAATGAAACCACAACCAAAATACTCGAACTAGCACAAACTTTATTTTATTGCATAAAATTCAAGCGACACTTAGGATCTCTGTGAGATAATATCTCTCTCTCTCTCTCTCTCTCTCTCTCTCCATATATATGTATATATATATATATAGGAGATTGATGGTAGGAGAGAGTGAGAGAGAAAGAAAAGGTGAAGTCCATTTCTATAAGGCATTTGGCTACCACCACTTGGCATAGACATTATTTAAACTGAAATGAATTGCATTATATATTCTCTTATATCAAGCTAAGGGAAGATGAGGCCTAGAAGTTCCACTTATCTTCTAAGAATGTGGTAGTGATACAATATTTAGTCAGATCAAAGAATCAAACAATAATAAAGTCATAAATATCATGTAACGCACTAAATCACCCTCTTACCTTTTGCTTCATTGAATGGGAAATAATTTATGTGAAATAGCAGTTCAACTAACATAACGAACACAAGAAGAACGAATTGAACCTTTTTTATTTATAGAGACTATTTATTTTTCTCTTTTTGCATGAAAACTTCCATGGTTCATATATATATATATATATATATATATATATATATATATGAGTGTGTGTGAGTGTGTTTGTGTGTGTGTGTGTGTGTGTGTGTGAGTGAGTGTGTGTGAGGTTATATTATTAAGCTAATTTAAAGTTGGTTAGGTTTCGATCACAGATTCAAGCATCTAGTGTGTTTAGCCACATTGATGAGTTGTGATGCAACGAAACAGTTTCTCTGTGGATGACAGTATATATATATATATATATAGAGAGAGAGAGAGAGAGAGAGATAGATAGATAGATATGGAGAATTATTGACATGTTTCATTATGTGGATATGTTCCTCAAAAATGAAACTTGTTTCGCAAAGATATAATCTTCCATTTATTAATTATGATAACGGTGTTTTCATACCTGCGAAAAGGCAGCTAACTGTACCAAAGTAGCCAACTGTACTAAGATTGCTACTTATGACAAAGCAGTCAGTATGGTAAGTTAGCTAACACAACTAAGATTGCTACCTATTACAAAACTAAGGTCGACAACTATATTAATATTGCCAATCATACCAACTTTATCTAGACAGCCAACTGTACCAAGGCAGACAATTATACCAAGACAGATATCTATACCAAAACAGCCAAGTATATCAGGAAATCCAATAATACCAGAACAACTTAACTCTACTAAGCCATCAATATCAAAGTAGCCAAATATACCAAGACTTATACCTAGGCAGTCAGTTGGACTATGATTGCCAGCTATACCAAAGCAGCTAACTATAATAAGATTGCGAACTATACCAAAGCAGCCAATTATACCAATGCAGCCAACAACACTAAATCACGCAACTGTACTATGATTTTCAACTAGACTATGATTGTCAACTATACCAAGGAAAACAACAATACCGAAAAAGTCATCTATACCGAGGCAGATAACTCAACCAAGGTAGCAAAGTATACCAAGAGAACCAATAGGACCAAGGCAAACAGATCTTCTATGATTGCCAATTATACTAAGATTTACAACTTTTTCATGGCAGCCAACTATATCAACAATACCAAAATAGTCACTTCTTCTAAGATTACAATTTATACCAAGGTAGCAAATTGTATCAAGACGGCTAACTATACCAATGCAGTCAATTATACTACGATTTCTTACTATACCAAGAAATCCGAATCAAATCAAATTAAAAATTATGCTAAGATTGTCAACTATACCAAAGCAGCCAACTATCCCCAGGCAGCCAACTCTACTAATATTGTTAACTATGCTGAGATGGGCATCTATCCTAAAGCAGACAACTATATTAGATTAGCCATATATCAGAACAGCCAAAGCATTGCCAACTATACCAAGGCTGTCGACTATATCGAGCAGAGTAAGTGTTTACTACTTAACTAAGTGCATATCAACCTCGAAAAAGCAGTGAAACATTATTCTCTTCTCTTTTAGGTTGTAAAAGCTCTTCTGCTGTTTACCCGTTCTTTTTTTTTTATTGTTTCGATTATCTAGTGACATTTTCGGGTTGATAAGAAACGACCGTGCCTCGCGAGTGGGTTGTTTTGGGGTGCCTTGATGGTGGGAATTCACGTTGTATTTTTTAAAAATTACCATAAGTGAAAATAAACTTTAGTAATGGCACAGATGGCAAGACTCAAGACTATTCCATTATAATAAAAATATTTACTTGTAAAATATGACAGCCTAAAGTCATCTTTTTGAGGAAGGTAAGGCAGACGCTTGGCTATGAGCTTTCCCCTTTGCTCTTTTGTATCTGTGTGTTCGAACAACGGACATAGACTGAAACAAACAGATCACCTAGCCAAGTTGGAAGGAAACTACTATATTTTCGTGTTGCTTATATAAGCTGTCCAGATTATTAGCATCAGAGTTGTGTGTTGCGAGAAATAAGATGTTAATCCTATCTGTCGGCAGAGTGAGCAGATACATGGGTGAAAATCAGCTATAATAAATTTTACAAAGTTTTCTCGGATTCCATCCTCACTGTTACTGATTACAATTTCAGTTTTCAGTTTTCGTTTCTCAGTTTCAAACCATTCTTCTTTTCTCTAAACTCTCTCTCTCTCTCTCTCTCTCTCTCTCTCTCTCTCTCTCTCTAAATATATATATATGTATATATATAACTGATTATTATTTTTTTAAACATAACACCGTAAGAGTTCTAAATCAGTAAAATGTAGTTCTCTAAGCACAAATAATGCAAAGTAATATTACGATATTTCAACAATAAAATAAAACGAAATAAAATTGGATGTAATATCAATCTTCACGTGGGTTTGTATTGACACCCACACCCACACACACACACCAACTCCCCATATATATATATATATATATATATATATATATATATATATGGAGACATTTGGATACAAACTCACCTGAAGATTGGATATATGAAACTAAGATTCGTAGGATTTTACTCGTATTAATTCTATATCGTCTTTATTCTTGTCCATACACTCACACACATACCACTCCTTTTATATATATATATATATATATATATATATATATATATATATATATATATATATATATATAACCGTCCTGGTTAGACGAACAAGACATGTTGGTCCCTGCTGGAGAGCAAGAATAAAATCATGTGACGTCCTTTTATGGACTCCAAGTCATGGACTTGCCATTGTTGGCCGACTAACATCACTCTACCTGCCGCAGCTCTATGGGGAAACAGGAAGCACACTGACAGGAGCGATGGATGGTCGGGATAAAGATCAAGTGGGTCACTGTGTGCTGTCAGCACAATCTAATGATTATGATATATATAAAGGTTTTGGAGAAAATAATAGAAACATCTGGAGATTTCGAACGAATTTATTTTAATATGGTTTTCTGATTTTAACCCTCGCGTGAAATTCGGCTGTGTGCAGCAATATTCTAACAGTTTTTGAAAAAAATGGGTTTTCGAGATGGTCTTTAAGCTGTGCTGTAATTTTCAGATATGCATTCTTATGATCCTTTCCAACGATCCACGTAAGAATCCAACGGTCCTGATCAGATAGCTTTCGCTTTCTTCCAGTTTTGTTTCTATGAGGAGGTCTTTTCTTCTTTTTCAAATACTGTCTTTACTTTCGAGACTGTACTTCTTGCTACACTGAATAATTCAGCGGTTTTTGATACACTAGCGTTTGCCATACGAATACGAATACGAATTTGAACGCTTTTAAAGTCTAAAAGATCTGCCATTTTAAGGAATTTTGATTAATTTCTTCTGATGATATCTACAGAAAAACAACAATTTTAGTAAAATGAGACAAAAAATTAATAATAAATAAAAAAAAAACATAAAAATAATAAACGTTGCATTGTTTTAAAGGAGTTTCAAAATCATGATACTAACATTGTAAGTGTTTCCATTATTTTGTCGAACCCATGTATGTATATATCAAGCATTTTGCCAAACATGACTTTGACGTAAGTAGCAATTATGATCCATCAAAACACCATTATTAACAGCTGCGACCATAGCATGATGGTTCACTTACCCGGGCGTAGATGGGTAGTTTCGCTAGTAATACTATTGAATTGATAAATAACAGCGTGTATGAATCTGCTGCCAATTGCAAGCAAGCAAAACGCACCCTTACACATTTGGGCTGCACAAATTACATCTTGAACACTTTAAATAGGCTCACCGTTTTATTTCAGACCCCAACAGAGTCAAGTGCTTTACGGCAGTCATTTTTACCATCTACTTCCGGAGATAATTATTTGCTTGATATGAAAAATAGAAAAAAAATTCAGGTTAAGAGTGTGGAAAGTAGACGGCCGTTTTATTGGATTACGTTGAAAGGCATTGACCACACCCACTTGTTGACTTATACTTTGCTGGAATATTTAGTTGTCTGGAATTCATTACAAAATGCTTGCATTCCTATATACAGATATCAACCATATGAATTTGAGAGCATTTAAATTTGCGCATGATTAAAGAGTAACAGTCGATTCGAAATCTGGAGGTCATTTAATGAATTCCTCTCCATAAAGTATTCTCTCTCTCTCTCTCTCTCTATATATATATATATATATATATATGAGAATTTCTGAAATAAAAAAATTAAACTAATCATTTGAACTTCAACCGTAGTCATTACTTTTTTGGTATTCTTAAAAATTCCATAATTTTTACAAAAGTTTGATTTAAAGAAAATAACAAAGTTTTTATCTTTGTTGATAATTGAAAACAGATTTGGACAATAAGTGACATCTATTTTGAACAAACACTATTAACGGTAAAAGTATGCACAGAATTTATTTTGATTGAGTCAATATCATTTTTTACATTTAGAAATATCTTACCGGATGAAGCGTTTTACATCTACGATGTACATCCTTGTGATTGTTTAGTAAAAACAAAGAATATATGTATTTATTGATCGATAGACAGACAGACAAATGGATTGAAATTGCGAATTGATACATTGTAGAACTGTTTTTCTTTTCCTACAATTATCTTGTAATTTATTTGACTTTGTTAGTCAAGAACTCATAACTGACTTTCTTTACCGTACCTGCTGTATCTAAATGATCCACCATTTTATTACTGAACAAATTTATTGGTGCTTAACTGAAGGATTGCGCTGCCTTAGATGTTACATGAGCATAAATCAACTTGTAGTTTCTTAATCTTCAAACTTTTTTATCAGCTTCATTTACCTCTTCAAGTCTATTTGTATTCAACCAATCAACTTTTGTTTTCTTACCGAGGAAAATCTTTGTCCATTCTTTCTAACAATGTTCTTACTCGTCTTCTTCTTCCTCCACTTCTTTTTCTTCTCCCCAAAATAATATATATATATATATATGTGTGTGTGTGTGTGTGTGTGTGTGTGTGTGTGTGTGTGTGTGTGTGTGTGTGTGTGTGTGTTGTGTTTGTGTGTGTGTGATTTGGCATAAATAACCAGCCAGGATCAACATGCCATTTAACATCAACAGAAAATTGAAACCAATTAACCGTGTGCAAACAAATGAGTAATATTATCAAATGTTTACGTACAAATTATTAATGATGAATTAAATTGGAATTAGATGAGATTAATATCAACTTAGATAGGAATACTTGATAAATAGGATTACAAATGTTAAATAGGAATAATTGAAACCATTTAACATGGTTCAAAACCATTTAATCGTCTATAAACAATGGATTAATATTAAATAGAATTCTTAGTGTTAGCAATGATTGGAACCATATAGCTGTGAGCAAACACATAAACTCTGGCTCACTTAAAGATGTTAACTACAATATATAAGCTTACAGGTTATATATATATATATATATATATATATATATATATATATATATATATATATATATATATATATATCATATATTTCTTTTTTAAGTTAATCCCTAATTTTGACTCTAGCAGAGTGAAAAATAAACCAAATGATCCAACTTGTGAATGAACAAATACACAAATTGATATTTGGGAAATAAATCCATAAAAAAGAAAAGACAAAAGCATTCGTATTGTCTGAAAAAAAAAGAGAAGGACGTAATGTCGAGCGAAACGAAAATAAGTCTGACAGAGGACTAAGTATATATATATATATATATATATATATATATATATATATATATATATATATATATATATATATATAATGAATTTGACTTTAAATAACTCTAAAGACATTGATATATCATGAAACACAATCAAACCAAACCAATCTCTTCTTCTTCTTCTTCTTCTTCTTCTTCTTCTTCTTCTTCTTCTTCTTCTAAGATTTAGTATTAAATGCAGAAAAACTTTTAGCTTTTTCTTTAAAATCTCGTATATTCCGATCTTATATTCCAATGTTATTCCTGATACATCGAAACAAATCCCTTAAAGAATCTTATAATATTCAGATATATATAAAAACAAGTATGAAGATGTGTGTCTTTATAGATCAAAAGGGGCCTAGCCAACATGGCGTCAATTCCAATTAGTACATCGGCGAGATGTTGTAGCGTAAATGAGTGCATTCCTTCCAGGCGTCCAAAATCCGACTTGATTGGATTGAAGCTGATGAAAATAATACTCAACGGAATAGAGAAATGTATCAATAAGAACATGAAAAGAAAGAAAGAAAGAAAGAAAAAAGAACGAAAGAAAGAAAGAAAGAAGGAAGGAAGAGTCGAATGAATCAAAAACCAAACGAAAATGGCGCCTAAGATAAACTATGATGAATAAAAGAAGAGGGATTGTAGAAAGAGAATAACAAAAATGTAAGAAGGAAAAGAAGAAATGCCAGATACAAAATAATAAAGATTGATTTGGTTTTGTTGTATATATATATGTGTGTGTGTGTGTGTGTTTGTGTGTGTGTGTGTGGAGAGAGAGAGAAAATGATTTGTTAGCGAATAGATTGCAGTTAACATTTTTAAACTAGCTAGAGTTCCTTTGTTTGCACACAGTGAAATGGGTTCAGGTATTGCTACAGAAATAATTATATTTGATATTAATCAATCATTTACACATAGTTAGATTCTTGTTTCAACACAGTTAAATGGTTCCAAGCATTGCTATTTAACATGGTCTCTTTATCGATAATATTCTAACAGACCAAAGAGAAAGAAGATTGAATTTTGACCTGTTAAACTTCGCCTAAAATTGACCTTGTGTCGCATCCTATTTGTCTGGAGGGGTTTGTTAATATATGTAAGATTTGTAAGCGATTAGTTTGTTGGTAACATCAATTTCTTGACATGTGGGAGCTCATTTGTTCACATGCAGATAAATGGTTTCAAGTATTGCAAACAGTAATAATTTCATTTGATATTAATCCTTTGTTTGCTCACAATCAAATGGTTTCAAGTATAGTAAATTATTGAATAATTCTTTTTGACGCTTAGATTAGACCCTAACTGGTACTAGCACTTGGTTACCCTGTCGGCTGGGGCTGTAGAATAAACCAACTCCATCTCTGCAAAGGGGTAAAACACCCCCCACCGATAGTCCTGATGTGACGCTAAACAATCTCATAGTAAGGTTTCAGTAATACTGGAGCTTTGGGAAATGTTGAGTACCCTTTCATTGCCATCGCTCCTAGGTCCACTCAAGGCCGGGGTAGTAGCACTTTCTATTGATCTAATAGAACTAAACTGTAAACTAAAACTGAATTGTTTGAAATTATCTGTTTTTATATTTAAATCTTTAAACCGCGTACTTATGATAGACCAAATTGTTTGAAATAGAACTGTTTTGACATTTAACTGTTTTGAAATTTAACTTCATTGCCATCGCTCCGAGGTCCACTCAAGGCCGGAGTAGTAGCACTTGATTGGGTCCTTTCTATGGATCTAATAGAACTAAACTGTAAACTAAAACTGAATTGTTTGAAATTATCTGTTTTTATATTTAACTCTTTAAACTGCGTACTTATGATAGACTTAATTGTTTGAAATAGAACTGTTTTGACATTTAACTGCGTAAACAAAAAGCTGTATTTATACTAAACTGAAAAGTTTGAACCTTTTATCAAAATGACTTAATTTGGCGTTAAAAGACCCAATATGGGTTGATACGATTTAAAACAAAACAACCAACCAACAAGTACGCCAAATCAGAGTGTATCTGGGAGTAATAACAATTATGCATACTCCACATTTTCAAACCTGCAGAACTGGAGCTGTGGGGGTTAGAAAAGAAAAAAAATTAGAATCGAAAACTGAGCCTCACCATCAAATGGTTTATTGTCATACACAGACCAGTCGTCGTGGGTGATCTTACACGTCTGGATAGATGCAGCCGGTGTATTCTATGACAAATTGGAAAAGAAAGAAAGAAAGAAAGAAAGAAAGAAAGAAAGAAAGGAAAAGTAAAGGAAGAAAGAAAGAAAGATAAGGGAAAGAAAGACAGAAAGAAAGAAAAAGTAAAGAAAGAAAAAAGAAAGAAAGATAAGGGAAAGAAAGAAAAGAAAGAAAGAATAATAAAGAAAGAAAGAATTAGTAAACAGAAGAAGAAATTAAAAAATATGATGATGAGGATGAGAAGGAAGAGGATGGGAACGATGACGTCAACATTAGAATGTTAAAAAAAAAATTGGAGGGTAAAACTTTTACAGCAGTTCTATATTATCAATGCAAACTTGTAAGCTCTTTGCAGCAACGGTTTAATTGGACAGTTTCCAACACAGCGAATTTATTTAGGAGAGGAAAAACTTGCAAAACAAACAAAAATGAAAAATTGTGAATTAACCACATAGACAGAACCGAGCGAACTCTTTTCCTCTAATTAGCTAGAAAATACTGATTTGCTGTCTTCATTGGTAAAATCCTGGTAACATTTGAACAATCAGTGGCCATGTACTGAGTTATGTCAGAAATAAAAGTGAGCGAAATATCGGTGATCTGCAGCAAAACTCATTACCATTTAGTGAAAAAAAATGACCATATACAGAGTATTCTCTAAAGAGATATCTTTCCGAAAAAACTGTGACGTGGCCTAAGATATTTATCCCAAGACGGGAGTATATTTTTCGCACGTGTGAAGACGCGGCAGCCTAGCACTTGATCCCTCGCAGAATAAGTTCCAATTAAGATTCCTTTTTTGGGCGTAGGGAAACTGGCAGATTATGTTGGGGTTAATTTGGCGCTAGACTGACCGCCGCTAGCAAGGGTTTTCCAAATTTCACGTTAACACACACACCCACCAGGCCACTACCTCTTCCTACCCATAGGATAATGGAAGATATGGGCCTCTAGGTTTAGATGTAATAATATTAATATAGTAGTCGACAATTCCAATTTCCTGTGTAATATTTTTAAAGGCGAACAGGACACGAGCGAGAAAAAATTGAGGCGAAAGAAGCTGAAAAAGGAGCATGCAAAAGACAACTTGATAGGCAGACAACACAATGGATAAATTTCTACACGTGGCGACATTGAAATACAACAACGTCTTTAATATACGCGGTCACACGTATTTAACGTGTCAGCTATATTATCAGTGGATAGTAGATAAATACAAATGTCTTTCTTCTTTTTTTTCTTTTCTTTCTTCTTCCTTTAAATTGAGAGAGAGAGAGAGAGAGAGAGAGAGAGAGAGAGAGAGAGTGTGTGTGTGTGTGTGTATAATTGCAATACTTAGAAGGGTGGAGAGAGAAAGTCTTAATGTTTACTTAGCTTTTGACGGGTTCCTTCTGAGAGTATTTTCTTTTTCACGGGCTAGCAGAGTTATTTTACAGCCTTGGCTAGAAGGCACCAGTTCGTCCAAGATTCTATTTCGCTTCTTCACCTGGAGTCTTGGCATGAGGCTCGCCTATCTGTTCATCGCCATCTCCGGTCCAAAAACTGATATTCTTTATCCCTATTTCCGCTGACGAAAAAGGGTGCTACTTCCGCTTTAGGATTCTAGCCAATCATATTGCCCCTTTCTTCTTCCCTCCGGTCACAGAGTGCAAACATCTGTTGGCCTTCATTCTGACCTGGATTTGTTACTTCGGCCGCGAGGAATTGACCTACATTCTTTTCTTCCTTCAACGGAAGTTGACCTACATTCCTTATTCCTCTTTTAACGGTCAGTTTTTGGCGGCCTGTTAATTCAAACACGGAGGGGTAGTAAAAATTCCTTATTTCTCTCCTCTCAGTGGTAGACCACGTGACAAAACCAAAAAAAGTGGTTATATTTTCGAGAGAGTGGGAGTACTGAGGATAGAAAAAGCACCTGATGTATATCGTATTTAAATGCAAAAGCTTTTGCTAATGTATTTGAATGTTCTATTCAATCACAAAAAAAACAAACATTTTAGACACCTTTCTATTACGGATAAGACTGTCTTGAATTAGCCACTTCTTGGTTACAAAAAAGATTAAATACCAGTTGTCAAAAAGATGATTTCATTCTTTTTAAAATGCACATGCCCTCACACTCAAACACACACACACACACACACACACACACACACACTATTTCCCTTCTCTCTCTCTCTCTCTCTCTCTATCTCCATCTCTCCCTCTCTCCCTCTATCTCTCTCTCTCACTATTCAAAGATATGGTCATGTCAGTACTGCTGTATGGCTGAATCACGCCGTCTCTTACAAAATACTTGTTGAAATAGTTTGACGAAAACTACACGGGAGTACCATGTAATTTCTGCGACAAAGGTTGAAAGCAGCACCACTAGGAAACGGCAGTTAAAGGGCCACTTCCCTCCCATCTCAGGAAATATAAAATAAAGACAAATAAGACATGCTGGGCACTGCTGAAGAAGAAAATACGAACTCATCTATGACATTATCCAATGGACACATACACATATACATATAAGGGTTGGTCAATCGGCAAAAACATACATTAACCATGTTTATACGGATACACAGTTCTATCTAGAGGACCAAGATTGATTGCTGATGCAGACGAATAATAAAAGAAAACTAAAGGGATCTATGCTGTCAGCTTGACATGAAGATGATTTGTATATATATATATATATATATATATATATATATATATATATATATATATAAATCATTACTTTAGTTTTCGGCCAACACTTATATGTATATGTGTATGAGTCCATTGGAGAATGTTAATGATGACTTCGTACTTTTTTCTTCAGCAGTGCCCAGCATGTCTTATTTGTCTTAATTTTGTCTTATATATATATATATATATATATATATATATATATATATATACATATATATATATACATATATACATATACATATATATATATATATATATATACATATATATATATATACATATATATATATACATATATATATATATATATATACATATATATATATATATATATATACATATATATATATATATATATATATATATATATATTACCGGCTCACTGGCCTAGTGGGTAGAGTGTTCGCCACTCATCCGGGAGACCTGGGTTTACTCCCAGATCATGTCATACCAAAGACTTTAAAAATGGTACTCGATACTTCCTTGCCCAACACTCAGCATTAAAAGGTACGTATCAAGGGTAAAGTGGAGCAATCGAGGGAAAGAAGTATCGCTCTCCCCTACACCTCGGTGTAGTAGCTATTGAAAAGGGAGCCTTCTGGTCACCCTCGACTACGCTCGCCAACTATATATATATATACATGTACCATTTTTGCTGAACGTAGCTTTGACATAAGCATCACTTCTGAGCCCACTAAGACACCATTATCAACAGCTGCAGTTAAATTAGGACGGATGTCTTACTTGGCGCACATTAGTAGATCAACTAGTAATTATATCGAATAGATAAATAAAGTATAAAGTATTTGCGTCTACAGTCAGTTGCATTTCAGAAAAAAACTTTCTCTTAGATATTTCGCTTGTATAATCTACATCTTAGAAACTATAAATATGCTCATAGTTTATCACAGACTCCAACTGTTTTACAGAAGTCATTTTCACCATCAAGGCATCAAGGTTGAAATTGTTGATTTTTTTAAATTTCAAAATTAAATGAAGACAAGGGAGCAGCTTAGTACCAACACAGAAAAAAAAAATTGGAATCATCACACCTAGAGGGTGTTCACTTGTTTATCTGTTCATTTTTTTAAAGTTTATTTAGCAGTAAATAAACTAATTACAAATAAAGGGAAATTCTTTCCTCTTTATAATGTTCCCTGAAAATCATTGCTTCATAAAATATTCCTTAAAATACTTGGTTAAATCATTGCAATTAATGGTTTGATTTTTCACAATCAGTATTAAATTGGCTACCTTAGTCGAGCGTGACCCCAAGTCTTCCTTTTCGATAGCTACTACACCAAGGATTAGGGGAACGCGCTTCTTCTTTCCCTGGATTGCGCGACTTTACTCTTCACCGTGCCTTATAATGCTGGGTGTTAAGCAATGAGGCATCAAGTAACATCTTTTGAGTCTTTGGTATGACTCGACCTGGGATTGAACCCAGGTCTCCCGCTCCATTGGTGAACTCTCTACGTTATTTGTCTAAATTTCTGAGATGAAGCTTGATAATTGTTATTACTTAGAATATTCATACTATTGACCTAATCTCTATTGCTATACTCACAACGTTTCGGCCGATATGTCCTTCATTCTTTTTTTTTTTTTGAGTTTCATGTCTCATTAGGGATCTGACTCAGAACCACGAACTTAACCCTTTATTTGATCAATGGGCGTAGACTCTTCTAATTCTATTTAACATCACCAGGTACTCGTGTCAAGTTATAATAGGTATTTGGTTTTATTCTTACCTGTTGTTGGGATTGAACCTGTAACATCTTGGTGATTTTACACAGCACCATTTTCCAACCAAACACCTTTTGTGTCCTTGCTGAAGAAGGCCGAAGCACATATTGGCCCAAACCTTATGAGTATAATAATAAAGATTAGGTCAATAGTCCGAATATACTAAGTAATAGCATACAAACAATGTTGAGAAAAATAATTTTGGAATTCGTTGACAAAAAATAGAATTAATACTCACACCTCCAAGAACTTTTATGACCGACTTAATTCTTACAAACATGGATTTCACTAAGTTAAGCCCAAATTGTTTATCAAAGTGCTTCGATCTTTACCGAATATCAGTAAATAATTCTTATTTGCAGGATGGAACTTTCTCAGGTACCATTTTTTAAAACTTTTTTTTACTAAAAATGTTCAATTGGATTGAGATCTCACCATAACATTGATTTTATATACCTTTTCTTGAAGGAAAGTTTTAATCCCCTTTGCTCTCCGAAAAGATGAATTATTATCCTGGAAAATAACTTTATCATCGCAAAACACATTTTTCTATCGATGGTGTGCTTTTGGTTTGGTTTTATCTCACGTCATCCGTTGTTGGTTATTTAATGCCAAATCCATTTTTTAATACATATAAACAGTTCTATTTCAACCAATTCAGTTTAGCATAAGCATATTATTTGGTTTACGACAGTTAAATGTCAAAAACAGTTGTATCTAAAATAATTCAATTAAGCATAAAACAATTCTATTTCAACCAATTCAGTTTAGCCTAAGTACACAGTTTAGTTCTATTTGACCCATAGAGAGAACCCTATCAGATGCTACCACTCCACTTACCGGCCATGTTCGCTAATGACGCTCTTGACTTCATAATTGTCGTTGTTATAATCATAGTCGGCGGTACAAGAGATGTATTCATTGCTTTCCTAAGGGTATTACTGTGAAGTAATATAAACAACCTTGGCGAGCATTTGAACTTGGTCCGCTGTTTCCATTTTCCGCGCCAATAACTGTCACGCCACCCGCAGATCCTTTCAAAAGTTTTAAAGAACAGTTGCAGATGGTTAGATTGTTGGACTTTGGAGCAATGGCAATATAGTGGTACTCCGCGTTCCCCAAATCTCTAGCATTACCGGAACCTCACCAGCAGATTGTTTCAAGTCATAAATAGGACATTCGTTTGGGGGGACTAACCCCTTTCCAGAGAAGCAGTCAGTGTATTCTACAGCCCCAGCCGAGTGGGCAAGATGATGTGGTATGTGATTTGACTGATGAAGTAATGATTGCATGCAACCCCATATCATGACTGACTCGAGAAATTGATTCTTTTCCGACAAGATGATGATGTGTGGAATCTACGACTGCTGTCTAGGTAAAATCGGTTTCATTTTTTAAAAATTCTACGAAGTCCGTGTTAATACTTTCTGTTATAAACGATTTTTGGCGGATCGGGGACTGTGGAAGTGTTACACCCACCATATTTATGTGAACTAATTAATTATAAGCAATTTTTTTAACCAAGGATGAAACAAACTTATTTTCCTGAACTAGAAACTTATAGAACAAGTAAACATTGTTAGTTCGCTTTTAACGACATATTGGGTCATTTAATGCTAAAGCCATTCTAGAAGAACAACAGTGCTGCTGTTTAACCCATATCTGGGAGGATGAGTGGGTTCATATCTTTCCCCAAGGGTATTTGTCCAAAAGTGAATGTACGAGCGCGACTGGAGTTCGAGCTCGCTTACTACGATTCCGCAGTCCCACACTTTAACCATTACGCCCACGAGGACACTCCCAAGTAAACATTTAGGAGCGTTTGAAGAAATGCGACTGATCAGATTCAAATTATATTTATAGATAGGTTTTAGAGATGCTGTGACTTATTCCGGGTTCTTTGTTTAATGGCATATCAACATTTATAGGTTATTTAATACCAGATGAATTCTTCAAGAAGAACGGTAGTGGTACTATTTAACCCATAACTTGGAGGATGCGGGGGTTCATACCTTTCCCAAGGGTATTTGCCTGAAAGTGAACGTAATGGCGCGATTGGAGTTCGAACTAACTTTTGATGATTCCTCAGTCCAAGTATTTAATAATTACTTCACGAGGACACCCACGCTTTGACCAAAGAAATAACGGCAGGAATAAAAGTGTTGAATGCCAAGGGGACTTTTTCGAAATATATATTCTATTGATAGTTCATTTCTGTCTTAGTAAATTCAGCTTTACTAACTATCTCTCTATATATATACATATATATATATATATATATATATATATATATATACATATATATATATATATATATATAGAGAGAGAGAGTTAATAAAGCTGATTTAATATATATATACTTGAAAACATTCACCTGTGTCCAAACAAATATTTAATATCATCATCATGCCGTGCCGCTAGCACGGATATCCCTTACCCTCTCTCGCCACTTCTCCCTATCGTTCATCGCCTCTGGCAGGTCTTCAGAGCGACGTCCCGTATCCACACATAGCTGCTGAATGTATGTTCGAGTTGGTCGTCCTGCTTTTGCCTGGCCATATGTGGGGGTCATTGGAGTAAGTGATGTATATTTAATATAAACAATAATTATTTGATAGGAATCGTTGAAATCATATAAGTAAGTGTGAACAAGTGATATCTAATTCGTTTAAAAATAAAGTTAATGAAAAAGCTTTTCACTTTTAAATTATATATATGCTGGAGAAGCAGGGACGACCTCATAAGTTATGTACTCCTATGGACCCCCACATATGACCAACCAAATTAGGACGGCCAGCTCGAACATACATACAGCAGCTCTGTGAGGATACGGGATGTAGCCCTGAAGACCTGCAAAAGGCGATGAACGACAGGGAGAAGTGGCGAGAGAGGATCTGGGATATCCGTGCAGGCGGATATCATGATGATATATATATATATATATATATATATATATATATATAAAATTTAATATAAAATGACTCCCAACCAAAGAAAAAACCCATATCAAACCAATTGAAGCATTGCAAAACTACCTCCATAATAGCAACTACGGAGGTACTTTTCAAGCCTGGAAATGCTTTGGTCGCGTGAAATGCACACCGCACACCACACACTATCCCCTCCAAGAATATTACAAAACTTTATATATATATATATATATATATATATATATTGTTTAATACTAACACTTGCCATCAAAAATTATCGTGTCACAAAATATATACTGATGAGAATAAAAGTTTTGATTAACGACTAATGAATCTTATCGGAGGTGATGTTTTCTTTAATTGTTTTTTTCCCTTTTTTTTTTTGTTTGTTTTATCGTACAAAAAAAAACCTAAAAAAGATAAAGTAAACGTAGAGCTAAAAAAAATCGAATTTCCTCATTTTCTGTTCGTTCAATTTATTATGAATCGATTCAACGTTTCACGGTGAAAGTAAAGTTTTCCGTGCCTGGGAGACATAATCAATAATAATAAAACCTCTTCATCAAAAGTATAAATCAACCCCCACTTACTCGCGGAAATGGATGCGGAAAATCACACCAAGTTTTAATGTCCAATTGCAATTGCAGTGCATAAAGGTATTATTAGTTTTCCATAAATGGAAGTTAATGAAAAATTATTCAAATATTTTTCTTTGCCGGAGGATGACTGTTATTATTACTGACTGATAACAATAAAAAACATATAAGATGTAGTTTATTATGTATTATGTAAACATTGCCTCGAAAATGCAGGCCTCTCTGAGGAGCATTTTTTTAAAAGTCGATCTTGCAGACATTTAATAGTGATTTGTGAGGCATACTCTTTTTTGAGGGTGTGTCCACCGATCACCGAATAGTCACAGCGAAAATACGGTTAAGCCTACGAAAAAACGACAAACGAACAGCGACCACCAAACACTATGACTGGGCCCTATTAAACAACAAAGATGTAAGAGATAAATACGTATTAGAATTAAGAAACAGATTCGAAACACTACAAGAAAAGACGGAAAAAAGTACACCAAACGACGAATACGAAAATTTCGTCAATGCACACCTCGAGGCAGCAGCAAAATACATTCCAACAAAACTTAAAACTAAATATAGAGTCCCATGGGAAACTTTAGCGGTGAGAGAAAAACGTGCACTAGTGAAAACAGCCTCCAAAAACTATCGAAAAAACCCAACAAACACAAATGCTTTAAAACTAAAAACGGCACAATATCAATTAGCAGGCATATATATAAAGGAACAGACAGAATACATTCAAAATCAGATAGATAAGATTAGAGACTCGGTGGAAGATAGACAATCTAGAATTGCCTGGCAAACAATAAACGAAGTGAGCAGAAGAAAGAACACAGCCAAAGCAAAACTTAAAGCAGCAAACCAACAAGAAAGAATAAAACTGTGGAAACAGCACTTCGAAAACTTACTTGGAAACCCACCAAAAATAACACATGAACCAATCACCAGAATAATTAGCAAACAATTAGACATTAAACTTGGACCGTTCACACAAGAAGAACTCGACTCGGTTCTCAGAAAAATTAAAAATAGGAAAGCTGCAGGGCTGGACGAAATTCCCCCGGAAGTATGGAAGACCAGACAATTCGACGACATACTGCTCCGACACTGCAACGCAGTATACAATCAAAATCCGATAGATAGATGGACGAAGGGATGCATACTCCCCTTCCCTAAAAAGGGGGACCTCGGATTAGCCAAAAACTACCGAGGCATAACACTTACATCCATAGCTGCCAAAATCTACAATGCCCTACTGCGAAACCGAATAGAACCCAAAATCGACAACATACTTAGAAAAAACCAAAATGGCTTCCGAAGAAATAGATCCACGACCTCACAAATATTAACCATCCGCAGAATCCTTGAAGGTGTACGGGCAAAGAACCTACAAGCGACATTAATATTTGTCGACTTTACCAAGGCTTTCGACTCCATTCACAGAGGAAAGATTGAACAAATCCTACTAGCCTACGGCATACCTAAAGAAACCGTAGCGGCAATAACGATTCTCTATAGAAACACTAAAGTAAAAGTACGATCACCAGATGGAGACACAGAATACTTCGACATTGTCGCAGGAGTACTACAAGGGGACACGCTGGCTCCGTATCTCTTTATCATTTGTCTAGACTACGTACTTAGAACATCGATTGACAAAATCAAAGAGAATGGCTTCGAACTGACGAAGAAAAGAAGCAGAAGATACCCCGCAACAACAATTACCGACGCCAACTACGCCGATGACATAGCGATACTGGCAAATACACCTGACCAAGCCGAAACACTTCTGCATAGTTTGGAACGAGCAGCAGCAAGCATAGGCCTCCATGTTAATGCACACAAAACGGAATATATGTGCTATAACCAAACGGGGGACATCTCCACTCTAAAAGGAACCCCTCTTAAACTAGTAGACAAATTCACGTACCTAGGAAGCAGCGTCGAATCAACCGAAAAGGACATCGAAACGAGGTTAACGAAAGCATGGACAGCTATCAATAGGCTATCGACTATATGGAAATCAGACCTAACCGATAAAATGAAACGCAGTTTCTTCCAGGCAGCGGTCACATCGATACTGCTATATGGATGCACTACATGGACGCTAACAAAACGGCTGGAGAAGAAACTAGATGGCAATTACACAAGAATGCTGCGTGCAATCCTGAACAAGTCCTGGCAGCAACACCCCACAAGACACCAACTGTACGGCCACCTGCCCCCTATCACGAAAACTATTCAAGTTAGGCGAACCAGACATGCAGGACATTGCTGGAGAAGCAGAGATGAACTCATAAGAGAGGTACTCTTATGGATCCCCACACATGGCCGCGCAAAAGCAGGACGACCAGCACGAACGTACATTCAGCAGCTATGTGAGGATACAGGTTGTTGTCCTGAAGACCTACCTAGGGCGATGAATGAAAGGGAGGAGTGGCGAGAGAGGGTCAGGGATATCCGTGCTGCCAGCACGAGATGATGATGATGATGTATTGTCAGTGGTTGTTTCGTATTTCTTGCATTGTATTGAAATTTTAGGTTTTTCTTGTAGAGTATAGAACTGCAAAACGCACGTCTATTCAATGGGTTGGAAAGTTAGGATAAGGATAAATGGAATTATGTTTTATTTTATCTGATTTTATTTTCGTAATTTATTATTTGTTTTATTTTATTTTTATACTAATATTTTATTTGATTTATTTAAACTTTGTTACGATATTAATCCTTAGAACCTAAGCTGTTCGAGAAAATATGCTTTACAGATGCAGTTGATTAGATATTGTTCTTCTATATGTATATACACACAATCGATAAAGGATACGTATCTTTTAACCAATTTGATTTTTGGCCACTAGTCTATATGCATCTACTGTATCGATCTTCTGAACATCAATACAAAGTAGAACATTCTCCATCATAAATAATGATACACTATCAAAATAATTTAATTAATCACACATAAATTTGTTCTCTCCATATAGAGCTGTTCACTATATATATGGTTGTATATATAGTTGTTCACTTATATATATATATATATATATATATATATATATATGTGTGTGTATTATGGTTGTTCTCTCAATATATATTTGTTCACTATATATATGGTTGTTCTCACTGCATGTAGTTGTTCACTATATATATATGGTTTTTCTTCATCACAGGAAATAATAATTGACAAAGTTATATTGCTGCAAATCCACTGATTTATATTCGAGATCTAGGGCTAGTATTAAACAGCAATGCAGTTTCAGGTAAATTTAATGGTTGCATTTCTTTGTGTACATTTCATTACATATAATTCAAAGCGTTTTTGTTACCTTACAAAGTCTGGAAAGCCGATTAAGCGTTTTTTCTGTCCCACCGATTTTTCTGAATATGCTACAAACCTGCAGGAGCAATGTGTCAGTAAGTAGTCAGGTCACAGGTTTCAAAATCTGTTTCCAGTTTTAAACTGTTAATAGTATTGATATCATTTTGGAGAATCTCTGTGGTGTAAATGGCATAAGAGCCATCCTGTATCATAGTAGTAAGTGAGTTCGAAACATATTCGGTCTATTATGTTCACTTTCGGACTATTATCCTTTAGAAAGATATGAACTCTCCTATCCACCCAGCAGTAGGTTGAATAGTATCACTACTGTTCTGCTACAAAGATGGCTTTGGCATTAAATAACCATTACACAAAAAATAAAAAAAATAAAAACAACAAATATAATGTTCCTTAGTTATCAAATTGTTCACGAAGGTATTTTACAAGCCCTTCAAAAAGGTCAGCCCTAATACCTATTAGACATGCATAGAATCGGACCTTCCCGGCTATGTTCGCCTATGACGCTCTTAACTTCATAGTTGTTGTTGTAATCATAGTCAGTGGTACAAGAGATGTATTCATTGCTTTCCCAAGGGTATTACTGTAAAGTAATATAAACAACCTTGGCAAGCATTTGAACTCGGTCCGCTGATTCCATTTTCCGCGCCAATAACTGTCACGCCACCCGCAGATCCTTTCAAAAGTTTAAAAGAACAGTTGCAGATGGTTAGAGTGTTGCTTTGAAGGGAAATTAAATTGTGATAATTGGCAAAACGAACGTGTAATTTAATACCATTAACCCCTTAACTACGAGGCACACGGGTATCAAATGCACGTTCATAAGCTGTTGTACAGGCAGAAAATTACACTCTGCTTCTTTTGCGTGCATTTATTTAACCCCACTGCCGCAGAGAGGATGTGACACAAGGTCAATTTTCTGCCGGGTAAATCTGGTTGGAATTCAGCGTTTTATTATAGATGGGTTGTCTAACCAAAGTTAAGAATCAAGTCTGTTCACCTATTTACTCATAATCGGGAGACAGATTAATTCAGGCTATTGCCATGGGTATTAGCGCATATTGAAATGCAAACAGCCTCGTCAAATATTTAAACACTGGTGTCTGAGTGCATTTCACAAGAGGGTAACCGGTACGCTAAATGCGCTATTCCTACTTCCTTTGGATGTCAGAAAACATGTCAGAACATTTGGAAGCTAAAATTATGAATAATTCAGTTGTAGTTTTTACCAAATTGCATTGAAGTATAAAAGTATATTGGTATTCAAAACTCTTATTTCAGTGAATTTTTTTTATTGATTGAATATCCTATAAAAGTCTACATTAGATTTGGCGAGAAGCTATGCCTTAGTATTTTTATAAAGTCCTCTATATCCTAAAATCTTCCACTTGAGATGAATTTTTCGTTAATGAAGGACGCAATTGATACCGGCAGTAGATCGTGGGTATATTGAGTGTGCTGCACTTGAACAATGCTGTATTTCACCAGAGACATCTGATTAAAAAATGTTGGGACTGCTCATCAAACATAGTAAAAAATTGGTAATGGTTGTTCTAGAGGAAATCTAAGCATTTAGACATCATCAGATATTAGTTGAAGTTATTCAGCAGTTCTCATGTTTATTTTAGCTTAAATATGCATTTAAAAAAGCTAGAATTCTGTTACGCTCCCTATTCGACGACAACATACACACACACACACCAACACCCCCCATATATATATATATATATATATATATATATATATATATATAAATACGTGGTGCATTCAATAAGTTTCCATCCTTTTTTTTTTTGTATAGGCATTTAAAATTGGCGTAGACCCTTAAAAATTCACTATGTTATTGCTATAAATCTTATGAGATGACAAACAAATTTTTATGATTTCAGCTTCAAAAAAAAAAAAGCTACAAGAGGAATTGGATTACACCCTACCAAAACCTGATTGTCACAGCTGGTGAATTTCAAAAATGCAGTCTGAACGTGAGGAAGAACGATATGCAATAAAATTCTGTTTTAAACTTTGAAAAATGTCACAGAAACGTATGGAATTCTTCGGACTGCTTCTGTAGTATCTTGCATGAATCGAGCATCAGTTTTTGAGTGGCATAACAGATTCAAGGAAGCCAGGGAGTCTGTGAGGGATGATGAGAGGTGTGGGAGGAATAAGGAAGTCAATACACCAGACTTGATTGGCCAAAGGGTTAGGGTTAGGGTTACTATGGTGAAGTTTTAAGGGAAGAGATTCCGAGGAAAGAGGCCAGCACTCTTCAAATTTGGTCAGTGGCTTTACCAATAGAACAATACACCAGTCCACAACTCCATCCTTGTCACAGACCAAGATGGGCATCAAGACAGTTCCTCACCCTCCCTATAGTCCAGATCTTGCTCCCTGTGACGTTTGATTTTCCCTAAGCTCAGAGGTTGTCGTTATGCGATGATTGAGGAGATGTAAGAGTCTTTGATGAAGGTCATTGACCAGCTCACACAAGAGTACTTCTATGGGGCCTTCCAAAAGTTGTTGGAACGATACAACAAGTGCATTGCAGCCGGAGGAGATTACTTCGAAGACGACTTGAGTTTCATGTGTGTACTATCTATAATGTGCTCATGCGAAAAAAGTCTGGAAACTTATTTAATGATCCTCGTATATATACTTCCATATACTCATACACACATATATATTATCCTTAGTACAGATTTCGAAGACAGTCTCTCGAAATCCGTTTTGAACATCCATACCTCCTGAAAGGTTTTCTACACGGTATCCAGTGATTGCACCATGCTGATGCATATTCGTCCTTGCTGCCGGGATAACACTGGTACGTCCATAGATTAGATTCCATAGGCAAATGTCACACGTCTTAACTTCTCCAGCAGAGCTTCACATGTCTCATTCGTCTTATGTGGATGGTTTGTCAGATAAGAGGTAAGTGACCGTATAACTGCCGTTTGTTGGGTGTTGCTTACAGTATTTTTGGAAAACTTTCACGTAGCATTCTTGTATAGCCTCATCTAGTTTATCACCCCTGCGGTTTATTTGTGCATTCATAGATTATTATTGACACAGGTACAATTTGGAAGAAATCCTGTTTCTTTCTATAAGAGAGATAAGCTGTCAATTAAAACATAAATACACATGCATCCATAAGATCTGAAGAAGTCCTGTTAATTTTTTTTTTATGTTTTTGATTTATATCAAAAACCCATTACATGATGGAAATAAATTTATAATCCTAATGTGACCGGTTTTGGTTTTGTTCTTAAAGAAATATATATATATATATATATATATATATATATATATATATATATATATATATATATATATATATATATATATTCTAGAATTCATGTAACTCTGCAGAACCAAATATGAATAAACGTGTTACACTACGGGACCCAATATGAAAAGTGGTGTAACATTATGGGTGTCACCTTACCAACACGTTACCAATTGTGAATTCAAATATGAACATTGTCAGGGACGCCAGTACAAGACGGGACTTGATAGGAGCATCTATTATAGTTAGCAACTTTCAATGTAGTCACACAAAACGAGAGAGATAGCATGAAAAGTAAGTGTCATATCTCTAGAGAAGCAGAGAGTTCAATTCCTGGCAAATGTAGACTTCACTTCTTCAACCCAACCAAACCTCATCCATAAAGGGCCGCCCGTCTCAACTCCCGATTGGTCTTGAACTGCCCGACACTAACTCACTGACTGACTGCTTTAACTACTCGACTGACGAACCACCCCTGAGTTTTACTCCTTTCTTATATTCTGATAATTATTCTGTTAACTAACTATTTTCTTAATTACTTTTCATGACTGAAACCTTCAGTCATGTGTCATGCTAATTTCGGCTGACATTGTCCAAATATTCATCTTTAATATCTTGTCCACAGACGATTTCAAAACAAATCCGCCAATTTCATATTTTGACAGGAGCTGACGTTGAATGCATTCGAGGACCATCCGCCTGACCATTGGAGCACGAACTTGTACTTACCATGTCAGACTCAAATTTTTTACCCAGCTTACAATTTCTCACTAAAATTGAATAATTTACTACAATAATTAATTACAGTCCTTAATTATATTGCATTGATACCTTTCATTTTCTGGGGAAACCGACTTAAAATACATAACACAGGTTAAATATGCTTCAACATAAATCAAAGAAAACAAGTCAAAGTAAATGTTACTTAGGTTATTTGTACATGACAAAAAATCGGATTGCCAGAAAATAGACGAACAGAAACTATGAAGTCTCTTAATATAATATAGCTTTATCGATTGGCTGCCAGCATGAAAATGATTCAGCTATAGAACAACCGATGTAAAATTGGCGTTGGAGAAAGCCGGGTTAAACTATATGTAATAAAAAAGCCGAAAACATTAAAAGACAATCTCATGTTTATTGTAATGAAATCATTGAGTCATACGAGAGAACAATTAGTAAGGAATTTTCAAATATAAAAAATATCTTTTCCAGAGTTTACAACAAAAGGATGTCGTTTTCCAACTCCTGATGAACCCAAATGACCTTCTTTGTTAGCCTCATAAAACCTATGTCACATGTGGACACCTTTTGAGTCTTCATGCCAAAGATTACACCAGGAAGCTTCATTCTAAAGGAGGAAACAAGAAATAAGTACTACAAGAATATGGGTTCAAAAGGGGAATTGTTCCTGACATTGTCAGATGAACTAGATATTTTTTTCTGTTCTCAATTGAACAGAAAGGTTTTGGTTACGATAACTCGAAATAAGGGTTGGAATTAAAAGTAAATGAACCTAGAAACGAGATGAACGTTTAAAATATACCACTCTTACAAGCATGGAGGAACACGTGGTGTAAAAATAACGGGCTCGTTGACCCGAGTTCAATTCTTGAACAGGCTGTTTGATTTTCTCTTTGCGCAAATGCAAGGGAAAAGGTATGGATCCGTCTTTACTAATTCCTCACTTCTCGGTAAATCGTAGGTTGGACTGGTTTCTTTAACCTTGCTAAGGTAACCAGTATCATAGAAGGAAAAATCAATTGAAACCGGCTGTAAATTAGCCCACCTGAATGCTCCTTTTTCAATAGTTATTACACTGAGGTGCCAGGGAAGGCACTACTCCTTTCCCTGGGTTGCTCTACTTACACTTGATCCATACCTTATAATGCTGAGTGTTAAACAAGGAGACATCAAGTACCATTTTTTGAGTATTTGGTATGATTCGACTTCGGTTTGACCCTCGGTCTCCCGAAATGGCAAATACTCTAACAATTATGCGTAGGTTGGTCTGTACTCTGCTGAAAACCTGACCTTTGGTCACATCCTGCTCGTGGCACAGAAATATTGGCTCAATAAGTACTTCTCCCGATCACCGGGCAGTCTGCTGCCTCACTGCCATCAGATTTGTAATCAGTTAATTTCTTGTAAAAGAAATAAAATAATTATAGAAAAAAGTCATGGAAAAATTAAAATTGGAAATATGCATCAGAAAAAAAAGAATAAATTTCAATAGTCTTTCAGAACTTTTTCCCACCATTTATTACAATCTCAGACTACGCAATACTACTACACAAGGAAAATAACATAATAATTCCATTTGCTAAACGTCAGAACAAGTGGAATGGTAAGACGACGATTACTAGAATTGAGAAATTGTCGAAGAAATTGGTTTGGAATCAAGTGGGATAGAATCTGTTGTATCTTTGCATGCAATTTAGATGCGTTTCCGCTGATTCATTTTGACAGATTTTATTTCCAGTGGACGTCTAATGATACGTAGTTGTTACCTGCAAAAGTAGTATGCACCACATACGTGTGCACCACATACATATGCAGACAGCAATGCATATGTAGATGTTTATTAACAGACTCTTCCAGTAACAAAGATGAAAGGCGTGGGGTTGGGCTGAGAGACTCCGCTAAGTTAATTTTCTATTCGGTATGTCTGGCCTGTTTGCTGCCTCACGTGAAAATCAAAATTCGAAATCAAGTCTTTCTCAGACGAGTCGAAATACAGTCAATAATTTATACAATGCACGCATGAAAAAACAAACCTTCGAAGACACACACACACGCGCGCACATAGCTAATAAACACACACATACAAATATACTATAATCCTCACAGTAAACCATTGGGAGTCTATTTCTGGACAATGGATATTGCCGATTCCTCCTACGAAGAAATTTACCGAATATTATGTAGTACAAGTAGATCCGGAATATAAGTCGACCTCGATAACTTTTGCTCACAATGATGGGCCAGGCCTATACCTGTTGTATCAGTTGACCCATAAAGATATTGTTGAGTATTGGTAGACCAACACTTCCCCATTCGGCTTAAACGAAAATAGGCTATGAAAATCTGTAAATAATATGGCAAAACTACAAACATTAAGAAGACATTCGGAAGACGTTAACTGTAATGTCTTTCTCATTAAGTTGGAAACTTTCAATTTTAGTCTTATACGGAGAGCTACCTTATAACAAAGTTAAAAAAAGAATACAAGCAGAGATTAATTTTTATTATAGTTTTATTATTTTATATTAATCCTTGTGTTGATTAGATAAATGAGTTCTCTAAACTCGAGTTTAAGTTAGAAATAATTGTGGCAGTCTAGAGTTACGGTCAGCAGTATTTATCGATTAATACGAGTACTGTTTCACCAGTTTGTATAAAAGTTTGGATTTTAGCTTTGCCGTATAAGTTGACATCTAGTTTCGTTAAGATTTTTCAGACTTAGAATATCGACTTGTACGCAACAATTTACGGTATAGTTCTAGCTTTTACCAAGTCATAACAACAAATCATACGATTTAATCTCGCTAGGTTCTCTCGGATTTTGTTCATGACACTTGTTATTTCTTTGCCACCGTTCTTTTAAACTTTTGCACAATCTGTTATTCTTCCTTCTTGCTATTAGTTCCATACAACTCTAACTGATATTATAAATACGATACTTCTTACATTGAACTTTTTACTGTTAAAATATTCCTATTGTAACGGTGCATAAATTATTATCTCAGGACGAGAGTTTATTTTACGCACGTGTGACGTCGGGGCAGTCTGGCACTAAACCCCTTCGCAAAATAAGTCCTAGTCAAGACTCCTGTTTCGGGAATAAGGTAACTGGCAAATGATATGGGGGTTAATTTGGGGCTAGACTCATCTCGACGCTGTCAAGGGGGCTTCCCAATTTCACCTTCATATACCCCCACCAAGTCCTTCGTTTTCATACCCCCTTGGATAACGGAAAGCATGGACTTCTAGGTTAAAACAAAATATATTTCACTGTTGTCAAATTTCCAAAATTCACTTGCATTGCTTTTAATGCGAATAAGACATTTAGCGAGAATAAATGAAAGCGATACGAAGCTGAAAAAGATATGTGCAAAAAAAAGGCAACTCGATAGATAAACAACAAAACGAATAAATTTCAACACGAGGGAGCATTTAAAATATAACATGGCTTTAATCAGCGACGACCAAACAAATAATTATGAGACTTAAGAAACAATTCCTTTCTCTTTTCTTTCTTTCTTTTTAAGGTGCCGGCTATATTAAACCAGCAGACAGTCTTAAACACAAATGTCTCTCTTTCTTCTTTTTGCTTTTCTTTCTTTCTTCTTTCTTTCTTTTGTTTTAGACTATCGGCTTTGTTAAGTAAAGTAGGCAGTGTTAAACACAAATGTATCCCTTTCTTTTTTCTTTTCTTTCTTTCTTTCCTTTTCTTTTCTTTATACTTTTCTTTCTTGTGCTTGAGAAAGAATCTAAGTCCACCCATTCATTTACGGTGGACGAAACAAATCTTTTCAGTCTCTTTCTTTCCTTTTCTGGATATATATATATAATTCAATATTTAGGAAGGGTTGAAGTAAAAACATTTTCAAGTTGTACTTATCTTTTCCAAAGGGTTTACTTCTCATTTTCCTTTCTCTTGCGCACGAGTGACATTTCTCCAGAATCGGCTGGGTCAGCCTTTCCGTTGACTACTGTCCAAAGATTCTGTTCTATGCCTTTTACGGGGCCTGCCGGGGCTCTGGGCTGTAGACCGACGTCTTTGTTCGGCGACTTCTGTCCTCAAACTAAAAATCCTTTTCCAAATTTCCTCTGACGAAAAGGTACAATTTTTCGGCGCTAAAGGTTCGGCCAATCATTTAGCCTCTTTTTTTTCTTCCTCTCTATTTCGTTCGGGCAACAACAATGACCTACATTCCCTTCTCTGTCCAACCAATTAGGTCATGAAGTGCTGGCAGCGTTTGACCTGCATTCTGACTGCCTTAGCGGTCAGTCCACGGGGCTTGTTAGTTCAAAAACAGAAGGGTAAGGGATATTAATCTTACCTTTCCCTTCTCAGGGGCATACCACATCTCACTATTTTTTTAAAGGTATTCCTTGTATTGAGATTTACATTGATGATTAAATAACGGTGAATTTCTAGTAATTTAGCTAATTCCTCATTTTACCACACACACACAAACATGTATATATATATGTGTATATCTTTAAGAAAAAACGAAACCAGTCACAAAGGATTATCAATTTATTTCCATCCTGTTACGCATTTTTGAAATTTCCAAAAACACGAAAAAAAATTAACATGACTTCTTCAGATCTTTTTGATAAAAAAACAATCTATAATCCTTTGAGATTGGTTTCGTTATTTTTTCTTAAAGAAATTATTGCTCTGTATTATTGGTACATTGAGCTCTTTACCAGGAGAATTTAAATATTCATTCATGAATAATTTCTTGTCCTGATGGAATTACTCCCAACTCCGGTTTAACTGGACGAAGTATACTATATATATATATATATATATGTGTGTGTGTGTGTGTGTGTGTGTGTATACACAGAGAGAGAGAGAGGGAGAGAGAGAGATATTAAGAATGTTTAGCTTACAACCCACTAGAAAACTACTGCTGATAGTTTCAAGCATTTTCCAAATTATTTCTATTGTTTTAAACAAATTATTAATAAAAACGTATAAAGTCCACAGATAATTATGATAGATGAATTTCGATTCAATGGTAAGTCTTTATCGGGGCTTGTAAATGTTGCTATGGATGAAAAATGTAATACTAGCTGATTAGATAAATTTCATCATGTCATGCGATGAAATTTTTTTGAAAAGTAAATGACATTTTAAGGTTTGAGAAACGGATAGGTGCCGATCTCTTGCTTTAAATATTTAGAGAAAGCGGGGCTAATCTTTAGTGTGAATTTTGAATTCTTTTTGTACTATTTTTTCTATAGACAGTGATATTTTAATAAACCTTGTCGTTGTCTAAAACCATAAAACAGCATTTATTTAAAAAAAAAAAAACACACACACTATCGAACATATATATTTTTCTTTCGTTTAAATTTTTCTACGTACACAGAGAGAGAGAGAGAGAGAGAGAGAGAGAGAGAGAGAGAGAGACTTAGAGAGAGGGATAGAGAGAGAGAGAGAGGGATAGAGAGAGAGAGAGAGAGCAATCATTGAACGGATATATAGTCTATATATATATATATATATATATATATGAAGGCACCTTCATTAAGATTTCATACTTTTTTTTGTACAGGCATTTAAAATTGGTGTAGTCTCTTTAAAATTCACTATGTTATTGCTATATATCGTATGAGATGACTGAACAATTTTCATGATTTCACGTTCAAAAGAACAGCTACAGCAGCAATTGGAATACACCTTACTAAAGCCTGATTGTCACAGCTGGTGAATTTCAAAAATGCAGGCTGGACGTGAGGACACTTTAGAAAAACGATATGCAATAAAATTATGTTTTAAACTGGGAAAAAAATGCCACAGAAACGTATGGAATTCTTCAGACTGTTTTGGGGCATCTTGCATGAATCGAGCACCAGTTTTTGAGTGGCATAAGAGATTCAAGGAAGGCAGGGAGTCTGTGAGGGATGATGAGAGGTGTGGGAGGAGTAAAGAAGTCAATACACCAGAGTTAATTGGACAAATGGTTAGGGTTAGGGTTACTATGTTGAGGTTCTAAGGGAGTTCAGGAAGAGATTCCTAGGGAAGAGGCTAACACTCTTCAAATTGGGCCAGTGGCATTTCCACTAGGACAATGCACCAGTCAACAACTCCATCCTTGTCACAGACTATTTGACCAAGATGGGCTTCAAGACAGTTCCACACCCTCCCTATAGTCCAGACCTTGCTCCCAGTGACTTTTGGTTATTCCCTCAGCTCAGAGGCTGTCATTATGAGACAATTGAGGAGATGAAAGAGACTGTGACGAAGGTCATTGACACGCTCACACAAGACTTCCATGAGGCCTTCCAGAAGTTTATGGAACGGCAGAACAAGTGCATTGCAGTTGAAGGATATTATTTCGAGGGAGACTAGAGTTTCATTTGTGTGCTATCAATAAAAGTGCTAATACGAAAAATGTCTGTAAACCTATTTACTGATCTTCGTTTATATATATATATATGTGTGTGTGTATGTGTATTATTCAAGTTACGTTAAAGACGATGGAATAATGTTCGTTTATTATTTTTTATTGTAATTTTTTGAGTCACCTGGCTATTTTTTGTGTCGGCATCTAGGTGGTAAAATAATTGTCCCGTGATTACACTTTTAGTCGTCATCAGGGTTAATATAGTTTTGAATCGACAGTTTGAGATTTTATTGATTTAATCATTTGCAGTGTTTTGTTTCAAATTGTGAGTTGAAACGTTTTCAAAAACAATAAAAACTCAAATTATCAACTCAAAAGTACTCTACCCCAGATCATGAACTGAATTATGTCCGAAAGAGCTGGAGCAGAAGATAAGGGTCAAGTCCTTTGCCATCTAGATCCCGATACAGGAAAAAAAAATAAGGACACTTGAAAAATTAGCATTAAAAAATAAACTGTGGTCCATCGTCTTTAAGAAAACTTGCTTAGATGACAACTTGGTGCCTAAATATACACTCTTCAATATATATATCATCATCATCATCATCATCATCATCATCATCATCATGTCGTGCCGCCAGCGCGAATATCCCTGACCCTCTCTCGCCACTTCTCCCTATCATTCATCGCTTCTGGCAGGTTTTTTGGGCTACATCCCGTATCCTCACATAGCTGCTGTATGTATGTTCGAGCTGGTCGTCCTGCGTTTGCTTGGCCATATGCGGGGGTCCATAGGAGCACATCCCTGATGAGTTCGTCCATGCTTCTCCAGCAGTGTCCTACGGGTCTGGTTCGTCTAACTTGTACAGTTTTCGTGATGGGAGGCTGGTGATCGTATAGTTGGTGTCTTGTGGGGTGTTGTCACCAGGACTTGTTCAATATTGCTCGCAGCATTCTTGTGTAATTGCCGTCTAGCGTCTTCTTCAGCCGTTTAGTTAGCGGCCAAGTAGTGCATCCATACGGCAGTATCGATACGACCGCTGCCTGGAAGAAACTGCGTATCATTTTATCGGTCAGGTCTGATTTCCATATGATCGAAAGCCTATCGATAACTGTATATGCTTTCGTTAGCCGTGTGTCGATGTCTTTTTCGGTTGATGAGACGCTGCTTCCTAGGTAGGTGAATTTGTCTACTAGTTTCAGAGAGGTTCCGTCTCGTGTGGAAATGTCGCCTGTTTGGTTATAACACATATATTCAGTTTTGTGTGCATTGATATGGAGGCCAATGCCTGTGGCGGCTCGTTCTAAACTATGCAGTAGTGTTTCGGCTTGGTTGGGTGTATTCGCCAGTAACACTATGTCATCAGCGTAGTCGGCGTCGGTAATTGTTTTTGCGGGGTACCTTCTGCTTCTTATATTTTTTTTTGTTTTATACATGTTATAATAGAATCGATAACTTTTCAACTTCTTAAAAGCAAACTTTCTTGTATTTAAATTTCTCTTTTCTGTTACAATATATATTTAAAAAAAGTGACACACTTCTTGTATTCATATTAGGGAAGATCTCGTTTCTGCTAAGTAATGTCTTATGTGATTAAACACTCCTAATATCGAAACAATTTGATCATCTCGTTCTTGTGGATTCACACACACACACACACACACACACACACATATATATATATATATAAATTGAATGAGTGAAATGTACATGCAACATCTCTTCTTCTTTCTGTATGTTAGATTCTAATAAAGCCTTCTCAGTTTGTTCAGCCTATATTCCTGATCACCTTAAATCCCGTGGGGATTGCAGATATCATTAAGACTTCGTATATATTGAGAACAACAGACATACACCCTAAATTGTAGAGACATCAAATTAAAAGTTTTTTTTTCCAAACAACACTGCCTAGACAAAATCTAATAGCATTTGACGACAAGTCTCATCCAATTCATTTTTCGCAGACAATAATTCTAAACAAATAATACTTATTTAATATCAGACACCAAACACCAAGTTTGTCATCTTAATTTCTTTCACTCAGTTATCAAAATTTCTTTGTCTTTTTAAAACATTTTTCTTCGTTTTTCGTATATAAATTATTTCACTTTAGGTTTGGTCTCTTTATTTAATGGCATATCAACCTTTGTAGGTTATTTAATGCCAAAGCCATTCTCCAAGAAGAACAGTAGTGGTACTATTTAACCCATAGCTGGGAGGATAAGGGGGTTCATACCCTTCCCAAGGATATTTACCTGAAAGTGAACGTAATAGCGCGACTGGAGTACGAACTCGCTTACTACGATTCCGCAGTCCATCGCTTTAACCATTACACCACGAGGACACCCCCCCATTTCACTTTAGCGGAACCTAATTGACATATACACTGCTAAAGACGACCACCGATGTTGTCTATTGGTATAAGAAATTATCTCCGTATTTTCCACCTACCATCAAGAATGGTAACTGTTGTGTTATAAAAGAAAGAAAGAGAAAAAAAGGAAAAAAGTAAAAAACATGATAAAAGAGTAAAATACCAAACACAATCATACAAATTGCTTTCAAAAGTCAACATCATCATTATCATCAAGTCGTGCCGCAAGCATGGATATCCCAGACCCTCTCCTGCAACCCTTCGGTGGGTCTTCAAGGCTACAATCTGTATCGGCACAGAGCTGTTGTATATATATGTTCTAGCTGGTAGTCCTGCCTTTGCTCGTCTATTCGAAGGGGTCCACAGAAGTATCTCACTCATGAGTTCGTCCCTACTTCTCTATCAGTGTCTCGCATGTCTGTTTCGTCTAATTTGGATAGTTTTCGTGGTCGGTTGTAAGTAGTCGTACAGCTGCTGCCTTGTGGGGTGCTGCCTCCAGGACTTGTTCAATATTGCTCGCAGCATTCTTGTGTAATTGCCGTCAAGTTTTTCAACATACGTTTAGTTAGTGTCTATGTAGTGCATTCACATAGCAGTATCGACATTCCAGCTGCTTGGAAAAAACTGCGTTTCATTTTGTCGATAAGGTTTGACTTCCATATGACCGACAGCCTATCGATAATCAAAGATATTTAACATAAATCAACCAAAATTAAGTACCCTGCTTTTAGAACAATGGTTGAATGGTATTGAGATTGAAACATTATATATACTTTTGTTCCAAATATATGTCAATGTGTCAAAATAATACAAACATTCATATATGTGAATAATACGTGTCGACTATTTGAATAAAGCCTACTTTCGCCAATACTGTAACATCGTGTGCTTCTCGTCTGTCGGGATGAAATAGAAAATACTCTAGAGAATAGTAGGTATAGATTACGTCTTTAATCCCATATGTGAATGCAGTAAACTAGTAGAAAATAAATCCAAAAACAAGTACAGTTAGGGAGGGAAGTTGATCCACTGAGAATTGTGCAAGAGACTTTGGAGATATGAACAAACCAGAATCTTTCCGAGAAAATCAAAGGCAGATTCTCAGGGTTTTTGAGAGACAAATTGATTCCCTTGGCCTGGGCAGAAGATCAGACGTAGTTTTTATAAACCAGATGAAAAGCTCTTATCTTGTGGTGGATGTTGTTGTTCCTGCGGAACACAGTGCGAAAATAAAAGAAGGAAAAAAAAACAAGAGAACGGAGTCCATGTAACAGTCTTTAAAAAACTTGAAAGAGGTTGGATAAACGGTAGACTAGAGTAAAAATACAGACCATCCAGACAATCATAGTACTAAAATCCCAAATATACACAGAAGAGTCCTGGAGATCTGGTGAGACTTACTGTCACCCAAACTCCATTGGAAGACCATTGATTTGAGTTGGTGTAAAAAACTCGCTGTTGCTGCTACTGCTGCTGCTAATAATAATAATAATAATAATAATTGCAATAATAATGAAAATAATAATAATGGTAAAAAAAATAATAGAGAACTTGCAAGTTCGTGTACTTTGCTGTTCCAGCTGACCAGAGAATAAAATTGAAAGAAAGTGAAAAAAAGGATAAGTACCGTGACCTTGCTAGGGAATGGAAAAAAACGGTGGATCATGAAAGTGACGTTTACACTAATTATAATTGGTGCTCTTGGTACAGTCACCGAGTGATTATTAAAGGGACTGGATGACATGGAAATAGGAAGCCAAGCGGAGACCATCCAAACTACTAAACTATTGAAATCTGCCAGAATATTAAGAAGAGTCCTGGAGACCTAAGGAGACTTGCTGTCACTCAAAATCCGGGGGAAGACCAACAGCTAACGCTGGTATGAAAACATCACAAACAAAATAATACACACACATGCACGCACACGCAAGCACACACACACACACACACGCACACGCACACACACTCGCACACATATATATATATATATATATAGTTGGATATCATTTGGTCTTTTACCAATGAGAAAACCGCTGCTATTGTTCAAACGGCCCGTGATGGCTTTAATCATTAATCAGATTGAAGTTTGGTTCGTTAAGGAATGAGATGAACAATGTGTGATGGAGAAGAATGTAAGGATACTAACTCATGGGTCGAACACAGACCTCCAGCCAACAAACACATACATTGAAATCGATTGTGCTATTGGGTGTTATATAGTTATTTACACGTTCATTCAGCATCACAACGACACCATAATTAAGACACATGAAGGAAAACGCCTGAAGAATTAAGATGCAGGAAGGAAGACACAAGAAGACTTCTTTAGAAAAATATTCACCTCTCACTTTATTGCAAGGGTTCGAAAGGGTTGTTGAAGGATTTCATGTGAGAGGATGCTGGAGACCGAACATAAACTTCATATTTTGACCCCTCTGTTATGACCGTCACGTTGTGTCTTTCTTGTTCTCTTAGATGCTCAACCAGAGGTCTTGGGGTCCACTCCATCGGGGCTTTTCCGAGGGCCCCCTCGGTCGGGTGTGGCCTTCCCTACCACATCTGGTCTCTACTGTCTGGAATTCTACTGACAACTGCTTCGGGGGTTTTCCGAGTGCCCCCTCGGTCGGGTGTGGTCTTCCCTACCACATCTCGTCTCTAACTCTCTGGGAGTCTGCTGGCAACTGCTTCGGGGGTTTCCGAGGTCCCCCTCGGTCGGGTGTGGCCTTCCCTACCACATCTCGTCTCTAACCCTCTGGGAGTCTGCTGGCAACTGCCTCGGGGGGTTTCCGAGTGCCCCCTCGGTCGGGTGTGGCCTTCCCTACCACATCTGGTCTCTACTGTCTGGAAGTCTGCTGGCAACTGCTTGGGACCCAAACTCAACTGAGTTAAATAATAACTCAACGCCCACACGATCACCTACTGGATCTTTGAAATCGAATGTTTAATCGTCATCAAGCGGAAATAACTGTCATGCAGTTCAGAGGTTACTCTCTTCCGATGCATGACTGTAATGGCACAATGAGACCTTCACCTTGTCCCATATCATAAGCCTTAATCCGCCCACGCGATCTCTTTCGATTACTGGCCGTTGGAATGTGTCACTTCCTTCCGGTGTATTACCTTGGAATAGTATTTTTGGGCCGGGTCGAAGGTCAAAATATAACATTGGGGTCATGTGACTAAAAGTGGTTTCTGTATAAATGGGTCCGTCAGAGAAGCAAATGTATCATTTGGCATTGTATGAGAGTGTAGAGATTATAAATATCGGCACAAAATCCTCCACACACACACCGAACATTACATAAGTGGTGACGAGAAATAGTTTCGAACATTATAAAACCAGGTATTCTTTTTATTATAAACATAATTAAATCGTCTTCATATCCTTTCATTGACAAGAAATATTCTGACGAATACCTGGTTACTACTTCTAAACCACTGTTGGAATTGTTCAACTGACTTTCCTTTCCAACAGATCGTCATCACCTGTTACCACTTCTCAAGTGGAAGCCATATGTCTAGTTTTTGTTCTTAAGGAGCACGTTGTAGTTTCAAGGGAGCCCTTTTACCGCTTAAATTTATTCTTGGACAAAAAGCTTATTCATAGCGTGTGTAGAAAATAAGGCGACTGATTAGAAAGCAATGAGATTTTTAGAAACAGTGTTTTTCAACCATTCTTGGTTAATAAATAGATTTTTCCCTTGCTATGGAATATGCGCAATCCATTACATCCTACTGGTAAACAGTTCTGATTAAACGGTTCATGTATATTATTGGAATTCAATATTACTGAGAAAACTAACATGCAGGGTTTCTGATATGGGATTACTAGTACAAAGTCAATGTGTTTCTGCCGTTAGTCATTTTTAGCCAAAATATATTGGTAACACCCCACGATGGGCACTGCTGTTGAAGGTTTTCTTGATTAAAAATCACGCCATTTAGGAGAATGGTATTTACAATTCTTGATATAATGGTTTGCGCAATTCTTGGACTCGTACGCACAATACTCAATATTAGATGGTGATTTTAGTAGAATGGGTTTGTACAATTCTTTGTCGGTTGGGATGTGTAATTGTTCATTGATATATAGACATGTTTCTACATAGAATGTTTAGGGCCATTTATTTTAGTAGAATGGTATATACATATCTTATAAGAATATTAAATGCAATTCTCTGTATATTTAAGAGGGCAAACATAAAAGAATGTTGTCAAATTTTTATTAGACTGTATGCACGATTCTTGATAGAATCTAATTGATTGTTGAATAGTAACTAAAATTTTTAGTTTACTTATTTGCACTTTATAGAGTAAGTGAAAATCTTTGTAAGCTGATATGCACAATATTTTTTTTTGGTTTAGCTCAATGACATCAACCATTTTAGTTTATTTAATACTAAATCCATTTTTATACATATAAACAGTTCGATTTCAAACAATTCAGTTTAGCATAATTACAGTTTTTATCTATTTGACTCGTAGACCCTATCAGGTACTACTACTCCAGGCCAGAGAATACCTGGGAGCGATGGCAATAAAGGGGTACTCCGTATTTCCCAAATTTCTATCCTTACTGTGGAGTCTCACGATCATATTTTTAGTATCATATCAGGACGCTCATTGGGAGCGTCTTACTCCTCTGTCGAGATGCAGTCGGTGTATTCTGCTGCCCCAGCTGACTGGACTCCAATAATTTGCATAATGGCATGTGCAATTCTAAATAGAAGTATGCATAAGGATTAGTGGACTGGTATGGGCAATTCTTAGCAGAATATGTATTATCCTTGGAAACAACTATACAATATCTGAAAATTTAAATAGATTATTTTAATCTTCCTTCATGGTAAATAAATCTAAGGCAACTACATAATCTTTTAGATCAGGGCGTTTTACAAGTTTCAAACAAGGAATTTGGGTATCGAAGAAGTTTTTAAATTGCTTCTCTGCTTTCTGTGATAAGTCTTTGATAATTATGATTTAACAAAAGTGGGTAGTTTATCTCGGAAGAGAACACAACCAGCACTATGAAACTTTCTATATGAGACAAGATAACTTTTTCGTGGTCGAAGTTGTTGATCATGCGTGAATCACAGTTCAAATGTTGTGGAATCGGAAAATTCATAAGGGGACTGCTAAACAGCATTGTAAGGTTTATAGCAGTGACGAATACCTTCAGGTTAATTTACTTAGACATATAACTGAATGCTCTTATAAATGCTTTTCTTTACTTATGTATTCACTAGTTTCCTTGTCACACGGTACACGTTATAGTACATCATTTGGAATGAAGTTTGTGACTTAAGCCGAACAAAGCATAATTAATGCTTTATAACAAATATGATCTAGTAGCTAAACCTGTGCCTTGTTTTTGGAATGCAGTTGAATAGAAAATGACTTCAGGAGGTTTGTAAAAAGGTACGTGATAAATTAAACAAAAAAGTTGTCGAAAAGAACAACATTTTAAGAATGTCTTATGGAGGTGAGGTTACTCTCCCTTCATTTCATCTAGCAATGACACTAATATGAACACTTGAAGATCAAGCACTTAACTACTTGCAAACATTTTTCGCTCTCCTGTTATTTGTGAGAAGATCACAGACATAGAAACTGAAAGTTGCACGCAAATGGGGACAGTATTAACAGAGATATTATATATGACGGGAGTGAATTGAATAATTTGATCTGGGTGGGTTTAATTTACTAGTTTATATAAATAAACTTGTTTAGCGTTGTAGCAAACGTGCTCTACATTGACATTGTTATAAACGAGTTCGAACTCCAGTGTAATACCCTTGGGAAAAGTATGAACACTCTTATGCACCCATTTACAAGTTAAATAGTATCCTTACTGTTTCCTTCACCTTCGAACTAATACCCTTGGTAAACATGAACACTCTTATCTACCCACTTCCGGGTTAAACAATACCCCTATTACGTTCACATTCGAAATAATACGCTTGGGAAAAGTATGAACCCTATTATCCGTACACATTGGGATTAAATAGTACCACTGTTATTGCGTTTACCTTCGAACTTCTACCATTGGGAGAAGTATGAAACCCTCTTATCCAACCACATATGGATTAAATACTACCATAACTATTACTGTAACATACTGACCTCCGACCCGACCGGGCTGTCAGATGAGAAATGCACCTGTGTAAATAACAGGTGCATCCGGTCGAAGATATCGGGGTATAACCTTGACTGTCGACGGGTTGAATTGAGTGCGAATTGTGACGCCACAGAAAGTAGGTGGACGTCAAATAATTATATAACCCAGGTGCGACAGGAAGTCAGTTGGTTGGAGAGAAGATGCTGGAATGAGAACCATGTCCCAGCAGAGGCTGGGCCCCCAGGCCCCCGGTTGAGCAGCCCAGGAGAACAAGAAAGAAATGCTGTAATAGCCTGAAGAGTTGGGGGGATCAATATGTTGCAGTTCTGTTCAGTCTCCAACTCACCTCTCACACATAGTACCTTTCGTAAGCCTTTCGAATAAAGTGAGAGGTATATTTTTCTAAAGAATTGTGCCCTCTCGTCCTTATTGTGTTGAATATGTTTCTGCATGCATCTGCATATGAGTATGTTACATTATGTTCAACTTTGAAATCATTTTGTGAATTGAATTAACATGACCAGAAAATCCGGCGAACACCTATGCACAACATACAGAAGCACTGGACAGCTGTTTCGACCTTATTTTGTCTCATCAGCCGTGTATACCGTGATCTCCACAACTGGAGATCGAACCAGCGACCACAGATTGCTGAGCCGGAACTCAACAACTGTGCCCACAAATCCATATCACACACAAGTGACGCAAAATTAACTATATAATTCACAATATAATTCCTCTATTTAAAAAAGAAAACTGTAGATCTATATCCTTGCCCTTGATGTCATAATAATTACGCGGATGCGTATTTCTAATCATCCTGAGAAGACGTGGCCTTGGAGGTGATCATGTCCTCCACAAAGATTACGAACGTAACTTGCAAGACATATTCAGCCGCGCAATTACCATGACTAGTTAATTTGGCGTCTCTTGTGTGGGATATGGACTGCAGGCTTAGTTGTTGAGTTTCGGCTCTGCAATCTGTGGTCGCTGGTTCGATCTCTAGTGGTGGAGATCACGGTATACACTACTGATGAGACCTAATAAGGTTGAAAAAGCTGTTCAGTCTTTCCGTATGTCGTGCATAGGTTTTCATCGAATTTTCTGGTCATGGTAATTCAATTCACAATATAATTCCTCTACTTAAAAAAGAAAAAAAATGTTCGAAATAATACTCTTCCAAAAAGTATGAACCATCTTATCCACCCATGTATGGGTTAATTCGTACCGCTAGAGTCCTACAACGATGGATTTGGAATTAAATAACCAAAGAAGGTGTATATGCCGTTAAACTAAGAAACCAGATCCAGAAACAAATAAATAATTATTTGCTTAAATGAGCTGTTCAACAGTTCTATTTCAGTCAATTCAGTTTAATATAAGAATAGTTTTGTTAACACAGTTAAATGTCAAAACAGTTCAATATAAAACAATTCATTTAAGCATTAAGTACACCTTTTTGTTAATTTCAAATTCAGTTTAACGTAATTATAGTTTAGTTCTTTTGGACCCATTGATAGGACCCTATCAGGTGTTCCCAGTCCGGGCCAAAGTGGACTTGAGAGCGACGGCAATGAAGGGGTACTCCGCATTCCCCAAATTCCCTGCCTTACTGAAGCCTCAACATCAGATTGCTTAGTGCCATATCCAGGACACTTGTTGGGGAAAGTCTTACCTCTCTGATGGGATGCAGTGTATTCTGAAGCCCCAGCTGACTGGGACATGAAACGAACGGAAACATTGCTTTAAAAAGACTGAAAGAATCGAGGTATTCAATCTTTCGCAGAGGAAACAAAGTATTATTACTAATCTATATGCCAATGAATTCTACAATGTTTTCCACACTTCTGGGTTTTTTCCATAATATTTTCCCCCGAGAAAAATATGCCATTAATTTCAATGATTTGATCTAGAAGATTGAAAGCATATCTTATGAAGCCAAACTTTTCAGCAATTAAATTGAACATATTTTGTATTTTATTTGTAAACAGATTTTTTTCTTTGTTACAGATGAATAAAAAGCAACGAAGAATCATCCGTTAAGTTTACTAATTCCATAATTCGTGCCAAGGGTATCAGATGTCAACCCAAATCAAAAAATATCTATAATGACACATGCCAAGTTTTTCTGAAAAAAATCTCAGACAAATTGATTCACGGTGTCGTGACTAAATGCTGGACCACGTTACCGTAGTAAACGACTTCGAACCCCAATTGCATTCACATTTAGACTAGTAACATAAGAAAAAAGTATGAACCCTTTAACCTTTCGAGTTAGAGGATAAAGAGTACCACAGCTGTTTTTCTATTAACACGGCATTGTAATTAAATAACCAACAAAGAAACATAATTGTCCTCTATAATATTATATAGATTCATGACAACTAATTAAATACACTCATTTTAAATCACTATTGCCAAAATTAGAATTAGTATTTCTCACTAATTTCTAGACTGATCTTTTCATTAACACATTCTTTTCTTTTTCAGTCTATTTATTTTTGAAAAATTATTTCTATATATCATCTGCAAAATTTATACTCTATACGTTAAAAAGAAAGATAAAGAAAGTGAGTTTCATGTGTATCGAATAAACCATGAGTTTGGCCATGATATATATATATATATATATATATATATATATATATATATATATATATATATGGAGTTTTAGAGGGGTCAGTGTTCTTTGTAATTATATTCTTGTTTTAAAAAATCTTCCACAAGATCTTGTGAAGTCGAAAGTTCTGTCTGTCGAATAAAGTTTCTTTTAAACGAGAATATCACTCAGTATGAATTATAAAATTGTATTAGGAATAAATACTGATTTCCAAGTTCACTTAAAAAAAAATTTTTTTCGCTGTCAACATTTGTACACGTCTAATAGAGATATATGTAAAATATATATAGATAGGTAGGCCACCCTAAAAATAGTAAAAGAAATAGACCACACACACATACACACACACACACATATATATATATATATATATATATGTACAAGTACAATCTAATGTATTTATAAATAAAGAGTGCTCAATATCGACAATAGCGCGTGCCATACTGATAAAGTAAAAAGGGTGAAAAGAGTAATAACAGAACTGAACTTGGAAGGACTTCTGAAAAATGAACCAAAGGAAAATGAAATTGAAGGGGATGCACACGGCCCTCGATCCAAGAGATGATAGACAGAAAAGGAAGATGACTTGTCAGCAGTGAGGATACATCACTTCAAGAACCCGAGTAATACACTAACAAGAGAACATAAACGCAAATTACAGCAGTAAATAACTGCAATGTCAACAGAAAGGCAATCAGTAAAACAATAAAAACTAAAAATAAAACAAGCCAAAAGATAAAAAACTGAATGGATACATCAAGCGAAAAACTGAAGAGATCACATATAAGAAGACCGGAACATAGCCAAGGCGAAACTTTAAGACAGAGACAGAATCTCTTTTAATAGCAGGTCAAAAGAATGCCATAAGAAACAATTATATTATAGTGAAAATTGATAATACGCAAAAGAATATCAAGAGTACTGTAATTTGTACAAAAGAAGTAAAAAAAGTAGACATGGCTGAGTGGGAACGGTGATCTACTGGGAACTGTATATAAATTTTAAATGTGACCATATTAGCTAAGGGTACAAGCCCAAACCAGAATCAGTTTGAGAAAATGATACGCTTAAAATTGTCTCCAATTTTGAAATACAGACGAATCAGCTAACTTCAGCTGGAAGACGAGACCAAGTGTCAAATACCAAGAAAAATAGAAATTGTTTGCTTGTGGGTTTTGCCATTTCGGCGAACCATAAAAAGAAAATTAAATAGAATGAAAAAATATACAAATACATAGATTTTGCTTGAGAATTAAAAAAAATATCTGTAGGACATAAGGTTGGTGGTGATACCAAACGTAGTTCGTGCACTTGGAACGATGACTACAGGCCTAGAAAACAGTGTGAAGAAACTGTAAATCAGAAGAATAAAGACCATCCAGATCCTAGTATTGCTGAGACCAGTTATAATACTCAGAAGTTTCCTGGAGACCTGAGGAGACTTGTTGTTACTTGGACACCAGTGAAAGGCCACCAGCTAACGCTGGAGAGAAAAACTAGGAGAAGATGAAGGAACAGACGGACTGCAATTGATGAGAAAAAGAAAGACTAGCCTAATCCCCCCCCCAAAAAAAGAAACCACCCATAACCACTACATACATATAACGTGCCTATCGATGATGTGGAATATGAAAACGGCTCAAATTATGGGTGGAGATATATGATTCGGTAAAAAGTCGTGGACTCTTCCTCGAGGAACAGAAAGGTTGCCTCCAGTAAACTAGAGGTACTGGAGAGCTACGATATATTGATCGACACATAGACAAGGAGAGCAAGCCGAGATAGAAAAACCTAGTTATGGCGTTGATGGAATACAAGAAGACATATAATGTAGTCTCGCAAAGCATTCAAACAATTTATAGATATAAAGATATCCGGCGAAGTCATAAAATTTAGCAAAAATTCCATGGAAAATTGGAGAGTCGAACTGACATCTGGAGGGGAGAGCTTAACAGAGATGCACTATCACCATTATTTGTAATAGCGATGATGCCATTAAATTACGTACTTAGGAAATGCACAGGTGGATAGATCTTCAGAAATCGTTAGAAAAAATAAAGCATCTCGTGTGCATGGACGAAGCCAAACTGTTTACCTACAGGTAGTGAAAATATGCAGTCAATATATAGCGATGGAATTAGGCATAGAAAAATGTGCCATGCTATTAATGAAAAGCAGCAAACGATATTGGGCAGAAGGAATAAAACTAACAAATCAAGACAAAATAAGAATGCTCGAAGAAAGGGAATCTCATAAAAAACTGGTAATATTTGAAGCTAACACCATTAAACATGAGCAGATGAAAGAATAAATAAAGAAGAATAATTAGAAGAACTAGAAAATTGCTCGAAACCAAACTACATAGCAGAAATCTCATCAAAGTGATATATACCTGGGATGTCCCCAAAGTAATAGACTCGGGTCCGTTGACGAGAGAAGATCGCCAACAAATGACTTAGAGAACAAGAAAACTCTTGACGATACATATGGCCTTACATCCCAGAAATGAAGTAGACAGACTGTATGTACAAAGAAGAGAAGGAGGTAGGGGACCTGCCAGAAATCAAGATGGCGTCGATGCATCAATACATCGACGAGAAGACTACACAAAAACTGCAGAAGAAGAACGATTATAGCCACCAGAAACAATACAAACATCACAAGCACCAATAGAACAAAAGTAACCAGAAAACAAACATGGGAAGAAAAGCTACTCGATGAATATTTTAAGCGACAAACAAGCGAAATCTCACACAAGAAAACTTGGACATGGCTACGAAAGGGAAAACTTAAGAGAGAAACTGAATCTCTTCTGATAGCGACACAAAACAACGCCATAAGGTCTAACTAAGTGAAAGCAAGTATAGACAAGACAACGAAATAGCAAATATAGATTATTTAGTGACAGAGACGAAACGATTAACATCATAATAAGTGAATGCAGTAAATTAGCATAAAGAGAGTATAGGATTAGACACGACTTGATGGACAAATTGATCCACTGGAATTGTGCAACAAGTTTAAATTTAACCATACGAACAAATAGTATATGCACAATTCAGAATCAGTCCTGAAAAATAAATGCACAAAATTTTGAGATACAAAGGATCTATCTAATCTCGGCCTGATAGCCAGACCATGTGATTATCAACAACAACAACAAACCCTTCTGATTAGTGGGCATTGCAGTTCCAGCTGACCACGGTGTAAAACTGAAAAAAAGATGAAAAGAGAGATAAATACCTTGACCTAGTTAAAGAATGAAAAAAAAAAAAACAAACAATGGAATATAAAGGTGATGGTGATAATAATTGTGTTTGGTGCGTTTGGTACAGTCACCAAAGGATTGGTACATGGACTGGAAGACTTGTAAATAAGAGGACGAGTGGAAACCATCCAAACGACAACATTGCTGAGATCGGCTAGAATACTTAGAAGAGCTCAGGAGATTTGAGGAGACTTGCTGTCACTCAAACTCCAGTGGAAAACCGTAAGCTAACGCTTGTGTGAAAAACTCTCAAAAAGGTTGAATAACAATAATAATAATAATAATAATAACTATTGAACCTGAAGGTGACAGTAATGCCAACAATAAGAGGTGCGTTCGAAGCAATCCTTAAAGTCATAGCAAAGGGACCGGAAGACTTTGAAATCAATGGACAAGTGGAGATAATCCAAACCACTGCATCAGTAATATCGATCAAAACACAGAGTTGTGTCCTGAAAACTTGAGGAGACGTGCTGTCGCTCAGACACTAGTAAAAGACCATCAGCTAAGGCTGGTGTGAAAAACTCGCACGGAGTAATAATAAAAACATGATAATAATGATAATGATAATAATGAATAAAACATTAGAATATCATAAATAAATAAAAAACAACTAATATTATATAACCACGTAAATAAACAAGACCGTCCCTACCAGAATGACCCAATTACTAAATTAACATTCCCATCCTGTATTCCAAAACATTATATAAAAGGACACCCTATTTACGTCTCCTCCGCTCGGGTAGGACATGACACAAGGTCAATTTCTAAGCGGAGTTTAACAGGTTTGAATTCACAGTTTTCTTTCTCCTAGACTAGTTGCCTCACCAAGACTTAAGAACCTAGTCTTTCCTACTATTTACCCATAGCTGGAGGCAGAATAATTGGATTCATACCTTTCCCAAGGGTATTAGTGCTATGTGAAATGCAATCAGTGTCGTCTAGGATTTGAACTCGTGTCACCGCGTCCATTTCCTACGACGATAACCATTACACCACTTACACCTCCTATATGAAAAGATTCCCACCAGATCAGAACCATTTCGTTTGATGTTTTCATAGGCGAGAAACTGACTGTCATCAAGTACCACTGATTGTGTCTTCGCTGTCTCAACTTACAACTACTTTAGTTGTAATGGAGATTATTCTCAAGGACCCATTTAATGAAATGCCTTCTAATGGCCATTTTTAAAATTATTATTCTTACAATATTTGTAAGATATTAATTTGAAGTACCAACGCACAGGCGGCAACACCCCAGAAAGCAACAACTATACAGCCATCTGCCTCCCATCACGAAAACTATCCAAGTTAGACGAACCAGACACGTAAGACTGCTGGAAAAGCAGAGACGAGCTCATAAATGATGTACTCGTATGGAGCCCCTCATATGGCCGAGCAAAAGCAGGACGACCAGCTAGAACATACATACAGCAGGTATGTGAGGATACGGGATGTAGCCCTGAAGACCTGCCAGAGGCGATGAACGATAGGTAAAAGTGGCGAGGGAGGGTAAGGGATATCCGTGCTAGCGGCATGACATGATGATGATGATGATGATCTAAAAAATATTTTAACATTTTGTAAACCTGAAAAGAATTGGTGTCTTGTAAAACATAATTGTGAAGATAAATTAAAAAGAAAAATTATATCAATTAATGATAAAACTGAAATAATTATTTATATAGTTTGCATGAAGCTATATTGCAGAAAATTTCTCATAACGGCACTCGTAAATTTCCAAGGCTACCAGAATGAGGGTCATTCTGGTAGCTTCGGGAATTTACGAATTATACTACTGTATAATATTTCCTGTATAGAAATATGTAATTTTTTCGCTTTTTATATAAGTTCTCCCTGATCTGAATCTTGTTTTTTTAAAGTAAAACCCAGGGTAAGAAAGAAAAGTAAAACCATAAGAATCAAAACTAACTCTGATTAAAATCATAAAAATAAAATCTGAAATTTAAATTGAAAATATTCCGGAATATTTTTATATATACATATATTAAAAAAAAAGATGTGTATTAAAACATTTATAAAAAAAAGCCTCTATTTTTGCTCTTCTAGATACTTCAGTGAAAGTTTTAAAAAAATTAAACATATCTCATAGAAATGTGAATATTGGTAAATATTCATCGACATCATGTCAACGAAAGTAAAATGCACGAAGCAATTTTAGAAAATACTTCAAGAGTTTCGCGTTAACAAACTACGGACCCATCAAAAATTGACGGATATTTCGATAGCGTAGAGATGCATACAATTTTTTTTCATTGCTCTATGGGAACTCCACATGATAATCAGCGAGTGTCAGTCAATTTTGTTATTAGTAATAGCAGTTTTGTTGTAAGTGCTGGAAGATATCAGTAATTTCTTCGTGATGGTGAGAAAAAATGGCAGACGCTTTCATTGATACGAATATATTAAGAAATACATATTCTTAGAAATAATCCAGAACTTTAAGGCAGTTCTTAGGATTCTTTACCGAAGGCTCAAGCCGACTGTTTCATAGTCACCATTTGCTCCATTAATTAACATATTTAGAATAAAAATAAAAATGTTTCAATAAAAGATTGTTTAAATAAATAAATATTTAAATAAATATTATCTAAATACTATTTAAATTTAAAAAAAGGTAATAATACTATTAAAATAATAAGTTAAGACAATCTACCATTTAAAGTTGATGTTGTTTAGAGTAAATAAATCTAAATTTTCTTTGTTTAAAATGAATAATATTAAGAGAAAATGATTTAAACAATATTTAGGTTATATAAATCCGAAATACTATTTAGAAATATGTATTCAATACAATATGTAAACAATTGATAATTTGTGCAACATAATAAATAATAGATAATAAGCAATCTACTTAAAATAATATTCAAACAATAAACAATAGTATTTACAAAATATCTATTTTAAATGAATGATATTTAAAATAGATATTTACAACAAACGAATTCAAAATAAACAAATATAAATACTATGTATCCATCGGACCAGAGAAAATACATGGAAAAGATCCAAGGTAAGGCTCTAACGGCATCAGCGTGGATCTGGCAATCCCACAGAGCGACAACAATCTGACAAAGTCTGGTTGTGTCGCGAGATACTACTGGGGCGCTCTGGGTTTGTGGTAATGATGCTTCGGCCCCGAAACCATGCCTGAATCCAGAATCATCATCTGATGAAGGCTTTGTTAGAAGCTATGCTGTGGTATAAACATCAGTTATTGTATGTTACCTATTTAAGATAGATATTTGAAATGTATAATATAAAAATGTATACTTGAAATTAAAAGAAGATATTTAAAATTAAAAAAAATAGACAAAATGTAACCAGGAGTATATGAACAAAACAAAAACACAACAAAAAAAGTTAAACATCCAATAACGATGGACACCCCTTCTACAAATTATCATATTTCAACCCGTATATAATATGATTTAGTACAGCTTAGGAATAGATATAGTTATGTTGGGTTAGTAAAAGGGTAATTCCTGTGTATGGAGTGAGTGAGTGAGGGAGGGAGAGGGTCTCTGTAACTGGGTATACTAATCACGGGATGAGCCCAGAAATCTTGGCGCAAAAATCCAAAATCCAGTCAGACAGATTCCACCAGACCTTCCGTGAGACTGGGACGGTAAAAGCTCTCGGAAAGATAACCCTAAGATATAAGATATCTTCTTCAGCGCGCCGGTAAGTCCCTTAAACTCAACTTTATACACTGGGACGACTGTATATTGTTATTAATTGCTTCACATGTTGATTAATAAATTGTTAGAATTAAACGAAGTATTAATTCATTCATTTGTTGCAGTTAGCCTTAGAATAAATGCTATACTAACAAAAGAGTTATATAGTATCAAGGATTCCTAAAAAATACAAATGATTTTTAAAAAATCTACTACATACATAGATCGTAATTCAACAGCAACAACCTCTCTAGAGCAGAGTGGACTAGAGGGTATGGGATACATATTTTTTCTAGTCTTCAAATAAGCAATAAAAACATAGAATAGAAACATTCTAGAAAAAAGAGGATCGGAAGTCAACTAACAGAAAATATTTAGGCTTTAAAATAGAATAGTAAAATACAAATCTGATTGGTCAATAAATGTCTACACGCCAAACCTTTAGGACGATTCTTTGATCCACTAGTAGGGTATAAGTAACACAACAGTCAGAGAGTTATTCACTAAGACTAAGCAACTAAGTCACTCCATTTAGTCAGTAAAGCAGTCGCCACAATCAAAAAACAAGATATGAACTTAATGTAAGTAAGAACGACTTATTTACGGACTCCGTTAACAGCTAAACATACATACATGTGTAAACAAATTTATTTTCTTCTTGCCAAACTTTATTTTCCAAAAGGCCATTTACAGGTTATTCGACTTTACACTCCTATTATTTAATATGGGTGGTATGCCACTTGTTCCCACAACAAAGATGGCGGACGCACACATATTCAGTCTCGGGGAACCATTGGCCAGGAGAACCACGTGACATGCTTAAACTACGTCCGCGCGTAAATTTTCGTCCTGCGTTTTGAGCCTCTTCCAAGACGCGCATTTTCTATAAATACGTCGTCTTCAAACATTCTTTCTCTTCTTCCCAATTTCTTCGCTGCGGCAACACGCTCCCTCCCGTGTGAATCTACATACATTGACTATGAGACTTTTTCCAGTCTCAGAGAAGCCGCCTGTTTCCAACCATAAAAAGAAAGACATTTTAAATATGTAATCCTTTTGTAATTTAGTTGTGTTAAACACACACACACACACACACTCTCACACATATACACACACTATTATCTTTTTAATAGAATTAGTGATAATTTTTATGTATCAATGTAAGTTTTATTATAATATATAAATTTGTTTTGTTCGTCGCCTTGTTTTAAATGTAACTTTTTTCCGCGCTGTTTCATATCTTTTACTCATTTGTTGCATATCCTTCACTCATTGGCTTCCTTCATTAACTACTTTTTTTCCATGTGCCTATATTATGCTTATTCTACCTTTTTCTAAACACTAAATATCAAACTTCAACATAAAATTGTGTGGAACTTAAGAACTAAATACAGGTCCATCCTCCTATAACATCATGTATTTTATTTGTTTTCACATTCTGTTTTATGTATATTAAATTGTTTGTTGTTTAATGTTCGTTGTGCTCTATTGCATTTCTTTCACGCGATTGTAAAGTTTTGTGTTGTATTTGTGGAGGAAATAATATAGAGAGCAATACCCGTAAAATACAGACGCGTATCTACTGAAATAACTAAATACATACCACCTCTACAAAGGTAATGTTTAAGAAGAACAAATTGTACACACCCGAAGCTTTTGAACTGGATTCTCACCACTTAATTATATCAAAGGCACCTCTTTTGGTGGGAATGGTCAAACTTATCTACAGAGGATGCAATCGGCTTATACACCCTACCGACACGACCAATGCGATAAAAGCAACTACTTCTCATACATAGAATGAATAAATGCATAATAGTCAGTTTACCATTATTTCATGCATAAATGTTATGGAATCATGTTCACAGCACATTCATATCAATATTTTTCCATAGCTATTATTTTTTGTGTTGTTTTTTTTTTGTTTTTGTTTTTGGTGTCACATATTGACTTTTGACAGCATGTTAGTCTTGGATTCCCAAACGTGACGTTGCACCTACGTCTTGAGTTAGACAAAGGACAGCGGACAGGAATCACCTTAATTGTACCGGAAAGAAAAATGTATGGGCGTCAAAGAATTTTATAATGACGGAGTTTTTGTCTCCAGTGTCTGTCAGGCGGTCAGTCAATCGAAAGCGGTCAGCGAGTTTACAAATTAGCCCGAAGGTTACCAGGCGGTTCTAGGCTAAGAACTAACTATGTATCTAGCTCCCGTCACAGAAGCAAGAAGAAGTGGGACTCTGAATATGTCTCCATTTCTCAACGTGGTGTCAATCATAGCAGTCTAACTCTCTGTCTCACGCCTTCTCACACACAATGATTACGACGTTGCGAATAAAGGAGTGTATGCTTTTATAAACAAGTATAATTGTTATTTATTCATATATACAACATTAAAACACACTCTTATCGAAAATAAATATCGTCTAAAACAATCTATTTTATCCATAGATTGGATACTAACAGGTACTACAATTCTTCATTAGTCTAAACCTGAAAATAATAGCAATAAAAGGATATTCTACACTCACCATATCACCTGAATTAGACTTTCAGATGTACATTCTGTCTTATACTCAGGATCCCTCTATGGGGGTGTTTTACTGTTGTGATGCTGGCAAATGAAAGACACGGGGAACACAAAAATGTTGATAGAAAAACATATATTCAAGTAACAGAAACAAGATGCAAGTGAACCTGGTTAAACAGTAGTTAGTTAATAGGAAGCTGAGAGTGTTCTATGCTCATAATCATAACAACACAATAATAAAGACGCAGGAAAACTTCTTTAGCAAATATATGTACCTCTCACTTTATTGTAAGGGTTCGAAAAGGTTATTCAAGGTTTTACTGTGAGAGGGAATTGGAGACCTTACAGAACTGTAATATTTTGACCCCAACGTCAACGTTGTGTCTTTCTCTTTCTCCAGGGCTGCTCAACCAGAGGCCCAGGGGCTCACTCTGCTGGTTGATGGCTTTCTTTACTGCATCGTATCAGCAACTTATCTGGACCCTAGCTCATCAGGGGCCCCGTGGGCCCCTTCGGCCTGGCGTGGCTTTCCCTACCACATCTTATCAGCAACTTATCTCCAACTGTCCCCAACTCATCAGGGGCTCCAAGAGCCCCTTCGGCTTGATGTGACTTTCCCTACCACATCTCGTCTATAACTCCCTCTCCAACTGCCTGACTTTTTGTCTTGACCGAATTATATAATAGTTCATGCCCACTCAATCGACTACTCGTTCTTTGGAATGGCATGTTTGATCGTCATCAAGCGGAAATAACTTTCATGCAGTTCAGAGGTCACTCTCTTCCGGTGCGTTAGTCTATGAGAGTATCATGTTTTTTTTACCTTGTCCCATTTCATCGGCCAAATCCCGCCTACGCGATTTCTTTCGATTACTGGCCATTGCGATGTGTCACTTCCTTCCGGTGCATCACTTTGGAATGGCATATTTTGGCCGGGTCGAAGGTCAAAATACAACAAGAGTCCAGTGGGGTAGTGACTATCCGTCCACTACGCAAGTGGTGTCACATGTAATTGTCTGGTCAGGTCTTCTGACGCTTCGTTGGCGTGTATTTATGGAGGAGAACGTGTCTATTATGTAGGGACTTCATTTACACCTTTACAAGGAATACAGTCAGCATATTCTAAAACCTACTTATCGGGTGTACATTTTATTCCTTTTTATGGTATCTCTTATTTAATCGAAATGGTAACTTTTATGCAAAATGAACTTATGTCTTTGAAGGGCCAGAAATGAATAATACAAAGAGATGTAAGGTTTACAGTAGTATATCTTTACGGAAATACAGACAGTAACAGTTACAGGTAACTGACTTGACTTGTTTGACTCGTTTATCGGGTCAATCATTATTTCTAGAGCCGGCAGTGCATATATTAAAATGGGAGGGTCAATGCAGTGACGTCATGTGGCGTATCATCATAACAGAACCACGATTTTATGTTCAGTTCAAATTATTGGAGGCCCGCCTCAAATTGCTGAACTTGATGCGAACATGTTCAGTAAACTGGCATAGTAGAGTTAAATGGAAAAGGACAAAATATTTTCTACGTAAATTAATCATCATCATCATGTCACGCTACCAGCACAGATCTCCCTGTCCCTCTCTCGCCACTCGTCTCTATCGTGAATCGCTCCCGGCAGGTCTTCAAGGCTACATCTTGTATAGGCACAGAGCTATTGTGTATAGGTTCTATCTGGCTGTCCTACATTTGCTCGTCCATGTGAAGGGGCACACCGGAGTACATCGCTTATGAGCTCGTCCTTATTTCCCCAGCAGTGTCTCGTATGTCTGGTTCGTCTAACTTGGACAGTTTTCGTGATGGGTGGTTGGTGACCTTACAGCAGCTGTTTTGTGGGATGTTGCCTCCAGGACTTGTTTAATCCAGCTCGCAGCATTCTTGTGTAATTTCCGTCAAGTTTTTTTTTTCTCCATACGTTTAGTTAGCGCCCATATGTTGCATCTATATACCAGTATCGATACAACTGCTGCTTGGAAAAAACTTCGTTTTATTTTAGCGGTCAGGTCTGACTTCCGTATGACCGAGATACTATCGATAGCTTCCCACGCCTTTGTTAGTCGCGTGCTAATGTCATTCGTGGTTGATGAGACGCTGCTTTCGAGGTAGGAAAACTCATCGACTTGTGCCAGAGGACCACCCTTTAGTGTGGATATGTCGCTTAAAGCATATGTATTCTGCCTTGTCTGCCTTGACATGGAGGCCTATGCCAGTAGCTTCTCGTTCCAGACTATGGAGCAGGGATTCGTCTTGGGCAGGTGTATTTTCAAGAAGTGCTATGTCATCGGCGTAGTCCGCGTCCATAATAGTTTGTATCTTTTGCTTTTTTCCTTTGCCAGCTTAAAACCGTTTTCTTTCATTAAATCTATAGACGTTCTAAGCACGTAGTATAGGCAGATAATAAACAGGTATGGGGTTAATGTGTCTCCTTATAGCACACCAGTTACAATGTCGAAGTAATCTGTGTCTTTATCCGGAGAGTGAACTTACTGTAACTCAATTATTTGAATCGTAAACTAAAACAATAAAAATGCTGAAGAAAAAGTCAACATATTCCGTCATTCATGAACAAATAGTCCTCTCTTCCATGAAGAAAAGGAGACTAGCTTAGTTTCTATGCTTAACAGTAAATCAGTATTCGTGGATTGTTTAATGGCTAAGACATCTCTCTAAAGGAATAGTAGTGGTCTTATTTAACCACGAGCTGGAGAGGATAAAGTGTGGTCATATCTTTCGCAAGGTTTACGAAAGTGAATGAAATGGTGCGACTGGAGTTCGAACTCACTTACTAGGATATCTGCAGTCCAGCATGCTAGTCACGACGCCACCGGAAAAAAAAATTCGAAGGAATATGTTTCCATTGTTTTTCATCCACCATAAAAAAAAAGCAAAAATAACTGCACGGTGAATTAATTATCCGAGTCTTAACCGAAGAGCAGAAACAGATTGGAAAAATACGATGAACACTTAAATAATTAAGGTCTTTGTTTCTTTATTAAATACACCAAATCACTCGAGACGCGATCAATAAATTCATGTGTAAATGATTTCTTACAAAACTAAGATAATTAGAATATGGCTGTTCGATCGAATGAGGTTGTTATTAGAAGCAAAAACATTATATAATGTGCACTTAACAAGACTTTTTACTTCTAAAATATAACTGACCATGATTCTTAAGTCATTATTTAAAGGAAGCAAACCGATTCAATTGACTTGTTTACATTTGAGTGACTCACAAACTCCACGAATAATATTACCTCTGATGGGACATGTATTGTGCAAAATACAGAAAATAAACAGAAAAATAAAACCGTTTGCTATCATTAGCCTAATGGAAAATCACACAGTATTCAAAAATATTCATACAACCTAAAACCATTCTAATTTCCTATTTTTATCACACAAAAACACACACACACACACACACGCATATATATATATATATATATATATATATATATATATATATATATATATATATATATATATATATATATAATCGGTCTCGGTCTTATAAATGGAGAAAACACTAATTCAGATTTCTGGTTCCATTTATGTGCAGCTGACACCAATATAATGGTTGTTGATGTATGAGAAAAAAAATCTTGGTAAGGCTTGGAACTTTTTGAAAGAACCTCATATATATATATATATATATATATATATATATATATATATATATATATATGGAATATCTTTTGCTTATTTCTCAGGTTGGCAAATCTGTGTAAATAAATACTGCCATCTCTTCCTATATATATGCAAACAGTATCTACATAAGTACATTATTTGACTTAAAGGGACCTGATATTAAAAAACAAATTCCTTTACACGATCTGAAAACATTGAAATGTCCTATTTCAAATAATATATATATATATATATATATATATATATATATATATATATATATGTGTGTGTGTGTGTGTGTGTGTGTGTGTGTGTGTGTGAAGTTACATAAGAAGTGATCAAAAGTTCTTTGTAAAGGATAAGATTTTCTCCAACCACTAGGAAAACATTACATAAATCTAATAAATTTAATATTTTAGACAATGTGGTTTTCTCATTTAAGTAAGTGTATTCGACAGACACAAAACATATGCCTTCATAAGATCTTATACAACTTCTCTTAGTCGATTAGAAATAAGAATTTGATATGAATTCCGCTAAAATTATATTTATTCATGCAAAATAAAGAACGCCGACACCCAAGCACTCTCTATATGTACAAAAACACACACACATATATATAATGTGTATTCAAAAAGTTGTAAGCCTCATCCTCAGAGAAGATCATAGCTGAACGTTTTTGTTGTGGAAACACACTTTTACGTGGTGCATTCAATATGTTTCCAGACTTTTTTGTACAGGCATTTAAAATTGTCGTAGACTCTTGAAAATTCGGTATGCTATATCTATAGATCTTATGAGATGACTGAACAAATTTTAGGATTTCAGGTTCAAAGCAACAGCTACAGCAGCAATTGGAATACACCCAACTAAAGCCTGATTTTCACAGCTGGTGAATTTCAAAAATGCAATCTGGACATGAAGATACTTTAGGAGAACCATATGCAATAAAATTCTGTTTTCAACTTGGAAAAAATGCCACAGAAACGTATGGAATGCTTCAGACTGCTTTTGGAGCATCTTACATGAATCGAACATCAGTTTTTGAGTGGCATAAGGGATTCAAGGAAGGCAGGGAGTCTGTGAGGGATGATGAGAGGTGTGGGATGAGAAAGGAAGTCAATAGATCAGAGTTGATCTGCCAAAGGGTTAGGGTTACTATATTGAGGTTTTAAGGGAGTTCAGGAAGAGATTCCGTCAGAAGAGGCCAGCACTCTTCAAATCGGGTCAGTGGCATTTCCACAAGGACAATGCACCAGTCCACAACTCCAGCCTTGTCACAGACTATTTGACCAAGATGGACATCAAGACAGTTCCTCATCCTCCCTATAGTCCAGACCTTGCTCCCTGTGACTTTTGGTTATTCCCTAAGCTCAGAGGCTGTCATTATGAGACAATTGAGGAGATGAAAGAGACTGTGACGAAGGTCATTGACACGCTCACACAAGAGGACTTCCATGAGGCCTTCCAGAAGTTGTTGGAACTGTACAACAAGTGCATTTTTATTTGTTTTATTTGTGTACTATCAATAAAAGTGCCCATACGAAAACGTCTGGAAACTTATTTAATGGTCCTTGTATTTCCTCTAAAACTGAAAAAAATTATACAGATTTTTCTACTTTTACGAGAAATGATTTCGTTGCCTCGACCAAAATATTTTTATTCTTTCTGGGTTTGGCTTGGAACTTGTGAAAAGATTATCGTATATTTATTAGCGTTATTTACATTTTATTGGAAATTTTCTATCCAGTCAAAGTGTAGTACCTGTGTGCTATTATTTATGTTTATTCCTTTTCGAGAGTGTATGTATGTGTGTTTACTAACTTACGTATACACACGTGCTCCAAATGTGTAGCTTTTTATTTACAATGATAGCAATAATCAATGAAGGAATAGTTAGTTTTCCTCTGAATACTATCCTGTGAATTCAACACTTATTTGCATTAGTCGAAACACCTAATGTTATCCTCGTCCTAAAATCTACCTATTATATTGTTGTATCGTTGGTTCAAAGGTATTCCACAGGTACAAGCCGAAGAGTTGGCAAGTCTATCAGAGAGCAATTAATTCTTTTTCCCCCTGAAGTAGTCAGACACCGTCCATTTATATCATTACCGGTGTCATACTAAAAGAGTCACTGAGTGTATAGTTCCGGTATAACATATATTTAGTTTCGATCTTGCTTGTCATAACAGTCAACCATTTTATCATCATTAGATGAACAAGTTTTCTGTTATATTAATCATGCTTTAGTACTTTTTATACCAACTGATGAGACAAGTTTTAGTTTGTTTTGGTTTGGTTACTTTTCCTCGGTTTATCAATTTGAACTCTATCTCTGCATTAGCTTAGCCAAGGTTGTACAAAAGATCAGCATTTGATGGATGTCTTCATTCTTCACAATATCGAAGAGGTTTAAGGGAAGGGAAAGTGACGTACATTTTGACATTTGTGTCGCTACTGGTATTGAAAAAAAACTACCTTGTATACAGCATCCGGTTAACTTAATGTTGGGTATCACCCACCTTTTCCCTCACAATAAACTAGTCCATCTGCCATATATAGCAGTAGCTACTAATACCAGGGCAGACTAGAAGGCGAAGAGCAGCTTCTTATTGAAAAAGTATTAGAGCGTTGGAGACTGGAGATCACACTAGATCACCTTACTTGCTACCGTAATAACGGAAGCCAATACTATCTTTGGACTATACCTTTATTCTGTATGCACAAATCCTATGTTCTTGTCTACAAATAGTCTCTCTATTGTATATAGTTTTTTCCTGATAATATATCTCTATTTCCTCTCATATCGTGGTTTGTCCTTTATTTAATATTACATGCGTTCACTAACCAGAACGCAACACTTAGGGACTCTACATCAAGATCGTTGATACCCCATTACCGTAATTTAATCCCATATACTGATGGAGAGGGCGTTCTTACTGCCAAACTGGTTCCTCTTGCAAGAGCTTAAATATCCTATCTGCCATGCCATTAGATTTGTCAGCGTGAGATTGAATACAATTTCTGATGCAAAGGAGTAAGACCCCTAAAAAACAGGTTGTTCTGGCTATGACACTTAACAATACCTAATGGTGAGCCTCCAGTTCTAGAGATCTGGATAGCGTGGATTATTTTTCCATTGCCATTACTACCAGTTTCACTCTGATCCAGTGGTAGATCTTTTTAGGCCCCCATCTATTTTGTTCCTAATAGAAACATGCACACAAAAAAATCTTCCAACGAAAAACTACACAAAACCTGTAAATATGAACATATAATGTTACCTAACCTCTAGACATGAAAATAATCATTGACTAGTTGTCATGCCATTAAGATAAATTCATCAGTGTACCTTGCTATTTAGTCATCATAGCTGGGAAAGATGAGTTTGGTCATGGATTTGAACCCGGGGGACCCAGTCTTCTGATAACCGTTACACCTTCGGGCTACATAAGACTAGAAATATAAGCAACATATTCTCTATGGTCAGACAAATCTGCTGCCTGGTAAAATTAAAGGGCAGTGAGTGAGTATTGAACCTAGATATGCATGCTAAAAATCCCATGCAGCAGCTATCTGCGAGCATATATAAACTAAATGATTTAATAATTTCACGGCAACTAAATGTCTAGACACCCTAAGTAAATAAGTTATTCATAAAGTAAAGATTTATGAGATAACCATAGCAACTTATTTCATTGTATTTCATTGATATTTTTATTTCCTCTGCCATTATTGGCGTAAACTGCGCTGCTTATTAAAGGCGGGAACATTAGTTAATCATATTTTGAAGTAATGACCAATTATATCTTCCATTACGTCTACGTAAAGTGGCCAAACAAAGTGATATTTATGTTAAAATAATTGACCAACTGTTTGTAGATCTATAGAATATATTGCTTCTTGTTAATTATGACAGACATATTAAGTGCGAAACGAGGAAGAATTCTGTCAAACAGAATATGATTGTCACCCCTTCAATTGATCATTAAAATGTCTATATAAATATACTCTACGTTTATAGCAAGCCTCTGAAATTAATTGACCAGTTTATATATCTCGGTAGCTATATCTTATCTACTTAAATCGATGTCAACATAGGGATAGTTAATGGATTGACTACTATGGACAGGTTATTGACTAATATGGAAATTTGATCTCACAAGTGAATTAAAATAGGAATTCTTCCGAACTGTGTCAATGGCAGTACTACTCAGTGGTTGAACCGTCTAGATTCTCATGAAAAACTTTGATAAAAATTTTGATGGAAACTACAAAAGCATGTTGCCTGCTATTCAAATTAAATCCTGGAAGAAGCACCCTTCAAAATTGCAATTATGCGGCCACTTATTACCTATCACACTAACCACATAAGTAAGATGAACATGACATGCTTGGCAATGTTGGAGAATCAAGCTGTAAATCATTAGAAACGTTTTCCAACATCTAGAATCACCAGTGTTGACCGAGCTACAAAAACTTACATTAACCAGATCCATACAGATACTGGATGTTATGAAGAAAACCTATCAAAAGCAATGCTTTGGACAGCAAAAAACCTGGTTGGCCTGTCGCTAAATTATTTACCAATAGCTAGAGGAAAAATACTCAGATTCAGAACTTTCCCAAGTACATGAGTGCTATGGGAAATTCCAATAGCCTACTTCAGGGTTAGAACTCGGGTAGCTGAGTCTACTTCATACGACAATAACAGTTTCGCCACGAGCGTGTCATCATACAAATTTTATGAGAACGATACGTTTTGTATATCGAATTGTTTTCTTGCTGGTATTGATCGCTTGCGATATTATGTTATCTCGAGTTTGCTGCTTATCTAGAGTCACTCTGTTTGCATTATTTCTGCTGTTATTCACGTATACTTACATAGAAATGTTATACGTATATCCAGTTTAAATTAACAAAGAAAATCCCCACGACTGTGTAAAAAATATATATGGAAATATAATGTTTACATTTATCAGATGAGAGTACGTTTCAATCATTTGCTTTATTTTTAACTAAACACTTAAATATAGTCTAAAAAAATAGACAAGTAATCGCTGGGTGTATTTTCTCGAACTGATTGCGTGCTTTTGAGATTCAAACGAAGTCAGTGACTGAAATTTTCTCTAAGATTCATGTAAACATTATTTTTCTAAATATACTTGGTAGATTTCCTCAGGATTTTGGATTACTGACTTGATTTATGTAAGGGTGACTCAAATAGGTCCATTGAAAGCGAATAAACCTGTGACGGTGGGGAATAGAAGCATTCGATCTACAAAGGGTTAACTTTCAAGTTGTAAGCAAGTTCGAACTTCAGTCGGCTGTAGCAATATAATACACTGGATATCTCTCAGACGGGTAAGACCCCTCCCAACGTGTGTCTTAAATATGATATTACACTATCCGATGGCAAGGCTCCAGCCTTGGAAATTTGAGGAATGTGGATTACACCTTCATTGCCATTGCTTCCATCTCAACTTTCACCCAGAGTGGTAGAACCTGATAGGGTCCTATCAACGACTCAAATAAAACAAACTGTGTGCAAACAAATGACTGGTGTTAAATTGTCACGATTATATAAGAATGCTTAAAACCATTTACCTGTGTGCAAAACAGAGATCAGGGTCGTTTAAAAATGTTATTAACAAAATGTTTACAAATCATATATATTCAATATACATATATGTATAAACAGGATTTGGCGTTAAATAACCAACAATAGTTGATTTTGTCGTCCTATAAGTGCATGTCGCGCTGCGAGCCACTTATAGATCGAAGCTTCAGGTGGATCTGCTTGTCCGGATTTCTGTGTCCACGTTGAGAATATTGATTACCCCTTCATTGCCATTGCTCCCATCTCAACTTTCACCCAGAGTGGTAGAACCTGATAGGGTCCTATCTATGACTCATAGGGGAATAACTGATTCGGACTTCTCTTGGTTCTGGCTAGCTCGGAAGACAGCCAACTTTACCGGTGTATAAAAAACCAACCAAACCAATCATTATATACTTATTATATATGTGTAATCATGATTTGGCAGTAAATAACCAACAATAGTTGATATGCCATAAAATCAAACCAATCCAGTTGCACTATTATTTTCTCTTTTGAATTTATTCTATTAAACAAAAGAAAATAACTTAAACCCTTTTAAAACAGAGAAACACAAATCAATGGATCAAGTAGACAAGTAGCCAAATATATTGCAACTAGCAGAAATAATTGACCAGCTGTTTTAGGAGGTGTCCGTGGTGTAATGCTTACCGTCGTAGGAAATGGACACGGCGACTCGAGTTCAAATCCTGGCCGAGATTAATTGTATTTCACATAGCACTAATACCCTTAGGAAAGGTATGAATCCAATTATTCTCCCTCCAGCTATGGGTAAATAGAAGGGTAGACTAGGTTCTTCAGCCTTGGTGAGGCAACTAGTCTAGAAGAAGGAAAACTCTGAATTCAAACCTGTTGAACTTCGCTTAAAAATTGACCTTGTGTCATATCATGCCCGAGCGGAGGGGTTGGTAAATATTGACCAGTTGTTTTAGAGATCTATAGAATATGATTCTTCTGGTTTATTATGAAAGACGATCGAGGTGCAAGACAAGGAAGAATTCTACGGTATAAAAAGTGATTGTATCCTAACGAATAGTTTTATTAAATTGTCTGTGTTAATGTGTTGTATACCGGAACATAGAAAATTTCGGTACACAAGTACGTACGAATAAATTGTTTACCGCAGAGTGCTAAAACTTTGTATTAATTGACTGTCCACGTAGAGGTTTCCGCATGTTTATCATAACACTGCCATAAACAACAGCTTACAAGTAGTCATGGACCAGTTCAACTACTCCCAGAAAAGGTATCATAGGCTAGTCTATAATAATAACCGCAAAATAAAGAGGTTTCAATTTACTTCATTTTCAAAGTATTTTGAAACATCTATTTCGTCTATATCATCCGTTTCATAGTCACCGGTGACTGTTATGTCAGTGATTGCTAATTATCAGCTGAAGATGGGAAAACATATACAAAATAGAAAAATACAACTTGTTTTAGTGTGCGGACCTTTTGTTGTTTTATTTTCTCCGTTCAGACTTAGAGGCCGTGGAAGCAGGAAGAAACGAACAAAGGTTACTACGTGACTAGTTTTTTTGATCTTCTAGAAACAGAAATCTTCTCGCATCTTAGATTTTAATTCGGTCCTTGTTTTATCATTCACAATGAACGTGCTTCCTAGTACACCAGCCACTAAAAGAGAATAAAGAAAGACCCAATCGCAAAATTTGCGCTATATATATATATATATACTTAAGTTCATTGGGGGTCAAAACGACTTTGCTTACGCCTTGAGTGGTTGCCACTCGGCAAGACCAGTTCCGAAGTTATGGATCAAGCGTTTCATGGTACAGCAAAAGCAATTAAACAACTTGTTTTGATTTTTGTTGAAGAATTTTTTTGATAACGTATCAATTTGAAACCTAGTCCCATTTGCTTATGATGCTACATATTCGATATATCTGGTTTCGATTTCTTTGTTTAATGGCATGCTAAATTTCCTGGGTTATTTAATACTAAACCATCTTTGTTGAAGAACCGTAGTGGTACTATGTAACCGATTGGGGGGTGGGGAAATAAGTGGGTTCATAACTTTCCCAAATGCATTTGTTCAGAAGTGAACCTAATATAACGACTAGAGTTCGAAATCCCTTACAACAATGTCGCAATTCAGTACGTGGACACGATAAATCTTGTGATAACGATATCTGACAATTCTAGTGACAACGATACATTTTCTATTTAAAATTATTTTCTCGATGATGTTAGATATAAATTCTATATAACTATCTCGACTTCCGCTGATCTAATTCTAAGAAAATTTGAATTTGTATCAAATCACACTATACAGAAAATGTCCGTCATTTTTGCAGTTACGAATAAAAACTTATCTAGAAATGTAGTATATTTATCTAGCATCCAAATCACCTAAAATTTCAATAATTTTCTTCATTTCTATTCACTAAACACTTAAACCTAATGCCTGAAAGATTAGACAAATGGCCACTAGGTGTATTTTATCCAGATGAATACGTTCTTTTGGGATTTAATTGTTCAGTAATAAAATGAAGCAAATAACTGAATATTTCTCTTATCTGATAAATCTAAACATTATCTTTCTCTATTCTTTTGGCATATTGCCGCGAGAATTTTCTTTGATGACTTAATCTTGACAAATATCGAAAATTTAAATTGGGATATTTATAAGGTTTGCCTCATAAACACTCTTTCATGTGGCCGAAGAGATAATGGTAAACACTGTGCTAGGATATGAAAGCAGCAGTAATGAAGTGGCTCAAAGAACAGTCAGCAGAATTTTATGAGGCAGATATATATGCTCTCATTTAAGGGTAGAACATTGCCATTGAGAGAAACAGCGCCGATGTTGAGAAGTAGGAATGTGATCCACAGAAGATCAACTTGATTTTTATGTATGGCACATGTTCCCGTGTCGGTAATAATACCTGTACTAAAAACACCAAGAAGGACTATGACTTTTATTTGGTAATCTTTCTCAATCACTCACGCGCGTATATATATATATATATATAGATGTATATATATTTCAGTTGGGTCATCATGGACTAATTATGTAACCCCATTTGGCAGGAGGATAACTTGGATCTAAACCCGCCTAATTTTACGTCAGACCTATTACATACCACTCAGACAATCAGCGATTCAACAGCGGCTCGGGAATTTAACGTGTATGTATTAACTTTTGTTTGTTTATGTTTTAAGTTACACACACATATATATATATATATATATATATATAGAGAGAGAGAGAGAGAGAGAGAGAATGAGAAGGAAAGAGAGAATTTCTAAAATTTTGATATTATTTGAGATGCACGATGGTTTTAATAAAAACTGACATCATTTTGTAATCTAATAATTTGATTAATTCTCATTCAAATAGTCTCAACCTTTGAAAAAAGACTTGAAACAACTCAGAATACGATGTTTAAGGTTTAAACGTCTTTATTTTTCAGTGACTGGCATTTTTTAACTGAAAAGAAAAAGAAAAAAAATGTGTTAAACATAATTTTGAACTGTTTCTACACAGGCTGTTAAAATTTGAATAATAATCGATCAATTTTTTCACATACATATACACATAGATAGATAGATAGATAGATAAATTCATGCCAGGTTTGTTTTACGAATCGTATGGCTAATAGTGCAAGCGACAGAAACCGCTTTGTACTTCCACAAGTACATGTGTGTGCATTCACACGCCCGTGGACATATATACAGGTACAAGTGTCTATAAACGCATATCGGAACGTGCACGAGAATATTTGGGAACGTGCTATAAAAGCAACTATGCTTATATCAGTATGTGAGTAATTTGCTTTAAGGCATCTCTGATTTCAAAACCATGGAGATATCGGTGGACATTGAAGTGGCTAAGAATGCCTTGGGCAGCTTCTTCTTGTAAGCTGACATTGCTCTAATCTGACACTGCACATTTGGTGCTTGGCTGAAAGAGAAAAGGGAACAAAAAATACAGTTGGATTATTCTTTTCATTACGCAGGAATTCTCTTTCAGGATCAACACTTTTTTCGGATGCTTACCTTGCTCTGGAAAACCTACTTGATATAAAACGGTGAATAGAATTAAATGGTCAGTTTAGTTTTTGTACAAATTTTTGCTTCTTAAAATCTAGTTCAATTTATTTTGCAAACGACTACCTTTTTCATTGCTGTTTTAGGCGCAAATTTGCGGCCTTTCGCACGAATATGTTAACTTTCGTAGTCTTTATAAATCTAATGACTTTATTACATTTACCCCAACCGTTGGATAAAGTTTAATATTTAGTCTGATTCTATGTGCTTGGGTTCAAAAGCAACTCGTGGAAGTTTATTGTATCTCAAAATCCCTATTGATTTTATGTGTATTTTTTCTAGGATAGATTCTGATTTGTGAAAATACTATATGTCATAAATGGAAAAGTTTTTTTGTCTGTTGCACAATTCACGGTGGATAATCTTTCTTACCCAGTCATGCTTACATTTTTATTAATTTTGCGTCAGTTTGTATTTTTATCATTTTCATAATAATCCTTGCGATTTTTCACCTAAGATCTACCTGACGATTTTCACATTATTATTATTATTATTTACTCATTAGAGTTTTTCTCATCAGCATTATCTGATGGTCTTTCACTGGAGATTGAGAGGCAGCAAGTCTTCCCTGGTCTCCAGTATTCTGGCCGTCTTCAATAATGCTGTTGTTTGGATGGTCTCCACTCGGCCGCCAACTTCCAAATCCTCCAGGCCCTTTAATAATCCTTTAGTTACCGTGCCAAAAACACCAGTCACAATTGGTATAATTGTCACCTTAATGTGCTATAGATTTTTTCAATTCTCTAGCAAGGTCGAGGTACTTATATCTCTTTTCACATTCTTTCAGTGTTATTCTGTGGTCAACCGGGACAGCAATTTTGCAGATTTTCTTTATTATTATAATTATTATTATTACTCATTAGAGTTTTTCACATCAGCGTAAGCTGATGGTCGTTCACTGGAGGTTGAGTGACAGCAAGTCTCCTCAAGTCCCCAGGACTCTTCTCAGTATTCTGGCTTTTTTTAATAATGCTGTTGTTTGGATGGTCTCAACTTCCAAATCTTCCAGGCCCTTTAATAATCATTTAGTTACCGTGCCAAAAGCACCAATCGAAATTGGTATAATTGTCCCTTCATATTCCATAGTTTTTTCAATTCTCTAGCAAGGTCGAGGTACTTATATCTCTTTTCACATTCTTTCCGTTTTATTCATTTTGACTTGCTTGATGGTGCAGGGCCTCCAAGATTCCTAAGTATTTGTAGGTCTCGTTTTCTGCGAGTGTTCTGATCTTGTCTTGATTTGGTAGATCTATTCCGTCAGTTAGATGTCGTTTGCCACTTTTCATGACGAGCAGAGCGCATTTTTCAATGCCAAATTCCATCCCTATATCTTGACTGTATATTCTGTGTGTATTAGGGTTTCCAGTTTTTTTTCATTTTTTGCAAATAGTTTTATGTCATCAATGTACGTGAGGTGGTTGATCTTTTCTTGCGATCTACTAAGTTTGTATCCGGTCGTGCATTTTCTGAGTATGTGGTTTAGTGACGTCATGTCAATTATGAATAGTAGGGGTGATAGTGAATCTCCTTGGAAAATCCATCTTTGGATCTTTGTTTCAGCCAAACTTTTTCCTCCTGCTGTTAATTCAACTGTCCAGTTTTTCATGTTTTTTCGATGAAGTTTATGGTTTCGTGTGATATTTTGTACATTTTGAGACAGTTTATTAACTAGCTTTGTAGAACCATATCATATGCTTTTTGTAGTCTATCCAGGACGTAGCTAGATTTTTCCGTCTGTTCTTGCTTTCATTTAGAATGTGTTGATCTATGTAGAGTAATTTTGCTGTGCCTCTGGATCATTTGTGGCATCCTTTCTGTTCATCAGGGAACAATACGCGGCTTTTTAGCGAGTAGTATATCTCTTCCCTTATTTGTGCTGTTAATATTTTCCTCAAGATCGGTAAACAAGTTATGGGTCTATAATTGTTTGAAGCAGTTCCTTTACTTGGGTCCTTTTGGATCAATGTGGTCTTCCATATGGTCATCCAGTCAGGTACTTGTGCATTTTGTAGGCATCTATTCATTTCTAGTGCTAGTCTGTCGTGAATGGAGGTACATTTCTTGAACCAGAATCTGTGTATTTTATCATGTCCTGGCGTTTTCCCGTTTGATATCTTTTTTAGCGTCTTTTTGAGTAATTCGATGCGTATTTCCGCTTTGGGGACTTCCTCGAGTCCTTCTAGTTCTCTTGTCATATCGTTTATCCATTCAGCCTTTTCGTTATGCTTTTTCGGTTGCCATATTTTCGTCCAAAATTGTTTGGTTTCTCTGGCGTTTGGTTGTTGGTATGTTTTTGTGTCATGTTGATAAAATTTTCTTTCATTGTTTTGGAATGTCCTGTTTTGTCTGTATTATTTTACCCTTAGTCGATATCTCTTTAGTCTTCCTTCTTTCGCCAGAACCTTCTCGTTTATTTCCTCAAGTTGTACCGTTATTTTATCTCGTGTTGTCTTTTCCATTCTCTTCCCACATATTCTAGGATCTTTCTGTTTTACCCTTTTGACTTGTTTTGGTAGATTATTTTTTTCCTGGGTTTCTTGTCGAACTTCCCATCCTGGTTTAGACTGTTTCTTCGTACTTTTTGAGGGGACCCAAATTTTCTCACACCCTAATTTCGCCCCTGCATAGATTAGATCATTTAACTCAGATATATTATTTGTTGATATGTAAGGTAGCATTTGATTTATTCTGTTTGTTTCTGTTTTAAGTGTTCTCCATTCTATATTTCTTAATGATGGAATGGTGGTCTTCACATTGTTCATAATTCTTTTTAGGTTTTCTAGATTTGTCTGTTGTTCTTGTGATAGTGTTTCTGTAGGGTTACTTGGTACTGTGGGGTATTCATTTTCAAGAGTTGGCAGTTCATTTCTGATATGTTGCTTTTGGTCGGTGCCACTTGATATGCTTGGAATTATACTGTCTTGCGTCTGTGTTTTCTGCTGTATTTTTAGTATTTCAAGGTCAGAAAACCATCCTTTTTATTATTATTGTTCTAACTTGATCGGCAACCGTTTGGCTTGTAGTCTGAAAACTAGCACATTCTTGCCAGATCTCTATCATTCTTTTCCTATACCCTCTTTGTGAAGGGTTGCTCCGAAAATAACCATGTAGTGCAAGATGATTGTCTTTGCGTTTTGGTCTTTGATCGTTGTGGTCACTAATATCATCATTCACGAACCTGAAAAGAGAGCAGCCAACATTCGCAGGATGATGATCGGGTCTCCCATGTTGGCTATCAGGAGAGCACCTGCCGATCATGACACCCAAGCCTGTTGTCTGGGTCCCACGTTTTGTAATATTGAGAAGGACATTTTTATCATGGGTGGTATATTTTGGCTATACCAGACCCAGAGGTTGTTTTGGTCTGCGCACCTGACACAGATGTGACCATGAACAGTCTTATTGACTGTTCATAAACAGCGGGTCTCAAAAAAAAATCTGGAAGTAAATCTAAACCTAAGTTTTAACTTAGATAAAGTCCATTGTTCTACTTTTTATTTTTTTCCCCTAGCAACTAGAGTGGACTGCTTCAAAGATTTTTTTATGCCAGCTTAATGGTAATATCTTATACTTAACCTAGTTTTAAATGTGCTGATGTTAATTTTTCACATGAGATTTCTAATGATTTTATGGCAAAATTCAGGGCTAAAACGTCTATTGATTGGGAAAGTCGTTGGGCAATATGGAGGGTGACGAGGTAAATTTAAACAATTCTTCAGTTAGTTCGAGATAATTGCACCGGGTAAAAACATTTAGCTGATTAGTACGTAAAACTCTTCGGTTAAAATACAACAAAAATTCACCAATAGTTTTTACAAGTCATAGAAAATCTAGTGTTTTTATTTTAATTTTAAAGAGCAGTTTGTACTAACCTCAACCCAACGAGTGTTCCTAGAGAATTGTTTAGTCTTTGTATACATCCAGATAATTCGTAAGTTGAGGCTTTTATATCTTTCCTAAGAATTACATGACACCTGATTCTAGAAGATACCATTTGAAAATTCTTTTTGCGTTTTTTTTTTTTTGTGGCGTGGGGTACATTAATTTGAAATAAATGGGAGTGTTTGAAGGGGTGGGAGAGATTCTACAGTATTCTATGCTAAATTTTTGAGTTTGGCACGATAAATTTAAACAATTCTTTTGTTAGCTCGAGATAATTGCACCTGATAAAAACATTTAGCTGATTAGTTAGCAAAACTCTTCAGTTACAATATAATAAAAATTCACCAACAGATTTTACAAGTCATAGAAAATCTAGTGTTTTTTTTTATTAAAAAAGAGCAGGCTGTACTAACCTCAACCCAACGAGTATTCCTGGAGAATTGTTTAGTCTTTTTATACATCCAGATATTTCTTAAGTTGAGGCTTTTATATCTCTCCTAAGAATTACATGACACCTGATTCTAGAAGATTCCATTCGAAAATTCTTTCTGGGTTTGGTTTTTTGTTTTTATTACTACTATTATTATTATTTACTTTTTCGTTTCTCATATCCTATTCAAAAACACACGCAGCATTTAGAGCTCCAGTAGCCACAGGACTACCCCCACACCACCACAACTACTACAACTACTTTTACTAGCAGTAGTGTTAGTTGATTATGTTTGTCCTCATTCTTCAGTAGGGCATTACCATTATACATTTTTGGTTAGTTCTTTTCCTTTTCTGATAATGTCTATATTTATATTCTTTGTATTCAACAACGATCGCTTCCTCATTTGCCAGATGTGCTAGAATCAAATGCATCACTGCGTGCAAACAGAAATCCATATTCTGTATCTTTTGCTTTCTAGAACATTTGAGAAAACACGACTTCAAATTTTGAAAATATCGGCGGAAGTTTCATACAGCCAAAATCTTTGCAACATATTTTCCCTACTTCGTAAAAACGATTGTACAAGTTATATTATCATGAAGAACCCTTGTAGAGACCCATTATAGTGACAGATATTGTTGAAGTTTTGAATAATATAAGGTTCTGTGTTCGACGTCGGAGGTACCATTTCGTGGAGGAAATATTTTTGAAAGAATATAATTTCCTCGCAAGAATGAATATAAAAACAGTTTGTGTAACAGTTCATCATATTTTTTATTGCCAGAGCAAACTAAAGGGATAGCAGAATGCATCAAACATGAGATAAAAAAACGATCGAATAAATATGTTTTCAGAAAAGTCCTTGAATGTTTGCAAAAAGGTGTGAAAATTTGTGAGAGACTTACATTTTTGGGAATTGTTCCTTCATTTATCCAACCCCACATGTAGGATATGATACAAGATCAATCTTTTAGTAGAGCAAAGCTGGTTTAAATTCAGAGTTTTCATTCTCGTTGACTGGTTGCTAAAGAGTCTAGTCTGTTATACTATTAACCGGTAGCTGGAGGAGAACAGGTGGGTTCTTGACGTTCTCTATGGCATTAGCAAGAAATAAAATGTAAACAGCCTCTTCCAGGATTTGAATTTGAATTCTTTCTACGATGAGGCCCGTTACACTAAATGCGCCTATATGTCTCAGTATTTTTGAAAATATGTTTAAAGCATTGTGAAATGTGTGTTATCTTGTAGCATCGTCTTCGACGGGCTCAACATACACTGTCAAAGAAAGTCTCTATCCTGAAGGACGAGAAGGATGATGCATTTTATCTCGACTTCGAGTAAACAAAAATATGTCTTTTAAGTGGGAGTTATCAAGGGGTAATGGATAATGTGCTGGACTATAACATTTTAGTAAGCGAGATCAAAATCCACTTGTTTTATTGTAAACTCTTTCAGACTTAGTAAAGTGTTGGCCAATTGCCCGGAAGACCGTGTATCAATCCCATATCAAAGATTCAAAAAATGATACCTGATACCTTTTAACTTAACAGTCACCATTGTAAGTTACGTATCAAGGTAAAGTGGAACAATCCAGGGAAAGGAGTTGCGCATGCACCTTCACCTCGGTGTAGTAGCTATTTACTTACTCTTGCAAAAGGTATGAATCTTCTTCTCCTCCCCAGCTGTGGATTAAATAGTATCACTACTGTTCTTTTGGAAGATAGGCTTTGGTATCAAATAACACACGAAGGTTGATATGCCATTAAATAAATAATCTCGAGCTTTTATAAAGGTCTCTGCCGTAAAGAGAATGCCATTCAGTTTTCATTTGAAGAAATCCTTTAACAGTCAAGGGAGGTTATGGCTACCATAGATTACTACATAATCACAGAATAGAAAAATGTTTTAGCTTTAAAAGACTGAGGCATTTTGCGTAGAACTTTAGTATTGTCATACACATGTGTGTGTTTTAATACGCTCTGCCATCACCGCAGTTTTAGTCCTTTTTCATGTGAAAACAAACTGTCATTTCCTTTGCAATGGTCCATAGCTCTCTCAGCCGCTTGACACATCTTAGGGCCCCCAGTCCAGTATTTTGGAGGTCCTCTCGAAAAGTATCAAGCAAATTTGTGCAATGGTTGCTATTCGTGTCGGGTAGTTGTTGGGTTCATTTACATGAAATTCCAAGGATTTTTGCAAAAGTGTTTCTACCTGCATCCGTAACACATGAACAAACATGTGCTATCATAGTTGCACCACCCATGTTGATAGTGGAATGGTGTTGCACATGTTCTACAGAGCCTTGTTGGTGATTGGGTTGTTTTGGCCATCGATGTCCAGGGATATATCTCAGACGTTGGGGAGGACGACAACACCTTCACGAAGCACCTCTTCCACCTAGGAGTACCACCGAAGTTGGTAAAATGGTGTCTTTAAGGATTGAGAGCTGACAGCTGCATATTGAGTTTACTCTCCACAATGTTTGCCATTCTTCAACAAAGATTTTGTGGGTTGGTTGGTTGATTGGGTTTTATGGCATATCAGCCATCGTAGGTTATTTAACGCCAAATTCATTTTTATGTAAATAATCTGTTCTATTTCAAACATTTCTGTTTAGCATGAGTACACAGTTTAGTTGTCAAAACATTTCTATTTCAAACTATTCAGTTTATTAAAATAGTTCTAATTCAGCTAATTCAGTTCAATATAAATACAGATTTTGTTTAGACATAGTTAAATGTCAAAACAGTTCTATATTTAACAAATCAGTTCTGTGTAAGTACACTTTCAATGTAAAAAACTATTCCTTTTCGAAAAAATTCAGTTTAGCATAAGCACACACTTTAAATATAACTAGCGTTTAACTGTCAAAAAAATTTGTCTTTGAAGCTATTCAGCTTAGTCAAACTCCACATTCCCCAATGCTCCAGCATTACTTGAACTTCAACATCAGATTTTTTAGTGTCATATCAAGGATACTCGTTGGGTGGGTGGGGTGTTTGCTTATTCCTCAGCAGAGAAGCAGTCGGTGTATTTTACAGATCCAACCGACTGGGCAATAAGATTTTGTAACCACACAGTACCAAAATAGTATACAGGTAAAAACTTAAAGTAATAACATACAAGTAGAAATATTGCATTGTAATATATTTATAACCGATATTATTTCACATGTAAAATTATAGTATTATCATCTATGTATAATATTATAAAATTTTAAAATACTTTAGGATTATTGTTCAAGTACAAGCATAGAATATCATGTCATGTTGATCGCACGGATTCTTTTGATTCTCTTTCTCTCTCTCTCTCTCTCTCTCTCTCCTCGTCGTTCCTATCATCCATTTGGAAGGCCTTTTGGAAGGCCTTCTAGATTCCATCGAATTCCATCGAATTTCTACTCAAAGCTGATTATTTAAGTCATTGCTGTTTGGTCAAAACTGGTGTATCTTCGTGCATAATTCGATAAGAAAACGTTACTGATGAGTTCGCCCTTACTTCTCCAGCAGTGCCCAGTATGTCTTGTTCGTCTTCTTTAGATTGTTTATGAGATGGAAGTTCAGTGGCTGTACAATTGTTCTTTTGTGGGATACTGTTTCCAGGATTTGTTCAAAACAGTAAATAGCATTCTTGTATAGCTCCCATCTTTTTCCAAAAATTCCATAAGAGTCAAGATGATGCAGGCATACGGTAATACAGATACGGCCATGGTGTTAAAGAAATCCAATTTTATTTTATAAGTGAGATCGGATTTCCACATAATCCACAACCTCTCTACAGCGGTCCATCTTATCTCTTTGTTTAGGTTGACATCAATTTCAGTAGGTGTGATCTTGTTGTCGAGGAATATCAACTGGTATACTAATTTCAAAGTCTCGCTGCTTAAAGAGATTGCTCCATCTTGTTTAAAAAACATGAGCTCTCTTTTATCTTTCTTGTTGTAACCAATGCCTCTTGCTGCTTGCTCCAGGCTATGCAGCAGGGGTCTGCTTTGGGCAGATGTATTGTTGGGAAGTGATGGATCATATGTGTAGTCTGCACCTGTCATAATTTCTGTGTGATATCGTCTCCTTTTTTAATTCAGGAGAAAGCAATCCACAATTTTACAGATTTTGATTATCCATCGAATCGTCAGCGAAATACGAGTCAAAAAAATCGAAGCAACCCTGTTGTTCGTTGGTTTCTCTACAGCATTTAATTCAAAACACAGGGAAAATGGAGCAAATTCTATAAGCATATTGTCTCCGAAAATAAAATGTTACTGCTATATAGATGGCTGACAAATACTCAAAAGCAATAGTTCGCACACCATATAGGGACACCTAGTGTTTTGACATTGTTACTGGTCTTTGACAGGAAATTAAAATTGCACTATATAAAAATGTAAATAAACGAAAGCTACTACATAATGCCTCATAATTACTGAGCTGAGGGGGTTCACTTGTGGGCTGAACAGTATGATACTAAGTCTAACGTTAAGTTGGGTGGGTTTCGATCCCAGGTTCGAGCCTTCTACGTGTCTATCCACACTGAGGAGTTGTGATGCAACGAAACAGTCTGTTTGTGGATGACACACACACACACACACACATATATATATATATATATATATATATATATACATACAAAACCTCTCTGCACGAGCAGGATATGACATAACGTCAATTTGTCAAGCAGAGTTAAACAGGTTTGAATTCAGAGTTTTCTTTCTACTAGACCAGTTGTCACAGTAATGATAAAGAGCCCAGTGTTCCCAACAATTTACCCATAGCCGAAGGGAGATTAGTTGTATAAATACCTTCCCGGGTGTACTAGCACAATGTGAAATACGCACAGTATCTTTCGGGATTTGAACCCGGATTGCCGGTTCTATTTCCTACAAAGGTAAACATTACACCACCGGCGGTACTATAACAATTCATAATCTACCTAAAGCATTAGTATACCAATATAATCTGGTATCATCATACATTGACCGGACTGCTGGACCTTGAATACGCCAGTGTTTTAGGCATGACATTAAAAGACATTTGATACCGAGGTCTGGAGCACAAGGGAGTGAGGAGTACCCTATTAATTTATGGCTAATCTATTCTGATCTGAAGTTGTCGCAACTGTTAGGGTCCCCTATGCGGTCTGATCTATATGTCAAATAAATCAATCTGAGATAATAGAGGGTTTATCAATTTTATTGTGAAGGTACATTTGGAATTCATATGATTGGAGAATAAATTTAAAACTGACTTTGACATTTAACCATTCAACCAGGATTGATATGCTGCGAAACCATTCAACCAATCCATTGAATTCAGCAATAGATATAGCAACAAAGTTTGACATGCCGTAAAAAAAAAACTACCCCACACACTATTACCATATAATTATTTGTTATATATTAGTTTCGCAGTGACTTCGATTTAAAAAAAAATCACTGACAATACAGCATATAGAAAATTGTTTTAAAAATGCTTTGCATACGCTTTGCAACACTGTCATATTTATATTCAAATAGAAATCTATTGAATTCTTAGAGACTGTCGCATAAAAGAGTTATGCCTCTCCCACTGGCCTCTCAGTTCACTCTTTAGACCTAAGTCTAATAGACAGATTTTGAATATTGGTTTCTACAGCAACCAGACTCGACATGAAAAATTGACGCATCACAATTTTTTTAACGTTTCTCCAAATTCTTCCATGTACTAGATTATAATAAGATTATCACGTCTCAAGATATATGTTTTTTGACAGAATCATTCTAAATTGTTACGTGAAAATAATCGCATTTGCCATGGGTGCTCGAATTCTGTCATCAGATTCAGGTTAAGTGCCACTTTCCAAGACAGATAAAAAAGGCAGATGCAACAAAATATTCTCCTATCTGTTTTGGTCTGGCTGGCCTTGTGCCAAACGAGATAAATTGTGCTAGATAACTGAGAACAGTTCCGCGAAATTCTTCAATAAACCAACAAAGAAACAACAAAGTTACAGATAAAATATAGAAAAATTTATCACAAATCCAGATTTTGATAAATGCTAAGTTGCACACGGCTGAGTCACACAAAGCGAAAAGATTTTTTTTTATTATTTCTCACTCTCTATCTTTTTCTCTTTCTTTTTCGCTTTCTCTCTCTCTCTCTTCCTCTCTCTCTCTCTCTCTCTGTTAATTCAAATCCCCGACGTAATCGAGTAGGTTGTAAGATTTTTAGGACATGCAAGGTGACAAAGGAGATAGAAATTCACTAGTGTGAATGACTGATGTGAAAATGGCGTCTTATGAGGTCTTTGAAGTAAGTTACCAACCCAAAATGGGCGGGGCGCGTGAATGTGGCTCGTCAAGTGGAGCAGCTTTCCCTGATAGCTAAAGCAGACGACAAGGCAGGTTCCTAGAAGAGAACAGAAGGAAATGAGTCACGAGAAGATTTATTTGGAGTCTGAAATGACTTTTATTCCATTCTCATATGTTTGGCTTCGCCTTGGCGACGAAGTATCGAATGCTTCCTAATCTAGCAAATAATAATAATAATAATAATAATAATAATAATAATAATAATAATGATAATAATAGCACTAGTAGTAGTAGTAGTAGTAGTAGAAGAAGCAGAAATTCTTGTATTTGCCAAAAATTAAGAAGTATTGAAATATTTACCAAAAATGGAAAATAAGAAAACCGCGCCCAAACTACGAGAATATGCGGTCAGGATACAAGAATAAAATTTGGGATCAAAATATGCCATGCATATAATGAAAAAGGAGAAAAGAGAAACGACGAAAAAACAGAACTATCGTATCAGGAAAGAGTAAGAACATTTGGAAAAAAAAATGGAAATCCCAAGTATCAGGAAATGGTGGAAGCAGACACTAACAGTCAAGAAGAAAGAAAAAAAAAAGAAAAGAAAAGAGAAGAAAAAAGAAAACGTCTCGAAACCAAGTAGAAATCTCATCAAGGGAATAAATGTCTGGGCAGTACCCTTAGTATGAAACTATGCATTATTCTTAAAGTTGACAGGAACTTAGACAAATGTGTCACGTGGTGTCCCACTGAGACGATAGAAATAAGATTAACACTATCCTCCCGTTTGAATGAACAGTAGCAAGCCGTCAAAGAGTGACCGTTAAGAAAGAATGTAGGTCACAGAGGGGATACCAACAGATGTTGGTACTTGGTAACCTCAATCAGGTCGCCGGACACCAAGAGGAAGAAGAGAGAAGCCAAATGATTGGCTGGGACCCCAAAACGAAAGTGGGGACTCCTTCCCGTCAGCGGAAATAGATAGTAAGAAAAGTCAGTTTTTGGACATGGTTCGTAGGAGACAGAACCAAAAGCCAAGTACTCCGGGTGAAAAAGACGAACAAAATATCTGCAAGACACGAAGAAGTCATTTTCTTCAAGCCAGTGTTAAAAATAGCCTAAAGTCTATTAGCCCGTAAAAGAAGAAAGATTCTCCAGTGGAAGCCTGTCGAAAAATAAGATAAGTAACTTTGTGACCATTTCTCCTTATACCCAAATTGTATATACCACTCTCTCTCTCTCTCAATTTGAAGAAAAACGAAAGAACAGAAAAGAAGAAAGACATTTATGTTCATGGACTGTTCATTTATTATATATTTTGACACTTTGGAGGTGTATATAATTGTAGTAAAAGATTCATGTATTTTAATGTTACCACGTGGTATAAGTTGTTATTTGCAGTGTCTTCTACGAGTTTGTTACTTCATGCTTCCTTTTCAGCTTCTGTTCGCCTTATGTTATCGTGCTTAAATGGTCCTATTAATTCCTTTAAAATATCACACGGGAAACCGGAGTTGCCGACTACTACAATATAATATTATTACGACTAAACCTACAGGTCCATATCTTCCATTGTCTAGGGGAGGAAGTCTAATGGCCTTGGTGGGTGTGTGTATAGTGTGAAATTTGGAACCCCTTGCCAGCGGCGGTCAGTCTAGCCCTAAATTAATCCCCCACATAATATGCCAGTTCTTATATGCCTGAGAAAAAAACTCTGAACGAGGACTTATTCCATAAGGGATCATGTGCCAACCTGCCCCGTCTTCACACGTGCGAAAATAAAGTCCCGTTTTGGGATTTTAAAGAATTTGCCGTCACAAATGGAGGAGAAAACTGATGACGATGCAGAAGATCTTATACCCGAGATATGACATGGACAGTCTCTATGTGTCATGAAAAGGAAGAAGAGACTTTGCCAGCATTAATAACTGTGTACATGCGACAATTCGAGAACCAAAAGAAAAAAATAGGGAAAAAAAGCCTAATTACGGTTTACAGTGAAAGTAATGTCAACATAAGTACAAATAGTAATACAAGAAAATCTTGAAAAGAACAACGGGAAAAAAAACTCTATGGATAATTCAAGTGATAAAATAGGGAGATGGCATATGAGATAACGTAAACATGGCAAAGAAAGAGCAACTTCAAGACAAAAACAGAACCTCTTTTAATAGCAAGACGAAATAAGGCCTTAAGAATCAATTATATCAAAACGAAAATTATGATTCGTAACAGAATAGCGAGTGTGGGTTTGGTAGAGAGAGAGAGAGAGAGAGAGAGAGAGAGAGAGAGAGAGAGAGAGAGAGAGAGTGTGTGTGTGTGTGTGTGTCTGTGTGTCTGTGTGTGTGAAAGAGAGAGAGAGAGTAAACGGTTAATCACATAATAAGTGAATGCAGTGAACAAATTCAACTTGAATACAAAACTTGGCATGCCTGGATGGGAACGGTAATCGACTGTGCAGTTGATTAAATTGTGATTGAATATGCACAAACCAGAATCCGTCCTAGAAAATGAGACGCGTAATATTCTCTGGGATTTTAGAATAAAAACGGATCACTTGATCTCGTCAATAAGACAAGACGTAGTATTGATGAACATGTCATCTTGAGGAGTTTAACATTCGAGCTGACCAGAGAGTGGTTATTGAAAGTGAAAAACTTGACATATTCCAGTGTCTTGTAAGAGAGCTGAAAAGTTGTGGAACAAAAGGGCGACGTTGATAACGATAGTAGTCAGAGAATAAACCGAAATGTCCAGAAAAATACGCACCAGTGTAACATACTAACAGTGATAATCAGGTCAGCAGCAGTTGTTGACATTTTACACACACACACACACACGTATATATATATATATATATGTATATGAATATATATATATTTATAAGTAAATTAACTTACACTTGATCCATACATTGCAATGCTTAGTGTTAAGCAAGGAGGCATCAAGTACCATTTTTAAAGTTTTAAGTATGACTCGACCTAGGATTTGACCATGGTCTCCCGTTCCATCGGCGAACACTTTAACCATAATGCCAATAGACTGCTTCCGTTAAAATTTTAACCTTTATTTTAGACGGTGACTTTGTAGTGACCTTCGAGATAAACACCTTCACTTACTTCTTTTTCTTAATTAATACCAATTTAGTGATTTATACAATAAAATTTTGAATGATTTCAAAATCTCTCACCGCCTTCTATGTTAGATCAGTTTGGCTAGCTTTTTTCCCGCTACAGAAGTCTTTGAAAATTAAACGATTTACGATGTCTATTTTAATGTGGGTCTTTCTAAGGCCTCGCTAATAGCGAAACCATATTATGAGTTGTGGCTATTAAGAGGGAAGAAGAAATATATCCACCATATTCTCGAGTTTATTCTTTTAAATCCCTTATGATGCGCCAATATATCAACCAGTTCAAAGGCAGCTGTCTAAGATGGTTTATCTAAATCGCCATCGTGTTAATCCGAAACAGAAATAAATGCAGCAATACCTTGATCTTCTTATTTTTGGATTATTTTTTGGTATAAGCCATAAACAGCTCTTTCTATTTTGACATATATTGCAAATTGATGTTACAGTCTGTAAAATATTTGATGTTACAATCTTTAAAATATCAAACCTACGTCAGTTATTCATTTTTGAAGTTTTTCTGCCGGAACGATCTATATCAAGAACAGTGTGTAACTGCTGAAACCGAATATTGACTGGAGACCAGATGTCACCCAATTTGTAGGTTTAGAAGTTTTATTCTCTGTATTGCCGCTAAATACATCAAACTTTTAACAATTATAATTCAAAACGATACCAATTATTATTCCTGCCACATTATCTGCTAATCCCAGTAGATACTTATTGCCTTGTTTTGTGATCGGTTCTTTGACTAATGTGTCTATAACATAAATACGCACTTCTCTATACCTTTTACAATTCAAAATGGGAATAGTTCATTTCAAAATGGGAATAGTTCATTTCAAAATGGGAATAGTTCATTTCAAAATGGGAGTAGTTCAGTTCAAAATGGGAATAGTTCATTTCAAAATGGGAATAGTTCAGTTCAAAATGGTAATAGTTCATTTCAAAAGGCTAATAGTTCATTTCAAAATAGGAATAGTTCATTTCAAAATGGGAATAGTTTATTTCAAAATGGGAATAGTTCATTTCAAAATGGGAAAAGTTCATTTCAAAATGGGAATAGTTCATTTCAAAATGGGAATAGTTCAGTTCAAAATGGAAAAATTTCAGTTCAAAATGGAAAAATTATTATAAGTATAAATATAAAAAATATTTTATAAATTATTTTAGCAATAAAATTGTTAACATTTTATAATATAAAAATAATTCTTTAAGTCATTTATTAGAACACAACAACTTCTAATGCTACAACTGCAGGAATTTTAGATTGAATTCCAGCTATGAAACGATTGCATACTTCTGGTGTAACCCTTCCTAATTCTTCCTCAATTAATGAAGTCAAAGCTCTTGCCCTTTGTTCAGTAATTGACAAGCCATCTCTTTTCTCCATTGCAAGAATACTCACAATTTTAGCTGCCAATTCCTGCTTGACGTAAGCTTTGATTAAAGACCATACTTGTTCAATTGGATTAAACATTGGACTGTATGGTCCCAATCTAAGCACTTCACATCCTAGAAATTCTTCTTCACTAAAAACTTTTTCAATGTTTGAGTGACATGGGGCATTGTCAACAATCATCACAACTGGACCCCCATATTGTCTCTTTGTAGCTTTTTTATATTTATACCTACAATAATTTTTCCATTTTGAACTGAACTATTCCCATTTTGAACTGGAAAAGGTATATATTGTCAACTGTACACGCAAAAAAATAACAACAGTTGTTATAAAAGAGCATCGCCTTAAAGCCGGTTGAAGCACAAATTTAAACTAAAGCAAGATGATTTTCTTGTCAGTATTATGGAGACAGAAGTGAATTGCTCAGTAAGCCATATATATCCACATTTTTAACATACAAATATTGTATTCGAACAATATGACGAAGCTGGTGGCTCGCCGGCATTTAACCGTCAAATTTTTACATTTGCAGATCCATTGAAGGATGTCATGACATTAGACTTTTAAATTTGTAATTCTAGACATTGTAAATAGCTCAAAACTGCAATATATAATATAGATTGAATAAACATAAATATAATGATATAAAAGGATTTATATTTATGTTATATACATTATATATTATGTAGAAAAAGGTAAAACGGTAGAAAGATATGTCTGATGGTTTGCTTATTACCCAACGCGTTTCAACTTCAAGGTTTTGTCTGAATTCAAAAATATTTCATTGAAATTATTTTTGTATGAGAAATAATCATAATAGCTAAGTTATCTTTATTTAGTTGGAAGTCTTCATCAGAATTGTAGATGTTGCTAAGTGAAAAAACGAAATATATCAGACTGTACTATTCCGTTATTTCCAATAGCAACTGAATCAAAAAAATTATCCATTATGATTATTTCTCAAGCAAAAATAATTTTCATAAAATATTTTGTATTCAGAGAAAAAAAATGAAGTCGAAAAGCGTCAGAAAATAAAAAAAAATATATCTTCTATTTTACCTTTCTCTGCATTCATTCTATCAGATTCAATCCACTTCTCGCATTACATATGATAATATCATATATATTTTATATTATGTAATATAAAGAATAGGTTTAATTCCAATCGGAATGTGTAGGCAAAGCAACACTATGCATATATTACATAATTGACGTGATCATCTTCATGTCACGCTATATGCACGTAGTTCACTTATGCTCTCACGCTATACATTCCCATAATCCATCGCTCCTGGTTTGTTTTCTAGATTGTATCTTGTATCCGTACAGTGCTCATGTAAGCATTACCTGATCGGCTTACTCTGGTGCGTCCATGTGCTGGAGTTCACGAAAGAACGTCACTGGTGTTCTTCCTTTCTGGTGTATGGGTGTGTGTGTGCATCTGTGTGTGCATGTTTGTGTATGTGTGTATGTGTACGTGTGTGTGTGTGTATGCGTGTGTGCATGTATGGGTATGTGCACAAGTGTGCGTGCGTGTGTGTTTCGAGAATTCTATTTAGAAACCACGGACTTTTCATTTTTTTGCTCCTATTTTTTTTCTCTAGACTTCTGGCTAGATTCTTTTTATAAACGTCTAGTTGATATAAAAGTCGTCCTTTGTTCTGTTCTCAAGTGCTTTCAGTCATATCGATTATCTTATTTATTTATTTATTTATATTTAATAGGTTGTGTTTGCTTTTGTTTATTTTGGTCCGGAAATCTATTCTGTAAGAAGGGTTTTTATTATTGGTGGGGTGCTTTTGTTAGCGTGTTAACTGCTGAAGATGTTTAGTAAGCTGGTACTCGTGTTGAATGCTATTCAATTAATGTTTGGTTGTTTATTTTTAATACGGATGGCTTCGAGGATTTGCAGGCACTTTTATTGCTATTTTCATAAATGGTTTTGGTATTACTAGCGAGCATTTTTTGCATTTCAGTAAATGGTAATTTGTTCTCAGTACCTCTCTCTCTCTCTCTCTCTCAGCGTGTGAGTGTTTAATTGTGTCCCTGGTTCAGGACCTGTCACTGTCATAATTATCTCTGTAATTACCACTATATTTGTTTTATAAACGTGGTAGCTTTCGAACTCAAGGTGCGAGGATGTGTCCCTGAAGTGTAATGATTAACCTGCTGGATGGCGATATATTAGCGAGTTCGAACTCCAGCAGCGCTATTACGTTCTCTTTCACACTAACGCCTTCTGGTATGAGCTTCCTTTATCCTCCATGCATGCGTTAAATAGTACCACTACTGTTCTTCTATAAAATGATTGTCATTATATAACCCAGTAAGGTTGGTATAAACATATAAACCGTAACATGAAGACTGTAATTTTGCCCAGTCGGCTAGGGTTGTAGAATACACCGATTCTTCTCTGCAGAGGGGTAAAGTCCCACGTGTTTCCTGGATATGACACTATAGAATCTGATGGTGAGGTTTCAGAAATTCAGAAGCTTTTGGGAATGCAGAGTACCTCTTCATTGCCATTGCTCCCAGCTCCACTTTGGCTCGGAGTGGTAGCACCTGATATGATCCTTTGTATGAGTAAAATTGAATTAAACTGTGTACTTATTATCATCTTCATCATCATCATCGTGCTGGTAGCACGGATATCACTGACCCTCTCTTGCCACTTTTCCCTATCGTTCATCGCCTCAGGCAGGTCTTCTGGACAACATCCCGTATCCTCACATAGTTGCTGAATGTATGTTCGTGTTGGTCGTCCTGCTTTTGGACGGTCATGAGTGGAGGTCCATAAGAGTACATCACTTATGAGTTCGTCCCTGCTTCTCCAGCAGTGTCCTGCATGTCTGGTTCGTCTAACTTGAATAGTTTTCGTGATAGGAGGCTGGTGGCCGTACAGTTGGTGTCTTGTAGGGTGTTGCCGCCAGGACCTGTTCAAGATTGCTCGCAGCATTCTTGTGTAATTGCCGTCTAGCTTTTTCTCCAGCCGTTTTGTTAGAGCCCATGTAGTGCATTCATATAGCAGTATCGATGCGACCGCTGCCTGTAAGAAACTGTGTTTCGTTTTATCGGTTAGGTCTGATTTCCGTATAATCGATAGCCTATTGATAGCTGTCCATGCTTTCGTTAACCTCGTTTCGATGTCCTTTTCGGTTGATTCAACGCTGCTTCCTAGGTAAGTGAATTTGTCTACTAGTTTAAGAGGGGTTCCGTCTAGCGTGGATATGTCACCCGTTTGATTATAGCACATATATTCCGTTTTGTGTGCATTGACATAGAGGCCTATGCCCGCGGCTGCTCGTTCCAAACTATGCAGTAGTGTTTCGGCTTGGTTGTGTGTATTTGCCAGTATCGCTATGTCATCGGCGTAGTCGGCGTCGGTAATTGTTTTTGCGAGGTACCTTTTGCTTCTTTTCTTTGTCAGCTCGAAGCCGTTCTCTCTGATTTTGTAAATCGATGTTCTAAGTACGTAATCTAGATAAATGATAAAGAGGGATGGAGCTAGAGTGTCCCCTTGTAGTACTCCTGCTACAATGTCGAAGTATTCTGTGTCTCCATCTGGTGATCGTACTTTTACTTTGGTGTTTCTATAGAGAATCGTTATTGCTGCTACGGTTTCTTTAGGTATGCCGTATGCTAGTAGGATTTGTTCCATCTTTCCTCTGTGAATGGAATCGAAGGCCTTGGTAAAGTCGACGAATATTAATGTCGCTTGTAGGTTTTTTGCCTGTACACCTTCAAGGATTCTACGGATGGTTAATATTTGAGAGGTTGTGGATCTATTTCTTTGGAAGCCATTTTGGTTTTTCCTAAGTATGTTGTCGATTTTGGGTTCTATGCGTTTCGTAGTAGGGCATTGTAGATTTTGGCTGCTATGGATGTAAGTGTTATGCCTCGGTAGTTTTTGGCTAATCTGAGGTCCCTCTTTTTAGCGAAGGGGAGGATGCATCCCTTCATCCATCTATCTATCGGGTGTACTTATACTAAACGGAATTGTTTGAAATAGAGCTGTTTGAATAAACTGAATAGCTTGAAAAAGAAATAGTTTTGACGATTAAACTGTGAATTCATGCAAAAAGGAATTATTTGATTTAGAACTGTTAATTTATATTAAAATATAATCGGCATTCATTAACCTACAAAGGTTGATATGCCATAAAATCAAACAAACAAACAAACAAACAAACAAGACTAATTCTCCTATTCCAGTTGAACATGAATTCAAAAGACCCATCAATCTTGTCTCTCAATCCAAAGCAATAGAAAAATATATGGTTTCATGGCTTATTCAAGGGTTTTGTTTATGAAGCGAACCCTCGCTCTAAATTTGAAATTTGCACATCCATATCTATTTTTGGATAACTTTTCGGTTGATGATTTTATTTTGTTCCTTCGATATCTCTAATACTTTTGGTCAAGTGATATGAGAGAAATATGTCCCTTGCTTTAGTTTTTTGATTAAATATGTTTCAACGATTCTTAAATGATGGGTACAGTAGAATATAATCACAAAGAAAATACAGTTTATATTTTTATTTTTCAAAAATTAATTTTGAGGTATTATTTCATAGGACGGTGATGGCTTTGTGAATTCAATTTTTAACTGCATTAAAGTAGTGATTCCCTGTTGCTTTATATGTTTAAATAAACCATTATTGTTAGAATAAATTCTTTTAATTCTTCAAACTTGAATCAAAGATAAGCTTTTCTTGAGATACTTGAGGTTAGAAGATATAAAGTGAATATACATATGTGTATCTTTTTTGTATTGTGTTTTATATCAAGGTGTCAAAAAGGCTAGTGATGTTTGTGTTTTATGGTCTAAGTTCCTAAAATAATAAGAAAATTATATCTATCTATCTATCTATCTATCTATTACTTCCGGCAAGAATTATAGCTTTATCCAACTAAGAGGATATTCTTTTTTGTTGGCAGTAAAACAACTAATAAATTTTAAAACTAAAAGACATCTTTGCTGAATAAATCATGATTTGCTTTTTTTAAAATTTTTCCACAATATTTTCTCTGCATGGCTTAAAAAGGATATCATTAATTCATATAATTTAATAGTTTGTGTAAAGTAAATTTTATGAAGCCAGAATAGTCGGCTCTAAGGTTAATTATTTTTTCTGAATTATCAGCTAAATAAGAAAATGTGAACATTGTTAAATCAAAAAATTCATTATTCGTGCTAATTATATAATTTTTACCCGAGGTACTATATATATATATATATATATATATATATATAAATATAACTTTACACATACTTACAGAAATACACACAGAGGCATATATATATATATATATATATATATATATATATATATATATATATATATATATAATTATCTCATCTATATATAAATATCTTTAAATAGTGCATTTTGCTCTACTCAATTGGCCCATTGTCCAGTTGAGTAGAAAGTTTGCCAATGACCCGTAAGACCGGGGTTCAATCCCAGGTCGAGTCCTTCCAAAGACGCAAAAAATGGTACCTAATATCTCCTTGCTTAATACTCAGCATTATAAGGTACGTATCAAGGGCAATGTGGAGCAATTCAGGGAATGGAGTAACGCCTTTCCCAACAACCCGCTGTAGTAGCTATTGAAAAGGGAACAGTCGGGTCGCCCTCGACTATGGTGGCCAACTTTACATTTTGCTTGGTATGTTATAGTTTAGCATTTTGTATAGCTAATCGGAATTGGGTTTCTGACACTTTAATATCATTATTTTAAAACAAATCTGAAAACTTGCGGCAGTCTCTGGAAATATAAATGGAAAAATGAAATTCCACACCCTCCTTACGTCTATATATTCATTTAGTGTAAAACGTACACAACAAACATTATAGTAAATTGTCATATATATATATATATATATATATATATATATATATATATATATATATATGCTCAACTACCCCTATAGGATCGAGTTCTCTAGCGAGGGAAGTAAATTGTTTGCCATTAGCGTATATGCAAGGCTCTTTATATGAATCGAGCTCTCGGTAACTGTCAAGGGGATATATGTAAGCAAAAACAAATGTGATACATAAGCGTTTGAATTTCCTCCACTTGTGTTTGTTTCCTCTTGGCTGAGTGGTAGAATCTTGGATTAGCGTTTGAGTCAACCGGGTTTCGATCCCAACTTCGGGAATCAAGCTTGTCTAGTCATAATGAAGAGTTCTGATAGAACGAAACAGGTCTGTCTCTAGATTACAATATGTATATGAGCACAGGTCCAGTACTAAAACGCTAGGAGCCTCCAATTTCTTATTTTTCGTTGATGTCTCTCTATTTTGTATATATATATATATATATATATATATATATACAAAAGAGAGAGAGAGAGAGAGAGAGAGAGAGAGAGAAAGAGAAACCACAAGAATGCTACAGTACTTATTTGAATAAATCCTGGCAAAAACATACCACATAACAACAGCTTTACGGCCACGTACCTCTGATCCCTAAAACCATAGAAAAAAAATTGAGAAAAAATTGAGAAAAATGGTAGAGAAGACCTACCGGAAGCAATGGATGATAGAGACGAATATATATATATATATATATATATATATATATATATATATATATATAATGGAAGTAAAAAATGAAGTGTAATGTTATATAATTAAGGAATGATTTTTTATATTAATCATTTTTTGTTAATGATGTTTTATCATTCTGTTTGGTTGGGCTTTGAACTATTCAAGTCTCTTGGTCCAGGTACATGGTCACTTGGTGCAGTTTTGCACTCGTGCGCAAATGATATGACAATCACCATTTTTCATAATAAACCCCCAGACAGGAAATGTGGCTGGATTGTGGATGAAGTCATGCCCAGAAGTGATATTCCTGATAATTTGAGGATTTTGAAAAGACGTCAGTTGGATTTTGACCGCTAAAAGATGTAGTTAAGATTGGACCATTGAGCCGAGAGTTGGGTTTTCTACCATTGAGGCTTGAGGTTCAGTTTTTGGGATCTCGACGGACAGAGATGAATTAAGATCTGAAACATCACAAGATGCACCACGCCTTGGGGTGGGGTCAGCATAGTATGGTTAGCATAGGCTTTTAAGAACTGTGTCTCTCTCCTCGTTTCACCATGGACCGAAACCAGAAGTTAATAAACGCATTCCTACCCGAAACGATTTTTGTATATGTATTGTATTAGGGTTGTGATTGATATCATTATGGTGATAGTATGCAACAGTAATCTGACAATATGTAGAGAAAAATTGATATCAAGGTTATCCGAGTAGAAGGAGAGATTTATTAAGAAGCAAAGTCGACACTACAGCGTTTCGGTTCTGATGAACCATCTAATTAAACGGCCAAATTTTTATTGATATACCAATTTTCCCAAGGTTTTTGTATTTTGCATTTTAAACATCCATCATTGATTTAACATCACTAATATCGTACCGCACAGCCTTGATGATGGTTCATTTGAACCGAAACGCTATAATGTCTACTTTGCTTCTCAATAAACTTCTCCTACTTTGATAACATACTTATCAATTTCTCTCTCTCTCTCTCTCTTTCTCACTTTCTTTCTCTTTCTCTCTCTCTCTAATATAAGGAAACTTTTTTATTCTTATTCAATATATCCTTCATAGCATATTGTAAAACGAAAACCTTTGGTTGATATTGCAAGAAAAAAGGTTCTATTTTTCATTCATACAATGATGTGCGTATTTGTTTTTGGAGGTGCAATGGTTATCGTCGTAGGAAATGGACACGGCGACACAAGTTCAAATCCTGGACGAGACTGATAGCATTTCACATAACAGTAATAATACCCTTGGGAAAGGTATGAATCTTATTATTCTCCCTCCAGCTATGGGTAAATAGTAGGGCAGACTGGGTTCTTCAGCCTTGGTAAGGCAACTAGTCCAGGAGAAGGAAATCTCTGAATTCAAACCTGTTAAACTCTGCTTAAAAACTGACCTTGTGTCATATCCTGCCCGAGCGGAGGGGCTGGGTAAATATTATTTGTTTTACCACCACTACGTTTTGCTTACTGATTTATTCAGAATAATTTTTAAAAAAGAAAATTAGTTTGGATGTTTAATGATATATCACTGCGCATGGGTTATTTAATGCCAGAACTATCCCTTTATAAAGACTATTTAGCCTATAAATGGATGGTGGTTATGCGGATTAATACTTTTCCCGAGGGTATTTGTTGGAAAGTGAACGTATTGGCACGACTGGATTTCAGACTTGTTTACAAGAATGAGGTGAGCCATGACTCCTTAAAAGAAAGGAAGAAACAAATTAATGATATTATGCAAAAGGTGTGAATATTTGCAAGAAGATATTGTAAGCAGTCTCACCTGAATTCTTTATAAATTTGGTGCGTGGTCTGAGGCGACCCTGAACATGATTTCCGTACTGACTAAACTACGAGTATTCGCATTCAGATAACATGTTTTAATTTCCGATCATTTCTTTTAGCAAAAATGTTGTTTTTTTTTTGTGTATGTTTTTTTCAAAAGATTGTGATCACGATATCTGGAATATACTTATTAGTTTCATCCAAAATATATTTTGTATATCATCGAAAGTCTTCATTTGTCTAGAACAATCGTGCAACCTGACTTTAGGTGCGACCTCTCTCTTTTTCTCTCTTTCTATATATATATATATATATATACGTTAAGATGACGCTGACATACAATCAATGCAGCTTTTTGACTCTATTTCTCGCTTATATGATTATTGGATTTCTGAGTGCTTTGACTATATGTCTGCGCTATCCTAACTTATATATATATATATATATATATATATATATATATATATATATATTCTCCCTTTCTCTCTCTCTCTCTCAATATATATATATATATATATATATGTGTGTGTGTGTGCGTGTGTGTGTGGACGCACAAATATTAAAAAGAATATTTATTATATAAAAAGCATCATCAAAAGAATACATTCCTCCTCAAAAATATCAAAGAAAAGGTTGACAATAAGTAAAACTTCTGGCTGAGACAATTAAAGCAGGAAATGAAACATTTATTCTATGCCAGAGGTAGTATTCAATTTGTAAAGGTATTTTTCGTTGATTAGGTAAACGTAAAATATACGAGTGCTCTTTCGAATGTAATGTATTCTAATTATTTCTCCAAAAACTACAACAGACAGCGGGAATACTATAACATCATAGAATAGACAAAGCATTGCAAAAAGAACCTGCTAACTTTCCATAACGAACATTTGAAATGCCTCTTTGCAACCGAAAAACAGCAATCTGCTCACATGTGTGTAAAAGATACATCATTGAGGATGCACAGTGTATTTTTTTCTGCAAGTGCTATGATAGTGTCGTTACCAGAAATCTTATCCACATTGTACATCTTTCATCGGCCTTCTTTTGCGCAGATGACCTTAACGAGGTGTTCGTTACTTAAGTGGTTGAAAGTCATGTTGAATGTGGGTTTCTTACTCATGCCACTCTCTCGTTTGCTAAAAGAATTTTTACAGGGTCTTCGGCTCATATCTTCTTTATTGTTTTCGAAAACATCGGATGCAATTTTTCCACGATGAAATTTCTACCACAATGAAGGACCTTTAGGACATTACGTAATGAGGACATCTTTAAGACACTATGCAATGACGCCTTTTAGACATTACACAATGAAACACCTCTAAGACATGACACAATGAGGACATCTTTGATACACTATGCAATGACGCCTTTTAGACAATACACAATGAAGTACCTCTAAGATATTACGTAATGAGGACATTTTTAATACACTATGCAATGACGCCTTTTAGACAATACACAATGAATTACCTCTAAGATATTACGTAATGAGGACATCTTTAATACACTATGCAATGACGCCTTTTAGACAATACACAATGAAGCACCTCTAAGATATTACGTAATGAGGACATCTTTGATACACTATGCAATGACGCCTTTTAGACAATACACAATGAAGTACCTCTAAGGCATTACGTAATGAGGACATCTTTAATACACTATGCAATGACGCCTTTTAGACAATACACAATGAAGCACCTCTAAGGCATTACGTAATGAGGACATCTTTAATACACTATGCAATGACGCCTTTTAGACAATACACAATGACGTACCTCTAAGGTATTACGTAATGAGGACATCTTTAATACACTATGCAATGACGCCTTTTAGACAATACACAATGACGTACCTCTAAGATATTACGTAATGAGGACATCTTTAATACACTATGCAATGACGCCTTTTAGACAATACACAATGACGTACCTCTAAGACATTACGTAATGAGGACATCTTTAATACACTATGCAATGACGCCTTTTAGACAATACACAATGAAGCACCTCTAAGGCATTACGTAATGAGGACATCTTTAATACACTATGCAATGACGCCTTTCAGACAATACACGATGACGTACCTCTAAGACATTACGTAATGAGGACATCTTTAATACACTATGCAATGACGCCTTTTAGACAATACACAATGAAGCACCTCTTATGCATTACACAATAAGGATATATTTAAGATACAACACAATAAGAACACCATGAAGACAGTATACAATGAGGATACATATAAGTCACAGTACTATGAGGATATATCTAAGACACTACACAATGAAGATACATATAAGACAATACTATGACGACGCCATTAAGACCTTACACAATAAAAGCATTTCTAAGACAGAATGAGGGCACATTTAAGATACTACATAAAAGGGATACCACGAAGACACTACATAATGAGAAAATAACTAAGACTCTACAATATAAGGACACCTTAAAGACACTACACAATGAGAACACCTCTTAGACGCTTTACAATGAGTACATCTCTAAGACACTATAAAATGAGGGTAAATGTTGTTAGTGTATTGATTTTTTAAAAATATTTTATATTTCCCTTTAAAATATTAAACAAATTTGAAAAAAAGATCGATACTTAAAAGATGCTTTCTACTTCATTGTAAAGGAAATACTTAAAATGGACCTAAGATTCATGTTTTTTTTTCTCCGAAATATAAAACATTATCTGATAATAGAAGAATGCAATCAAAGGAATGGAGCTCATTCGCACTAAATTTAGTATAGTGAGTATTTTTCCTACTGAAAAATAATTAAAATTATTAAAAACTTTAATTATTAAATCAATTTTGAGTTTTTGTAATTTACAATACATTAAGACAAAAAGTAAATGCAGGTCAATCTTGCAAAGGTTTTAAAACCTAAAAACTTAATTAATAAAAAAACTTTAAAAAGAAATGTTCGATACAAATTTATGAAGGAATGTTTTTATTGGCATAAAAATAATTCTAATAATTCTCTTATAATTATTTCATTTGTAAGTATCATTAAAATGTATAAACGTTGAATATATTTTCTTTACTTTTCCAGAGCTTTGACTCTAATAAACTTTTGATGAATTCATGATTTTATTCATATTTTAAAAAAAATATTTGGACACTTTTTTCATATTTCTAAGAATTGTAAGAAAAATGATTCATTTTGATGACTTTCTGCTTTTTATTTTTTCTTAATTTTTTTCGAGTTACGAGAATTTAAAATAGATTTGGTTTTAAATCTCTTTAGGTCCGTAACTTGCATTTCAACTTGAGAGCATAAGGTGAGAATGGGCAGCTTTTGTGTAAAAAGCAGGAGACAAAATTGTAGTTAGACTTCAGAAAATATATATTCATAATAATACTATCCTTAGGATTCTATCAAATTGTCGCCCATATTTGTCTTCATTGACCACCTCATGTGAGTCACCAGCTTTTAAGATAATTGGACTAGAGAATTCTGTCCTTTTAGGTGCTTTAAATCAAAGTATTATTGACTTATAAAAACAACAACAGAAATTCCATTATATAGATAATCTAGAAGGGAAATTAAGTTTTCTAAATAGAAATTACTGGTGTGTAGCTAAGCAGCATGAGACTCTAATCATATTCAGCTTCATCTTGCGGATATCAATACAATAGGGATGCATAAGACTCCTAAACCTGTAATTGATCAAAATACTCTCGAAATTCTGATTGAAAACATGAAGAAAATGGACATAGATAAAATATTAGACCAACCTTAAAATGTGATTTCTAGATTAAGATTAGTAGTGTCCGTTTTCTGATATTGGCACAAGAAGAATCAAATATGTATTTTCATTCAATCAAACTTATATATGAGCAGCTAAGCTTAACTACGTAAAATATTTTTGATTATTCAATAGAAGTGATGATATTCTCTTTATTGTTTTATTACTACTAACATAAAGTGCAAACTTTTTTAGAGACAGCAAATCTAAATTAAAATTCAATCATTAAAAAAGAAATCTTATCATCATGTATCGATTCTTTGTGGAGTAACATGATAAGAAAATTCTTATGTATATTTAAAAAAAAGTTATTGGTAAAGAATATCAACGATGTCTCTTTTCTTGTTAACGAAATTAACCTAAAACCTTATTTTGATTATAAGGATGGTAATATTGCTGACATCTGATAACAACAATGTATTGGTAAATGCTTTGGTTTGGTTTTGCTTGTTTAATGGCATATCAACTCTTTTTAGGTTATTTGATGCCGAAGCCATTCTCCTAGAATATCAGTAGTGGTACTATTTAACCCATAGCTGGGAGGATAAGGGGGCTCATGCCTTTCCCAAGTGTATTTGCCCGAAAGTGATCGTAATAGAGTGACTGGAGTAGGAACTCACGTACTACGATTCCGCAGTCCAACGCCTTAACCATTACACCACGAGGACACCCCCTGTTAATGCTTTGAATTTTTATGATTAACAATGTATTCTCATTAAATAAGAATGTTGTGCATATTATAACTACTAAATTTCTTCCAGCTGAGAATTTATTTGACATAGTAAAATGTATAATAATTTGCTTAGTGGAGATAGACTTTCAAGTATAATCAATTATATAATAATGTTATAAATACAAAAAAAAAAACTATATTGTTCGGAGTGCATGGAAGCTTTTAGTTGTATATCCATATCCAGTTATGTAGTCTAGTCTTAAAACAAGTATTTGAAAAAAAAAATCAGAATGCTCTCAGTTTTAAAATTGAGATTACAGCTAAATCAGCAATGCATTAAAATGGATTCAAAGAATTTACAAGAACTAAAATGGAATGAACTAACGGAGAAACTAAAGTTAGATATGTATAGAGTTAGAACTGTGTTAAAGTGGATGATGCAAATTAATTCTGAGAAGTTATTCCTGTTATACAATACTTAGCAGGTTATTGCGGTTATACTGCTTTTAAGAAAATTAAATGCAATACGAGCAAAATATAATATCTGGAAGAAATAATGGGAAAGAAATAGAAAAATGAATTGCTATTTTCAGGTGATTAACAGAAGTTCTCTCTTATCTCTTAATGATACAACTACAATTCTAATTTTTTATAATCATGTAATAATTGGTAAACTGATAAAATATTTTTCTTTTCTTCATTCAGTAAATCAAAAGAAATTAGCCATGTAAATAACACTCAATGTTCCGGCAGATTATGATCTTTTTAATGTTAACACTTGTGATGAGGGTCGCAGTAAAGAAAAATTTAAAAAAATATATTTTTCTGGTGCTCTACAAATGTTATCTTAAATGATTTTTGCTCTAATTTGAATAACATCATTTCTAGTAACAAGTTAAGCAAAAAAGAAAACTTCAAAAATCCAGATACATTTTCTCTTTGTAATATATAAGTATTGATTTTCAAATCTATTCATTGTGTGTATCTAATTTCTTTGCTAATTTCTATTTGATTAATTTTTTTCTTATAAACATTTACTTTTTTTTTTATAATAATTTACATGTAATTCTTTGTTTATTTATTTAATTATTGTGTTCTTATTTCCTCATTCATGATTCAGTTATTGATGTATTTTAGTAATAATCACATTATAATTACACTGTTGTAACTTTAGAGAATAATTATTAAAATCGAAATGAAAAGATGCAAATTAAAACATTGTTGATTATTAAGTACAAAAATTGTTTTCAAATTTGATACAATTAAAATAATGAACGAATTTCATTCTTTAAAATTTAATGAAACGTAACGTGTTGTTAAATCTATTTACTTAAATGCAGCTTTCAGAAGCAACAAATTCTTCTATTATTTTTTTTAAATGAGTATTAATAAAATTGTGTATAAAATCCAACCCTGCTCCTTTCTTTTTAATGTAACTTAAAAAAAAAGTTTTTTAAAACCCTTTCTGCTTTTAGTTTACAATCATTAGTTATAGACGTTATATAATTATTGCTGCCCGTCTTTCTAACATCATGGACTACCTTTGTGAAGTTCCGTCACAATCGAGCTGGCCGTCTTTTTCAGTGTCTTGGTTCAATTCCCAGTCTGTATTTTTTCCACTTCGACCACCCAAGATGTAAAGACACACAAAATCAATAAGCACATTGTCAGTTGACCTCTGACCATACGAACGCGGAAAAATTCAGTTCATTATGGACATTAAATCAAAATCCTCTCTTTTTCATTTTATTAGTATCAATATTTTGATTTATTTTTTTTCATTTAGAAAAATAATTCTTTTGATTTCACTTCCAGTCTTTCTCATCTCCCCACTTATTTAGGTTCTCATTTAATATTATTATACTCACATTCACTCACACACGTATGCATACATATCTTCAACATATATGCTTACATATATTCATACATGTCATCATCATCATCATCATCATATCGTGCTGGCAGCACGGATATCCCTGACCCTCTCTCGCCACTCCTCCACATCGTTCATCGCCCTAGGTAGGTCTTCAGGACAACATCCTGTATCCTCACATAGCTGCTGAATGTACGTTCGAGCTGGTCGTCCTACTTTTGCGCGGCCATGTGTGGGGATCCATAAGAGTACATCTCTTATGAGTTCATCTCTGCTTCTCCAGCAGTGTCCTGCATGTCTGGTTCGTCTAACTTGAATAGTTTTCGTGATAGGGGGCAGGTGGCCGTACAGTTGGTGTCTTGTGGGGTGTTGCTGCCAGGACTTGTTCAGGATTGCACGCAGCATTCTTGTGTAATTGCCATCTAGTTTCTTCTCCAGCCGTTTTGTTAGCGTCCATGTAGTGCATCCATATAGCAGTATCGATGTGACCGCTGCCTGGAAGAAACTGCGTTTCATTTTATCGGTTAGGTCTGATTTCCATATAATCGATAGCCTATTGATAGCTGTCCATGCTTTCGTTAACCTCGTTTCGATGTCCTTTTCGGTTGATTCGACGCTGCTTCCTAGGTACGTGAATTTGTCTACTAGTTTAAGTGGGGTTCCTTCTAGAGTGGAGATGTCCCCCGTTTGGTTATAGCACATATATTCCGTTTTGTGTGCATTAACATAGAGGCCTATGCTTGCTGCTGCTTGTTCCAAACTATGCTGAAGTTTTTCGGCTTGGTCAGGTGTATTTGCCAGTATCGCTATGTCATCGGCGTAGTCGGCGTCGGTAATTGTTGTTGCGGGGTATCTTCTGCTTCTTTTCTTCGTCAGTTCGAAGCCATTCTCTTTGATTTTGTCAATCGATGTTCCAAGTACGTAGTCTAGACAAATAATAAAGAGGTACGGGGCCAGCGTGTCCCCTTGTAGTACTCCTGCTACAATGTCAAAGTATTCTGTGTCTCCATCCGGTGATCGTACTTTTACTTTAGTGTTTCGATAGAGAATCGTTATTGCCGCTACGGTTTCTTTAGGTATGCAGTACGCTAGTAGTATTTGTTCCATCTTTCCTCTGTGAATGGAGTCGAAAGCCTTGGTAAAGTCGACAAATATTAATGTCGCTTGTAGGTTCTTTGCCCGTACACCTTTAAGGATTCTGCGGATGGTTAATATTTGTGAGGTCCTGGATCTATTTCTTCGGAAGCCATTTTGGTTTTTTCTAAGTATGTTGTCGATTTTGGGTTCTATTCGGTTTCGTAGTAGGGCATTGTAGATTTTGGCAGCTATGGATGTAAGTGTTATGTCTCGGTAGTTTTTGGCTAATCCAAGGTCCCCCTTTTTAGGGAAGGGGGGTATGCATCCCTTCATCCATCTATCTATCGGATTTTGATTGTATACTGCGTTGCAGTGGCGGAGCAGTATGTCGTCGAATTGTCTTGTCTTCCATACTTCCGGGGGAATTTCGTCCAGCCCTGCAGCTTTCCTATTTTTAATTTTTCTGAGAACCGAGTCGAGTTCTTCTTGTGTGAACGGTCCTAGTTTAATGTCTAATTGTTTGCTAATTATTCTGGTGATTGGTTCATGTGTTATTTTTGGTGGGTTTCCAAGTAGGTTTTCGAAGTGCTGTTTCCACAGTTTTATTCTTTCTTGTTGGTTTGCTGCTTTAAGTTTTGCTTTGGCTGTGTTCTTTCTTCTACTCACTTCGTTTATTGTTTGCCAGGCTATTCTAGATTGTCTATCTTCCACTGAGTCTCTAATCTTATCTATCTGATTTTGAATGTGTTCTGTCTGTTCCTTTATATATATGCCTGCTAATTGATATTGTGTCGTTTTTAGTTTTAAGGCATTTGTGTTTGTTGGGTTTTTTCGATAGTTTTTGGAGGCTGTTTTCACTAGTGCACGTTTTTCTCTCACCGATAAAGTTTCCCATGGGACTCTATATTTAGTTTTAATTTTTGTTGGAATGTATTTTGCTGCTGCCTCGAGGTGTGCATTGACGAAATTTTCATATTCGTCGTTTGGTGTACTTTTTTCCGTCTTTTCTTGTAGTGTTTCGAATCTGTTTTTTAAATCTAATACGTATTTATCTCTTATATCTTTGTTGTTTAATAGGGCCCAGTCATAGTGTTTGGTGGTCGCTGTTCGTTTGTCGTTTTTTCGTAGGCTTAACCGTATTTTCGCCGTGACTATTCGGTGATCGGTGGACACACCCTCAAAAGAGGAGTATACCTCGCAATTCAAAGCACTATTCTTCCATTTCTTGTTTATAAGGACGTAGTCTATCTGAGATTTAGTATTGTTTGCGTACGTGTATGTCCATAGTTTGCCCTCTCTTTTTTGGTAGTTTGTATTGAGGCATGCTAATCTATTTTTTATCATGAAATACGCACGCATATATATACATGGGAGGAGTCCCCGTGGTAAAATGTTGAAAGAACTGGACAGCAGCCTCTTTGTAAGCTGAGGAGGTTGTCTTCGTTGTGAAATGTTGAAAGTGCTGGGCTACGGAATCACAGTAAACGATTTCAGACTCCAGTCGTGCCATCACATTCACTTTCGGACTCTCCTCTCAGCTATGGGTTATGTAGCATCCCTGCTGTCCTTCTAGAAGCGTGGCTTTTGCATTTGATAACCCACGAAGGTTTTTATGACATTAGACAAAGAAACCTAACCTAAAACTTTTTAAGCGAGTTCGAACTCTGGTCATGCAACGGCGTTCACTTTCCGACTAACATCTTTTAGAAAGTTATGAACCTCCTTATCTCCACCCGCTGTTGGTTAAATATTATTACTGCTGTTTTTTGACAAGGATTCCTTTTGCATTAGATAACTAACGGAGACTGATATGCCTTTAAACCACACATTCACACGATTTTAGGAATTATATAATCCTGTTTACCCAACCCCTCCGCTCGAGCAGGATATGACATAAGGCCAATTTTTTAAGCGGAGTTTAACAGGTTTGAATTCAGATTTTTTCCTTCTCTTAGAATAGTTGCCTCACCAAGGCTGAAGAACCCAGTCTGTCCTACTATTTACCCATACATGGAGGGAGAATAATTGGATTAATACCTTTCCCAAAGGTATTAGTGCTATGTGAAATGCAATCAGTCTCGTCCAGGATTTGAACTCGTGTCGCCATGTCCATTCCCCTACGAAGATAACCATTACACCAGAGAATTATATAATAGGTGACTAAAGTTCTAATTCTGGACGAAGCAGTTTGCGATCCACTTTGTGATTTATCTCTTGGTGAAGGCATAAACCTATCTGCTCATATCCTAGCTATTGGTAAACAGTAGGATAGACTAGGTTTCTTTTACCTCTTTTACAGAAACAAGACTAAGAGAAAGAAAATTATGAATTCAAACACTCGGTGCTTCTCTTAAAGATTGACCTGCTGTTATATCCTGCTAGTGATGGAGGAAATGCATTAGTATTATTGAAACTTAATATATAAATTTGTCGATAGAAAAGTCTACAGTATCACAGTACTATTGCTAGATATCTGGACAATCTAAACCACGATGATTGACAGAGTAGACTACTTGAGTATTTTAACTATTACATTAAAATCAAACCCACCAGCAGGATTTACACAATCTAATTTTAAAAGAGGTGGTTTGAATTTCGTATTGAATTACCAAATTTTAAGAGCCCAGTCTGCTCTATGATTAGCTGGTGAAGAAGAGCTTGAGTTATGTCTTTCTCGAGAGTATTAACAGCCTCGTTCAGGATTTGAACTCGGGTTCCACTTCATAGGAAAATCACCTTTACGCTAAACATACATAAGCAAATGCTTAAACTTTTCTCCCATAACTAGTGTAAAAATTTGTTGCACTTCTTATCAACCAGATAAAATGAAGCTTCGTCATAATAGTCACTGAATGAGTATTTCAAGGTTCATATTAGAAATACTGTCCACATTTCGCTCTCGATATATTTCCCATTTAGACATGTTCTGTGATTTTCTTATGCAGATCACCCACCAGTAATAATAGACTCATCTTCATTCGAATACTGCTTATCTCCAACCCGACAGCGTGCTGTCACGTGATAATTCTCCGATGCTGGAAAGCCAGTCGGGCAGACACTTAGCGCTTGGACAATCGTGTTCCATAATCAATTTCTTCGGAGCACACGAGAATTCCTTAAATATTCGCCGACAATTCACAGAGCGTTTGATTCGTGTCCAAACTGCTTTCTGTGTACGTGCCGTCAAACGTGGCCGGAGAGAAAGGCCGGCCAATAACGGCTCATGATTGGGTGGGGATAGTAGCAGTGTGCTGTAAGGGGTGTCAATATCAAGTGTCTTATTGTTCTTGGGTAATATTATGGCTGCAAGGAAACTTGTGCTCTCTTGTTTGGAAAAGCGAAAAGGGGGTGCCCCCCCTCATTGGTGTAAAGGTAATATAATTATAATCATACAATAAATTCTAATGTAAGTTTTATGTAATATGGCATTCACATGGGCCAGATTCCAGAGCTATAAGCTGTAATGACATTAGGGACCTATGATCTGTACACCATGCTCATTGAATTTTGAGGAGGGCCAGGGTATATTCTGATGATTCTAGTTTTGCCACAGTGCTTCAGGTATTATTCTAATTAGTTTTTGTGTTGAGCAACCATACTCGAAACACCTCATGTCCCACGAGGAAAAGAATTAATATCATTCATTAAATGTAATATTGTATTAAATTTCTCATTAAACAAATGTCATGGTAATTAATATATATATATATATATATATATATATATATAATTGTTATTTAGTTTCAGTTAGTTGATGGCTATATATATACAGATATATATATAGGAATTGTTTTCATTATATATATATATATATATATATGTATGTATGTATGTATAATGAAATTAAATCCTTGATGGCCAATAGCGAGTCTACCTAGGTTTCACCAAACAGCTCTTCAGGGTTGCACCCCTAAAGAGCCGTTTGGTGAAACCTAGGTTGACTCGCTCTTGGCCATCTAGGAATTATTTTCGTAATATTATCTCTATCTCACGTATTAAGAATTTCATTTCTTTTTAGCTTAGGTAATTCAGTCGGTGTTTTTTTTTCTTTTGAGTAAATATACCTGCAGCTTGATTATTTTCAAATAGCACCTGTGTTTTTCGTCTTCTCTTTTTTTTACCGAAATTTTTTCCCAGATATCAGTTTGTAGAATTTGCAAATTGTATAATCTGGGTTCTTTTCACACTAAGGGAATTATAGATTAGACATAAAGATTAATGTATATATATATATATATATATATATATATATATATATGTGTGTGTGTGTGTGTGTGTGTGTGTGTGTGTGTGTGTGTGCGTATGTGTGTGTTATGGTAATTTACCTACACACGCCTGAATTCTCCCAGCTATAAGTAACAGCAAGTACTACTCTAAGGCAAAAGGTAATCGATATGAACAGTCTTACTGGTAATCCTCTTACTTGTTGGTTGGTTGGTTTGGTTTTATGGCATATCGACCTTTGTAGGTTATTTAATGCCAAATCCATTTTATACATATAATCAGTTCTATTTCAAACAATTCAGTTTAGCATTGTTATTCAATTTGAATGTCAAAACAGTTCTATTTCAAGCAATTCAGTTAAACGTAAGTCCATTTTCAATGTTAAAACAGTTCTATTTTAAACAATAAAGTTTATGTTTATTTGTTTGGGTTTTATGCTATATCAACCCTTGTAATTTATTTAATGCCAAATACATTTTTACAAATAATACGTTTTATTTCAAACAATTCAGTTTAGCTTAAGTGTATAGTTTATTTGTCAAAAATATTTCTATTTCAAGCAATTCAATTTAACAGTTTCAATGTAAAAAAAAGTTCTACTTCAAATAATTCAGTTTCGCATAAGTACGCAGTTTAAATATCAAAACAGTCCTATTTCAAGTAATTTAGTTTGGCATAAGTACACAGACTAGATCTATTTAACCCATAGATAGGGTCCCATCCGCTGCTACCACTCTGGGCCAGAGTGGACTTGGAAGCGATGGCAATGAAAGAGTACTCTGTATTCCACAAAGCTCCCGCATCACTGGTATCTCACCATCAGATTGTTTAGGACATTAGTTGCAGAGGTGCAGTCGGTGTATTCAGTTGACTGGGCATCTCTTATTTGTATATATTGCATTGCTGATCTTTGTTAATATATTTGTTTAACGCAATTCCTTTCTTGTGCCTTTGTTTCTGGCCCCTAACAAAGTTACAACAACTTGGCAAAGAGGACTCTTAAGGACCCTTGAGTGTTGTATAGCTGTAATACAAATATAAGCAGAAACATAATCAAACATAATATACGAACTTCAATGGACGAACGAACACACTTCTTTATAAAAATATAAATCCCTCACACTTTATTCTCGAGAGGGTGATGTTTGTTGTGTGTGAGAGATGAGTTGGAGACGGAAACAGACTGCTATATTGACCCAAGTTCTTCTCGTGTCCATAGCAGCACTTCCTCATCTTGGCTGGGGTTGCTCAACAGTAGGTCACTGAGGGCCCAAAGCCCTCTGTCCGCAGTTTGTTCTCACTTGGGATATTGTCTCTAACTCGAACTGTCTGTGCACTTGGTTATATTATTGTTTAACATCCACCTGCTTATGCTGTTCTTCCGTTTATTAACTCAGGTGCATCTCTTGATTGACGGCTCAGTCGAGGGTCAATATATAAAATAAGGAACCGAAAAGTCCTTCGTGGAAATTGTCAATATTGGTTCTACATTGGATGCACGAAAATCTGTTTTTGTTACACTTTGTTCTACTTAACAGTACTTGGCAACCCAGAAAAGAAACCGAACGAGAAAAAAAAAAGAGTAACAGAGTCATACGGAATTTGAACGTAAGGCGCTAAACTACGAGAATTTACGTTTAAAAAAAGCACACGTGATTTCTTGAGTCAGAAATTAGAGTTATTTATTGTTTTTGTTTTTTTTTTATCAAAAACTTTTTTTCATATCAATTAATTTCTATTTCGGTTTATTCCTAAATAGGACTCAGCCATACATGGACGGGTTTAAATCTGCCATGCTCGATTTTCTCAAGTTCCATGAGAAACAACTTAAGCAGTAGGAATGAATGGAAGAGAAACAACTTGAGCAGCTAAAAAAGAATGCATCAACTCCAGCTGGATATACAAAAAGAACGGTTTGAAAGTCAAAAAGAAACATTAAAAGCTAAGAAAAACTTGAAGAAATCCTACTTCAAACTCAACAAGAGTAAAGAAACTTGCTTGAACTGACAAACAGGGAACAAATTAGTGAAAGCAAAAAATGTGTTCACCCAAAACACGATCTGGGGCGCTACAGGCAAGTTTACATATTCTCCGGACGAGGATATAAACTTCGCCTCCTATTTTAGAAGATTCAAGTATTTAATCGCCACCGATTGCTTGAATTGGGCTGACTCTAAGAATTTTCACCTTCTTCTTCGAAAACTAGGCACCAAGGAGCACACCAAATTTGTGAACTATATCTTACCCGGTAAAACAAGGTAACTGACATTTACCAAACCGGTTGAACCTCTCAGAGAAGTTTTTAGTCCTAAAAATTCACTCTTTTATGAGAGATGGAAGTGTATGAATTTAACCAGAAAGGATAGTGAAGATTACACTACACAAGCAGTTAGAATTGAATGCGAGTAATTTCAAGTGTCTGATATTAGTTCAGGGACTTGTTTCAGTTAAAGACGCTGAAATCGGACGTAGAGTTCTGAATGAATTGAAAAACGAGCCAAACCTTAATCTCCAACGAAGAGTGGAAGGCTGTCAGAGATTCTTATGTAATTTACAAAGCGCTTTGCTTTGATGTGGAACAAGGCCGAATGAATGGGGCGCCCAATGAGACTCGAACTCACTCGTGTAGGTCTGCTAGTCTAGCTTGCTAACCGTTACACCACCAGAGGTGCCCACTGTCAGAGATTCTTAAGCGTACGCCAAGATTCGAAAATATCGAGGAATCTACCATAGTACACATAAGAAAGTTACGCCAAAAGAAAAAGAAAAACAATATAATTCTCCATCTAAATCAAACCAATGCAAAAAGAAACATGAAAACTTGCCTCCCAACCCGTGTCCGGTTTTGGTTCAATATATAGGTATAAGGATTGCGCTTACTGGAATAAGAATGGCCTAACTTGTATTGAGGTCGGGCACAACAGTTCACACGGTCGAGAGAGGAAAAAAAGTTAATAGCTGCGTAAAAAATACAAAATCAGATGAACAAGACAGGTTAAACATTAGAAAAAAACGTTCAATTAGAATTCCTAATTGAAAATATCATATTACACTTGGATTCTGAATTAGATTTGACAATCATAAATCTACTCAATTGGAAAAAATTAGGGAAACCAACCTTGCTACGACTTAATAAAATAGCCATGTCCGTGTCAAGGGAGAAAATCAAGTTTGAGGGAGAACTTATCACAAATATAAGCTTTCAAGGAAGGATGTTAAAACTAAAAACGTTCGTATTAAAGAATACAGAAAATTTATTGGGCACCGACTGGATGGAGAAATTTATGTTGTGAGACATGCGAATTCATTCATTTAACCAAAAACTCGAAAACTTGACCACTGAGGCAAAAATTTAATAAAAGATTTAAAATAAATTTTTCCGGAGGTTTTTACTGGGGGACTTGGTCGATGTAATAAAATGACGGCCAAATTCGTGTTAAAAGATAACATCCAGCCAGTGCTTAAGAAAAAAAAATGTGACCTTTGCTACTTTACCACAAATAACTGAAGAACTCGAGAGACTTGAAAGAACCGGGGTCTTGTCAAAATTGAGTTCAGTCAATAGGCTTCACAGACCGTCTATGTGAAAAAGAAGTCAAAGGAGTTCCGGGTCTGCACCGACTTCTCGACGGGGCTTAATGCTACATTCAAAGATGATCACTATCCTTTACCAAGTCCGGAAGAGATTTTCGCGAAACTAAATGCAGGGAAATGTTTTTCTAGAATCGACCTCAATGACGCATATCTTCAAATACCGGTGGAGGAATGTTCTAAGTTGCTCAGTATTAACACCTATCTTGAGCTGTATAAATTGGGACGTCTTCTGTCCGGGGTCAAGGTTGCGCCGGCAATCTTTCAACATGTAACGGACACTAGGCTGAGCGACCTTGACTTCGCAGTTGCATATTTGGACGACATATTAATGAACAGTCCTAATGTAGAACAGCATAAGGAACATGCTTATAAAGAATTCTCAAGAATTTATGAGTACGATTTCAAATTGAAAGAATCCAAATCCAAATTCTTTATGGAGAAGTTTAAATACTTGGGGCTTAACATCGACACAAATGCTAGAAAGCCAGACCCAGGACGTGCTATCGCAATAAAAGACATGCCAGCTCCTGAAAATGTCTCTGCCTTACAAAGCTTCTTAGAACTGGCAAACTTCTACCAAGTGTTTATGCCTAATATACACAACTTACGTGGTCCTTTAAAGGAACTTCTGAAAAAAGAGAAGTACTAGGAGTGGACGCCTGAATGCCAGGAAGCATTCGTCAAAATAAAATAAGCCTTGATGTCGGACTTGTTTCTCACTCACTATGACTCAGACTTGGATATTATAGGTGCCAGTGACGCAAGCTCGAATGGCATTGGAGCATGTATTCTATACAAGATGTCTGATGGATCTCACAAACCAGTAGCTCACACATCGAGAACTCTTCTTCCTGCAGAAAAGAACTACTCTCAAATTGAGATGGAGTCGTTAGAGATTATTTTCGCTGTAACGACGTTTTACTGGTACATTCACAGTAGACACTTCACAGAGCAGGCAGACCATAAACCATTACTTAACATCCGGTTCTAAAAAAATACAGCAAATAGACTGCGAAGATGAGGAAAAATCCTCTTAAATTATCTCTTTAAAATGGAGCTCTTACCGTCTAAAAAACTCTGTCATGCCGACGGACTGTCCATGTTAATTTCTAAACAGAAAGAACCTTTCGAAAATACTGTGATTGCTTCTCTTTGAACAGAAGGAGAATTTAAAACCACATTATGCAACACAGGGAACTTCCAGTGACTCTCGATAATATCAAACAAGAAGCTCTAAACGAGCTTATCAGGCAAACCAAAACCAAACTTTGTTAAAAGGACCAACAGATTTCCGATATTTTCTCCCTGTACGACGAAGTACTGCTATATCGTGAACGAATCATTATCCCCACAATACTACAAAAGAGAATCCTGAAATATTTCCTTGCTAGCTACCCAGGGTTACAAGGATGAAAAGCTTTATGCGCAGTTATGTGTACTGGTTGAACATGGAGAAGGATATCGAAGACATCGTAAAACACTGTGAAGGCTGTGCCTTGGTAGCTAAGGCACTCCAAATCCAATATATCCCTTGTCCTAAAGCAGACCAACCATGGTCTCGAACACATATGGACTTGGCAGGCCCGCTTGACGGATTCTTCTATCTTCTATTCGAAATGGCCCAAAGTCCTTAAACGTAGAAATCCCACAACAGAAGTTAAAATCAATTTCCTCCACGAACTGTTCGCCAGATTTGGGGTACTTGATTGTCTAGTGTCCGACAATGGGACACAATTTACGTCCGGCGACTTTAAGGTTTTTTTGTGCGACCATCTAGATTAATCATATCACGATTGCCCCATATCACCCAAGGTCCAACTGACAGGCCGAGCCTTTCATTGATACGCTGAAAAGTGACCTGAAGAAACTAGGGGTACACCTGCAGGAAAAAGCTCTACAACAGTTCCTTCAGGTATAGAGAATTACGCCCAACGACGACACACTATCATCATTACCTCCAGCCGAGGTAATGTTTGTGCGTAAAATCCGGTCTTTGTTCGATAAACTACCCCCCCCCCCCAAAAAAAAACAAAATCCGGACGAACAAACACTGTGCCCAAACAACGCTATCAGCCCGAAGAGAAAGTTTTTTTCCGGATATTTCAAACTAATAAATCTTTCTGGAAATGGTTACGACTGAGAAAAGAGTAGGAAATATGGTCTACATGATTAAAGGTCCCTAGTTTACTCATAAGAGACAATTGAACCAAATCAGAAAATGCGTGTCGGACAATACTGACAGCGGTCTTCCATGAAGAAAAACAACGCCGTTTAGAGAGGAAAAGGAAAATGACGGAATTTTATCGTCGTTAACCCAAAGAAAAAAGTTAGTGAGACTCCTGCAGAGTTAATACTTTGGAGGAGGGTGTTATAGTAATTTATCCACGCACGTATGAACTCTCCCATTTATGAATTGCAGCAGGTACTGCTTTTAGGCAGAAGGTAATATTCCAGCAGACAGCCCTGGAATTCGAACCGAAACAGTTTTGCTGGTATGCTGTATTACTGTTTTTTCTAAATGTATTTGTTTGACGCAATTCCTTTCTTGTGTCTTTATTTTTTGCCCCTGACAAAGCCACAGCAGTATATAAAGAAAGCCATCCGCTTATTGAAGCAAAAAACATATATATATATATATATATATATACACACAAGTTGGGTGACCGTAGTCGAGAGCGTTCTTTTCAATAGATAATACACAGCGCTGTAGGAAAGTTTGCTACTCTTTTTCCTGGATTGGTCCACTTAACCTTGCTTCGTACCTTATAATACTCTTTGTTAGGCAAGGAGGAATCATGTACCATTTTTAGAGTCTTTTGTATGTCTCAACCTGAGATTAAACCCCGGTCTCCCGGGTCATTGGCGAATACTCTAAATATTATGCTCACACAAAATCATCAACTCTAGTATTTCAGAGTATTGAGGGAGAAGATGAAAGCTTGTGCAGTTTGAGATGGTTTTATGGCATATCAACCATTGTAGGTTATTTAATGCCAAATCAGGTTCATATATATATGTATTAGATATATATGATTTGTACACTTAAGTCAGCAAAAATAAATTGTTCCAAGTATTGCAATATATCGCTAACAATCCAATTAAACATGATTTATTTGTTTACACAGTTAAATGATCAAACAGTTTCATTTCAAATAATTCAATTTAGAATGAGTCATTTGTTTGCATTCAGTTTAGATATCAAACAATTCTATTTGACCCATAGATAGGACCTTATCAGGTGTTACTGCTCCGGGTCAGAGTTGACCAGGGAGTGATTGCAATGAAAGGATTCTCAAAGCTCCAACATTACCGGATCCGCATCATCAGAATGGTTAGTCCAATTACAGGATATTCTTTGGTTGTGGGGGTCTTATCCCTTTGCAGAGATGCAATCGGTTTTTTCTACACCCCAAGCAGACAGGGATCACTCGTTTAGTTGTGCCATCTGTTTCATATATGAATTTTTCAGCCTGCACTGTCTGCCGACATATATGCAATAGTAATCTTCAGCCTGCACTATCTACCGATTTATTAGCAAATCTTAGAGTGGTGCAAAATCCCAGACAAAAACCAGCGCCAGAAGCGAAGAAATCTTTTGGGCATTTATACATCGAAAATGAAACGAGAGTTCATTATATACGTATATATGTGTGGGTGTGTGCGTGAGTGTTTCAATCATAAACAATTTGCTTTAATAAGATATTTATTCATGAAGAATGTAAAAACGAATTAGTTTTTAGTATATTCGTCATTGTTTTGAATTACCTCTAGTTAATTATCGGGTACCTTATTGATTCCTCTCGTCTAAGATTTATCTGGTTTCAGACACCAATAATTCTGCAATGGTTTTCAAATGATCCCCTTGAAAAAAAACCTTTTTGTCATCCATTGAATTTTTAGAGAACCGAAAAAAATCATACACACAGAGTGACTTTTTCCCATATTTCATATTTTGGTTGGGCTTTGAGATAAACTTTTGTCCATTGCTTTTTGCGTTATTAACTATTAGAGATGACCCATTCTTCGTTACCTGTAAAGATATTTTGAAGAAATGGGTTATTTATGATCTTCAGAAAAGATTTCTCACTAAGGATTTGCAATCCTCTTTGTTCTTTTCACTAATAATATGAAGAAGAGAAAAGCCCAGCTTGCACACTATTGCCATCTTTTTCGAGTGTTGGCATATTGTTGATTTGTATGTGTTGAGGTCAAGCGCAAATTCTCAAGTGCGTATGCACGGATTATATTCCCTTAATTCACTTATAGCGTCTTGATCGACTTCTAAGAAGCATCCTGGTCTGGATTCGTCTTTTGATAACGTGTCATTAAACGGAAATTTGAAAACAACTTTCAGATCTGTCAGGAACTGTGGCCATAAATACTAGACAGTTTCTCACGTGTTTCTGTAGTTTTTTTTTATCTTCTTCATTTCACATATTACATGTCTAATATGCACTAATATGTTCCTCCGATTTAGGGGCAGGGGGTCAGAGATTAATTTATGATGCACAGTTTCACCACTGGAATAAGAATGACCGATTGAGGCACTCCTTAATCAAATAATTTTCGGTAGCGTTTAAAATACTGGAAGTTTGGAATACGCAGTTAAATCTTCAAAAACGCATGTATTGACAATTACTGTTACCGAAATAATATTTGCCAATAAATAGTTGAATGAAACGATATTTCTCTTCAAAATAGCCAACTTGACATTTAACACATTTATTCCATTAAAATGTGGAACATTGGCTGAAGAACCTCTGCAACACCTATCTAATTTTTTTAAGAAGCTGCACCGTTGGATTTATTTTATAATACTCTATGTAGTTAAGCTTTACCACGTTCACGAATTTTAGGTTTTAAAAAGTAGAAAACATTGTACGCGGAGAATATAGAGAATCCTGCCTTTAGAAAACGCATTTTTATTCGTTTAGAATATTGAGATAGGAGTTTTTTTCAAATTGGCACTGACTCTGTGTCGAGTCCTGTCTGGTGGGAGGCAGCGACAAATATCATACATAAACAGTACTGCTTCACATTATATTGAATGAAAAGTTTTAAAGACGCTTTGACTAAGAGCATACGAGCTGGTGTCAATGAATTGAATGCCAAGAGGATTATTTTAAACAAAATTAACGTCTCTTTCATTGTTGATTTCTTACATTACGTAAATCAAATCTTTATCATTACGTATAAAGTAGTCTTGTTGCTAATTTTATCAAATTTGATATTAAATAACCTACAGCAGTTGATATTCCATGAAACCAAGCTAAACCAAACAAACAAACAAAGTTGGTATATCATAGGAAGGCTTTTGGTATAACAAAGTGTTTATTACATAGTTTTTTTTTAATTAACCAATTTCGAATCAAGATTCAAATATCTAGGTTATTTTTTGGGGGGGGGAGTCACCTGACATTGAAAGTGGTATAGTCGGAGTATTTTAAGTTTTGCCAGCAGTGCAATTTTTACAAGGATGTTGGGTTTCTCTTGATCATGTTTGCAAATACCCAGCATCTGTAGTTTGCTTTTATATGCGGCGTTGATATTGGAACTTTCTATCGCAGATAACGAGCACCAAAGAATAAATATATGTGGGGACTTACACTTATTCTATAAGGGCATATCAATTCAGAAAATAGGCTTTGCTTACGTTTTGACAAAGACAGAAGTAGTGTATGCAGAAGCAATTCAAGATTAACTGGCGTTGTTATTCAGCTAAACAAACGTATTGCGGTTCGATCCATCGACAATTCAGCGCTTTCTATCAAATGGCTCAACCGACCACTTCATCCAGTACCGGACCTCTGCTTTGTCAAAATGATCCAATTGTATCTGCTGGGGTGGCGTTCCTTATTTTGACGGAAGCGGCAAGTGTGACTTTTAGAATAGAAATGCGAATATAAAATGGAAGTGGGCAGGTGGAAGAAAGAGTTTCGCTCGCATGCGCAATTCAATCAATCATGGCTGCTGTCGCAAGTGTAGATAACGCGTGAACATGTCAATTTTCTGTCCATATCAAGTAATACTTTACTTATATCTTCATTGTTGCTATATATATATATATATATATATATATATATATATATATAAAATTATATTATTATTATTATTATTATTATTATTCTCCGTGCAATTTTTTCACACCAGCATTTCTGACTATCACTCGGGTTTGAGTGACAGCAAGTCTCCTCAGGTCTCCAGGACTCTTTTCAGTATTCTGAGCGATCCTAACAATGCTGTTGTCTTGATAGACTCCACTCTAACTCTGATTCCTAAGTATTTATGTGTTCTTTCCAAGTCTTTGTGGACCATTTTAAGCGATCCAATTACAACTGGTATATTCTACAGTTTTTGGCAAGTTTCAACTACTTATTTCTCTTTCATTCTCTGGTCTGGTGGCTGGGATTTGGTGATTTGTTGTCGTCTAAAAATACCAGAGAAATTTATGCGCCTTCTTCTCTAGAATGGATTTTGGTTTGTGTATAGACCATTTGGCAGTATGGTCAATTTTCAATTTCTTGCACAATTCCTTGAGGATCACTGTTCCAACCCAGTTGTTTTTTTTTTTCTCTTATATTCATTTTGCTCTAGTTTGCTCCATTAGCCTATTATATGATTATTCGTTTCATCATTTTCACCTCATAATCTACATTTACTATTCCATAGTTCATTATCGGGTTTTGATTTAATATTATTGGTCCTTCTGGCGTTGTTTTGTTCGGCTTTTAGAAGAGATTCAGTTTCTCTTTTAAGGTTTCCCTTTCTTAACCATATCCAAATCTCGTATGAGATTTCGCTAGTTAGTCACCTGTAATATCCATACAGATGTTTTTCTTCCCATTTCATTTTCTTACATTTTGTTGTTCTGTTTATCTGATGTCAGTGCTGTTACTGGCCACAGTAATTAGTCTTTTGCTCTTTTAAAAATATTTCTCCTGTCCTCGTATTGAGGCATCCACGCTCTCGTCAATGAATGCAATTCCCCTTCTTTATTTTATTTTATTCGATTTTTTTTTTTGGACTCATAGAATATCTATGCCATCTCTCGGATATAAGACCTTGAGCATCGTCATAAACTTTCTTGTCTTCTGGTTTGTGTTCTCCTTCCCTGTTCTTTTTAAGAATAGTTTTGTGTATCCTACAAGGAAGACTCATTAAGTGTTTATAGCTTTGATGAGATTTTTGCTGCAGAGCTTTCGAGAAGCTTTCTCATTCATTTGAGGTACTATTTCGCTTGCTTTCTTTAATTTTTGTTTGATGGTTTGGACTTCTAATATTCCCAGAGTATTAGGATTTTCTTTTTCCCAAGAATTCTGATACTTTCTTGATTTAGGCCTTCTCCTCCTCTTGTTATTTACATTTTTACACTTATCATTAGCAGCTTGGCACATTTTTCTATGCCAAATTCTATTCCTATATGTTGGCTGTGTATAATGTACTAGGGACACTGATTAAGACTATAATGTCTACATCAGTGTCTCCAGTACATTATATATGAGAAACACCTTGATGTCGTCCATGTACGTAAGTTGATATATCTTTTCATATGTGTTTTTTTTTTAAATTGTAGCCCCTTCGCATTTCCCCAGTAAGCAAGTAGCATCATTGCTATTACAAATAGTAATGAAGAAAGCGCATCACCATGGAAAATGATTTCTGGATTTTTACCTCAGCCCAATTTTTTTCTCATACTGTCAATTCCATCTTTCGCTTATTTAGGAGTTTCATGATGAATTTTTTGACATTGTCGGATATCTTGAAACTTTTTCGGACAATCTATTATCCAGTTTTGCTGGATCATGTTGAAGGCTTTTTTTTTGCATTCAATCAATATAATGGCTACATTTTTTCTACCTCGCTTTGCTCTCCTTGAGTATGTGCTAATCAATATACAGTATGTCACCTGTTCCTTCTGTTTCCTGTGGCATCTTTTACATTCTTCCAGAAATAGTCTGTGGCATACGAGCGAGGTACATATCGGCATCCTGATCTGTGTGGTTGGGAATTCTACATCATCAGTAGACACGTTATCGGTCTATAGTTGCTGGAGATGGTTCTTTTGGGCGTCTTTCTTGATTAGGATGATTTTATCTTAGTCATCTGTTGCTTCTTTAGGCTTCTATTCTGCTCAAGAGCGAGTGTGTCATGGATTAAGTAGAATTTTTTAAAGCCAGAAACCATGTATGCCTGGCGTTCTTCTATTGGGCACTATTTTGAGTGTTACTTAGAGCGATTCAAACTGTGTGTCAACCTCAAGTTCTTCTTTGAGTCCATGTAATTCTTTTTCTATGTTATTAATCTATTCAGCTATTATGTTATGTTATTTCTATTCTCATATTTTACTTTGAAATTGTGTTGCTTCCTTTACATCCACTTGTTGGAATGTTCTCGTTCATTCTCCAACAAATAGTAGAATTTGTTTTCATTATTTTGGAATATTCGGTTTTGATTGTGCTAATTGACCCTTTTTCGGTATCTTTGAAGTCACATATCGTTCGACAGAATCTTTATGTTTAATTGGTTGTCATTGTAGCTTGTTTAAAATCTGGATTGATCACTTTCAATGGGTAGTATAATGTCGCTATACAAAAATCAGAGTTTGATTATTAGCTGTGCTCCTATCACAAATGTGATCTGGTATAATCAAATAAGCTAGAAAAAAAAATCAAACACTCTGATTTTAAGCTTACTAAGTTTTAACTTTGTAAAAGTCCAACTTTTCACTTTTTTCTACACCTTTTGAGTTTAAATGTTCATTTATTTTATACTTAAACTGCTTCTTCGTGCAAGGTTTGGCTTATAAACGATACTACTGTTCATTTGTTTGAACCCGAGTCATTTTAGAATATTCCAATATCACCGATATTTGCTCACCGTTCGACTTATATTATAAACTAATTTAAACATCCCTATCTGTCACTTTTTGCTTTACGGCTTTTTCTCATAAAAGTTCCACTTAAGTGATCGGGGGACCGAAAGAAGAAATGTCATTACTAAAAGTTATCTTCATATTCTTATGAAAATTTCAGGCTTTCTTTTGGGAGTGATACGTTCTTTATATATATATATATATATATATATATATATATATATATATATATATATATATATATATATATAGCCTTGGCCAAAATTATGGAGCACCAATGAAAAATCGAAATTATGATTCAAACTTATATATTTAAATGTTAAAAATTTTGAAGTAAACATTAATAACAACAATCAATATGTGGTATGTCCTCCTTTTGCTTAATAACAGCTTTTATTCGTTTTTGCATATAATTGACTAAGTTGTTGCAGGTGGTAGGATCTATTTTCTGCTACGCTTCATGAAGTTTGGTCTCTAATTCTTTTTTTGATGAACATTTGTGCATTCTCACTCTTTTCGCTGAATGGGACCACAAAGTTTCAATGGGATTTAGGTCTGGGAATTGAGGGGCCACTTCATCACTGTCCCTTTTTTCTCAAACCAACCTATAGAAACTTTTGACGTATGGCATGGAGCATTGTCTTGTTGGAAGATTACATAACTTGGAATGTTATTATTAAATATTTTAGTCAAAGAGGTTAGGTAAACCTGGTCTAGCATTTTAGTATAAATTGTGGAGTTAATTCCGTCCACACATGTGTATAACATTCCAGTGCCTGAAGAAGCCATGCAGCCTCGAACCATTACGCTTCCTTCTCCAAATTTTACAGTTGGAACCACACAATCAGGATGAAATGCTTCTCCATCCCTACGGCAAACATAAACCGCTCTAGGGGTGTCAAAAATCTGATGAAAAAAAAAAGAATTAGTTACAATTTTTGAATAAATGTTATGTATGTGTATTCACATAAAAAATTCAATTATTACATCCAATGTCTAGAAAATAGAAGCTGTTAATTTACCTCAAAGTTACTTTCGTCAGAACAAACAATTTTGCCCCAATCATCAGGTGTCCAATTTTCATGGTTTTTTTTTTTTTTTTTTGCAAATTCCAGTCGTTTTTTCTTGTTGGCCTGAGACAAGTATGGCTTCTTCCTGGCTTTGCATCCTTTTAATACCACTTCTAATAACCTTCTTCTCATTGTTCGAGCTGATATGTTTTTTGTTTGCACCCTCTCTAAGTTCAGCAACAAGCTCTGAAGAACTTTTCCTCCTATCTGCAAGGGGTAATCTTTTCAAAGATCTGTCTTCCCTGGTGGGTGTAGACTTTTTACAGCCTTGTCCTTTTCTGTTTTTGAAAGATATAGTTTCATTGCAAATACCCTTGGGAAAGGTATGAACCCCCTTATCCTCCCAGCTATGGGTTAAATAGTACCACTACTGTTCTTCTAGGAGAGTTGCTTTCATTGAATAACCTACAAAGGTTGATATGCCATTAAAACAAAGAAACCAAACTAAATTTTACTTCTATAGTACAGCAGGATGTTTAAAGATATTTAGGAAAAAGCAAAAAAAAAAAAATCAGCATATTAACGAAGTAAACGAATTTGGAAAGTAAAAGGCATATCTTAACCTTAATATCCACTCAATTTTTGAGTCTTCTCCCATAGTTACGCTTATATTCCAAAATAATTTAAACATTACTGCAGGTCGTATATTACTATTATTATTACAAAATAAACAAAAAGGATAAGACAAAAAAGAACACTTATTTCATGCTTTCTATCTTTTTATTGTTCTCAACTGGTGTTGACCACTGGTCACCACCATATAAATGTTTTTTTGTGAAAAATCTTTTTCGAAAGTTTTCTTTAATATCTTTTAAAGATTTAATTGGCTATGAGAGAAACGGCGAAATATACTGGTTACTAGAATATCTACGTGTTGAAATGAAGATTATTTTTGTATTATGTATGTATGTATGCATTCATTTTTCTTTGAATTTTAAGAGAAATACTTCCTTTTGCTGACTTTCGCGCATTGTCTTTTCTTAGATTTTTGCAAGAATTTAAAAATAGGTTTGATTTAACAAATCTGTACTCTTTTGAGACTTACGTTTTCGATGTGAGGACATTAGAAGAGAATGGACAGCTATTGAGGAAAAAAACAGGAGGCAAATTTGCAGTTAAACTTCCAAAAGCATATTTTCTAGATGGAGATATCCTCAGAATTTTACCAAACTGTCGCTGGTATTAGTTTATTTTCATAGAGTTTTACTGGAGAGTCACCAGATTCTAGAATTCGATTGGGAATTCTGCCCTTTAAATGTTTGGTTTGGTTTCTTTGTTCAATGGCATATCAACCTTTGTAGGTTATTTAATGCCAAAGCTATTCTCCTAGAAGAACAATAGTGGTACTATTTAACCCAAAGCTGGGAGGATAAGGGGGTTCATACCTTTCCCAAGGGTATTTGCCAAAAAGTGAACGTAACAGCGCGACTGGAGTACGAACTCGCGTACTACGATTCCGCAGTCCATCGCTTTAACAATTACACCACTCGGACACCCCCCGCTGCCCTTTAAAGTGTTTTAAATAAAGATAATGCTTAGGTATTGAAACGTCATAAAAAAATTCCATAATATTGATGATCTTGAAAGGAAATTAAGTTTTGTAGATAGAAATTACTGCTGAGTTGCTAAGCAGTAAGAGACATATTAGTTGCAGCTTCATCAAATCCCTTACTTCAAAAAATCAATCTTTCTCATTTAATTGAATCTGATTTTGCAGTGTGTTTAATTGAAATGGGGAAATGAATACAATAGGTTACCTAAACATGTAACTGTTTAAAATACTCCTGAAATTCTTATAGGAAACATCAAGAAAATGGACACAAAAAACAGCAAACCGAAGTCAAAATGTTATTTCTATACCAAAATCGGTAATATCTGTTCTACTATTGGTACAAGAAGAATTAAATAAACCTTTCTATTCAGTCAAATTTATATATGAGTTGCTAAGCTTAATGACGAAGAATAAGTTTGATTCTTCGATAGAAATGATGATATTTTCTTCGCTGTTGTATTACTGCTAACATAAAGTATAAGGTTGTTAAATGACAATTAAAATAGAATTTTACCTTGCTAGTCAACCATTAAATGACTAACCTCATCATCATATGTGCATTCTTTGATCGAGTAACTTGATAACAATTTTCTTATGAATGGTAAAATAGATTCAAGTAATTAGTACAGAAAGTCAACAGAGTACCTTTAGTTGTTTATGAAATTTACAAAAAAAAAAACTAATTTTGATAAGTGTACTGATATCGTTAGCTTATCTGATAACAGTAAAGAAGCTGCCACAAATACATTTCATTTTATGCTTAACAGTGTATTCTTACAGTATAAGAATATTGTGTATAGTAAGCCAGCTTAATTTCTACACACTGTTAATCTATTTCAAATAGTTGAACGTATAATAATAATAATTTGTGAGGAGGATTGGTTGGTTGGTTGGGTTTTATGGCATATCAACCTTTGTAGTTTATTTAACGCCAAATCAAATTTTATATAAATAATAAGTTCTATTTAAAACAATTCAGTTTACTGTGAGTACACAGTTTTATTGTCAAAAACATTTCTATTTCAAACTATTCGGTTTATTCAAACAGTTATAAATAACAATTCAGTTTAGTGTAAATACAGTTTCAATGTCAAAAACAGTTCAATTTCAAACAATTCAGTTATGCATAAGCACGCAGTTTCAATGTAAGTACAGTTTAATTGTGAAAAACAATTCTGTTTCTAGCTTTCTAGTTTAGTCAAGCAGTTCTAATTCAGCTAATTCAGTTTAGTATAAGTACAGATTTAGTTTACACTCAGTTAAATGTCAAAACAGTTCTATGTTAAACGATTCAGTTTGGTGTAAATAGAGTTTCAATGTGAAATCAGTTATATTTCAAATAATTCAGTTTAGCTTAAGCACACAGTTTAAATATAAGTACAGTTTAATTGTTATAAACATTTTATTTCAATCTATTCAGTTTAATCAAACAATTCAGTTTAGCATAAGTATGCCGTTAGTTCTATTTAACACATAGATAGGGTCCTATCAGGTGCTACCACGCCGAGCCAGAGTGGACCTGGGAGCAATGGCAATGAAGGGGTGCTCCGTATTCCCCAAAGTCCCAGCATTACTGGGGCCTCACCATCAGACTGTTTAGTGTCATATCCAGGACACTCATTGGTTTAGTTACCTCTCCGCAGAGGTGCAGTCGGTGTATTCTACAGCCCCAGCCGACTGGGCAATACAGAGTTAAATGTCAAAACAGTTTTATTTCAAATAATTCAGTTTAGCATAGGTACACAGTTAGACGTCAAAACAGTTCTATTTCGAGCAATTCAGTTTAACATAAGTATGCAGTTTAAATGTCAAACAGTTCTATTTCAAACAATTCAATTTAGATTAAATACGAAGTTTAAATGCAAAAATCAGTATTATGAAGGTAGCACGGTTTAGTTCTATTTAACTCATTGATAGGACCCTTATCAGGTGCTACCACTCTGGGCCAGAGTGGGCCTGGAAGCGATGGCAATGAAGGGGTACTCCGCATTCCCGAAAGCTCCAGCATTGCTAGAACCTCACCATCAGATCGTTTAGTGTCATATATCCAGGACACTCGTTGGGGGGGGGGGTTCTACCCCTCTGCCGAGAAGCAGTCGGTGTATTCTACAGTCCAAGCCGACTTGGCAATTGTGATGAGGAGATATGCTTTCAAGTATTACCAATCATATCAGATAATAATGCTATAAATACATTTAAAAAAAAAAACCTATATCTTTCTTTACTACATCATGAAAGTCAAATCTGAAGAAAACAAAACTGAAAAAATTAAAATGAATCAGTTGTATACAGCTAAATAAAAAAAGATGCAAGTATATGCATGCTGTTCTGGAAACTTTGTCATAATAGAAATAATCAACTACATAGTATCCAAAGTGCGCTATTTTGCACCTTACAGACTCATATTTCTGGAATCTCGGTCAATTTTGAAATATTGTAATAATTTGACCTCAAAGGCATTTTCCCCTTCTAATCTTGAAAGGCACAATGTTAACCTAGGTCAGCAAAATTTTAATTAGTACTCTTATCAGGAATTATTGACCTTAGGAAAACACAATTTTTGCTTAATTTAGCAGAATATATGAACATATCTTATATTTGGTGGATCACGATGAATTTGAAAACACCAAAGAAAAGTTTTCAAATCGAATAAATACTCTAATCCACTGAGAGTAAATTAAGAAAATATTGCATTTTTCTCTGAGTTCTGTGACTGCTTAGAGTCGTGTAATAGAATTTCTGGAAGAAATAGCAAATTAACAAAGGACACCTTAACTGCTTAGTGTCATACAATCTTTGCATTTCAAGACCAAGAACTGCATAGAAGAATATAAAATACCATGCAAATATCAAATCGATTTCTTGGCAGCAAGGTTTGGTCAGTACCAGCGACTTAGTGGGGATCAATGTAATATCTCGATATAGCAAGTGTTTGAGTGTGAAAAAAATCAGAATGCTATCGGTTTTAAAACTGAGTTTACCACTTAATCAACAATGCATTACAATTGGTGTACGAGAAGTATACTTGAATGAAATGAAGGAGGAGCTAGATGTGCATAAATATAGAATTGGTCATAACTTTCTGTTATTCTATACTTACCAAGATATTACTGTTATGTGCTTTTTAAGAAAATTAAATTCAATACTTGCAAAAATTCAATATCTTGTAGAGATATTGTGAAAAAAATGCCTGATATAAACAGTTATTTTCAGGGGATTAATTGAGTTTCTCTCTTATATCCTAATTATATACCAACAATTTTTTTTCTATGTAGTAATGTCGTCAATGGTAAACTGATAAAAGTTTAATCTTTTTTTCTTTTATTAAAGCAAAAGAAATTAGCAATGTACATAACATTGAATGTTTTGGCAGCTTATAAGCTTCTTTTTAATGTTGAAACTTGTGATGAGGGTCACAGTATAGAACAAATTGAAATAATATTTGTCCGGAGCTGTATAAATGCTTTCTTAAATCATTTTACCTATGGAAAATAATAATGTATCTTGCAACATGTTAAGCAAAAACACGTAAAAAAAAAACCCAAAAAACATTCAGGTATATTTTATATCTGTTAACATACTTTTCTCAAAGTATTGATTTTTAAATTCATTGTTTGTATCTATTTTTTTGCTTGTTTATATTTAATATATTTGTTTCTAAATTATTTTGATTTTTATTATCATTTACTTGTAATTTTTGGTTTGTTTATTTTTATGATTATTATTGTTTCCTAATTCATAAATCAGTTTTTCTTTATTAGAGTTATAATCAATTAATTACTGAATAAGAACTTTATAATATTGTAGCTTTATTGAATAATTATCAAAATCTCAGTTAGAAGGCTAAATTGAAATAATATTGATTATAATCTAAAAAACAGTTTTCAAATTATAACAGTTAAAATAATGATCGAATTTAAGTTTTTGAAATTAAATGAAACAACGTAAAATTTGGGCTTTTCAATTCAACATGGCATTAAGCAACAATATTTTTCATCTTATTTGTTGTTTCTTTAAAGAATCAAAAAAAATGTTTAGCAAAAATACCAACCATGTTTGTTCCCTTTTTGAATGTAATATTAAAAAGTTTGCTATAACCTCTCTGAATTGGTGACCTCTTGGTGTAATGGTTAAAGCGCTGGACTGCAAAAGCGTAGTAAGCAAGCTTGAACTGCAGTCCTGCTATTATATTCACTTCAGAAAAATACCATTGGGAAAGTTATCAACTCTCTTATCCTCCTAGCTGTGGTTTAAATAGTCCCATTACAGTTCTTCTTGAAGAATGTCTTTGGCATTAAATAACCTACGAAGATTGATATGCCATGAAACCAAAACCTCTCATTTTTTTTTGGTATACAATCATTCATCATCAACATAATGTAATGATTACTTCCTGTTTCACTAACTTAATGGATTAACTGCGCATGAGTCTCGATCTGTGCTTGGCTGCCCTCTACAAAATTGCTTTGTGTCGCATTCTGGTTTGGTGGGAAGTCAGTTAAATACCAACATTATAATTACTTTTGTGACGTGACGTTACAGCAGAGTAGGCCTTGTCTTTCGGTGATCTTACCATGACTCAAAGAGGACATGTAACACACGGCCAAAATATTCAGATGCATAAAACGTTCATAATGTTCATAAAAATAGAATTTTCATACGCATAGGAATCAGAAAAGCACGAAACACTGACGACTCTCTTGGTACAGGTACGAAGATTTTATTACCTTCTTTAAGTTTAGGTTTTCGACGCAAGGAGAGAGAGACATCATTTTTCTATGCTGTTTATTCATCGTCAGCTTTCAACTCACTGACTCAACCAACGCACGTGCGCACCCCGCAATCCATAACTGGACCGGCCTCACCCAGGTCCAAAAATCAACTCGCTTTGTCTAAGTCCAAATCTCAACTCCCTGCTTTTATTCAAAATCACTAAGAATCCCAGCCCATCGCTTCCGGTCGTGATGTCATTCACATCCCCACTCCTATTCCCTATCTGGGTTTTTTATTGTGACATCTGTGATTGTCACATCCCTGCACTCAATGTGTGCACCTAACTAACCCATGCTCTAAGCCGAAAGGTTCTAAGTCTAACTAAACCGAAAGATAAGATATATAAAACGAAAAATGATAATATAGAAAAGATCTTTTCCACAATTATATAATAGACATAACAACTCTTTCAATGATCACAGTTCTGTTCTCCGAACTTTGTTTACTGTGGCTATCTTAAGTAAACTTCATTAATACACTGACCTACAAAAACATCTCCAAGTAGTCTGCAGATACTGAAAGGCTATTTGTTATGTGAATCAGTCCCGTGTCACCTTTATCAGCATCATTAATAACGAGTACAAGTTAGAGATTTTTTTACATTTTCTTTCTTTTCTCCCAGAGAATCCATCTAAGTGATTGTCACAATGTACTTCTCTCGATACACTGCTAAGCCTAGAAATTATTTCATTCATTTTACAATTATAGTGAAAACCATGCATTTACGAAGTTGTACTTTGACACATTCACGGCAATCTTTCTAGTTTTTAGCTGGTAATTTATTCTAATTGTTACTTATAGATGCCGCCTTTTGGCTATTTTCTGCTTACCCATTGCATTTCAATGAAGCTTTATTCTTTAGCAAAGAGTCTTGGCTCTTTTTATGCATATGTGGATAGGTCTTTGGGGATTTAAGTTTATGCGTGTACATATGTGCATATGATAATTATTCAACTTCAAGCCAACCTTTTTGTATGTACGTATGTATGTATGTATGTATGTGTTTATAACTTTACAGTGTTTATTTTTCTTTCTTATGTTTATCTTACCAGGATTCAACGTCTTTCTTTCTTTCTTTCTTTCTTATTTTGTTCGCTCTTTTCTTAAGTTTTCTCTCTTATTCATACTTCCGTCTCGCTTTTCTTAGTTTAAAATTAAAAATCGTTTCTCGTTATTTCGACTGCATTTTGATCGACGTCTATTACTCTTCCTTTCAAAACACATGCTGTCCTCAAATTGATGGTTCGTTAATTTTTGTTCTTTTTCTCCCTTTCTTCATCATCGTTGTACAAGAGCTGCAAAAATCTCTTACTCCGATATTCAATTTTTACCTCTTGTACTATCAGTACCAGAGGAAATTCCATCTTTTTTTAAAACAATCCTATTTTGGTAAATGGCCTAATTAAATTAAAATAATTATGCGTAAAAAGATTTTCTCCTATTATACATTACTTATCATTCCGATTAGCAGAACAATAATAGAGTTCTTCACTTTTTCTTTTTGTTGTCTCTCAAAGTCTCTCTCTCTCTCTCTCTCTCTCTCTCTCTCTCTCTCTCTCTCTCTCTTGCCTTCCGTTCTTTTACCCCCCTTCTTTATTACCGGCCTTCATTCCTCTCAGTTCACAGAAGCACATAGTAAACATTTCTTTCTTTCTTTCTTTCTTTCTTTCTTAATATATCTACTTGCTTTTTTTCTCTGATGTATAGAAAGCCATTTTCTTCCGTTTCATTCCTCAAAGTAAAAACGAAACGATCTATCATTTGTCCACAAAAGAGTGACACCAAAAAACAAAATTAATCGTTTAGTCTTTTGAATAATGAAATATAACAAAAATATATTTTTCAAGTATTTCTGAATAACGATATCTTGTAGATGGCCATCATTTATATGAAGACAACGTCGCAAACTAAGTCGATCACTTTGCTTAAATTTGCTTAAGGTTCTGGTGATTAATGCTCTTATATCTTCATGACTATAATTCTTGAGCAGTTGTAAATGTCTTGGGATTATTCACACCTACATGCTGTTTTAAATAACCCTACAAAAAGAAGTCGGATAGACAAAGCCGACGAATGGGAAGGCATTTGAATCCTGAATTTCTTTAAATTATTCTGCCATCGAAAATCCCTTAATCTTGAAATCATTAACCTCCCTAATTAATAGTAAATTTCTATTATTTTGATTTGTTCTTTCACATTGTAATTCAACATTTTTAACTTGCTTGAGTTACATACAATGTCTGAAAAATTATATTGCACTAAGTTAAAAACCAAAAAAAGTTATGAATTTTATAAAGTTTCTGTATTTTATGGTCGACCCTCTAAAAAGTGTTTAGAATGATCACTTAGAGATTTGTGACTCTAATGTATATTACGTTCACGCATTTTCTGCAAAATATTGTCTCATGTTATGTTTTCGTCATACGTTCCCTGGTCACAAAAGCAAATACTTTGAGAAAAATATTGATATTTTCTATTTTTTTAGGCCTTCGCAATTTAGAAATCACAAGCAGAGCACAAGAACACGGAAAACAATTTTTTCACGCTGTGTTTTAGATGATTAATTTTAGCAATTATTTTCTTCACCTGAATTTTGGTTTGATTTTTTTTCTGGGCCACTCACTTGGGCCTTTTTCGCTTCAATAGTGAGGGAAAACACGTATCTGGAAAAAAATAAACCCTTTTTCAAGATTTTTGACTCATGAAAATCTGCTCTTTGTTTTCAGCTGCTCTGACCAGTTGACTACAACAGCAATGTCAACGAAAGCGTCAAAATAATAGTTAAGGAATTAAGCCACACTCACGTCTCGGATTCCTCGATTTGATGGTTGGTTGGTTGGTTTTATAGCATAAACACTTTGTAGGTTCTTTAATGCAAATGTCAAAACAGTTTTATTTCAAACAATTCCGTTTAGCGTAAGTACGATTTCAATGTCAAAAACACTTCTATTTCAAATAATTCAGTTTAGCATGAGTACAGTTTAGTTTTATTCAACCCATAGATAGGACACTATTAGGTGCTACCACTCCGGGCCAGAGTTGACCGGGGAACGATGGCAATGAAAGTATACTCCGCATTTCCCAAAGCTCCTGCATTACTGGATCAGATTGTTTAGTGTCATTGTGTGTGTGTGTGGGGGGGTTCACCCCTCTCCAGAGGTGCATTCAATGTATTCTACAGCACCCTGGCTGGGTAACTGTCGATTTGAGATAAACCTGAGAGTGTTTGTTGTTATTATTTCAACGCACTCTTATTAACAACATGTTTATATTCAAAGATGAAGATTGCCAATCAATATTATTAATATCTTTCTCCCAAGGAGTTATTCAAATCATCTGTTACTGATGGTTTACACTGGAGATACAGAACGGACCACTAGCTCTCCAGAACACTTCTGATTATTCTCGCTAACTTTAGCCGACCTTGATGGTCTCTATTCCTCTTCCGATCCCCATTCCACCCAGTCTCTTTTCCAGTTGGTGGGGAGACTGTTACAAAGTTTCCAACCACGGAGGGTAAAGTCCGTGTCAAGTTAATGTTCTGCATTTTCTTGGATATATTTTGGTTTAAACACTTAATATTCATCAGATTGTTAAACATTTTGATCTCTTAAACAATTCCCAGATGGTCGAATTTCCTATCCAGTCAAGCCTATTCTTAATCGTGTGAATTTCAGTGACGAAGCTTGAGGATTTCTATCATTCAGGGTTTTCGGACAATTCACTTCCTTTTTATTGTTATAACCAAAAGAGTTCAGCCGATATGTCCAACTCCTATGATCCATATAAGAAGGGAATAGTCTATTGCTTACAACATAAAGCAAAAGCCATTAGTAGTGATAGGGATGCATATCAAGAAGAAATGATTAGTTTATGAAACAACCTCCATCGTAACATCTCCCCAGAGTGCATAACATCGGCTCCAAAAACCTGGATAGAAAGACAGAAAACGATAATCAAGAACTCACCACAGTATGTATGTCCTATTTCAAAGCTCTAGCCGAAAGGATCCAAAATAAATGTAGTCCGCACGACATCAGGACAATATTCACAAGTAGTTCAGCTCTCCGGAGGTATCTCTTCTACGTCAAGCCACCAACAGCAGTAAACACAACCAAGAACTCTGCGTACTCAATCCCTTGTGTTAGTAGTAAAGTATACAAAGACGATACATGCTACCCACTAAAAATAAATCTTGAAGAACATCTAAAAGGTGTAGTACGAGGTGAAATTGTAAAGTCGGAGAATATATGGAAGAAAAAAGGGAAACCATCTGCCTTATGGGATGAAGTTAAAATAATTGAGAATCGAGATGAACACTGGAGAATTAAACGCCTTAAGAAATCAGCACGTATATTAGGCTACAGTGACCTGTTAAGTTGACCAAGTATAGAGATGAATACAGTATGGGCACCAGTAAGCAACAAGTTTAGATAAGAAATGAAATCAGAATATGAGGTCAGGTAAAGGAAAATCATGCATAATAATAGTAATCATAGTGATATAACAACATTAAGTTCATAAGCCCCCAAAATTAAGTTTAAATTGTCCAGCAGGACACATAGCGTAATAATTATAGGCGTTGTTTCCCTAAACTTCTTAAGAGACAATCATCTGGAAGTTGCAGTTTCAATTCTGATTGCAGGCAGGTAACAATACAGGAATACTTAGCACTTAAACCCAGTTATAGTTAACGGAATCAGAACAAGTGAGCTCCGTTGATTAAATAAAGGACGTGGCTGGAAGTTCCGTGTAGGCTCCTAAGTTCGTCAAGCACCTGAAGAAAGCTGGAGGACATATCGGCCGAAACATTGTGAATATAACAATAAAGACAAGAGTCTGAAAAAACCTATGAAAAAACCTATTATTGTTATCCACAAACTATTTACAAGAAGTATATATATATATATGTATAATCATCTCGTCCCACGAGGACGGATTTACCTGAATCTCCTTCTCTATCGTCAATCGCATTCGGCTGGTCCTCAAGACTACATCCTGTGTATCTACAAAGCTTTTGTAGATAGGTTCTAACCGGACGTCCAACAGCTGCTTGTCTGTTTGAAGGAGTCTACAGGAGAACGTCGCTAATGAGCTCGTCCAGCATATCTTGTTCTTTTGATTTGAATGGTTATAGAGATAGTTAATTGACTGTATAACTGCTGTTTTGTGGTAAGTTGATTCCATTTGTTCAATATGGTTCGTAGCATTCTTCTGCAATCGCCATCAAGCTTTTTCTCCATACGTTTACTCAGCGTCCATATGGTACATCCATATAATAGTATGGACACGACTGCTGCCTGCGTGGAAAAAAATTGCGTTTAATTTTATCGGATAGATCTGACTCCGATAGTCTATTGATAGCTTACAACGCCTTTGCTAGTCGCGTAATGATGTCATTTTCAGTAGATGAGTCGCTGCTCCAGAGGTAAGTGAATTTCACCACTAGTTTCAAGGAGCTAGCCGTTAGGGTGGAGATGTCTCTTGTTTGATTTTGATTGAAGCACACGTACACTGGTTTGTCTGCATTTTTTCTTTTGAGGTTAATAGAATTCACGTGATAATTGAGGAAAAACATAGAAATTAAGTTAGGTTTTACTTTATTGTTTTATGGCTTATCAACTTTTGTAAGATATTTTGTATGTATGTATACATGTATATATGTATATGTGTGTGTGTGTGTTTGTGTGGTACAATATTTATCGTCGTTGGAAATGAACCTGGCAAATAGAGTTCAAATGTTTGATGAGGTTATCTACATTTGATATAGCGCTAATATACTTGGGAAAGGTATGAATCTAACTATTTACACTTAAGCTCTGGGCAAATTGTAGGGCAGACTGGACTCTTTAACTTTGGTATGGCCACTGGTCAAGAAAAAAAAATTCTGAATTCAAACCAGTAAAACTTAGCTTAAAAATTTACTTTGTGTTACATCTTGCATCTTGCGCTTGCAAATTAGTTGGGATATATATATATATATATATATATATATATATATATATATATAATACTATATGCATGTATCATATATTAAATGTATATATTTTATGAATACATCATACATTGTGAATATAGATAATACATGCATTATCTTATATATTATATGCATCATCATCATCATCATGTCGTGCTGGTAGCACGGATATCCCTGACCCTCTGTCGCCACTCCTCCCTATCGTTCATCGCCCTAGGCAGGTCTTCAGGACATCATCATGTTAAAACATATATATATATATATATATAGTCATCCACAGACAGACTGTTTCGTTCTATCGGAACTCTTCAGTGTGGCTAGACACGCAGGACGCTCGAAGCCGGGATCGAAACCAGTCCAGCTTTACGTTAGACTGTGATTCCGACCACTACTACAGATATAAATGTGTATATGGAAGGATTCTCTCTGGCGCAGTGGTTAACCTGCTGGACTGTCACATTTGAAATCCAGCCTCACTATTACGTTCTTTTGAGTTAATATCTTTAAAAAAGGCCGTAAATCCCCTTTATCCTCCAGCTATAAGTTAAATAATACCACTACTGGGCCTCTCCAAGAATAGCTTTGACATTAAATAATCCACAATGGCTGATAGGTCATTAACATAAAGAAGGCAATATATATATTATGGGATATCAGCACTGGTATATTATCTAACACACACACATGCATATATATATATATATATAAAAGGAAGCATATATAATTTCATATATATATATTATATAATTACGGAATGATTTTTTATATTAATAATTTTTCGTTAATTATATTTCATCATTCAGTTTGGTTGGGCTTTGAACTGTTCGGATCTTAGTTCAGGTGCATAGCATTGGGTACAGTATAAGCTCGCGCGCCAAGGATATGACAATCACAATTGTCATAATAAATCCCAGATAGGAAATGTGGCAGGAGTGTGAATGACGTCATTCCCGTAAGCGATCTTCCAGGGAATTTGAAGATTTTGAAAAATACGTGAGTTGGGAGTTGACTTTGGGCCATGTAACCAGACAGTTAGGTTGTCTGCCTCCATGGCAGACAGTTGAAGTTGGGGTTCGACAAGTATGTTGAGAAGTTTGAATCCGACCATGGTGTTGAGAAATTGAGATTGGGCTACGAGATGTACCGAGCGTTTGGGTTTTGTTAGCATAGTATGATATGAAAGACTCTTAAGAATTGTGTCTCTTTCCTTGTGTCGACGAACCAAAGTCAGAAGTTAATAAATGGTTCGTACCTGAACTATACAGTCGCTAGTGTATTTGTTTGGTACAGTGTTTTGCATTTGTAAATGTGTTGTATCACAGTTGTGACTGAGATGATGATCGTGGGTATACAACATATATATATATATGTGTGTGTGTGTGTGTGTGTGTGTTGTAATGCTTTATTGTGGTTGGGCATGGCGAACAGTGTTCAAATCCTGGAAGAGGTTATATGCATTTCACATAGGGTTAATATACTTGAGAAACGTATAAATCTTACTACTCTTATATATATATATATATATATATATATATATATATATATATATATATCGTAACCTAACTAAAAAAAATCTTTTTCGATCAGTATGCTTAAAATGCACGACTGTAAAGAATACAAAAATTCCAGTCCACTTTGCAAAGTAATGACAATTCAATTGGTTCTGTTCACGCGCCGAAGGTGATTTATTTTTTAACAATTCGAATTTACAGTGTAAGGGATAGAGCTATTGAAAGCTAATTAGAAAACTTCACTTCTTTACTTTAATAGAAATGTCAATATTATAAACTGGTAACCCAGTGGGTTATACGAGACATCTAGTACTCTAGTTTAAGCTTTTAAATTTTCGAAAACTTTGGTGTGAATTTAATGCCATTTTTTGCCTAATGAGTTGTAAATTAATAATTTTGATAAATGCCTATGAATATGGTTAATTATAAAGCAGACATATTGAAGACTACTTAGTGCACGAATGTATTCAACAGAACAAAGTAGGAAGCCCTAATCTATATAGAGAAATTACTTTCCTTAAAAGTTTTCATTTCAGTCCTTTTGCATATGAACACGAATTAATAGCGCTTAAGGCTAAACGTTATGCTAAACAAATTACCCAAATCTACTTGGTTGGCTTCGTAATATATTTCAACAATGGACATTTAGAACATTAGGTTACAATCGAAATCAATGACAGATTCATATAAATTTCAATAATCAGCTCATGTGAATTCTTCCAAACTTTAGCTGGGTCATTACTACTGTGTGGTTATAACTTGTGCTCTAATGTAGTGCTTGAAGAAAACGTTACATGGGAACTACACAAGGATACTGTTTTGAAGAAATCTTGAAAGTAGCGCACTACAAACAACAGCTGTACGGTCACTTCCATCCTACAAACCACCCAAATTAGATGATTAAAATATTCTGAGCACTACCGGAAAAGAAAGGACGAACACAGAAGATACGTTTTCCTATGGACTCCCACATGTGGGTACACCAGTGTTTGTTAATCAGTAAAAACTTACATTAAGCGTCTCTGGAAGTGTTCGTGACGTAATGGTTATCATTGTTTGGGAATAGACATGGTGACTCGAGTTCAAATCCAGGATGAGGATGTTTGCATTTCATATCATGCTAATATCCTTAGGAAAGGTATGATTCCTTAATTTTTCCTTCCAGCACTAGGTAAATAATCGGACCGGCTAGGTTATTTAACTATTGTATAGCTCACGGTCTATGAGAAAGAAAACTGAATTTAGATCTGTTAAAATGCAAGTCTTGCCGGCTTATGCTGCTGAGTGGTACCCACTCCAAAGAGTGCCCTAGATAGGATATTAATTATCTGATGATGAGGCTCCAGTCCTGGAGGTTTGGGAAATATGAATAACCCATTCACTGATATTAATGCCCTTGTCTAATCTGTCCTGGAGTGGTAGCATCTGATAGGGTCCTATCTATGGACTAAATATACCTTTTTGACATTTAAACTGAGTGCAGACAAATGACTTGTATTAAATAGAATTGTTAGAAGTAGAACTGTGAGGAAACAAATGACTGCTTTTTAATCTAATTGTTTGTGATTGATAGGAAAGCTTGAAACTATTTAACTGAGTGCCCAAATTGAATTGTTTGTGTGTAATATCGTTGCCGGAAATCATTTATCAGTGTGTAAATAAACTATTTATGTTAAATGGTTTTAAATATTGTTATCAACGTAAATCTAAACAACTCATTAACACAAAATATAACTATTCATATAAGATTATTTGGAATCATTTAACTGTGTGCAAAAAATAGTAATAATTGTTTGCAAATAAATTAGCTCTGACCCATTTAAAAATAAGATTACCAACAAACTATTCACTTACCAATTGTATGAATAACCATTTAACTGAATCTAAACAAATGAGCACTGGCTTGTTTTAAATTGTTATATACAAACTCTGTGTTTACGAATTACAGAAAATGTGTAAAGAAGATTTGGCATTAATTAACCGACAGGAGTTGATATGCCATTAAACCCAACTAAACCAAACCCAATATGTTAAACTCCATTTAAAGAAGACTTTGTATCATATTCTGCTCGTATGGAGAGAATGGTTAATCTATACATTAAGCATTTATGTGTTTTGATAGGATACCGTTTAGAGGTCTTGCCAAAAACAGTAGCAGAGAGAGAGAGAGAGAGATAGAGTGAGTGAATGAGTGAGAGAGAGAGACAGAGAGATAAAGAAAGACCAAGAGAGAGAGAGAGAGAGAGAGAGAGAGAAAGAGTGGATGTGTGAGTGAGAGAGATAGAGAAAGAAAGAAAGACCGATTGAGAGAGACAAAGAGAATGAAGGAGAGAGTGAGAGAGAGAAAGACACAGAGAGAGAGAGAGAGAGAGAGAAAGAGTGAATAAGTGAGAGAGAGAGAGAAAGACATAGAGAGAGAAAGGGTGAATGCGTGAGTGAGAGAGAAAGAAAGACCGAGAGAGAGAGAGAGAGAGAGAGAGAGAGAGAGAGAGAGAGAGTCAAAAGACTCCTTGCTTTCTAGACGTTTTGACGAAAATGAATCAATCATATCATTCACATAGATGCTTTAGTAAATATGATTCGTTTCATAGTATTGCATCGTTGGATCTTGAAGATAGTTGTCAGTCACAAAAACAAAGATGGAAAGATGACGGCGAGTTGACAAAAAAAAAAAAAAAAAAGAAAATGTCAGACACGTGTTCCAAGAAAAATACCATTCACTTTCTCGGTGTGTTTTATCATCCCTACCGGAAAAGCCTAAAAAACAGAGACATCAAGTAATATAATGGTGGGAATTCGATGAAGGACAAATTCTATTGTAACCTGAATCAGAGCCTTCAACCTATGGAACGCAAGCAGTGGAGTGTCTTATCAGCTCCAAAGTTTGGGTTCTTTACTTGACTTTATTGACTGGCAGAGGACAAGTAATTTCTTTGATTGTTTTCCGACCGTCAATATCTTAATTGATCAACTCATTTTTTTGAAAAATTACCAACGGTCAGGTGACCGTTGTTAATTTTCAACTACAAAATGAATAAGGTAAATTTTGCTTTTAAATTTGGAAATATGAAGCACTGTTTACAAATGAACCTTGTTCAAGAAAATCAACCATGATATGTCATAAAACTGGTGACCGACAACATTGGGTCGATCACGAGAACTTACTCCCAATGTTATCTGTTACCAATATTACCGAGTATTCAGATTTCGAGTTTCATCATCGGATGCAGTTTTGTGTCATACACTAGACACCCCTTTTGGTGTGTGCCTGTGTGTGTGTGTGGGGGGGGTCAATACCAAGTCTCGCCGACAGAGTGGAAAACCCGCGGTTTTCCGATCTTTACCTTATAAGAAAGCTAACAAAGCATTCGGCATCATTAAAATAGATCATTACAAAAGGCCTCCTATCCACATCAGCTTTAGGTTCCATTACTGTTCTTCTATAAAATAGATTTAACATTAACTAACCCACGATGGTTGATATGCCATTAGACAAAGAAAAGAAACCCACTTGTATGACCTACAGATAGTGTGAAGTATAAAAGGGGCATGTCTTGCATCAAAACTTGATCTGGACATTCACTGCAATTGATCACCCACCGTCCGTCGAAGACCCCATCTTGTCGCAAGTCATGAGGTCTATTGGGAAGGGGGGTTTGGATCCGCACAGCCTATTACTCAGCTAAATCTACTCGCGTGTACGCCGTTTATTCCAAGGAACTGCCACCATCTCTTAGGATGAACTACAATGCCGACATATGAAATCCTTAGCGTAAATGGAAGTTTTGGCGTATATGCTTAATCGATATAACAGGCCACCTTGTTAGTTGAATGAGATGTCAGGAACGTTTGCTTTAATTCAGACCCAGGGACAACCCGTTATTTCCAGGGCATAATCTACGCATAAGGTGCTGATTTACTGCCAACAGTCCGTGTTCTAAAACTATTCAAACCTACGATTTCGAATTCCGATTTTCAAGGTTGTCATGTATTTCAAACAAGCTTATGTGAGGCTTATTCAATAAATAAGGGTCATATTTTGAAAAAAAAAGAAAAATACTTTTTTTTCTGAATTTTTTGGGCCATAAAAACCAAACTGATATTAGGTGAGATAATACGAAAGTCATTAAATCAATAGGATAATTCTTACTTAAATATTTAGCAATATAAAACACTTAGTACAATTGAGTCGTTTTCAACAAACTCAAGAATGATGGGTCCCTTCATGTCCCGGATGACAGGCAGCCGACCTTCTTTACTGCTCTCTGCGCCCGGAACTTTTTCTTCTTCGGAGAGTCAATGCATTTCTATTAATTGGTTTGTCTTTTCGACTGATGCAAACTCAAGTTTAGCCCATTTGTAAACATTTTCTGACTTAAACATGTTTCTCCGTACACGTCACTCATTTTACTCTAAATTTCACATAGTTTGTACTTTTCAGCAAACGAACAATCTAATGGCAGATCTCTGTTCAAACTAGGATACTTTGTTTGATTTACCACTATTTCGAATAGACTCAAAAGGAATATTTTAACGTGATTAAGATAATTTTTGCTGTTAACCATTTCCAAACAATGCAGAGTTTATAATTATGAAAAAAAAATCTGAAAAAACATTAATTTGTTTTTATCAAAAGATCTCCTTGTTTATTATATAAACTGTTGTACTTCCTACATAATGGATTCGCCCTCTCCCATAGATACACGTCAACGAGAGCGTTAGACGGAGTTAACCAAGTCAATCCTAGAAGAGGGGATAGGAAGACAACCAACGGGGATTTTTTCTTTCGTTTCCCATTTTCTTTCAGTTTTTTTTTCTCCCATTCCCATCATATCCTTGTAAATAAAAATCATAATTGTAAATAAATTCATACATTTCCATTCGAGGTTTTTAAGTAGGTCTTTTTTCAAAGGGCAAATGTCGTATTTTGGTGATTGCAGCGCGCATGGTGAAGGATGATTATCTATATATTGTTCTGTTGAATCAGTCGGCGAATGTGGCTAGCTAGTACCCCATAGAAAATATAGAAAAGCATGACCGCTTCCTCTCCCCCACCCACAAAACCATAGAGCCTTGTCCTCACCATTTGTAAAAATGGAAATAAACGGAGTGAGTCAATCAGCGTGACACAGTCACGAGTGATACTATCTGCGTAGAGGACGGATAGTCTCTACCGCACTGGACTCTCAGCTACCTATCAACTAACTACTGTTTAACCTGGTTCACGTGAATCTTGTTTCTGTTACTTGAATATATATGTTTTTCTATCAACTTTTTTGCGTTCCTCGTGTCTTTCTTTTGTCAGGATCACAACATAAACTAATATGAAATACATGTCTACTTTGAAAATCGGAATTTAAAATCGTAGATTTAAACTGCACCAGAACACGAACTGATGGCATTAATTCAGCAGCCCATCTGCAGATTGAGCATTGGAAATACTGGGTTCTCTCTTATATCTCCAATTTATTCCCACAAAATCTACAAACTAAAATCTAAAGAAACAGTTAAATACAGCAAATTTTCGACTACAACACCCTTCTTTTTGCCATGAGTAACAACATTGTTTAATAATTTAAATAACTTCTTAGTAAATGTCCATTGTTATCGCAATACCTACAATGATCTTCGTATATATCGACTGTCGATCCGTTTCTACTGCAATATATAATCTTTTTCATTATACCAGTTATGGTTGTCCGTCTGTCCGTACAGGTAAGACTCTGCTTGTTATTTCATCTGATTTGTTGCGTGAGAGTTTTCGACACGTATATCACCTGACTTCAACAGCCGTGAAAGGTATTCGCTGTGGTTGGTAGTATTGTGGTAATTGGTACGCTGACACGTTGTACATTGTTTCACTCTTTATATGATTTGAAAGCTACATAGATGAACGTGGAAAGTAGTCCAAATCGGGAACGTATACTTCACGAGTTTGAACTGGGCCTTAACAGCGCGTAGATAGCAAAAATATTTGTTATGTAAAAGGGGAAGTTGCTGTGGATCGTAGTAGAGCAAACCAGATGGTTACAAAGACTGCAGACGGACTGTTAGAACCTCGACGACTTGGCAAGATCAGGTTTGCCTAAAATTTGAAGAATTATGCCAATTAGATACCATAATATTGCAGAAATTATGAATTAATTTAATATTCTGAATTATTATTGTTTTAAATTTTTTTTTTTTTTTTGCTGTAAGAGAAGACATTCGATTGTTCATAATAATGAAGCAGAAACCTGTCTCGGAACCAAGTGATCCTAATTTTTTTTCTAATCTTGCATATCTCATAGATTTGTCGGGCCATTTGAACATGCTAAACTTAAAGCTCCAGGGTCCAAAGCAGATTATCATGATGATGTATGACAGTGTGAAATCTTTGATGTGTAAACGCCTGTTGTGCGCCACTCAGCATGCAAGCGTTACCTTAACGCACTTCACAACCTTATAGTGATTAGGCAGGGTCAAAAGAGTGCTTGAAATAATGGCAGATGTAATATTCAACCTCGACAAAGTGTACGATGATGGTCTTCAATATTTGGAGAATATTAGAAAAGTAATTCATGCTTTTTTCAATTCCCATGACAGTTGATGTTGATAAACTTTCTGTAGATTTCCATCTGCAAATACTATCTCCGTCATTTCATGTTCCACAGCTTTTTAAAGCTCCCTAGCAAGGTTAAGGTATTTGTACTGCTTTTTCTTTTCTTTTTCTTTTTACGCTGTGATCTACAGAAAATGGCAGAATCATTGAGCTGATATTATTTTCTTTATAATTAATATTAAGTTTTTGTCCCGGAGTGAGGGATCTGTTTATAGGTCAAAACCCCAGATAATTTTATATGTCTCATTTTTAGGACGGATTTTAATTTGTGCATATGCCATTAATAAGTATTGTCAAATTTTAATTACTTGCAGAATTTCCAGTGGATCGCCAATCCTAACCATTTGTGTTAAGTTTTGAATCCTTTTTTTTTGTCTTGGTATAATTGTCACCTTCATGTGCCATAATTTTTTCATTTCTCTAGCAAGGTCAAGGTACTTATATCTCTTTTCACATTATTTCAGTTTTATTCTTTGGTCTGCCGAGCCAGCAAAGTCGACAATTTTGCAGATTTTCCTTTTTTTGTTGATTATTATAAGATCTGGTCGTCGGGCCGAGATTAGGTGATCCGTTAGTATATCAAAGTCCCACAGGAGTTTGTGAGTGTCATTTTCTAGGACAGGTGCTGGGTTGTGTTTATACCATTTAAATTTCTTGCACATTTCGCAGTGGATCACCTTGCCCACCCAGTCATGTCTAGCCTTGTACTCCTTCTGAGCCAATTTGCTGCATTCGCTTATTATGTGGTTGATGGTTTCATTTCTGTCACCGCATAGCCTGTACTTGCTATTTTATTGGGTCTTATCTATCCTTGCTTTGATATAATTGGTTCTTATGGCGCTGTTTTGTGCTGCCATTAGGAGAGATTCTGTTTCTCTCTTAAAGTTTCCTTTTCTTAACGATGTCCAGGTTTTGTAGTGCGAGATGTTGTTTATTCGTCGTTTAAAACGTCCGTGGAGTTGTTTTTCCTCCCATTTTTGTTTCCTAGTTTTTGTCATTCTGTTATCTATCGTGTTGTCAATATTGTTTCTGATGGCTGTAATCAGTCCTCCTTTTCTATGTAGTCTTCGAGTCGTTGTATGGATGCGTCAACGCTGTCTTCGATGCTAGCAAGATCTCTTCCTCCCTTTTTTCTAGATATATATAGTCTGTCCACGTCGTCTCTAGTATGTAACGCCTTGTGCATGGTCATTAGTTTTCTAGTTCTTTGGTCCATTTGTCTAAGTTCCTCTCTTGTCCACTTGAGAAAGGGTCCCGAGTATCTAACGAGGGTACAGCCCAAGTATTATCATTTGAGAGTTTTTCATATCAGCGTTAGCTGATGGTCTTTCACTGAGTTTAAGTGACTGCAAGTCTCCTTGAGTTTCCAGGACTCTTCTCAGTATTCTGGCCGATCTCAATAATGCCGTAGTTTTGATGGACTCCAATCGACCTCTTATTTTTAAGCCGTCTAGTCCCTTTATTAATCCTTTATTGACTGTACCAAGAGCACCAATTAAAATTGATTGAACATCCCAGCTAAGAGCTTACATGTAGTGGCTAATGAAGCTCCTGCCAATATAAGAAGCTGCAAACCGACCATCTAGTACTACGTCAAATTAAAATCATGTCCAACAAATCCGGCACAACATAAAGTTTTTCATCCTAAGTACAAAGAGCTATTCCAAAAGAATGAAAAAGCCATAAAACCCTTTGGCCTCCTGATGGAAACAGTCATTGGAGAAGCAGAAGTAGACCTAACAAAACAATCATACCGGATATTCCATCTTGGACTAAAAGGACCCCAAACATAATCTTAATACTTCGTAAATTCCACAAAAATAATACCCATCCAATAATTTTCCAAGGGGAACGAGAAAAAGTTAAGGAGAAATATCCTAAACACTCACACATCTTCGCGGATGGATCTAAACTGGATGAAATAAAAGGATGTGCTACAATACATATAAATATTTTTTAAAAAAACCTCCCCCAAATGATACCTCTATATTCAGTGCATAAGCTTGTGCTATCAATATGGCTCTTGACCTTATTACAGAATCAAGAAATAACAAATTCATCATCTTTTCAGATTCCCTATCAGTGTTGGAATCACTAAAAAACAGAAAATTTGATCACCCATTAATAATAAGAATATTTAGTAAATTAAATAATTTATCAATTGACAATGATATACAGATATATTGGGTCCCAAGACATACTGGCATCAGTGGAAATGACCAAGCGGATAGAGAATCCAGGTCTACCATAAACCTAACCACAGAAAAGAAATTCAAAATACCATATAAAGACTTTAAAATGAAAATAATTAAGTACATACTACAGCAAAGACAACAACGATGAAAATAATAAATTATTAGAAATTAAGCCCACACTTAGTGGAATGGAATCAAAGCTTAAAAAATTACCAAAAAAAGGAAAATACATTGTCCAGACTCCGGATAGATCATACAAGGATAACACACTCTTATTTACTCGAAGGAAAACAACAACCAATGTGATATGCATGTCAGACCAAATATACTGCAAAGCACATTCTCATCGAATGTACCGACCTAGTCCATGTAAGAAAAACCTTCTATAGTGCAAACAATATGAAGGAACTGTTCCAAAACACTGAAATAAATAATGTGATACCATTTCTAAAAAACAGTGAAGTTATACACAAAAATCTAAAGAAATTTACAATAAGATCAAGTTACTTCTATAGACCCTTTCCTTTGTAGATATATTCTACAAACTTATCCCTTTCCCAACCTGTTACACCAGTTTTTTTTTTACTAAGACCTCATCTTTGAATTTCTTTTCAGACTTATTTTCCTTAACTTGATTTGGCATTAAATGACCGATGAGGTTGATGAGCCGTAAAACAAAACAAACAAGCAAATGATATAAACGTCACTTTCATGTTCCACAGTTTTTTCAATTCCCTAGCAAGGTCAAGGTGTTTATCCTTCTTTTCACTTACTTACAATTTTACTCTGGGGTAAAACCTGGATAGTAAGTCCAGAATTTTCCATTCTTTTATTATTATATGGACTGATTGTCTGGAAGAGACACTCATTCGAGAATTTGATTGAAATATCCACTGAATACGCTCAGCTCAACAGAACGGATGTTGGGTATCCAAGAATGTACCTCTATCTCCCAAGAGCCGGATTCTTAAGGAATAACACCATGTGTGAGCTGTCTGACCCTGATCACAAACAAAAAAAAAACATCCACCGTTTATGCGCGCGTTAAGCGACTTTTTGAGACCTGAATTTTACTTTAATATAAGGGGTCGAGTGATAGGTGAGACCTGTTGAAAGTCGGGTGTAACTCACGCGTATATAGCATATGGTTTGACCCTCTAATATTAGGCTTGAATTTAGGTTTCAGAAAGTGGCATGATACGCGAATATAATTCTGCAAAAAAATAGTTGCAAGAATGATTTAATAAAATGATACTGTTTTTATTTCATTCGATTCAAGAACGTAAAAGTTTGAAATACATGGTCAAAAAATGGTTCAAAATTTGGGAATATGATTATGAAAAAGTAGTATGCTAAACATCTGTTTATATTAGGTTTAGCTCGGAAAATTTGGAAAAACAGAAAAACATTTAGCAAAGTTCAATCATGTGTCCAGAAAATTGCAAAACTTGTGTCATATATTTGATGACATGAAGCACTTGAGGCGTAATGGTAATCATCTTAAAAATGCACACTGTGGCTCGATTTTTATACCTGAACGAGACTGTTTGCATTTCGCATAGGGTTAATAATCAAAGGAAAGCCACGAATCAGTGTCGTCCCCAACAAAATATTGGTTAATATTAAAGCCGACAAAGTTCTTTAAACTAGGTATTGTAGCAAATCCAGAAGGAAAACTCTAAATTTAAACTACTTGTACTCCACTTAAAATATGAACTTGTGTTGTATCCAGCTCAAGATGGAGAAATTACATACTGGATGAATAATTAAGAAGTTTATTATGCAACTGTATTTCTTTATTTTTAAGTGATAATATCCAGACTGACTATATGCTAAGATATCTGGTATGTCTACATATAACAAATGATCTTTGGCTATATATATTTATTTGTAGTATGCATACACAGAGATGATGAAATTGGCGGGAGATTTCATTGAAAGAAGAAACAAGAACCTCAAATTTAGACAGCTGATTATTGGTGGTATTCTTATATTTCTAGAAAAGTCATTTACCGAAAACTTCCAGTGTCAAGTCCAACTCAACCATTAATCATCTTGACATAATATTGGAACAATTATCTGAACCAAAACATATAGATTTCTTCGACCAATTTCTTCTTTCTTACAAATATTTTCTTGATCTTTGAGAATTCTGGCCATGTTTAGAAACAGAGCCACAAGTGACTAAGAGGCGTGTTTATCGTAATGATTATCAACGGAGAAAATGGAATTGCTGATCGAGTTATAAATCCCGGACGAGGTTAATGCGTTTTACGTGATGCTAATAACCTTGATGAGCCAATAGGTACCTATCAGCTATGGTTAAATAGTAACACAGAAAGGGGTACGTTAGCCTAGGTGCAGTTATTGCATCTTGACCATGGAAGAGGGGTTGGATCAATACTTTCATTTGGATTCGTTTGTTTTTATGTTTTTGTTTTATGGCATATCATTCTTTGTTGGTTATCCAATACTAAAATCCATTTTTATACAAATAAACAGTTCCATTTCAAACATAAGTACACAGTGTAGTTCTGATGTACCCATTGATAGGACCCTATTAGGTGCTACCTGACATATTGATATGATTTCAAACCGATTGAGTGTCCGTGGTGTAGTGGCTAACGTTCTGGACTACGACGTCTGGGTAAGCAAATTTGAACTCAAGTTGCGCTATTGCATTCACTTTTGAACTAATACCCTCGAGGAAGGTATGAACCCCATTATCCTCTCCATCCATGGTTTAAATAGTGCCACAACTGTTTTTCTGCAAAGATGATTTTGGGATTAAATGATCCAGTATTTTTTATATATGAGAAACGGAAACTGAATCATGAATTACCATATAACATTGCCAAAATTTCTCACGATGAGATTACCACGATGTAATGAAAAGAAATACAAAAATGTTGTTCAACAAAATTGTAAATTTATCGTTTATTTTAAAAACAACAACTATTTTTTTCCATAGTCACATATCAATGTTTGTTTTACGTCATCAAAATCTGAGATATCTACTATCATATGTATAAGGGTCATTCAACAAATAAGGTTAATTTAAAAAAAAAACACAAATTAATTATTTGATTTTCAATAAATACATTTCTGAAATTTGTTTATGGGGAAAAGTATTCCAATCTTACACAAATCCTCAAAATGGTGGAAAATAAAACCGAATTCTTTTCGTCTTGGGCAGTCACAAAACTGAGAAGTGCTAACAATTAGACATTAACAGAACAATGTGTGATGTGTACCGAGAAGTATGTTTTATTCAAAAATGTTTATAAATGGACTAAAAATAGGTTTGCCATTACGAGCTTGAGTTGAAAAATACAGTAGATGGAGTGAAAACAAGCTGACTGTCGGGTAAATGAAAGGTCCCGGGTACCGCCGTCAGTAAAGAAGGTGATTCAAATAATTTTCTGTGGCATTGAAGAAAGTATTACTTTTGAGTGCCTTAAAAAAGCTGCAAATATGAACAGTGCTTCCTGTATACAACTACATAGGCTATATTCAACTTATTTATTGAAGAATCTCGTATATTCAATTATATAATCAAATGTATTTATTAGCTACTTATGAGATTTATAAGAGTTAAACAATATTTCTTATAAAATCTATTGATATTGTTACATCAGCATATACACGAATATGGCCATGTGCGAAATGGGTGAAATGGACATCGAATGTTCATAACGATAGAACATAGGAATCTCGGATTTCGAAAACACGTAACGACTTCTTGTTCCGGTACGAAATCTTTTTACTAACTTTGACTTAAAGGTCTCGACGTAAGGAGGAGAGACACAATCTTCTATGCTGTCTTATTCATTTGTCCCCCAACCTGAGCAGCCCCCATAGGGCGCAAGTTCGCCTCGCGTCTGCGAGCTCCAAAAGTCTTTCCTTCTCGTTTGGTGTCTAGTTTCCAACTCTCTCTTTCTTCAAATTCTCACACAAACCCCCGCGCGCTTCCGGTGCGTGACGTCACCCACACCCTGTCACCCCGTTTCGACTCGGACTATTATTATATCTGAGTGACACCTCTATCCGCCCCTCGCGCGCCCGCGTTAAAACCTGCCTCAATGTTGCACCTAACTAACCCATGTGCTGAGCCAAAAGGTTCTCAGCCTAACTAAACTCAAAGGCATGATCCGAAATCCCTCGGCTATTATATAACAATATCCTTCACCACCAACATTTTGGATAATTGTTCCTCGGTCAGGGACAATAGTCTTTTCTGATCCTTGAATTTTAGACACTTGTTCTACATCAAAAGTAACAAGATTTTCTTCTTCTTCTTCTTCTTATTATTATTATTATTATTATTATTATTATTATTATTATTATCGAGGAATGAGCAAAATATTTCTTGTTACCAAAGAAATATTTGACCTATAAATTGTTAACTCAATACTGAGACAAAATAGTAAACGTAAAGGTTTCAGTTATTTTAACGGAACATCACAACGAATACTGTTAGGTGCGATATATTTTCAAACTCTACAATATTGAAACTCGAATCAAAAATAAAATTAGAAAAACTGTCAAACCAAAAAATTGCTCAATATACATGAGGTGGGATTGTTCTTTGGCTGCTACACACGCTTATCTTTGGTTACATTGTTAGGCTGCTTTTCAGTTAAATTGATAATAGCTTATAATAGCCTTTTTGATAGTCAAATGTTTTCCTGGTGAGAAAATTGTTGTAACTTTGAAGAACATTAACGAGTCAAAAATCGTTTAAGTGCACACATATATTTATGATATTTTATATATATATATATATATATATATAGGTGAGTATGTACATGTACTTCATGATATTGGGATATATATATATATATATATATATATATAGACTGAGAGAGACAGACAGACAGACAGACAGAGACAGAGTCACAGAGAGAGAGAATGGGAAAGAAAAAGGGGGACTTTGTATTATTCTTGTCCATTAGATGAAATTAAATTATATATGGAATTTAATTATTTTTTACTGCCATATATCTATATTTTCGCGTTGTGTCGTATGATTGCCGTTTAGTTTAGTAATAAAGCACAGCTAATAATATTCCTTTTAAATTTCTGCTATCTTTGGATTCGAAGAAAATAAATGGTTTTAATAAATTAATAGAGGTTTACGCATTTATGGACGATACTGTGTATATATAGTGTATGCCAGTGAACTGGTGTATGAAACGTTATGTGCCGTACGAAACAGAATTATATATATATATATATATATATATATATATATATATATATATATGTGTGTGTATATAATTCTTGTATATATGTATATAAGAGAGAGAGAGAGAATGAGTTAACTTTATTCGCGTCCATTAAATATCTCCGACAATAGCTTTGAGATATTTCGAAAGCGATTTTCGACAATAAAGATGCCATTCCATTTACATTGGTCGGAAAGCATTTCGACACAAATACGCTTCGCGCCAATCTAACTTCGTCACAGACTCTGATTTTTATCAAATCCCATAGCTTAACCTTCCTTACCTCCTCACCGCTATGCCTACCCTACGAGGAATCTTTTGGGACAGACTCCACTAAGTGTTTTAAGACGGCATTTCATATGCATAATAAAAAAGCACCCTTTTTGTTTTGGTAGATAAACGCAGTATGAAATAATTTCGTGACAGTTCATGTTTCCACTTTTCCCTTGCATCCATAGTTACTTAAACGTCACTCGTCACTGACAATCCAAATAAAGTGGTGAAGAAGAGAAGGCATGGATTGTAATGCAGTGTTCATCTCCTCAAACGAGTTCACCTTGTAACCATCAGTCTGAATGACCAAAAAAAGGGTCAACCAAGAAAAATCTCTTAATAGGTGTAAGAAACGGTCACTCTTGATTTAAGCGTTTTTGTAAAGAATCAATCAGTTTTTATCCGGCTGAGGTCAAGAAACAACTTCAATTCAGTAGTAAATGAAACCGTCACTTCATTTGGGGTGGGTTCTGATTTACCAATTCATTCATCGATCCAAAATTACCTCATCACGTCTTAATAGCTTGAGAAAAGTCTAGTGACAGGTTGACACGCAGAAATACATTAAATGTCATTTTTTTGTGATCTAACTTTTTCTTTTCCCCGATCTTAAAAAGTAGTTATCTCTTTATCTTGTCTTCATCTCTGGCAAATTTCTTCGACACCCCGTAACACATCATAGATGAGCGTTTCGTTAACTCACGCCTACATTATGTAATGTGCTGTCCCCAGCCCTAAACATATCAGTGCCGGGTTATAGTGAATGAACTGTCTGACTTCTCCTGTAAGTCACTTACAGGAGAGGTCAAACAGTTCATCACATGAACTCTCTTTTTAGACGCAAAAAGCCAATCAGCCAACAGTCGGGTAGATTTGAAAAGATCACCAATGCAATGACAATTTAAGACCAATATTTTTGTTTTAAGCAAAACTGCTTTTTCCTATCGTGTAGGGTGTGTAACGCCGAATCATAGATTAACAAAGGCTTCATTGGCAAAAAAAGCTCTTCATATCTATTTCCGGTTTAAACAACATATAACATCCCAAATGCGGGTTCTGTAGGTTTTTCATTTGAAACCAAGAGTCTTTCTATCGATTCCTGATGTAGACATCTTCGTTTATTTCTCTATGTCAACTTTCTTCAAGAATCATCTTAACCCACACAATGTTGCAGTGCTTCGGAATAAATTCATTTTTATCCTTGAATGTAATATATCATTCAAATTGCTTTTTTCTTCATGAAAATGTTTATTCAATAGATAAAATGAAATATTTTGAAAAAATTTTCAGAATTTTTTCTATAAATGTTAGCGCTGTTGTTTTTGAAATCGGTTGATTATAAGATTTATTTTAATCTCTCAAAAACATTTAAATTGAGTTTATTGGCCTAATAAAGTAATGTTCACTAATGGTCCAGAAGACCGGGGTTCAATCCCAGGTCGAATCATACCAAAGACTCAAAAAATGGTACTTGGTGCGACCTTGCTTAACACTGCTTAATACTCAGCATTATAAGCTAAGGTTAAAGGGTAAAATGGAGCAATCCAGGGAAAGGAGTAGCCCCCTCCCCTACACCTTGTAGTAGCTAATGAAAAGGGAACTTTCTGGTCACTCTTGACTAAGGTCACCAACTTTACTCAACTTATAATTGGAGTTAAGCTTACACAAAAGTCTGTCATCAAATCGTTGGTGGCTAAAAAGTGGAAACCATGTTAAATTTACAGAAAAAATACTGATGTGTACGGGGAGACATGTTTGAGTCAAAAAATGTATACGAATGGGCTAAACATGTGTTGGCCACTACGAGCCAGTGACGAAAAGACAGTCTATGGAATGGAAAAACACTGACTTTTTGATGCAGAATAAGTCTCTGGCATAGCGGTGAGTTTAAAAGGTAATGCTGATTATTTTCTGTGACATGAAAAATGTTTAACTGTATCCAGCGCTTTCCTATGCCAACATCTTTGGTAAAATTAACCAATTTTATAGACGCGTTGAGTTGATTTTTTATGCTTTTATTGTTTTGCTCTTTTAACTATTTTTTCACAGATAGTAAAATAATGTCTCTGTTCATTAAAGCTCATTAATATAGTTTTCCCACTTAATTTACTTGCAAGTAGACAGATTACGAACCTGACGTGTTCCTATTTTCAACAGCGATGCGTAATGCTTCGGTAATTCTAGTTAGGTAGATGTAGAGGATTCTAATTTGGATTTCGAAGTTATCTTAGATACATCGAGAATTTCAATGAGGAAAAAGAACCTTTAGTACGAAAACAAATGCCATATCATTTAACTGAAAATTAGACTGGGATTACATTAATTCTGTGTTTTGATTGAAAAAGAAAATCTTTCTTCGATATGTGATTTTTCTTGGGTTAATGTTACATATCTATATACTCTAGTTGATATTTGGGGAGATATTATTGCATAGTCACCGATGACTACAATGTCAGTGATAGTTATTGTTTCGTGGGTGTGAGAAAATACATAAACAAAACTCTCCTTTAATGTTGGAACTTCTGTTGCTTTATAACCTTATGTTTATAGAAATATGTGGAGAGGGATACTGGACACAATTTGTGGGCTAGATTTTTTTCGGACTTATAACCTAGGGAGAGGTATGAATTCTCTTATCTCCCAATCTATCGGTTAAATATTATGGCTACTATTTTAGAAAGATCACTTTGGCATTAAATAACCCAGGAATGTTGACATGCAATTAAACGATAAACCAAACTAACAACCCTGTGCAAGTATAGGAAACATAAAAAAATAATGCTACATATTTGATATCTCCCAAAATTAAGCTGATATTACACCATGGAAATTACAATTCGAAGTGATCTTTCGTTTAATGCAGTTATACTAATCACCCTTAAGCCATTTAACCATAAAACGAAAACGATCTGGGGGCACAGGCATACGTGAAAAGATAGATTTAGATATATGTCGGAAATTTAACAAATATTCTATTATAAATAGTTGTAAAAATAAAACAAATCGGATAATTCCTCCTAATCCATAACTGCTGAGATACCTACCGGTAATAAATGGGCAAAATGAAGAGTATTATCTATCGGTCCCCAATAGAAAAATCTCAGACCGTCGATTCGCCAATGACTGTTCATATGGAGATCCGCTGAAACATTACTGAGATCCATACTCATTGTATTTTCTACTAAAGATAAATGAAATGGGTTGGAAGATGTGATAATGCATGAATACATTGTAAAATATTATTACATGAATTTATCAGCTTTTAGATAACTGACAATAAATGGAATACTCTTCTGGCAGATTCAGGGAAAACATTACGAGATTGCATCAGTGAAAGAAAGGATATTATTATGATTCGTTATTGTTTTTATCTATAAGCGCCATATTTGTATCGCTGATAGCAGCTGTTACGAGAATGAGGATAAATTAAAGTTGATGCTGGAATAGAATAAAAAAGGGAAAAAAAAAACGTTGAAAAAATAGTCTGGATTCTTTGGTCAATGGCAAAACGTCCTTCATGGGTTATTTAATGCCAAAGCAATCCTTGTAGAATAATAGTAGTCGAGGGCAACCTTAAGGCTTCCTTTTCGGTGGCTACTACACCGAGGTGTAGGGGAGGGCGCTACTCCTTTCCCTGGTACTATTTAATCCATTGTTGGAGATTGTAATGGGGTTCATGAGTTTCTCAAGGGTATTAGCGTGAAAGTGAGCGTAATAGCTTGACTACGAGTCGAACTTGCACACTACGTAAAATATCGCAGCTTAGAACGTTAGATACGACGATGCCATAACGCCTGTGAAAACGCAGAAATTATAATACAGTAACTACTGAGGAGCATCCTCACCTACATCTTAATGTGGTAGCTATTGAAAAGGGAGCCTTCGGGTCACCCTCGACTAAGGTCGCCAACTTTACTAAATACTGAGGAATACGAAAAATGGTAAATTTAAAAAGTTTGCACACACACAAACACACACACACACACACACACACACACACACACACACACACACATATATATATATATATAATGATGCGTGAAACAGTGCCCTACATCCATATAAAATTCTTAATACGCAGCATATTTTTTCAGCTTCCTACGAAGGCAAAATTGGCACAAGGTCATTTTCATCTGAGGGAACAAGGCTCAAGTCAAAACTAATGTGCGTCAGTGCAAAAAATGCTTGGATCCCTCGGTATTTCTTTTCTAGGGTGCCTCAGACGTTCAGCAATTAACTCTTTCTTTACCCCTTTTAGAAGAGTGGCCATGTTTTCCTTAAGTTAAATATCCACTGAAACCAAGCCCATGATTATACCATCACAGCACCACCTTGACACCAATGCTAGATGGAGCGATAATATGCCGGATATGTTTCCGACTCCTCAAGAAGTCAGAATTAACATTAAGTCCTTTTATAGTGAGGGGGGCACACATGAATTGAAACGCATGTGTGACCGTTTACCAAAAATGCTTCGTCCTCTTCACATTCTCTTTCAGAGACATCTCAGACACCGAGCAATAAACGCAGCCCTTTAAAGCAGGTGCTGCTTAAAGGAGAGTCCCCCACCCCCACCTAGGCCCAAGTGAACAATTCTTATCTAAATCACCCGGCTCGAATGCCAGGTGGCGCCTTGATAGGCAGAATTGACATGTGATGCGTATTATATGTATCAACAAAAAGTATTTCTCACGACCATGAGGTATCTTATTTTCATATTGAATTTGATTGTTAGTTTTTAATAGATAACTATGTGGTTTTATTCATTTGTAATTTTTTTCCATATATCTAAAACATAGTTTTCGGGTTTCTTCGTGGTGTAATGTTTAAAGCATAGAACGGCAGAATCTTAGTAAGCGAGTTCGAACTCTTGTTACGGTATTGCGTTCTATTTTGGACAAATATTCTTGGGCAAAGTATGAACCCCCTTATCCTCCCAGCTATCCTTTAAATAGTACCACTATTGTATTTCGAGAAGAATTATTTCGGCATTAAATAACCCACGAAGCTTGATAAGCTATTTAACAAAGATATCAAACCAAACTAAACAATAATTTTGTATATAAGAAAGCAATTAAAAAAGAAGGAAACCTCTGGCATGAAAATTAAGTTGAAATTGCTTTTTGAAGATAGCAAACAAAGAAAACGCCAAAAAAAAAAAAGCAACAACAAAAAACAAACAAACAAAAAACACACCCCAAAACAAATATATGGAAAGGGTCTTAATTTTCATATAGCATCAATTGGGTTCTATTGGGAGGGGAAAACTATTAAAATGCCTGAAGAGAAATTAATCAGTCCTTCTTTTTGTCATAGCTGCAAACAGAAATCGAACTAAAAAAGTTTATTGTGGTATTCATATAAAACGTCTTGTATATATATATATATATATATATATATATATATATGACAGACTGTTTCATTGTTCCACAAATCTTCAGTGTGGCTAGATATGTTGGATGATTAAAACTGCGATGGAAACCCATTGAACTCTACGTTAGACTTAGTTTTATACCACTCAGCCAACAAGTGAACCACGTCAGATCAGGAATTATAAGGCATTATGTAGTAGCTTTCGTTTGTTTACATTTTTGCCTTACCTGGTACCAGAGGGCTCAATTCATTCGAAGAGCTTTGCATTATGCGAGTGGCAGCTGTAAATTCCTTCGCCAGAGTGCTCAATACCATGAGAAGCTTATTTATTGATATCCAGAGACAGATGTATCACAACCCTTCAGTATGGCTAGACACGTAGGACTCTTGAATCTGGGATCGGAACACGCCCAACATTACGTTAGACTTAGTACCACACCGCTATATATATATATATATATATATATATATATATAAAGCAGTAATATGCAGTAGGTGTCCAAAGACTATGGGTGTGGAATATTCATATATAGAATATTTGAGGGGTTTTATATAAATCTATAGGAGTGCTCGCTATAATTATATCCCCTTCAGGATGTATATAAGAAAACACTCATACAGATCGTATATAATGTCACTGGAAGAAACCTCAACCACGCTTAAGCATGTATTGTCTTCAGATGAGGCAAAAATAATATTCGTCGTCGAAATAAATTTTTTATGGCCCTTTAACTGTGGTTGAGTTTTCATCTTGTTAATATATATATATATATATATATAAGTATGTCTAGGCAGAATATAATCCTTACAGTCATTGAGCTAGCTTTATCGTAACAATGCCTCTTATTTAAGTAAGAGCGATTCTTAACTGTATAATTATTTTCACAAAGAAATCCATGACGGAATTTTAAACACAAAAATGAAGAGTGCTACTGATAATTTTCAATATTTTGATCAACAGATGGTATAAAGAATATTTATATAGTTTTGAATTATTTTTTTATCTGCATCTATAGCAACCTTTAAAATGATTTTTGAAAGTAAAGTAACCTCAAGATCCACACACACACATACATATATATATATATATAAGTAAACTTGGCGACTCTAATCGAGTGTGACCAGAAAGAAGCTTTTTCATTAGCTACTACACTGAGGAGAAAAATAGGACGAAACTCTATCTCCTGGATTTCTCCACTTTACTATTGGTTCTTACCTAATAATGCTGGGTGATGTTGACTTTCTGTGTGGAGAAAACCTACTTCGGGATGGGATCTGATATATACCGACAAGAAGAAGGACTGGCTATGGGTTCGCCATTGTCACCAGTGTTGGCTAACATATACATGGAATACGTCGAAAAAATGGCATTAGGATCTACATCACTAAAGCCATCTATGTGGCTTAGATACGTAGATGACACATTCATTCTCTGGCGTCATCAGGAAGATGTTCAGATATTACTTGATCACGTGAACCCAATCCAACGATCAATACAGTTCACTATAGAGAAAGAGCAAGACAACAAATTACCCTTTCTCGATGTATTAGTAACACCCACAAAGCAAAGATTCAGGTCATCTGTGTACCGTAAGCCCACCTTTCCCTGACAGTACCTCAATTTCAACCCTCATCATCCATATACGGTAAAGAAAGGAATAGTCCGTTGGTTATAACATCGAGCAAAAACCACTAGAAGCGATACTCTATGCAAATCAAGAAGAAATGGTTAGTCTGAAACACAACCTCCATCTTAACAACTACCCAGAGCACGTAACATCGGCTCCAAGAAACCTAGATATGATGATGGGGGATAATAAAACTCACCACGGTATGTCTGCTCTTTGTCAAAGGACGAGCCTACAGGATCCAAAAGATATGTAGTCCATATGACATCAGGACAGTATTCACAAGTGGTTCAACTCTCCGGAGCTATCTCTTCCGGTCAAGCCACCAACGGAATTCAAGATGACCAAGAAATGTGTTTACTCCATCCTTTGCAGTTGTAGTAAAATATACAAAGGTGAGACAGGCCGCCAACTAAAAGTAAGGCTAGAAGAACATCGGATGGCAGTAGTACGAGGTGAGATTGAGAAGTCGGGTATGACGGACCATATATGGAAGGAAAAGGGAAATCATCTGCCCTTATGGGATAAAGTTGAAATAATTAATTGGGGTGAAAATTGGAGGATTAGACGCCTTAAGGAATCAGCACATATGTTGGGCTACAATGACCTGCTGAGTAGACCAAGTATAGAGTTGAGTACAATATGGGAACCGATAATTAAGAAGGCTAGATGAGAGAAAAACATCTGAATATGAGCACAGGTAAAAAAAAATCATACAAAATAGTAGTATATGTATATATATATATATATATATGCTTAGTTTATATATATATATATATATATATATATACATTCACATATATTCTTGTTTAAATCATATATATATATATATATATATATATATGAATATACTTATATTTATGAGAATATGTACGTTTTCTTCCTGGGAGTTGAGCACTCTGGCGAAGGAATTAACGGCGGCGACACGTGTAATGCAAAGCTCTCCTAATGAACGAAAGCTAACACTACATAATTCCCCAGCTGACATATGTCACTTGTGGTGGAGTAGTGAGATATTAAGTCTAACGTAATGTTGGGAGGGTTTCGATCCCAAGCTTGAATTGTCCTGCGAGTCTAGCCACACAGAAGAGTTGTGATACAATGAAGCAGTCTGTCTGTGGGTGACACTATATTTATATATATACATATCTATATATATATCGATACGTATAAATATATATATACATATGTGTGTGTGTGTGTGTGTGTCTGTATACATTAGATTCATTCACGCACACACACACACACACACATATATATATATATATATAAGTTGAGGGCTGCCAGAAAGCTCCTATTTCAATAGTTACTACATCGAAGTGTAAGGGGGGGCACAACCCCTTTCCCTGGATTGCTCCACTTTACGTTGATACGTACCTCATATTGCTGATTGTTAAGTAAGGAGGTATCAAGTGCCATTTTAAAAGTCTTTGGTACGATTCGACCTGGGAGTGAACCCCGGTCTCCCGGGCTATTGACGAAAACACTACCCACTAGACCAATATATATATACTCTCTCTCTCTCTCTCTGTATATATATGTGCGTGTGTGTTGTCCTGTCGGCTGGGGCCATAGAATTCACTAATTGCATCTTTGCAGCGGAGGAAGACTCCCATAGTGAGTGTCCCCGATACGAAAATATGGTATCTGATGACGGGGCACCAGTTATGCTGGAGCTTTTGGGAATATGGAGTACTCCTTTCCCATCGCTACCCGATCCATTCAGGCCGGAGTCGTTGCACCTGGTAAGGTCATGTCTATAGGTCAACTGTTTGACATTTAAGCTTAGTGCAAACAAATGACTTCTGCTAAATTGAATTGTTTGAAATTGAACGTTTTCAACATTTAACTCAGTATAAACAAATGACTGATGTTTAATTAAATTGGTAGTGACACATAGCTATTCTTGGTAGCCTGCAACATTGTTGACTTTTAAAGAATTGAATGGTTAGAAATAGAATTCTGGGATCATTTAACAGTGTGTATCTCCAAAATAAGTTTACTTTATGGCTAAGTGTCGAACTCAATGAAACCCAGGGTTGCAGACCATATTCTATTCCATGAATTATCATCATCATTCATCATGTCGCGCCGCCTGCGCGGATATCCCTGACCGTCTCTCGCCATTTCTCCCTATCATTCATCGCCTCCGGCAGGTCTTCAGGGTTACATCCCGTGTCCTTACATAGCTGCTGTATGTAAGTTCGTGCTGGTCGTCCCACTCTTGCACATCCATGTGTGGGGGTCCACAGGAGTACATCGCTTATGAGCTCGTCCTTGCTTCTCCAGCAGTGTCCTGCGTGTCTGGTTCGTCGAACTTGTATAGTTTTTGTGATGGGGGGCAAGTGTCCGTATAGTTGGAGTCTCGTGGGGTGTTGTCGCCAGGACTTGTTTAATACTGCTCTCAACATTCTTGTATAATTTCCGTCCAGCCTCCTCTCCAGCCGCTTCGTAAGCGTCCATGTGGTGCATCCATATAGCAGTATCGACACAACCGCTGCCTGGAAGAAACTGCGTTTCATTTTATCAGTTAGGTCCGACTTCCATATGATCGAGAGCCTATCGATAGCTGAAAATGTTTACGGCCATATCACGCTGAAAACACCGGTTCTCGTCCATGAATTATATATATGTATAAATATCTATCTATCTATCTATATATATAATCTATTTGCCGACATTGGGAAAATTGGTTAATTCGTGGATAAAGGGATTAATTAAAATTGTTTAATGTAAAAAAAAAACATGGTTTTTGTCGGTTTCACGAATAATTTTTTTTCATTAAATATGCTGATTTTTGCATAGTTGATGGGTCTTTTTAACCAATAAAATATATTTTACCTTAACCCACTTCGCCAGAGCAATCCCGAATAGCCATTTGGTGAAACCTAGGTAGGCTCTCTCTTGGCCAGGTTGGAATTTTTTTCTCTCACACACACACACACACACACACATATATATATATATATATGTGTGTGTGTGTGTGTGTGTGTGTGTGTGTACGTGTGTGTGTGTGTTTATATATATATATATATATATATATGTAACAATATGTTCTTGTATATTATGTTTGTTTATAGTACGTACATATATATCATCATCATCATATCGTGCTGCCAGCATGGATCACCCTGACCCTCTCTCACCACCTGTCTCTGTCGTCCGTCGCTCCCGGGAGGTCTTCTAGGCTATATCCTGTATCGGCACAGAGTGGTTGTATATAGGTTTTAGCTGGTCGTCCTTCCTTTGCTCGTCCATGTGAAGGGGTTCACAGGAGTATGTTGCTTATGAGTTCATCCCTACTTCTACAGCAATGTTCTGCATGTCTGGTTCGTTGAACTTAGATAGTTTTCGTGATTAGTGGCAGGTGGCTGTATACCTGCTATTTTGTGGGGTGTGACCAACCCAAAGAAACCGTTGCAGCCATAATGATGCTATATAAAAAGCAATAGTAAAAGTCCCCTCCCCGGATGGAGACACAGACTACTTCGACATTGAAGCAGGTGGGATGCAATGAGACACATTAGCCCCATACCTGTTCATAATATACTACACGCTTAGAACGTCTATAAATATGATTAAAGATAACGGTTTCAATCTGGCAAAAGAAAAAAATACCCCGCACAGTCACGGACACACACTACGCCAATGAAATAACGCCACTGGTAAATACTTCCACCCAAGCCGAAACACTGCTATATAATCTCGAACGGGCAGCTGCTGGCATTGGCCTTCATGTCAACACAGACAAGACGGAATACAAATCACTTATATAATCATAGTTTAATTATATATATAAAGATATCTATGCACCCTATGTATATTCGATAAATATATGTGTGTATATACTGCTTATATATGCTATTGTATATGTACACACACACACACACACACACACACACACACATATATATATATATATATAGTATCTCAGTTTATATATATAATATAAATATGGCATATATATATACATATATATATATATATATATGTATATATATATATATATATATATATATATATATATATATATATATATTTATGTGTATGTAAGTTTACACATATATACTATTCAGTTCATATGTGTGTACATGCAAATATACATTCTTAATGTATTTATTATATATATATATATATATATATATATATATATATATATATATATATATATATATAGATAGATAGATATTCTTAGTTTATATATATATATATGTGTACAAACACACACACACACACACACACATATATATATATATATATATATATATATATATATATATATATATATAAAATCTTAATTTATTTTAGTGTTGTATCTTGGAATCTTCTGCTTATTATATTTTTTTTTTCTAACAGATTTTTTTCAAATTACATGTTATTTTGCTCTTGTGTATATGTGTAATTAAACTGTTTAAAAAATTGTATTAAACCAAACCACTAGGAATCTTTGTCGGCATCCATAATAACATTTGCGTGATAGTTAAAAAAAAACGTTAATATTCCCAATAAAGCTCTTTATTAAACATAAAATCACAAATGTTTGCAATTTATATTTTTAAAAATCGTTTGAGGAGATCAGCAGGTTTGGTACAAAAGTAGGTAATAGTTTTATAAATAGGAGAATTAAAAATATCTTTACGTTCATACATTCTTTCAATCCCAAGGACTTTTTGCCTAATTACTTTAGGGGTTACATTATTATTTCCAGCCACTGTAATATATATATATATATATATATATATATATATATATATATATATATATGTGTGTATATATATATATATATATATATATATATATATATATATATATATAGATAGTGAGTTCACAAGAGAGATAGATAGATAGTTAGAGAGAGAGAGAGAGAGTGAGAGAGAGAAAGTGACTATGAGAGAGTGATATGAAAATAGTTTACTTTTGCTCTAAAACTAGTTCGACTGACGAAACAATTTTTACATTCTCTTGGTACTGTTCAGCTTTTGTATCGCCATTCTCCTCGGAGGCTTTTCGGAATGTTTGTAAAAAGATCATTGATTTTTTTTTTCTAAGAACCTTTCCACCTACAAAGAACACTTCAGATTTGCACTTTTTAACCGCCCTAACCGCGCCACTTTACCAGCCACGACTGACGGAGAAGATAATGTCTTTTCCAGTAAAAGCTACATGCCTCTTAACCCTTGAGATGAACGTATTGTTAATTTGTTGCGGCAAAACAGATAATGTCTTTACGAGAAATGTCAAGGTTGGACGCTTTCACTTAACAATGCCCATTTGTCTTATGCGCATGTCAAGTATTTGCTTGATATCTTTATAAAACACACATATTCCATTTAGGATTATTTATTAAACACGAGGACCACCCAATGCAACGACTATTCAGAAATAAAATGTGGGATCTGTGGTTCAATTCAAAGTGAAAGTTTCAAGTAGAAATAGTTTTCTTTCTATTTTTTGCTTTCTATCTATCTATCTATCTATCTAGGAGGTGCCCGCGGTGTAATCGTTATCGTCGTAGGAAGTGGACACGGCGACACGAGTTCAAATCCTGGACGAGACTGATTGCATTTCACGTAACACTAATAGCCTAGGGAAAGTTGTTATTCTTCTTCTTCTTCTACAATTATGCAACCTCGGCGAATATTTTTCTTTTCGCATGCTAATACTTTCGCTATTATAACATTCACGTGTCTTCTAATTCTTCTGAAACCTATATAACCTTCTAGTTATTTTAAAAAGACCCTCCCCCTAAAAAAAAGAGCAAACAACAAAATAAAACTAACAAAATAAAAAACAAAACAACTGCTCTTTTAATTAGAAATGCCTTCAGAAAATGGCAGGTTTAAGCCAGTAAACATGAGAACTAAACTGCAAATATGTGCCTTTCTATTTCTTCTATTACGGAGATAAATTGACAACGTCTTCGTCTCATCGATCATTCTTCGCAAACCTTAGGTTGGAGTTTTTATATCAACCATCGCAGGTAATTTAATACCAAATCATGTCAAACGAGCCTTCATCATTTTTTGCAAACGCATAATTTTTTTCAAGTATTGCTATGTATCACCAACGATTCAATAAAATATTACAGTGATTACACCCAGTTAAATAATCAAACAGCTCCATTTCAAACATTTCACTTTAACATAAGGCATTTATTCGTTCTCAGGGTAAAAGTAAAATAGTTCTATTTGACCCATAATAGTACCATATCAGATGCTAACATTCTAACAGTGGAACTGGGACCAATGGCAATGGAGGGATACTCAGCATTACCCTAAGCTTCAGCATTACTGTAGCCTCATCTTCAGATTGTTTAGTGTCATATCAAGGGTATTCGTTGTGGGAGTCTTACGTTTCTGCAGAGTTGCAGTCAGTGTATTCTACAGCCCAGTCGTCTGGGCAGGATGGTTTTTTTGTCATATCCAGGAAACACGTTAGGGAAAGTCTTACGCTGTCGTTGTATTCTACAGCCCCAGCCGATTGCACTGGATGGGTTTTTGTCATATGCAAGACACTCGTTGTGGGAGTCTAACCACTTTGCAGAGATTCAGTCGGTGTATTTAACAGCTCCGACAGCCGACTGGGAAGACTTACTAAGCAGGAAAGACTTGCTATGCCGGAAAGATAACCTTTGTATTTATCTATCCACACACTCGATCACAAACAAGATGTAAGCACAAGGCCATTATTCAAAACGGATGTAAAGCTGGTTTTCCAGGATTGAACTAGGATCACCAGTTCCATTTCCAGCGAGGATAACTGTTACACTAACCGCATTTGCAACGATATAACATTTTTCTTTCTTTCATTTACTTTTATTCTTCATTATTTTTCGTTGATTAATCATCTATGTTCTTTCTTTTTATATTTACGTACATTGTTCTCTTCTTTCTTTCTTTCTTTCTTGTCGTATACTTCTCTTCCTTGTTGAGAGGCTACGATCAATCATTTACCAACTGTCCTTATTTTTTTTTATTTAGACACTCCTAACCTTAAATCTTTTATTATCAAAGAAATAAAATGGCGCCTGTTCTTTGCATTAGATCCAAAAGGTTTTATATATTTTACACCAGTCAAGTGATTCTTTCTTTGTTTTTTGTTTTGTTCTTTTCAAACGATAATTTAACTGTGATAAAACGTGATGGGACGGAAGAGGTTTTTTGTTTTGCTTTTGCGTGGCAATTCACTTTTCCAATTATCATTAACTTTAGGTATCAGTATTGGTATTAATCTTCATATTAACGTATGCAATGTATCTTTCAATCAGCCCTCATCGAAAAACCATACAAAGTGTGTTAAAAAAAATAGAGACTGAATAAAGTATTTACCAAGACAGAAATTAACCATGATTGGACCATTAATTTGCTTCAAAATTGTCTTCTTTGCATTTAACACTTTTTTCAAGTGAATTTTCTATTACCCGAAGCCTTGTTAAAAGTTTTCTTTTCGTATTAAGGTGTGTTGCGCCACTTTATTTTTTCATGTTTTCTTCATCCTCCGGCTCGTCACCCCTCTCTCTGTCTCTCTCAATATATATATATATATATATATATATATATATATATATATATATATATATATAGGGTTCGGACAAAATAATGGAAACACATAGATTCTTTGTATCATAACTTTGTAACTCTTATAAAACAACCAAATATTTGTTATTTTTGGTTTTGATTTATTATTAATTTTTCTCGTCTTATTTTACTAAAATTGTTGTTTGTTTACAGATATCATCGGAAAAATTAATAAAAATTCATTTAAAGGGTAGATCGATCAGACTTTAAAAGAGGACAAATTGTTGGTACTAGTATTGCGAGGCAAAAACCGCTGAATTGTTTGGTGTAGCAAGGAGTACTCTCACGAAAATAATGACAGCGTTTGATAAAGAAGGAAAAACTTCTTGATTGAATCAAAACTCAAGAAGAAAATGTAAGATGTCTGATGGGGATCGACGGACTCTTCCGTGGATTGCTGGGAAGGATCACAAGAATACAGCTCCGAAAATTACAACAGAGCTTCATGAGGATCTCGAGAATCCGGTTTTCGCAAAAAAGGATCTGCACAAAGCCGGATTTCACGGAAGGGCTGCAATCGAAGACCATATTAAATAAATCTGTTTGAAAGTTCCATGTGTCTATTATTTCGTCCAACCCCTGTACACACACACACACACACACACACACACACACATATATATATATATATATATATATATATATATATATATATATCCAACACCAAGTCAGCCGAGGGTGGGAACGAATCTATTTTGGGATTTTTTTCTACAATATCCATATAATTAAAAAAAAAATTAGTGTAAAATAATAATATATTAAAATGCTGAGCAAATAATCACATATGAAAGAAAAACCTTTTAAAATTATTCATATTTTTTGTAATAGTTTTTCTTTCAGCAGACCCTAAATTTTTTGGAATGTTAAATCTCCATCTTCAGACAAAGAAATAAAATGTATCTTTTTTTCATCTGAAGATGCAACATTTTAAAAATATAGGGACAGCTGAAATAAATATTATTACAAAAAATTTGAGTAATTTTTATAGACCTTTTCTTTTATATATATATGTGGAAAATCAACAGATGGGGGAAAAAGACCCAAGAAGCTTTTATTTTTGGATCTGTAATTTTGCATTTATAGTTTCTTTGTTCGAAACGTTGCCATCTAAAAATTTCTTTGAGGTTGGCGGACGATAATATTTTGACTTTGATCACAAATTCTGAAAAATCAAAACCCAAAATACTTTTACGAAATTGTTAAAAATACCATTTAACCAAATAGAATCCCGGAAAAATTAATCTATTTTTATCAAATTTGAAGCCTTTTCGAATATTTTAAATAAAGTAAAGAAATAGATAGACGTCTAGTAGATCATAGATTCATCCTATAATCAACTCAAAATGTTCGTCATTTTTTTCTCTTCAGTGAAAATCTAACATTTTCTTCTTTCAAGTGTGTATTTGATTTCAACATAGCTTGATTATTTACTTTCAGCAAAAAACATTTCTTCTTGATTAACTTTTAGATTTTGACATTTTGTTATGTTGAAAGAATTTCTTGTAATAAAACGAAAAAAAAACTTTTGCCGGCAATAGATAATGACTCTTGGATCAGTCATGGTTTTGTTACCATATCTTTAATACCGCTCCCTTAGATCTTTACAACAAAATCTTTCAACATTACCAGATTTTGCCAAAAGTTTGATTCATTTCATTTAGATAATGGTTGTAACTAATGATGATAGAAAATATTTTTTAATGGTTCGGATAGTAGAATGGTTATTTGCAAGGAAAATGGATTTTGCAAACCGGGTTCAAATACCGATAGAGATTTTTTGAGTTTCACTTATGGCTCATTGTCTTGGGAAAGACATGTACCTATTTCTTATTCCTCCAGCATTGTGTTGAATAATAGAAAAAACTGGGTCTTTTGGCAATAGTATGACAACCAATGTAAGAGAAATAAAAAGAGTAAGTTCCAAACCAAGTTCTGAAGACCCTCAAGTGGTCAGACATTAAATTCAGTCTCGTTCGGGCAACTTTAATGTCAGGTGTAAAATATCTTGGATTTGCAGAAAAATGCCACAAAATAACTATGACTCCCGAACAAGCAAAATAATGAAAACCCACTACCATATGTTACAACCTACAATAAAAACAACCCAGAACTATTCACAGAAATAATTAAAAAATACAAAAATCATTAAAAGCCAGAGACAACTCAAAAATCTTTTTAAAAAATACTCACCTCTTCTATATTTGGGAAAAACACACCATAAAGAGTTACCAAATGCAAGAATAAAAGATCTCCAGTATGTGATTTAATTACAGAAGGATAATCCTATACCGTCAAAAAGCCGGAAACAAAATTCATAATAAAGATTTAAGCTGCAACTCAAAAGACGTAGTTCTACATAATCGAATATAACAAATGTAAAGAAGTATACATAAGATCGACAAAAGTTCTCTACACCAGGATATTACTCCACAAAAGCAACATTAAATACCAGGAAATAGAAAATTAAATGTATCTAAACACCTATTTGAATTTTGTCCCGGAGAAATGAAAACAATGCCCATATATCAACTTAACGACTATATATTACTTCAAAAGAAAAAAAAAACGTCACAGATAAAGTCAAGCCCACGGTGAATAAAGCATAAACTACACACTCATAAAAAGGAACAAATATACGCATAGACGTGTATATATACATACACAAAAAATATTGTAAAAAAGTAATTGCCAGACAAATTCTAAACCACATCACTTCATTAAAAAAAAAGCTCCATAAAAATATTCAAGTCAAAACTACACACACAGACACACTGTCAGAGAGAAACAAATACACATACCGAGGAAAAAGCGAAACAATAGGTATTATTTGTATTGAAAACCACTTTAACAACAAAAAACGATTATTAAACTCTAAAAGATATGAACTATGCACACACGCACACACACACACAGGTTCACAGGCAAATGCACTTAACGATTCAGAGTAAAGCATCCAAAAAACTTTATAGCAAATCAAATATCAAAGACTAATTGGGGAAATAAAAATATACCCACAAGGGAGAACAGGAGACACATTCTCAGAAACAAAAAGAAAGAAAAAGAAATAACCAACCCCTAACCAACCAAAATCTAACACAATATAGTAACCTCTATATAAACCGATACAAAACCTGAAAAAAGCATTCGATTGGCAAACATCCACGAGTGATTTCGAGCCTCAACGCGTGACACACTTATATAGTCTTGAGGCTCATCTAAGCAAAAAGCCTAGTAAATTACTAATTGTTCTCTGATGTAAGCAACAAGCAGGAAACATACACGTATGTAAGAACAAAATAAGTAATTCTTAAAAATATAAATCTCTAAGTGTACTGATTCATTTTGAAATAAGATAGATAGGTAGATAAAAAGATTGATAGATGCTCTTGTTGAATTATATTCCGGATTTGAAATTACGATATACACCCCTGCTAACACCGGATGTTTTTAATTACTTGTCAATAAAAAGTATGTCTTATATATAAACAAATCACTGTTCAGTAAATGCGCATTATACAAGCAATTAAATTGATTTTTACTTTCCCATTAAAATCAGTTTCAGATATCACTAGATCAGATTTTCTGATGCCGTTTACCGATTGAATTGGGACATAGGGATTTGTAGTTTTTCAATGGCTATATAAGAAGCGAAAATCAACTTATGGAAGCCACCTGGGGGGACAGAGATAGATAGATAGATAGATAGATAGAGAGAGAGAGAGAGAGAGAGAGAGAGAGAGAGAGAGAGAGAGAGAGAGAGAGAGCAAATGCTGTGAATAACAGTAACCAGATTCTAAAGCGGCGAATAAGAACGGAAAAAAAAACGATCCCTTGGAGAAAAGAGCATATTTGAGAGCGTACTTATTTTTTTTTCAGTCTGCAAGGAAAACTAGCACACCAACTCGGCAAATATAAACAGTTTGGTCTGCCGAATTTAAAGCAAACATGTTATGAAGAAATTATATTTATAAACAAAACGATGTTCTCATATGTTTGCTCTCGTAGGGTTATAAGGAAAACGTAATAAAATGTACGATCTCTTATGGAAAACTCTTCGGCTTTAGATATGCTAAAAGGTACAATTAGCCTTGTTTAAAACAATACTAATGGCAGTAAAAATGTCTATAACATACCAAGTGTTTATTAAACACAGCTTAGCCTAGCGGTATACACGGTTAGAAAATGGTGCTGAGGAAATTGAACTGTAACAAACATTTAAGTGTTTGAGTGAATTCGGTGTGCAAATAAGCTCGCGGGATTCTGGATTTTACCAAGGAATGAAAAAGGGCTCTTCTATGTTGTGTATTCCAGATAAACCCAGGAGCAGGGGTGACCTACTCTTTCTACTCTCCATTGAAATACTTTTAAAACATTCCTTGAAGTCAAAGATGTTCATATGCCAAATTCAATTAAGATTGGCCCTTAAACAAGAAAACTAAAAAGCAGACGAACAAAAAGTATGTGTATATGTATACATGCGTGCATGCGTCTGTCTACCTGTTTGTCTGTCTGTGTGCGTGCGTGTATGTGTAATAGTTATCGTCATAGGAAATGGACATGGCGAACAGAGTTCAAATCCTGGACCAGGCTGATTGCATTTCACATTGCGCTAATAACCTTGCGAAAGATATGAATCCCATTACTTTTCCCTACAGCTATGGGTAAATAGAAGGGCAGTCTAGGTCCCTTAAACTTGGTATCGCAATCGGTGTAGGAGGAGGAAAACTTTTATTGAAACATGTAAAAAATTTGACCTTGTGTCACACTCTGTTAATGGGGATGAGTGGGCAAATGCACACACACACACACACACACACACGCACACACAGACACACACATATATATATATATATATATATATATATATATATAAGTTGCAATGTTTATAAATAAAAGAGAGCTCAAACTCGGTGAGTAATGATAACATTCTATGATAGGATATTGTAGACACAGAAGGGACGGTGCTTGGTGATTCTGTGTCTAGAAAGATTATGAAGTAAATTTACATGAATGAATGAATGAGGAAGTGAAAAGAAGGATAAGTACCTGCTCGGGAATTAAAAAAAAAAAACTATAGAACATGAAGGTGACAATTATACCGATCGTGGTTGGTGCTTTTGTTACAGTCATCAAAGGATTATTAAAGAGACTGGATAACTTGGAAATAAGATGACAAGTGGACACCATCCAAATTACTACATTATTGAGAACGGCAAGAATACTGAGAATGGTCCTGGAAGCTTGAGGAGACTCGCTGTCACTCAAACTTTAGTGAAAGACCAGCAGCTAAAACTGATGAGAAAAACTCTCAAGGAGTAAATAATAGTAATGATTTGGAAGTTGGCGGACGAGTGGACACCATCCAAACTACTACATTATTGAGAACGGCCGGTATACTGAGAATGGTCCTGGAGACTTGAGGAGACTTGCTGTCATTCAAACTCCAGTGGAAAACCATCAGCTAAAACTGATAACAACAAGAACCACAATAATAATAATAATAATAATAATAATAATAATAACAATAAATAGTAGCACAAAACAACGCCGTAATAACCAATCATATCAAAGCAAGAATAGATAAAACTCAGCAAAATAGCAAATATAGGCTATGCGGTGACAGAGATGAAACCATCAATCATTGGTCGGCAAGTCGATCCACTGAGAGATGTGCGAGAAATTTGAATTCGACCATACAAACAAATGGTATATGCACAACCCTGCTCCTATCCTAGAAAATAACACACATGAACTCTTACAGGACTTTGACATACACACGGATCACCTAATCTCGGTTAGAAGACCAGACCTAATAATAATCAACAACAAAAAAGAAAGAAAGAAAACTATCAAATTTGTCGACTTTGCTGTCCCGGCTGACCACAGAATAAAACTGAAAGAATGTGAAAAGAAGGATAAGTACATCGGCCTTTCTAGGGAATTGAAAAAACTATGGACCATGCAGGTGATTATTAAATCAATTGTATTTGGTGCGTTTGGAACAGTAACTAAAGGATTACTAAAGGGACTTGAGGACTTGGAAGTTGGCGGGCGAGTGGAGACCATCAAAACTACAACATTATTAAGAACGGTCAGAATACTGAGAATGGTCCTGGAGACTAGAGGAGACTTACTGTTACTTAGACTCCAGTGAAAGACTATCAGCTAACGCTAATCTGAAAAACTCAAATGAGTAAATAATAATAAATATAGTTAATTAAAATTTACAATATAAACCAGAAAGTTCTTCACTACAAACAAAATTCTGTTGACTCTCCGTTGAGCCACTTCATCACTGCAGTTTTCTTCGTCACTGACATAACGTTTTCCTCTAAAGCCCTCTTTTATGAGCCGAAGAGATGATAGTCTAATGGCGCTAATTCTTGTGAGTATGGAGTATTCGGTAAAATTGTCCACCCTGTGATAAAGCGTCTCAAAGAGCAGTCAGCAGAATTTTACAAGGCAGGAATACATACATTCATCGAAGGTGGAATTTTACTATTGAGAAAAACGATGACTATGTTGAGAAGTAGGAATGGGATCTACAAAATGCCAGCTTCATTCTAATGTATGATACATGTTCCTGTGTCGGTAATTATTCCTGTATTAAAGAAAAAAGGCATTACTTTCTGGCCAACCCTCGGACAATTAGATAATGTTCGCTAACACTTGAAGAACTTAACAGTTTTTAAAAAGCCATGGTGAACCAAATATTTCATTCGAAATTTAGAAAATTTAAAAATGAATTCAAAAAGAAATTAAATCAACATAAAAGAAAAAAAATACACTGCTCACCAATGATTTTTCTATTGGTTGTCAATCAAAGGAATGTTTACGAAGTAGAGACTAATACATAACAAAAAATGCTTCAAAAAAGAAACATTAGGCTTATTAATTTCGTAAATATTACATTTGATTTGAAGTATGAAGAATGTAAACTATAGAGGGAAAATGATAATGTACCTGCTTACCTTTATACAGCATCTAAGCAACCATAAACGGTCTTTGAACGAGTCCTTAATTCAGTGAGCTACAGGCTGTCATTTAACTCAAGTAATAACAAAGTTTTTAATCAGACGAAAAGTATGTACGAGACAGCGTTAAAAATAGTGATTACAAAGAAAATAAAATTCAACCAGGAAAATAATCTGATTAAATATCCGTTTAAGATAGCGATAAAAACAAAAGTAGCAAATTTTATTAAAAAATTAATTGAGGTGTATTTCCCGCCGACAAATTAATTGCTCAGAATATTTAACATAAACATTACAAATCTTAACAAATTATTTATCTAAACTTATGATGAAGCTTTATTTATTTTATCACTTTGAGTATTCGCACTATTGCCTTCCTGGTTTTCCTGTTTTGGTTTGGTTTGTTGGGTTTTATGGCATATCAACCTTTGTAGGTTATTTAACGCCAAATCCATTTTTATGTAAATAATCCGTTCTATTTAAAACAATTCAGTTAAGCATAAGTACACAGTTTAATGGTCAAAAACATTTCCATTTCTAACTAATCAAGCAGTTGTATGTAACAATTCGGTTAAGTCTAAATACAGTTTTAATGTCGAAAAACAGTTCTATTTGAAATAATTCAGTTAAGCATAAGCACGCAGTTTAAGTGTAAGTAAAGTTTAATTGTCAAAAACGTTTCTATTTTAAGCTATTCAGTTTACTCAATTAATTATAGCAAAAGTATGCTGTTAGTTCTATTTAACCCATAGATAGGGCCCTATCAGGTGCTACCACTCCGGGCCAGATTGGACCTGGGAGCGATGGCAATGAAGGGGTACTCCGCATTCCCCAAAGCTCGAGCACTGCTGGAACCTGAGTGGACCTGGGAGCAATGGCAATGAAGGGGTACTCCGCATTCCCCAAAGCTCCAGCACTGCTGGAACCTCACCATCAGATCGTTTAGCGTCATATCCAGGACACTCGTTAGGGGGTGGGTCTTAGCCCTCTGCAGAGGTGCAGTCAGTGTATTCTACAGCCACAGATGACTGGGCAATATACAGAGTTAAATGTCAAACAGTTTTATTTCAGATAATTCAGTTCAGCATAAGTACACAGTTTAGACGTCAAAAACAGTTCTATTTCGAGCAATTCAGTTCAGCACTAGTACGCAGTTCCAATGTCAAAACAGTTCTATTTTAAACAATTCAGTTTAGCATAAATACGCAGTTTAAATGCAAAAATCAGTATACGGAAAGAAGCACGGTTTAGTTATATTTAACCCATAGATAGGACCCTTTATCAGGTGCTACCACTCCGGGCCAGAGTGGACCTGGGAGCGATTGCAATGAAGGGGTACTCCGCATTCCCCAAAGCTCCAACATTGCTGGAACCTCACCATCCGATTGTTTACTGTCATATCCAGTACACTCGTAGGGGGAGTCTTACCCCTCTGTAGGCAAACTATTGCCTTCATCTTTTGCAACAGCAGTACACACTATATAAAGGCTATAGGCGTTTGGTTGAAAAAGTACTTCTAAGTGAAAATATGGAGGTTGCAGTTTCAATCTCAGTGACAGTTAAATAATAATGAATATTTCCTATAGCTTACCACTTGTACCCAGACGTGGTTAAAGGAATTAGAAAATCTACTCATGTGGGTTAAATGAAGGGTTCGATTTGAAGTTCTATGTGGGCTCCCGAGTTCGACAAGAAACATCTGAAGAAAGCCGAAGAACACGTGGGCCGAAATATTGTGAATATATCGATGAAAATAATTGTCCAAATCGGCTGAGTGATAAAAATCAACTCTAGTCGTATGCAAAACATACGAATGATAATACAAAAACATAGCCCAAAAACTATGAGAAAGAAAACAAGACAAAATGATTGCTCGAACCCCCAGTGCGATTTTAGAGCAAAAGAAAGTCCATTACAGCAGAAATGGTCAAATGAAAATGCAGTTTACTAGGGTAAAGTTCGAACTAAAAGTGGAAAAAAGAAATTATCCATAGGACTGACTGAAAGACCTTGGAAGGAGCGATATAATAATCGCAAAGCCTCTTTCAGAATTAACAAATGCAAGAATAGCAAAAAGCCATTATATTTCATCTGGGATTGTAGAAGAAATAATGGGTAAGTGTTGCATATTGACCTTTAATCAAGCCATCTTCAGAGATTCTCAGTACCTGTGAAAATAAGCGAAAGATGTCACGTGGCTGAGTGGTAATATGAGGGTGTTATGAAATGATATATGCAGATGCCCATGTGAGGTACAGGCAGTGTGAGTCTCAGTCTTGGAACCTCAGCTTGCGGCAAAATAGATCCGGTCAGTCGCGCAGAGCGCCGGTGAGTGGTGAGGCGCTCCGCTGGGGCCAAGGGCCTACAGGAGACCTCCGGTTGAGTACCCCTGACCGAGAAGCAAGAAGAAGTACTTAGTGGGGACTTGAAAATAATACAGCGTGGTATTGTCAAGAGAAGAAGTCAATGTGGCAGTCTCCATTCGTCTCCATCTGTCTGTCTGTTTGTCTGTCTCGCATCACAGAAGCTTTGATTCTATGAAAGAACAAAGAGAGTTATATTTTTATAACGAAATGCTATGGTCCTTCTTCCTCCATGTATATCCATTCATCATGGCTACACAATATACGAACTCGAAATAGTGTGGTGGATCCTTAAAAGAGCGTTTACTTGTAACGGGTGTTTAAAGAATTGTAAAATATGCCAAGAGTATAAATATTAAATTATTAGCTTTTCAGACTTGATATAAAAAATGAACAAAAGATAGGAGCATGAGAGGAAGTATCTTCTTTCCAGTTTGGCTCCAGATTAATCCAAGTGAAACGTAATTCCATCTACATTGTTGTAACTTGACTACAAAGAAGAATATACGTACTCAACATACAAAATGTTGGACTCGTGGATCACTTTCACACCCGTGAAGATCAGAGACTTAAATCACGGAGTCCTGAATATTAATAGGTCTTATTTTCTCAATTGCTAATATATATATATATATATATATATATATATATATATATATATCTGGATTACAATATATACTCTCCCGTCCTGGTGGTTGAGCACTCTAGCGAAGAAATTAACGGCCGCCACTCACGTAATGCAAAGCTCTTCTAATGAATTGAGCACTCTGGTATCCGATAAAGCAGAATGTAAACAAAAGAAAGCTAATACATAATACCTTATAATTCCCAAGCTGAAATACGTCACGCGATGACGAAGCGGTGAGATACTAAGTCTAATATAAAGCTGGGTAGGTTTCGATCCAAGCTTGAAGTGTCTGGCATGTCGAGGCACACTGAAGAATTGAGATACAGTCTACGGATGACAATATATACGCTCTCCTCCTGGGAGTTGAGCACTCTAGCGAAGAATTAACGGCTGCCACTCGTGGTTGCAGAATGTAAACAAATCTAAGTTAATACGCAATGCCTTATAATTCCCAAGCTAACGTATGTCGCGCGTAGGCTGAGCGGTAAGATACTAAGTTTAACGTAAAGTTGGGTGGGTTTCGATCCAAGCTTCAAGCGTACTGCTTATCAAGCCACGCCGAAGAGTTGTGATAGAACAAAACAGTCTGTCTGTGGATGATAATATATATATATATATATATATATATATATATATTGATTTATTCAACGACTACAATGTTAAAAATTTTTAAATTTACACTGAGATCATTTCTTTATTGGTACGGTTTACCAGTTTATAAATTAGCCGTTTTAACTTGAACTGTGTAGAAATTTATCTCGGATTTCCAGTGACGTCATCATCTCGCCATTTAATCAAAATTTTGATCTCTGAATTAACAATTCATTATTGAGACCTTGTGTATTGACTTGTGAATTTCACTGTGTAATGACGTGTTGTCTGGTAAGTTAATTGATATCTCGTATTATTGAAATAATGTTTTGTAATAGGAATGTGGTGAATTCAACAACACATTATACAAAAAAAAATTCATCTTTATCTAACATTCCACGGTGTGATGGAAAACCAAGAAAATCTGGTATTATTCTAAGATACTGCTGGCGTGCTCTGGTTTAATACTGAAATGCTTTGATAACGAAAGCTTTGTAGATTGTGCAGGTGTAATCTTTTTGATGCGGAGGACTCTCTTGAATAAAGGGTTGCGTAAATGAAACGATTCAGAGAGTCGAAGCATATTTTAAAAAATTAGCAACGAAAAAATTTATTATACCTGCCAAAAAAAAGATATAAAAACAATAAACTGAAGATGAACAGGAAAATAAAAAAAATGTAAAAAAATAAAAATCGGAAGAAAACGAACTGCATCTCTATCTTAATTGTCACGGCACATCTGAAAGGGAAAAGGGAATGATCAGTTTTGGTGGATTCCACGTAACATTATATCTATTTGTCTCTCGCTAAAATTGTCTTTTCAAATACCTCCAGTATGTGCGATTATCCGTTATCTTACTGATTTTAGTTTTTTTTACTCTCTCTTGGTCAATATATATATATATATATACATATATATTCATGATGTCGTGCCGCCTGTACGGATCTCCATGACCCTCTCTAGCCACCTATCTCTATCGTCCATTGCTCCCGGTAGGTCTTCAAGATTACATCCTGCATTGGCACAGAGCTGTTGTATATAGGTTCTAGCTGGTCGTCCTGCCTTTGCTCGTCCATGTGAAGAGGTCCACAAAAGTATATCGCTTACGAGTTTGTCCTTACTTCTCCAGCATTGTCCCGCATGTCTGGCTCGTTTAACTTGGGTAGTTTTCGTGATGGGTGATTGGTGGGCGTATAGCCGCTGCTTTGTGGAGTGCTTCCTCCAGGACTTGTTCAATATTGCGAGCAGCAATCTTGTGTAATTTCCGTCAAGCTTTTTCTCCATACGTTTAGTTAGCGTCCATATAGTGCATCCATATAGCAGTATCGACACGACCACTGTTTGCAAAAAAACCGCGTTTTATTTTATCGGTTAGCCTACCGATAGTTGTCCATGTCTTTCCTAGTCGTACGTTGATGTCTATCTCGGTTGACAAGACACTGCTTCCAAGGGAGGTGAACTTGTCCACTAGTTTCAGAGAACTAACGTTTAGAGTGAAGATGTCGACTCTTTCGATTAAAACAAATTTATTCCGTCTTGTCTGTATTGACATGGAGGCCTTGGCCAGTAGCTGCTCGTTCCAGACGATGTAGCAGGGTTTCGGCTTGGACAGGTGTATTTACCAGAAGTGCTATATCATCGGCGTAGGCCATGTCTGTAATTGTTTGTGGGGTATATATTCTGCTTCTTTCCTTTGCCAGCTTGAAACCATTATCTTTTATTTTATCAATAAACGTTCTTAGCGCGTAGTGTAGGCAGATGTTATATATACATATATATATATATATATATATATATATATATTTGTGTGTGTGTGTGTGTGTGTGTGTGTGTGTTATGTTTAAATAGATAATGGTGTGATCTTCACATTAATTGCTGAGTCTCTGAAATTAGATTTTTTCAATTACCTCGGTAGCAATATCTCATTTACTTAAATGTTACAATACGACGAGAAAAGGTATTTTCTGCTATTCACAAATTAGGGGCTGTGATTTACATATTATTGCTATCATTCAGACCTCTGAAAAACCATTAGTTAGAGCTAGTGGTAAAAAATCTTTCATCGAGTGAAAACTTCTTGCCTAAACAATAAAGGAAATGATCTAGGGACCATGAAAACAACATTTTCTTCTAGATATCCATCCTGAGGTTCGACTCACATAGAACACGCATAAAGAAGGAAAAAAAAGAAAGCAATAATTTAAAAATAATGTCCTTTTTTTTTTGTTTGGAGCGAAAAATATGCAGTACCTCCCCATGGTATGTCTGCCTATGCAAGTGTCCTTGTTTATATATCTATGTGTGTGTGTGTGTATGTGTGTGAGAGAGAGAGAGAGAGAGAGAGAGATAGGGAGGAAAGAGAAAGAAAGTCAAAGAGAGAGACAGAGACAGAGAGAGAGAGACAGAGAGTGTTTGTATGTGTGTGTAAGTGAGACAAACAGAGAAAGAGGTGCAATGAAATATTGATACAGAGGGAGAATACAGAGGGAAACCTTACGAGATTTTTTTTCAACCTTGGTCATGTTATTCGTTTACATATTTTAATTTTTGCCCCCTAAAAAAACAACAAAAATAAAACAAAAACAAATCAAAACAAAACAAAACAAAAAACAAACATCTTTCCAACAGGATTTTTATCAAACAAATCTTTTAATGGTGAAATGCATTAATCATAATGCCATCCTATTTGGTTGATTCAAACAACAAACTAACAGAGAGTTTGCCCAAATCCTTTGCTGTTCGTAAAACAAATCAAAAATAAATAAAGAATACTGATTTTTTAAACCTTTTTCTTTTTCATCGGAAGAGTTTAGTAATCTTTCAGATTTTTAACAAATGGGTTAGGAACGGCAACCAGTCAAAGTCAACATTACGTTTGTTAGATTCATTTCGTGTTCCTGTTTACGACTTCTTGCAACGTTTGACTTCACTTTTTTTTCCCAATACACCGACTGCACCACTGCTTAGGAGCAAGACCCCTGCACCACTACCAACAAGGTCACCTGTTATCCGTGGGTGGGTACCCGTAATGGTTCAGGACGGAATCCTTGTGGCTAAGCAGTTTGTGGCCCGGCAGCAAATCGGTCACGTGACCTGCAACACTTCACTTTGACCCTTAGTGGATTAAATGGGCGGTTGAAGACGCATGCTTTGATGAATGGACTTGTCATGTCAAATCCTAGCACCTCTGTTATTGTCCCAAGCGTATACGAACTGCGCTTGTGGCAAACAAATACCTAATCCTATTTTATCTTAAAGGTGCAAGAAGCAGGTGGCTGAGGATCAATTACACTTAAGATCATTTAACTGTGTGCAGGCAGATAGTTAGTATTGAGTAAAATTATTGACGTTTGATTGGCATACTTGAAACTATTTTACTGTGAGCAAACATTTGATTAATATTGATTAAAATTGATAATATTAGCAATATAAGAAACCATTATATTGTGTGCAAACAAAATGATTAATATGAAATAGAACTATTGATGTTTGATAGCAATACTTGAAACTACTTACCTGAGTGCAAACAAATCATTAATTTTTAATTGAATCATTAGGGTTAAATATTAATACTTGACAAAGAAAAGAAGCAGAATATACCCCGCAAAAACCATTACCTACGCCAACTACGCCGATGACATAGCGATTCTAGCAAATACACCCAACCAAGCCGAAAGACTACTGCATAGTTTGGAACGAGCCGCCGCAGGCAGTGGCCTCCGTGTCAATGGACACAAAACGGAATATATGTGCTATAATCAAACAGGCGACATCTCCACACTAGAGGGAGCCTCTCTGAAACTGGTTGACAAATTCACCTACCTAGGAAGCAGTGTCTCATCAACCGACAAAGACATCGACACGCGGCTAATGAAGAGACCATGGACACCTATCGATAAGCTATAGATCATAAGGAAATCAGACCTGACCGATAAAATGAAACACAGTTTCTTCCAGGCAGCGGTCGTGTCGATACTACTGTATGGATGCACCACTTGGACGCTAATTAAACGGCTGGAGAAGAACCTAGACGGCAATTACACAAGAATGTTGCGAGCAATACTGAACAAGTCCTGGCGGTAACACCCCATAAAGCACCAACTATACGGCCATCTGCCTCCCATCACGATAACTATCCAAGTTAGACGAACCAGACACGCAGGACATTGCTGGAGAAGCAGAGACGAGCTCATAAGTGATGTACTCCTATGGACCCCCGCATATGGCCGAGCAAAAGCAGGGTGACCAGCTAGAACATACATACAGCAGCTATGTGAGGATACGGGATGTAGCCCTGAAGACCTGCCAGAGGTGATGAACAATAGGGAGGAGTGGCGAGAGAGGGTCAGGGATATCCGTGCTAGCGGCACGACAAGATGATGATGATGATTAATACTTGAAACCATTTTACTGTCTGCTATCAAATAATTAATATTACATAGAGTTATTAGCGGTGGCAATACTTGAAGCTAATAAACTATATGCAAACAAATGAAACGCGGTTAAAAATCAAATAACCTACAAACAGCTCACTCACAAATCACACACGCAGACGCACAAACACACACACACAGTCTCCCATACACTCGCGTTCACACACACACACACACACACACACACACACACACACACACACACACACACACACACACATACTCTCTCTCTCTCTCTCTCTCTCTCTCTCTCCCTCGTACTCACACACACACAGACACAGACACAGACACATTCGCACACACACATGCACATTCTAACACACATAAAATCACACACACACACACACACACACACACACGCACGCACGCACACATAAAAAAGGATACACGGACACACGCGCACTCACAGTCTCACACTCACACACACGCACCCACACGTGCGTACACACACATTAACTCACACACACCCACACACACTCATGCACACGCACACACTCACGCACACACTCACGCACACATAAGTACTCACATATGCACATATATATATAAATAGAATTTGGCATTGAATATTCCATATGGTTTGTTTTGCCGTCAAACCAAAAAAAAAAAAACAACTTAATCTTTCCTGTGTTCCAAATTTTTAGTTACGCTGCACGTTAATTTGATTTCTTGAATTATACAACCACCACAAGGTTGTGATTGGCCCAGCGGTTAGAGTGTTCGCCAATGGCCCGGGAGACCTGGGTTCAATCCCAGGTCGAGTCATACCAAAGACTTTAAAAATGGAACTTGATACCACCTTGCTTAACACTCAGCATTATAAGGTACGGTTCAAGGGTAAAGTGGAGCAATCCTGGGAATGGAGTAGCGCCCTCCCCTACACCTTGGTGTAGTAGCTATCGAAAAGGGAGCCTTCGGGTCACCCTCGACTATGGTCGCTAACTTTACTTTTACAACAACAAAAACAACAGCAGCAAAAACTAGAACAACTACTACTGCTACTGTTACAGAATTTGAACTCCGTTTCAATATGAATTCATTGATTCCTTTTTTTTTTTTAACAATTTGTGGTACAATTCCCAAATGAATATATTCACCGCTTTTTTGAAAAAAAAAAAAGAAGGTCTTCATGAATTCAGAAAAGAAAGTCGTCTTAAAAAAAAATTAACTAGATACTAAAACAATAATAACAAAAAAGCAAAATCTCACTGAGCCATTTCTTATTTATTCGAATAAAAATCGAATCCTCAAGATCAGAAATTGGAAAATTTAATTATTCTAAGATATCCACTTTCCGAAGTCAAGAATAGAGACACCTAATCTCAGTCCTACATCTTGATCTTGAGTTGCAGACCAAATGGCGTAGGTATGGGCGACACGACAAGATAATGGCACTACTTTCTTACACATTCCTTTAGAAAGTTTTATATCTTTAAAAAAATTATGAATACAATGTAAAAAAACGGCATATCTGTTGATTTATTCATAAAATATTAGCCCTATTCTGACGGTAACTTTTAGATTAAATCCTGACCAAATCCAAACTAAGATAATTCCGATTTCCTTGGATTTATTGCTCACCGAATAAAATAACTGTCGAAATGAACTCAAAAGACATTATAAGCTAAACACTTCAAAATTTGGTGTGTAATACACAACGTCAGATTTTCTTTTATTTATTTATTAGTGGAATAGTAATAACAGGTGACTAGAATGTAACGGTAAAACCGGGGTCAGTTATACGAATAAACACAAACCTTGTTTTGGCATTCTAGTTTCAAATGCTGTCAGCGTCAAAGTACGACATTCTGACTTGTTTAACCCTTCTTCGATCAAGACATTTCGTCTCATAACTTCATGTATTAGACCGATTTATTGATTGATTTTAACGGATTTACAAACTGTCCAGAATTATTTTAAGCCTAGAGAACAATATGGATTGTATTACTTGTTCATCTAAACTTCCATTCTTTTTATTGAGTTGTTTTGTTTGCACAAAGTTATATATCAAGTATTTCTATCTAATGTAAATAATTGTACACAGTCTTATGGCGGATATTATTCTTATATAATACTACAAATGATAACCATGAGTAATGATTCATAACTTTAAATAACTATTCTAAAAGCAAATAATGTACAGTTATATGATATCAAGTATTCCTATCGACTACAAAAAAAATTAACTATGTATTATTTTTTTCATTAAGAAAAATTAAACATTATATCATTTTTAATTCAGTATGTGTTGTGGTTAAATGGTTATTGTCGTAGGATAATTGGCACGGCAACTCGAGTTTAAATCCTGAACAAGTCTGTTAGCATTTCACAAAGTGCTAATACTCTTGCCAAAGGTATGAATCCAATTATTCTGCATCCATCTAAAGGTAAATAGTAAGACAGACTGGGTTATTTAGCCTTGGTTAGGCAACCAGTATCGGCGAAGGAAAACTTTGAATTTAAACCTGTTAAACTCCATCTAAAAATTTACCTTGTGTCACTTCCTGCCCTTGAAAAGAGGTTGGGAAATAAGTTGGTGACCTTAGTCGAGGGTAATACGAAGACTCCCTTTTCAATAGCTACACCGAGGTGAAGGGGAGGGCACTACTCCTTTCCCTGGATTGCTCCACTTTAGCCTTGATCCTTATCTTATAATGCTGATTGTTAAAGCAAGGCGGCATCTTGTACCATTTTTTGTATCTTTGGTATGACTCGACCTGGGATTGAACCCTGGTCTCCCGGACCATTGGCAAAAACTCTACTCATTAGGTCAATGGCCCGATACATGTATAATTTTACCCATTGCTGTGACACTAAGAGTTATTAACACTCCGCTCAGAGTGGACCTGGTTGCAATGGCAGTGAAGGAGTACTTCACACTCCTCAGATCTCCTATACATAAACCTTTATATTATGAAGAGAATATTTCATATCCGTATTTAACTTAATAACTTATTGATTCAATGTATATCTGCAATATATTTATTCAATTATTTAAGTATGAAATATATCCAGTTAGAAAAATTAGTCCCTCGTCGAACAGACTTTTGCACTGACTGGTGCACTGATGCAATTAGTATTTAAAATTTTTCCTGAATATTTACTAAGATTAACTTGCTCTGACACAATGATTGAGGAAATCAGAAGATATCTGTTTGCTTTTTTTTTACAGTGAGTGACTTTATTTAAGGAAATACGCAACTCCCTCTGTTAAAAGCCCAGCCTCGTAAAACAACTCATGTATTGTGCGGCATATTTAGGGAAATTCAGTGCAACTGAACGGATTTTGGCTCCCTCACGGGAAAAACGGAATGAAGTTAAATTCGATGGCAGAAATAAATCAACAGGAAAGAATGAAATAACAAAGAAGAAAAAAAAAGAATCGTTCAAATTCAATTATTTTGTTTTTGTGATTTTATTACATATTGTATGTCTTTCTATCAAAAGTAAATATTGTATGAGATAAAAAAAATGTTTATTTAATAAAACATAGTCCGAATTGAAAAGGGAATTCATAGTTGATAAATAATTCAATGTTCTGAATATATAAAAACAGAAGATTCAAATAAAAAAAAGTTACTGTAAAATCGGTCCCAGGAGATTTTTAATATTTATCCTACAAACAGACGAGCGCAAAAAATTATTTTAGAAGTTTTTTGTTTGCACTTCAGAGGACGAATCATAGAAACCCTCAAAAATGTGTAAATTGTCTTGTTTTGGAAATAAAGATAAATCAACAGAAACAATTATCAAAATTCACTATACAAAATTTAAATGTCTTCACTCATAAACTCTTAAATAGGATACTGAAAAGTTCTCGTCCGGACCAAATAAGAAATTACCGAGAACTATTAAATATATCAAGATATTATTTCTATGCAACCAAAACCAATATAACCATTTATATCATTAGGTAGTCTCTCCCTATCTCTGTCTGTCTGTCTGTCTGTCTCTCTCTCTCTCTCTCTATATATATATATACAAAGGTCGACTGAAAGTCTCATAGGTTGACAAAGTTACTAACATGAAACGTGACCTCATTTTACAATATGGTCCCCATAGCAGTCCTAACACTTATTTCTACGGCGTTTCACACACATCATCATCAGAAAATATGATATTAGCCAATATAATTTCTAGTCCAAATAGCGACATTTAACGTTAGAACCTTAAACAGAATAGGTCAGCTACCAGAGGTGATTGAATCGGCCGTAGAACATAAGATAGACATAATATGCATACAAGAACACAGATACACGCACACCGAAGATATCAAATATCATGAAACTGGCAATGAATGGACGCTAGTCACTGTATCAGCATGGAAAAAAACTCTGTCAATGCCACAGTAGGAGGGGTAGGAATGCTTATAGGACCTAGAGTGTTAAAAACACTTAATAGCATTGAGAGAATACAACCTAGGATGATGGCAGCTACGTTTAATGGCAACCCCAGAGCAACAATCATCTCCTGCTACAGTCCTACTAATGTTAGTGAAAAACTGAACTTGTCGCCTTCTACGACGAGCTGTCCTCTCTAGTGCGTAGCATTCCGAAACACAACGTGCTAGTCATTGGCGGAGATATGAACGCCCAAATCGGGAAAAACGGAAACAACAAATGCAGCCTACACAATACGTCAAATAGGAATGGACAACATCTAACAGATTTCATGATAGAAAATAGATTAACATTCCTCCGCATCCTGTATATATTTATGTGTGTGAGTGTGTGTGTGTGTATAAATTTATAGTTTATATATACGATCTTTATGGAGGTGCCCGTGTTGTAATGGTTATCGTCGTAGGAGATGGACACG
>OY757912.1:87860924-87993424 GCA_963585895.1 Sepioteuthis lessoniana
CACAAAACATCAAAATTAACACCTATTCATACCATACCCCAGGGTGAGAATATTCTTGTTTTAAAGAAATGGTGTAAATAAGGGCTGTAAATCACAAAGACTCTAGAACATTCCCCGAGAGAAGCACTCTCGAGCAAAAGTCTAATGAGTTGTGTGTGATTTCTACCATTTATAATCCTTATCTGCAATACAACTGGTAGGCTTCTATTTATTTATTTATTTTCATCAAAATAAATATGCATATGTCAGCTAGTGGCATAAATTAATTATTTAAAAATGTAGTGGGCCAAATTTCCCATTTTAATTTCAAGAAATAGCAGATTCAATTTTTTAATTTAATAATAAAAATTTTTTTAGGTTGTTAGCTGTCATCTCAACTACATTCCAAAACGAGAAAACGAATCTATTTCTTACGTCATAAAACAAAAAATTCCTCATGTTCTGGTGTGCATGTTATTGGTCTCAAAACTCAAGTACACCCTCTACATCAATACGGGTTGTCAAATCTACTTTTTCCCACTTAATGATAAAACAAAACAAGAACCGTCATGTTCAGTCGTCTTGGAGAAATTTCTTTGATCTCTGTCACTCAACAACCAACCACATGATATCTTTGAAGCAAGCCGATTAAAATTTCACTGAAATTCTTATCAAGAATCCTTTTTTAATGAACATTTCTTTTAAATGAACGTTTCTACGTTTTAAATAAATATTTTTACTTTTTAGCTCTTGACCTTGAAGTGAAAATAACTGAAAAAGTAAAATACATTCTACCTGATAGAAGTAATTTTAAAGGTGAGGGGCAAATCAAATTTTAGGAAAATATTTGACAAGAAAACTGTTATGCTGCATGCAACAGAAAAATAGCTTTCTGGCGATATGCAGCCAGTTGGAAGCGTATTTGAGATCAGAGATGCAAATGGTCTCCTAGTTCAACTTCTTTGCACTCTTTATATCGTAAGTAAGATTTTAATAAGATATTTTATTATTAATGTAAAACGGGAACAACTCGAGATTGTGACAGAGTTTATGGTGTTTAATAAAGTTAAGCCAGCTTGAAACATTAGGCATACAGATTCAAAGTGCTAAACAATAAATTTTGAATATGTGTCGATATTCCTATTTTGAATTCTCTGTTGAGATTTCATTAGCAAACACAGATTAAACCTTTTGTATCGAATGAGATTTGAAAATGTATTGGGGGAGACTATATGGCGTAATGGGTAAATTGCTGTACTCCGGAATTGGAGTGAAATCCATTAACTTTCGGACAAAGCTATGAACCCCCTCACTCCAGCTAAATTGTATCACTACTAGTCTTTTTCAGGGATCGTTTTGACTTTAAATAACCCACGAAAGTTGGTATCTCATTAAACAAAGAAACCAAACCTTAAAATATATTGATTAAATATCTAATTTCTTACTCACAATTATCTAAATAAATTTGCATTTTGTAATTTGCCATGTCAGTATAATTCTTTTTGTAAGATGCGAAGAGAAAAAAAATCTAAAGAAAGTAGCCGATTGAACAATATTTCAAAGTCTTTTATATAAAAAAAGATCAGTGCTGATTTACCAGTCTTTTTAAGATGATAAAGTACACAATTAATTCTATCAGTCGGATAGATTGAATCCCTATTCATTTTAAAAAGGAAAAGAAATCTAACATTTTCATTGTAAATAAAAGAGTGAAACTGCTCTCAGAAAAAAAAAAACAATGATAGCGTCCGGGTATAAATATTAAAAATAAAATCAATTGTTGTGTAAAAAACCCTAAAACAAAAAGAAACATGAAAGCAGACGATAGTCAAAAACGATAGAAAGAAACGAATTTAGTGAAGACAGAGCGATAAAGTGAGAATGGAAGACGACTTAAAAAAGAGTGAGTCGTTTGATAATGGATGTTGATCAAAGTTAACAGTAATTTTTTATGAAAAAGAGCAGCCGATATCTAAGACGGGTCATTTTGACCTTCATTAAGTTAAATAACTCTTTCGCATGATTGCACAATTTAGTATATATTTTCTTTCTTTTTTTCTTTCCCTCTTTCTTTCTCCTGTATATGTTTTTTATTTCATGAATATTTCTCTTTTATACGTAATTTTTCTTTTTCTAAACATTTTTTACTGTTCTTCTCTGATCACCCTTTTTGCAATTATAGTTTTATTTTTCTCATAAAAGTTTGTTTATTTTTGAGCTTCAGTTTTGTTAATCATTTTCAATCTCTTATAATTGTAGTTTTGTTTCTTTCCATCCTCCTTTTTCTAACTAAAATTTTGTTTCAGTCAGCGTTTCTTTCTTTCTCCAATTATATCTTCTATCTTTCTTTTTCCAATTATAATTTTTCTTTCTTTCTTTATTTCTTTCTTTCTTTCTACAATAATAATATCCTTTCTTTCTTTCTTTTGGCTACCATAATCTTTTTTTCTTTTTCTAATAATTATCATCTTTCTTTCTTTCTTTCTTTCTTTCTTTATTTATTTATTTATTTTTCCAATTATAATTTCCTTTCTTTTTTTTCCAATTATAATCTTTCTTCTTCTGTTTCTAAAAATAATTTATCTTTCTTTCTTTCTTTCTTTCTCCAATTATACATATCTAATTATATATATCTAATTATAATCTTTCTTCTTTTCCCAATTTCTTTCTTTCTTTCTTCCTTTCTTTCTTTCTTTCTTTCTTTTGTCTTTTTTTTCACTAAAAAAAAAATCACTATTATTTTTTCTTCTAAATATGTTGCTCTGTTTTTTTTTTAAAATCATTTTCTCATAAAATTTTTGTAATATCTATCCCTTTCTTTTCGCTCTTATGAATACACATATTCATGAGTTATAGCTTTTACTCATACTTCTTCTTCATCTATCTTCACCTTTTCCCTTTTTACCATTTCATTCATTCATTCATTCACTCATTCATTCATTCATTAAAACATTCTCTCTTTACATCCATTCATACTTTCTTATTTCAATATTTGTTTGCTTATTTTTTTTTTTTTTTTATAGGTAGAACTCTCTTCCCTTTTTTCTCCACTGAACTTATTAAGCACCCGTTTGCAGACTGATTTGTTTGTTTCAGCGTCTGTTCACATGCTGGCTTTCAATTTTCATAAGAAACCAGCAACTATGCATTAAAGTATTGCAACACAATCTTCCTGCTGCCTTATATTATTTCAATAGCAAAATATGCGATACCTACCTTGGAAAATAGATGAATAGACTTGAACAGATAAAAAAATGCTGTTTTAAAAGCTAGAAACTTGCCGAATGGAAAACAGTTTCAATGCGTTATAACCAGTCCATTAATTCATTTGCAATTGTCATAATTGGTGATCAGAAATACATTATAAGCCCCAAAAGTTGTGAATCTAACTAAAAAGCACCCCCCAAACCCTCAACAATAACAAAAGACCATCAATAAAATCAGTTACCGTCCCAAAACCAACTTCCCCTATTTCAACACCACATCCTAGTGCGTATGAATATACGTGTTGACTAGTAGCAGTCCAACAGTCCAAGAAGACAGACGTTAGATTCTCCATGCCGAACTTAACATATCAGTCCCAAAACGACGATAATCAAGTTTTTTTGGGGGGTTTTCAGGAGTGTCTCGCAATTAAGCAATTTTAGAAATACTATAACATGTAACTTACACTTGCACATATGAAAAAACTAAAATTCACGCAATATATATTTTGTAACCTATTGTTTCAATACCAAAAATAATACGTATAAAGACAACTAAGTTCAAATTCTGATTTGTTTTCCTGCTTGCTTGTTTTATTTATAATTCATTTCAGCATTAAACTTTCTATCACAATAACTGGAAAAGTCCACCGCTACATTAAGCTACATTTCGTTACAAAGATGTCGTCCCTAATTCGCCATGTGGTATAATGGTTAACAAGCTAAGTTTGCTTACAATTGTTAGAGAGTTTAATTCTCCCTCGGTACCACATTCTTCTGGCCTTATGCAACAGCTAAGTAATAAATAACTGACCTCATTATAGGCTATTTGGCACAATCTAAAGGTAAGATCGTGTTAATTTGCATAAAAGAAAAAAAAAGATTTTAACAAAAGAATGTTAGAACGTTCACGTTTGTATTAAAAAAATCTCAGGGTTGTTTTGTATACATCTTCTTATATGGCTTTGGTCGTTTGGTGTCACTAACAAGGAAAAAAGAAAAGAAAACATGCAGCTAGCACACAACTTAATAAAGCAAGTAGAAGCAAACCGAGAAAAATATATAATACTGACTGAAAATTAATTAAATGACTTTTCATAATGATAATTTATATTTGTAGTGACGTTTCCTTTATAGGAATAGTGTTATGTATTGTAATATTGAAACTTATAACAAATATATACATCAAAATAACTTTGGGGTAGGGGTTCGCGTGTTGAACTGCAATACTGTAGCAAGCGAGTTTGAACGCAAGTACTTATGCTGTACTGAATTGTTTGAAATAGAACTGTTTTGATATTCAACTGTGTGTAAACAAAATAAAAATATGCTTATACTAAACTGGATTGTTTGAAATAGAACCGTTTATATGTATAAAGAGGAATATGGTATTAAATAAACTACAATTTTTTGATGTGCCATAAAACCAAACCAAACCAATCGAACTGAAGGTTTTCTGTTAAAACCACTTTCGAAACAATACTCTTGGCAAAAATATGCAATTCCTGATGTCCATATTTGTTGGTTAAATATTACCCTTACTCGCCTTCTACAACGATGGTTTTGACAAGGATGATATGTCATTAAACAAAGAAATCAAAGAAACAAAAAAAAACAAACAAACAAAAAAAAAAAACTTTGCCCAGTCAGCTGGGGCTGTAGAATACACTGACTGCTTCTCTGCAGAGAGGGGAGATGAAAAAAAAAAAAAAAAGGATCAGTGAGAAAAGCATGAATGTACATTAAAATCATTTGCATACTTTAAGGGTAGATATCTTTTGCCTAACAGAATAAAAATGACTGTTTTTTTTTGTATAATGGCATATCAACCTTTGTATAGCAAGTGGAGCGCAATGGATTGAATATTAACGCAACAGTCCATCAACAAAGAAGACAGAGAGACAAAGAAGAACATTCATGGTACAATTTAACCAAGAGCTAGGAGGGGGAATAAAAAGGTTTCATACTTAGTAGTTTAAAAGTGAGCGTTAAAGCGCTACAGAGGTTCGAACTCGATTATTACGATTTCATTGTCTAGCAAATTAGCTACTACACCAGCAAAACTCCATTTTCAACGGAAAGATTTACAGAGGAAGATATCACCATCAGTAAAATCCTTGGAAATATCAAATAAACAAACGTTGAAGCCTCCAGAGTTTATCTTATCCTCTAATTTATTTCAATTTCATAAGTGTTCTGCTCGTACCATATAACCTAGTACTCTCTGCTACATAATCGATGGATAGTAACTAAAACGACTCAACCAACTAGAGTTATCAGATGGGGGGGGGTACCTAGACACAATACTTGATGAAAAGAAAAACTGATACATTGGCTGCATCGCTGCAGAAGGGTAAGATCCCCCCACAACGAGTGTCCTGGTAATATGACACAAAACAATCCGATGATGAGATTCCACGAATGCTTGACCTTTAATGAATGCGGAGTTCACCTTCATTGACATCGTTCCCAGATCCACTCTGGCTGGGAGTGGTAGCACTTGATAGGATCTTATCTATGGGTCAAAAAGAACTAACATGCGTACTTATGCCAAACTGAACTACGTGCAATAGAACCGTTCTGGTATTTAAACTGCGTACTTACGCTAAACTGAATTGCTTGAAACAGAACTCTTTTCGAGATTGAACCTGTAATCACGCTAAACTGAATTATTCGAAGCAGAACTGTTTTGACATTTAACAAAATCTATACTTATACTTAACTGAATTGTTTTAATTAGAAATGTTTGATTAAACTGAATAGTTTGAAATTGAACAGTTTTTTAGAATTAAACTGTGTACTTATACTAAACTGAATTGTTTGAAATAGAACTGATTATTTGTATAAAAATGGATTTGGCATTAATTAACCTATAACGGTTGATAAGCAATAAATACCAACCAACCAACCAACCAACCAGCTAATAAAAAGTCAGATGTATCCTCTCTTGGAATCAGGTGTCATCTAGCAGCCAACTGCCGTGAAGTGTGGGAAGAGTATCTAAAGCTGGTCTAATAATTTCCTGAAATTAGAATCTTCTCACTATCATCGACTCCCCCCTCTTTGAAGCTCGATCCGAGAGGGTGCATCGACAAGGTGAGTTTGAACATGCGCAACTTTATGTACATCGAAATCATGTACACACACATACGCACGAGCCACGTGTGTTAGTACGATGTTCTTTCGACATAAAAGGAACTATAAGAATTATTTCGGATAGGGTGCTTTCATTAAAAATGTTTACCTTCCGGTAGGCGGGTCTTCGAACATGCTCACTGCACCCACCTTATCAAAAATGAGGCTTTCATAGTTATCATACTAGACAGATTCTGGTTGTGAGGTTCTATTTGTGGAGCTCTGAGCAATGTGTAGTAGTAATTTACTAAGCTTTTTGCTTACATGTAGCACAAGGCCGCATGAATGGGGCACCCGATGAGAATCGAACTCACAGCAGTGTGTAGTACCCCTTTATAGCAATTACTACCCGGTCTACCCAGACAGGAAATAAATGTAAACGTTACGGTCCCATCTATGGGTCAAATTGAACTCTCTGAAAATCATTTGGATTTGATAGAATATTTGATACCAGATAACAGAAAATTATTCAATTGATCAATTGAGAAATTGATCGATTGATTTTAACGGCATCTCAGAACGTCTGGGGTTATTTCAGGCCAAGAGTTTAGGGATTTGCGTAAATTGTAGGAGTTTATTCACTTTTTTGTGTTGTTTATTGATTATCATTTTTATTTTATTTTTTAAAATTTATTCTATTTTTTGCACACGAGTATTATGTATTCCTACAAAGTAATTTGCAAAAAAAAAAAAAAATCTATTTTCTTCATACCTGGAACCCTAAAAGTTACAAGCAATATGGGTCAGAGTAGGTCTGGGAATAATAGCAATGAAGGGGTAATCTACACTTTCTAAACTTCCAGATCAAGAACCTCACCACCAGATGCAATTTAGTGACATATTCAAGAAACCCATTTTGGATTGATCTTACCACTTTGAATGGAATACTATCAGTATATTATTATCCCTACCGAAAGGGTGACAGGAATTCTTCGTACTAAGGATGGTTACTTGAAGCTATAATTATTTACAAAGTATTATTTTATTAGTCACTTGAAACCATATAACTGGGTGCAAATAAAAGGCTATCATTAAATTGAAATAATTACTCGAAAATATATAATTAGTTGCGGCTGCTCGTTCTAAACTATGCAGTAGTGTTTCGGCTTGGTTGGGTGTATTTGCCAGTATCGCAATGTCATCTACGTAGTCGGCGTCGGTAATTGTTTTTGCGGGGTACCTTCTGCTTCTTTTCTTTGTTAGCTCGAAGCCATTCTCTCTGATTTTGTCAATCGATGTTCTAAGTACGTAGTCTAGACAGATGATAAAGAGGTATGGGGCTAGCGTGTCTCCTTGTAGTACTCCTGCTACAATGTCGAAGTATTCTGTGTCTCTATCTGATAATCGTACTTTTACTTTGGTGTTTCTATAGAGAATCGTTATTGCTGCTACGGTTTCTTTTTGTAGGCCGTATGCTAGTAGGATTTGTTCCATCTTTCCTCTGTGAATGGAATCGAAGGCCTTGGTAAAGTCGATAAATATTAATGTCGCGTGTAGGTTTTTTGCCCGTACACCTTCAAGGATTCTACGGATGGTTAATATTTGTGAGGTCGTGGATCTATTTCTTCGGAAGCCATTTTGGTTTTTCCTCGCATCAACCGAAAAGGACATCGACACGAGGTTAACGAAAGCATGGACAGCTATCAATAAGCTATCGATTATATAGAAATCAGACCTAACCGATAAAATGAAACGCAGTTTCTTCCAGGCAGCGGTCACATCGATACTGCTATGTGGATGCACTACATGGACTCTAACAAAACGGGTGGAGAAGAAGCTAGACGGCAATTACAAAAGAATGCTGCGAGCAATCTTGAACAAGTCCTGGCGGCAACACCCCACAAGACACCAACTGGACTGCCACCTGCCTCCTATCAAGAAGAATATCCAAGTTAGACGAACCAGACATGCAGGACACTGCTGGAGAAGCAGGGACGAACTCATAAGTGATGTACTCTTATGGACCCCACACATGGCCGTGCAAAAGCAGGACGACCAGCACGAACATACATTCAGCAACTATGTGAGGATACAGGATGTTGTCCAGAAGACCTGCCTGAGGCGATGAACGATAGAGAAAAGTGGTGAGAGAGGGTCCGTTCTACCAGCATGAGATGATGATGATGATGATGATGATGATGATGATGATGATGATGATATAATTAGTATTAATAGATGGGAATAGATGAATCTATACGACTGCGTGCAGATTATTTGTATTAGATAGGATTACTTCATAAAAATAGATAACCATGTTCAAAAGAAAAAGTATTAAGAAACAGTATAAAAGATATAGATATGAACGTACAATGCACGCAATTCGTTAATCTCTAGGCGTCAATTAATCTAAGACGAGTTGACATTTCGTTATAACAATACAATCATTCAATCAATTAATCATTATTTTTTAAAAAAGCGTTTTGCCCTAAAGATGTTGAAACACGAGCAAGAAGATCAGAATAAACTGATACGCCATGTTAGGGATCTAATAAAGAGGATACTAAAAGAAAGATCATAAAACTATCAAAGAATCTCACCACGATAAATAGACCATTGGTTGCTATAATGTTTCCATCTAATAAAGAAAAAAAAAACTAGGACTTTTCAGTAAGAGGTGAGGGCAAATATTTTGAGGTTTACAGAAATGTTTGATAAAATGCCTAGAGCAACGGAAAAAAAAAAAAAAATAAGGATGGTAAATCTATAATGAACAACAACATTGCAGAATCTTTTTGTCTTTTTTATCCATCTCGAGGAAAGATCTCCCGGGTAAGCATAGAAAGGTCATTTTGTTACAAGATTTCCGAATATATAAGTGAGAGGAGGTACATTAAAATAAAAGTTAATGTATTTGAAAGAACCCTGGTGAATATAGAGAAACACAAGAAAATAAATATTTTTAAAAATTGAATGATAAATATATTACTTTATTTCAGGTCTCTTGTCTTACTTTGCTAAATGCTTTGAGTTGAAAAAAAAATCTAAAAACAGGACTTGAGTTTAAAAAAGAAATAATCTGTTCAGAATGTTATGAAAACAAAGAATTCTATCCAACTAAAAGGAGGACTGGACTTACTTTTGATGACGAATCTATCATTATACCGCTGTAGTAATCTCCCTTTATGGTCAGGATTTTCCTTGTGTCAACTCCAGGTGGGTAGATAAATCAATATAAGTAAAACCCTTGTTGCCATAACAACAGAATATGTTATTACTATGTAGTTTGACTTATCTGTTGCACCTCTTTCATTATCCTCCACAAAATTGTCCTGGACCCATCCTTGATCTCTAAAAATGATTAAACATCCTTAAAAATTTTATTTCAGTATTCCTTCACAGATAAGATAACTAAGTATTCTTAAATTTTGTCTGAAATGAATGTTCAAAACTTGATTTAAGTTTAATCTGGATGGCTGCAATGGACGAGATAAAAAATACACTCATTCAAGTTTCATCTATAATACTACTTGAGAGTTTTTCACATGAGCGTTAGCTGATGGTTTTTCATTAGAGATTGAGTGACATTAAGTCTGCTCAAGTCACCTGAACAATTCTAAGTATTCTGGCCAATCCCAATAATGCAGTAGTTTAGATGGGGTCTACTCTTCCTCTTATTTCCAAGTCCTCCAGTCCCTTTATCAATCCTTCAGTGACTGTACCAAGAGCACCAAATACAATTGGTATCATCGTCAGTTATTTTTATTATTATTACTTGCTAGTTTTTCACACCAGCATTAGCTGAGGGTCTTTTACTAGAGTTTGAAAGACAGCAAATCACCTCAGGTCTTAATGATTCTTCTCAGTATTCTGGACAATCTTGCTAATGCTGCAGTTTGGATGATATCGACTTGACCTCTGATTTCCAAATCTTTCATTTCCTTTACCAGTCATTGGGGATTGTTCTGAGCGCACCCATTACAATTCGTGTAACCTTCACCTTTATGTTCTATAGTTTTTCTAGTTCTCTGGCAAGGTCTAAGTACTTCACTCTCTTTTGGTAAATATATGTATATGTGGTTTGTTTTGGTTTAGTGAACCATTACAGGTTATTTAATGCCAAATTCATTTTTATGGATATATATTAAATATGTTATTTCTCCATACATTTTGTAGATAACATTTTTAAACGAGCCTGAGCTCATTCTTTTTCACACTTTTAAACGGTTTTACTTATTTCTAATACGAATAATTCTATTTACTCTAAATCATTTGTTAGCACACATTTAAATGTTTTCAAGCATTGCTATGTATCACTAACAATTCAATTAAACATCAAACATTTGTTTACACGAAGTTAAAGGATCAAGCAATTCTATTTCAAGTAATTGATTTTAGCATTAGTACACAGTTTTTTTTACACACAGTTGTATGTAAAATAGTTTTATTTCAAACAATTCAGTTTAAAATAAATACCCAGTTTAAATGTCAAAACAATTCTATTTGACCCATAGATAGGACCCTTTCAGATGCTACCACTCCTATCCCATGTGGACCTAGGAGCGATGACAGTGAAGGAGTATTTTACACTCCCCGAAGCTCTAGGATTACTGAAGCTACACCATCAGATTGTTTTGTGTCATATCCATGACATTCGTTGGGGAAGTTTTACGCCTGTGCAGAGATGCAGTCGGTGTATTCTGCAGCCCCAGCCGACCGAGCCAGTGTGTTTATGTAATAAAGTGGCAGAACAACTGTCATGTTGGAGCAAAAGATTATTTTATCATTAGAATTAATCCCTCCAGTACAAACGTCACGCCGCCGACCCGGTGCATTTAAAGTTAATATTGGAATATAAAACTGGAAAGGCATAGAACCTGTGATCTCTTGGGAAATTTAAAACAGTGCGTATGCGTGTAATGAAGGATAAAAATCCTGAGAATTGTGTTTAGAGAAAAAAGATGACTATCCCTCACAATCAGTCTGCAAGTGCAAACATCTGCTAACAGACAAGGTTACTTCGTGTGACAGATATTCTCTACCCGCCAAAATCGAGGAAGAGTAAGCATTCATGGGAGAACCAATTTGTTCAATTAACTGGATTTTTGTAAGGATTGTACACAACCGTTTTTCCATGAAATTCTAATAGTCAAATATAAGGTGGTTATATATATATATATATATATATATATATATATATATATATATATATATATAGTTTAGTTTGGTATATATATAAATAGTTCTCAATATCTATTATAGAGGATAAGTAGGTCTCATTTAAGATAGAGCGGATACATAGTTACCACGCTTAATCGATATCAGTTTTTCACTTATTCGATCATAAGACCATAAACTATTGGTCCGATAATAGCATAAATAAAAGACTGACAGTCAACAAGTGTTATTTTCTCCGCTACACAAACTTGTTTAATACTTTTATTGCATTCAGACAATATATCTATTCTGACTTTATGACATATATGGATAGACATTTTTTTTTTAATGAACAGGTTTGTTAATGATTTCAAATTTGGCATTTAGGCTTTTATAATTTCATATACTGGTGCTTTAAACTATTTCGAATTTCATGTCTGGTTCAGGTGATTTTAAATGGCTAAGTTAAATTCTTCGTGTTGTTTTTAGAGTAAATATTGTTTTTATAGATTGTTCTGATCTTGTTTAAGTCCAGTGTTTATTTCTTTGAAGTTGATAGTCCGTGAAGACTTTTGATCTATATAATTTGTTTTATTCTTTCATTCATATATATATATATATATATATATATATATATATATATATATATATATATATATATATATATATCCCTCTGCATGAGAAGGATATGAACATAAGGTCATTTTAAGAGGTGCCCGTAGTGTAATGGTTATTGTCGTAGGAAATGAACACGGCAACACGAGTTGAAATCCTGGACGAGACTGATTGTATTTCACATAGCACAAATTCATCTTGGGAAAGCTATGAATCCAATTATTCTCCTTCCAGCTATGGGTAAATAGTAGGGCAGACTAGGTTCTTCAGCCTTCGTGAAGCAACTAGTCTAGGAGAAGGAATACTCTGAATTCACACCTGTTAAACTACACTTAAAAAATTGACCTTGTGTCATATCCTGCCCGAGCGGGGGTGGGTGGGTAAATATGATAAGGTCATTTTAAGCGGTGTTTAACAAGTTTAAATTTCGTGTTTTCCTTGTTCAAATTCGGTTGCTATACCAAGTTTAAAAAGCATAGTCTACGCTGCTATTTACGCTTAGCTGGAGGGGAAATAATTGGATTCATATCTTACCCAAGATTATCACTATACAATATGAAAACAGTCTTTTCCAGGATTTTGAACATGTATCACCGTGGACATTGCCTACGACGGTAAACATTAAACCACAAACGCTTTCATGATACAAAATATTTTTGTATATACAAGTATGTATCCTGTTTGTATTTTTGTGTTCATTCGTTGACAGAAATTTGAAATTAAACAAAATCACAACCACGTATCAACAATCTATCTGGTGTACGAATACATGAGTGTACGAACATATATACGTGGATTCACACGCACAAACACACACTGAGAATACATATTCATGTTTACAAAAACATATACACAGACCAGAGTAGTGTGACATCTATTCATTTTAATATATTTACTTTCCTCCCATTGGACCAACAGACCTGGGTTCAATCCCAGGTCGCGTCATACCAAAGACTTTAAAAATGGTACTTGATACCTCATTGCTTAACACTCAGCAATATAAGGTACGTATCAAGAGTAAAGTGGAGCAATCCAGGAAAAGGATTAGCGCCCTCTCCTACAATTCAGTGTAGTAGCTATCGAAAAGGGAACCTTATGGTTGCCCTTGACTACGGTCGCCAATTTACATAGACATCTATATATATATATATATATATATATATACAAAGCTTTTCTAACAAATTGAGAAATTCGGTATCCGATTGCGCAAAATGTCATCATCATCATCATCATCAGGTCGCGCCATCAGCACGAATATCCCTGATCTTCTCTCGCAACCTATCGTCCATTGCTTCCGGCAGGTCTTCAGGTTTACGTCCCGTATCGGCACTGAGCTGCTGTGTGTAGGTTCTAGCTAGTCGTCCTAGCTTTGCTCGTCCACGTTAAGGGGTCCATAGGAGTACATCACATATGAGCTCATCCCTACTTCTCCATGTCTGGTTTGTCTAACTTCTATAGTTTTCGTGACGGGTGGTAGGTGGCCGTACAGCTGCTGCTTAGTGGAGTGCTGCCTCCAGGACTTGTTCAATATTGCTCATAGCATTCTTGTGTATTCGTCAAGCTTTTTCTCCATTCGTTTTTTTAGCGTCTATGTAGTGCATCCATATAGCAGTATCGACACGACCGCTGCAAGAAAGAAATTGTGTTTTATTTTATCGGACATATATATATATATATATATATGTGTGTGTGTGTGTGTGTGTGTATTACTAAACAAAGAAACTAAACAAAATTAAACCAAACCAAACCAAACTAAACCAAACCAAACTAAACATTCTGTACGTGCCAGAGGGTTGGGTAAACACTATCAAACTCTCACTCACTCTCACTCACTCACTCACTCACTCACACAACTCCACCACGCTCAAGATGTTTGGTTTGGTTTTTGATTTTTATGGCTAATCAATCTTTGTGGGTTATTTAAAGCCAAAGCCATCCTTGTTGAATAACATTTTTAGTACTATTCAACCCATTGTTAAGGGATAAATAGGTCCCTACCTTTCAAAGGTGTATAAGTTCTAAAGTGAACGTAATAGCATGACTTGAGTTCGAAATTGATTAACATGATGTTGTAGTTTAACATGTTAGCGTCTACACCGTGGGAACACTCCTCACACAGAATGGGAGTGATACAAGATCAATTTTTTTAGCAATATGCAGTTGGGTTGAACATGGAATTTTCCTTCTCCAAGGCTGGTTGCATAACCAACGTTAAATAAACTAGTTTGTTCCACAACTTATCCTAATCTGGGGAGCGGGCAGATGGATTTAGGCTTTCCCAGTGGCATGAGCGCAAAGGGGAACACACTCAGTATCGTACAGAATTTGAACTCGGTTCGTCATTTTCACTTGTCACAACGATAACTCTTACGCAATGCGGGCATCCGTTTCACTTCATTCTGCTACATTTAGTGATTCTTCCTTGAGACATCATAAAAGACTTACTTGTCTTATTTCATTTCGAGTGACTTCATACCATAACTGTTTTTTATAACTTAATTTCTTTTTTACATATATGTCCACTCGTTATTTTTTCAGGTTTTGCCACAGGACCTCAATTCCCTTGTTTCAGAGCTTTACCCAAAACTTTACTTTCTATTTGTTCTTTTTTTTTAAAATATACTTAAACAACTGAACCCAAACATATGAATTGGCGCAGTTTTCTCTCCCTTTCCTTCTTGTTGTTTGTTTGTTTTGTATATCTGCAATTTTGTATTTCATTCTCTCTTTCATTGGTATCCGCTCAATATAATATTCAATATCTTAATGTGTGTTCAGTGTAATTCCTTTCCTTCCTTTACTTTCCATCTTCTTGTTTTTTTTTCTTTCATTTTTTTTTTACAATCTTTGGGACAGTAAGCACAGCGTTCTGTGGATGCACTTGTGAGTAGGGCGTCATGTTCTTTGTGGTTTGATTGATTTTATTTATTTAGCTTGTATCGTTTTCATTGTTACTTGATGTTAACACAAGTCAGTTGGGGTGAAACAATTCGCCTGTATAATAAATAAATAAGTAAACATTGAAAGGATTCTTTCGATATTAGAGTTTGTATTCGATTGTTTCTTTGGTTGTTTATGTACGTGTCATTCTTCTATTTGGTTTTATTTGATTGTGGGGTATATATAGGGGATTGTGGTCTTGTAATTATCCTTTTGGTGCTGAATATTAATCAATAAAATAAAATAAAAAAAATGAGAAAAAAAAGATAAAACGAATGTTAAAACAAAAAGCCGAGTAAGAAAATAAACTTACATTGAAGAAACGGTCCGTCTGGTTTTTGTTATCTAGACAGGGTTGCGATTATTGAGAGGGAAGAGAATCAAAAGCCACAGCCTATTGTTCAACAGGACCCTTAGTGTCTATTTTCTTCAGTATCATTAGCTTTTTACTTCATAATTTCGGTCTGTACTTTGCAAGGCTGATGGCTTGTCCAGACTGTAACCCAGGAAGATAAATACAATGTAATTGCAGAAGAAGGATTTTTTCTTTGTTTAATGCCTTATCAACCTTCGTGGTACTATTTAACATATAACTGGAGGATAAGAAGTTCTATACCATTCCTAAACGTATTAATCCTTAAAAGGGACCGTGATAGAGTGACCAGAATTCGGATGTCGCAATTTAGCCCGCAAGGAAAACGCCATTAAACGACAGGGACTCTCCAAAATTTTTTAATTAAAAAATCAAGTTGCAACATTTCCGTAAGCAAAAATGAAGTTGCATATATATATATATATATATATATATATATATATATATATATATATATATATATATATATATGAAGTTGCACATATATATATATATATATATATATATAAATGATGTTGCATATATATATATATATATATATATAAATGAAGTTGCCGATATATAAATATATATATATATATATACACTCTTGAATAGTTTTCTTGTCCTGATAGAATTACCCCTAACTCCTGTTTAACTGGACCATATATGTATATATATATTAACTGCTTAAGAGTTTGATAATAAATTATACTTAATATTATCTGTTTTCCTCGTGTACATAAAAACAATAAAAATATGGTTTTCAAATTTGAAAATATCTTAAACTCACTGCGGTTAAAATGTTTATTTCATTAGGAAAAAGTTTATGTTTTATTCACATGTGAACCCATTCCTCTGGCTTTCCTAAATATAATCAATCATGAAATGAATATACTCGGTTTCTGATCTAATACCGACTCACGTCATTACTAACCTACAAATATTCTACAATCATTTATGAGTTTATTCTTTTTTTCACATTATATATATATATATATATATATATATATATATATATATATATATATATATATACCTTACCTATGCGTGTATGGACATCGTTTCTAGAGGTATGTACAAATATTTACTAGCTAACGACAATATGAAAATCTGATCTCTCTGTTTAGATATATCGGGATGTTGTAGTCGTGTTAGTACTATTGTTTGGTTCTATCACGTTGTCTTTAACAAAAGTTATGGATGTAAAGCCAGATAGGCACTACTTACGGCTTTGCGCTGTTTTGAATCAATCCTGGAAGTAGTATTTAAAATTGGATAGGTATAGTCACTTGCCTTCCATCGTACAAACCATCCGAATAAGACGAGAAAGCCTGTTGGGTACTGGCAGAGAAGTAAGGACGAATTGACTTTCTCTTGTGTACCCAACACATGGACACTCCAGTTTGATGCCGACAAAAACTTGTGTACATCACTTTGTGTTGGTGATGATGATGTTGATGCTGAGGGTGATATATTTTGATTCTTTAGGCTAGCTAGCTGGCGGGCCCTGGCGACTGCAGCAGCAGAATACACAGACTGAATCTCTGCAGAGGGGTAGGACTCCACCACCGAGTGTCCTGGATATGACACTAAACAATCTGATGGTGAGGCTTCAGTAATGCTGGAGCTATGAGGAATATGGAGTACGTCTTCATTGCCATAACTCTGGCTCGGAATGGTAACCGCTGATAGGGTCCGATCTATGGGCCAAATAGAACTAATCTATGTACGTATACTAACCTAGATTGTTAGAAATATAACTGTTTTGACATTTAAACTACATACTTATGCTAAACTTATTTCTTTTAAATAGAATTGTTTAAATGTATAAAAAAGGATTTGGTATTAAATAACCTAAAACGTTTAATATGCCATAAAATCGAACTAACCCAAACTTTTGACTGGCTCATAATTATCATTACCTTTTAATAGAATAAGAAGGTTATCGAAGCTAAGTGAAAGATAATTTTAATTATTCTTTTAAATCCTATAATTTGCAGACTGATAAGGAAAAAAAACATCTTGAATGGATGGACCAAAAACTTTCTTGACAAAAAGCAGCAGGAATTTTTAATTCTTTATGTTTAGGACGAAACTCCAAGGCCCATTCTATAAAATGATGTGAATTTTATGTAAGAAATTTGCAATAGGAAGCATTGTTTACTACTGTACCTTTTTCAAGAAAATAGGTAGTGATGGGTCGTTTCATATCCCAGAAGTTCATCTGCATGAACTTCTCTACTGACCTCTCAACAGGGACGATTGTTTTTACGGGAAACTCAGAGTTCTTTCACTCTACGGACTCTCTGTTCCACTCAGGCTTGCTGTGGGAAAGCTATGTTTAGCTAATTTGTAAATATTTAATTCACCAAAACATGTTTCTGTTGTATAGCCACATAATAAATATGCATATATACACACATACATGCGGAGTACATATTGACGCAATAATAAAGACGAATGACACAGTTCTTAGAAAAATATACCTCTCACTTTATTTGAAACGTTGTGTGTGAGAGGGAGTTGGAGACTGAACAACGACTGCAACAGCCCCTCTGGACATCGCCGTGTGTTGTTCTCGTTCTCCTGGACTGCTCAACCGAGAGCCTGGGGGCCCAGCCTCTCTGGGACATGTTCTCATTCCAGCATCTTCTCCCCAACTGGTCTCCAAACTAACTGACTTCCTGTCTTCACCGATTTATATAATAGTTCAATCGCCCACTCAATATCTTTGGAATGGCATGTTTGATTGTCATCAAGCGGAAATAACTGTCATGCAGTTCACAGGTCACTCTCTTTCGGTGCATCAGTCTATGACTGTAGCATGGGATTTTACCTTGTCCCATATTGTCAGCCAAGCCCGCCTACACGATTTCTTCCCATAACTGCAATCGGAATGTGTCACTTCCCCTCGGTGCATCACTTTGGAATGAAATGTTTGGCCGGGTCGAAGGTCAATATACAACACTTCTCCATACACATCACACATGTTACTGTAAATTTTATATTGTTTTCATTTTTCAGCTAATAAAAAATTCAAGTTCAAAGACAGACATCTGTTCAAGCCGTGAGCACTCTGTTTGATTTATCGCCATTTTGATTAACCATCAAATAATTATTTCTACTAGATTAGAATAATTTTGGTCATAGAACAATTCCAAACGATACAGAGTTTATGTTTATGGGGAAAATTCCGTAAAACCACGTGCTTTTTTCAAAATAAAAAAAAAATCACTTTTTTATTGAATAATCTTTGTTGACAGATAAGTTGTCCCTTATGTATTAAATGATTTTCGTAGATTGCTTGATAGATAGATAAATAACCTCCATATATTGGGTGACCATCTTAATTCCTATGGTAAAAAGGAAAAGGTTTTTATGAAATATGCAAGTATATATATAACTCCGTCGTCTAATCATTAAGTTTGGTTTCTTGGCATATCAATGTTAGTAGGTAATTTTATGCCCAAACCATTATTACCGAAAATTAGAAGTGATAATATTTAAGCGTTTGATGAATAGACAAGGGGGCTCAGAGAATTACCAATTATATTTGTTTCTAAGCGAACCCAAAAGCACTCAGGGAGTTGGAACTCGCAAACTTCCAGGTCACAGTCCAGCATTACTCTACAGAGACTCACCCTCTAATAATTAAGATAGTTTCTATTTGTTTTTAAACTAATCGTCAATGTATATCGTTCTGTTGTGCTGCCATAAAGAAGAAATGGAGAGAACATAACGTTTTAGTTTATCTCTCTCTTCTTTATTTTCACTAAAGGGCCAAAATGGCTCCTAGTAAGAGAGGGACAGGGAAATCAAGACTGAAAGATGACTGCTATCATTGACAGCCCGTTGGATACATATTCAAAACTTAAATGCTTTGCTTCTTTGACAGGAGGTTCCTAGCCGGGAACCACCAGCCCTACTCTTGGCACTCGCTAACTGCTCCCCGAATCTGCCCGAATCTGCGTGAATCTAAATCTCTTGTCAGTATATACTATTCTCAACGCCCATGCATTTTCCTTCCGGTTCACAATTCACATGATTTATTTCCGCTGTCTACTCGTTTATCCTAATACACAGGTGCGATATCCTGTTTAGAAATCCACAATTAACATGCTGTCAAAAGTTAATATGTAACAGCTCTATGATGAATATCAATTACATGAATCAAAAATGCAATGGAAATTTCAGATCAGATTTAATGATTAAGATTAATTGCCAGTCGACCGAAACAGGTTTATTTTAATTTGCTGTTTGGTTTTTTGGGTGTTATGGCATATCAACCTTTGTAGGTTATTTAATGTCAAATCCATTTTTATACAAATAATCAATTCTAGTTGTCAAAACATTTTTATTTCAAGCTGCTCAGTTTAGTTAAACAGTTCTAATCAAAACAATTAATTTTAGTCAAAACACTTCTGTTTTAAACAATTCAGTTTAGCATAAGTACGCATTTTATTTTATTTTCCACCTATAGATAGGACCCTATCAGGTGCTACCACTCCGGGCCGAAGTGGACCTCGGATCGTTGGCAATGAAGAGGTGATGCGCATTCCCTAATTCTCCAGCATCACTGGAATCTCACTATCAGATTGTTTGGTGTAATAACCAGATCACTCGCAGTGGTGGTCTCATTTCTCGTCAAAGATTCAGTCGGTGTATTCTACAGTCACAGCCGACTACGCAAAGGTTTATTTTATGCGTAATGACTAGAAATCGTCGTCATTGTTCGTTCGTTGTTACATTTTTATATGTTTATTTCTGAAGAGTTTGTGCATACCACCCAATCAAATTCAAATCGTTTTAAAACATATCTTCTTATAGGTAGGGTTTATAACAAAGTTTTCCCACATATCCAGAAATGGTTGCTTGGTATGTTGGGTTTATGGCAAATCAAACCTTATAGGATATTTAACGCCAATCTCTCTCTCTCTCTCTCTCTTTCTCTCTCTCTCTTTCTCTCTCTATTTACATACATTCACTGGCATTTAAGATTGAAAACTCAGTATGTTTTTGCTATGCATAGTATGAAATAACGGACCAATTTTTATGATTTCAGCTTCAAATGGACAGCTACGGCAGCAATTGGAATGTACCCTTCAAAAGCCTAATTGTCACAGCTGGTGAATTTCAAAAATGCAATCTGGACGTGAGGACACTTTAGAAGAACGATATGCAAGAAAGATCTTTTTTAAACTTGAAAAAATGCAACAGAAACGTATGGAATGCTTTAGATTACTTTTGGAGCATCTTGCATGAATCGAGCATTAGTTTTTGAGTAGCATAAGAGATTCGAGGAAGGTACGGAGTCTGTGAGGAATGATGAGAGATGTGGGAGGAGTAAGGAAGTCAGAACACCAGAGTTGATTGGCCAAATAAAGAATTTCATGGACAAGGACCGTCGTGTGTCTATAGAGACAATAATTGCATAGTTTGATGTCAGTGTGGGAACTGTACACACAATTATTGGCGAGGAACTGAAGATGCAGAATATTTTCGCGAAGTTTGTCCTAAGGATGCTCAGAGATCAGAAAGAAAGACGCTGTCATGACAGCCGGCAGATGGTCGAGCTGATCAATTCAGATCCCGCAGTTCTTGATGCTCTGGTGATCTGCGATCAAAGCTAGATCTACGGCTATGACCTAGAGACCAAGAGACAGAGTTCCCAGTGGAAGCATGCTGGCTCTCCCAGACCCAAGAAGTCCAGACAGAGCAAATCCACTCACAAGCTTTTGATGATCCCTTTTTTTGACTGCACTGGCATGATCTACATGCACTGGGTTCACACTGGACAGACTGTCAATGAGGAATACAATGTTGGGGTTTTAAGGGAGGTCAGGAAGATATTCCGCCGGAAGAGGCCAGCACTCTTCAAATCGGGTCACTGGCATTTCCACCAGGACAATTCACCAGTCTGCAACTCCATCCTTGACACAGACTATTTGACCAAGATGGGCATCAAGACAGTTCCTCACCCTCCCTATAATCCAGACCTTGCTCCCTGTGATTTTTGGTTATTCTCTAAGCTCAAAGAAAAACTTAGAGGCTGTCGTTATGAGACAATTGAGGAGATGAAAGAGAATGTGACGAAGATCATTGATACGCTCACACAAGAGGAATCCCATGGGGCCTTCCAGAAGGTGTTGGAACGGGGCAACAAGTGAATTGCAGCCGAAGGAGTTTACTTTGAAGGGGACTAGAGTTTCATATGTTTACTATCAATAAATAAAAACACACGAAAAAGTCTGGAAACTTTTTGAACAACCCTCGTATATATATAAATATATATATATATATATAATTCGTAAATGCTTAGTTTTTAGAAGACATTTTAATCGAGCCAAAGCTCGTTTGTTTGTACAAAGTTAAATGGACATTCACATATCTGTTAGTCAATAGTTTGTTGGTGATCTTATTTTAAAAAACACACAAAAAATTAGAACTTATTTGTTTGCACATTAACAATATTGCTTCCACACAGCTAAATGGATTGAAGTATTGTGATCCAACACCATTAATTCTATCTAATATTCATAGTTGTTCACACAGTAAAGTGATTTTAAGCATTGTTCACACAAATAGTTTTATTTACACACTGTTATGTGACAATACACCGCTGGCCGACGCCCACTATCTCAACCTCTTAAACCACTCATGGCCATCAGCTCGTCTAGTGGTTTATCTCATCTCCGGCCAGGGGCATTTCACATTTCTTTAAGGACACACAAAACACAGCATACACAACCGAGAGGGTGGAATAAAAGAGAACAAAGAAACACGGACTTGGGTTAGCTTCTAGCGCAAGAAGGGAGAAGTTTGTTAGACTTTAGCATAGCTTTTTGTGCATCTGTGGGCTATCATGAGCGTGTATTCGAGCAAAATTCCTTCAAAGCCACCAGGAACGCTGACTCATCCTCTCACGTTGGTCACCCCGGTTCATAGGTCCTAGCAGTCGCCTGTTCTCTCCTGCTGACTGCCCTGTTCTGTTGACTGCCCTTTTCTGTCTCCTCTTGACTGACTCCTTCTCTTGACTCTCGGACCTTCCTTCCCTTGTCCTCTTTTGGTCTCATGGGAAATCTTGCGTGCAAGACCTTTGTGTGCATTTCGCGCCAAAACAAACGAAGGACTCTTCTGACTGGCGCTCACCCACACCCACAGAAATGAATGCTACCCATCGTGTCACAGTTTGATATCTCAAAGTATTGCTATGTAATACCAATTATTCAATGCATGTAAACCTTCCGAACACGGAAAATTTTGTTTTGTTTTTGCTTGTACGGATTTAAATGGCTTCAAGTATTAGTAATTAAATACTTTTATTTTCATTTGAATGGTTTAAAGTATTCCCTTGAAAAAAATATTCAGTTTAACATCAATCATTTGTTAGCATACAATTAAATTGTTAGTCCATGAATACATTTTAGGTGATTATAAGAGATCTTCAGTGATGTCCTGCCTTCATTGCCGATTTCGGGTCATTAACATTATATCTGCTCCGGCAATAACTCCGACTTGGGTTCGGAAATACCAAGCCGGCTCCTTAATTTTGTGCTACTTATGTTGTCTTTTTTCTTTTTTTGGCAGAATTCGTACTTTTTATTGTTAACTCCAGCCAAAGTTAAAACAGTTCTGTTTGATATATTGATGGGTCACTTTCGGAGATTACCATTCCAGCTCAAGGTTGGCCTGGAAGTAATTGAAATAAATGGTAACTCCACATTACCTAGAGTACCAGAACTAGAGCCTCATCATAATATGTTGTCAAATAATATCCAAGACACCTTTTTTAAGGTGGTATCACCGTTTTGCAGGGGGAGATAAACACTATAGTCCTCGTCCCACCGACAAGGTATTTTGAATCAGAATTCACTGCTATATAACAGGCTACAGACTTGCAGGGCCCTCTTGTAGTTTTAGTTCAAACGCTGTTGAATGAAATGTTCTTCATGCATTAATTGAATTGTTGCTTCAATTTTTCTTTTACTATTTTCAATTTTCTTCTTTTCATATTCAATTGTTTTCGCCCTCATTTGCAATTCTGTTCCCGCGGGAAGCCATTGGCGTCATTGTCTGCGTCATTGTCATGTGAGTTATTGCTGCCGGGTCGGATGTCGTCTGGATCCCGTCAGTAGTTTTACTAATTATTAGCGACAGGCAAAAGTTTCTTAATTACTTCTTTTTCTTAATCAGTATTGAAGGTCATTAATGCTGTGGAATCAAGACGTAAGAAAACAACAGTGCCGGGGTTATGGGGTTTTTCTTAAAACGTGTTTTAAAATTAATTGAATTGTTTCTTCTTTGAATTTGCGAATAGAATTGTGAAGACTGTGAAAAGAAAACTAAATTTACTAATTCCATAATTACAACTAAAACTACTATTACAACTTCTTCTACTACTTCAACAACTACTACTGCTGCTGCTGCCACTACAATAAAAACAACAACAACAACAACAACAACAACTACTACTACTACTAATAATAATAATACAAGTATTACTACTACTACTACTCAGCTCAGTCAGCAGAAGCTGTTGAATAGTCGACTGTATCTCAAAAGAGAGGTAAACCCCCCTCGTAACAAGTATTCTGGATATAACACAAAACCATCTGATGGTGAGGCTTCAATCCTTGCGCTTTGTGGAATGTAGAGTACTCCTTCATAGCCATTATTCCCAAATCCACTCTGACAAGTAGTGGTAGAACTTATTGGAGATGCACTCATGTATGGGGCATATAGAACTGTTTAATCATTTATTGTGCTTGAAACCATTTAAAAGTGTGCAAACAGATTAAAGGTTTTCAATTGATTTATTAATATTAAATAGTAACCATGAAACCATTAAAACGTTTGCAAATAGAACTATTACTGTAAAATAGCAATATTGAAACGATTTAACAGTGGGTAAGAAAAAAAAACACGAGGGAAATTATTTAACAGTGTAGACAATAAGTAACAATACCTGAAACGATTTAACCGTGTGTGCATAGAGCTAGTAGTGTTAAATAGCAATAATTGAAACCCTTTAACTGTATGCAAAAATACCAATTAAAAGATTGAAATCATTTAACTGAGCCAGCAATAAATAACAATACGTGAAACTACTTTAGGCAAATAAATGAGTTTGGAAACGGAAATTTTTTTGATATAATTCTTTTTTTCCAATTCAAAACGTAGGAAGTTTTATTTTACTGTAATGACTTGAACGATTACTGACGTCACATGACACAAGATGTTTAACCGTCTGCAGTGAGGAATGGGTTAAGGTAAAAATCTGAAGGGAAAAGACCAGCCCCTTTTTTTATGGAAGTGCGAGAAGGCATGACACTGGATGTAGTTGACAGAAATTGAAACGAATAGAATGAATTAATAAAACCGAAATTGGGAAAGACCAGCCCCTTTAGGTAAAGGTGAGAGGAAATCGAGTACTATAGGCTGAGGGAGTCAACAAGATGGAATTAGTTATTGACAGTAGAAATATTCGCTTAAAATCTTATCTAAGATTTGGCATTAAATATCGTAGAAAGGTTGATACGTTATTTACCCAAATTACAACTACTACTACAATTGCTACTTCTAATACAACTAATCATCAATTCGTGCTGGCAGTATTTTCTAGGGTAATGCCAACGAGGCCCGAAGCATTGATACTCTTGCCAGGGCCCAGACACACGTAAAGCCCGACCTTCGGTTCATTGACCTTGTTTCAAGTCCTATCTTATGCGAAGCTGTGGCAAATATTGCTACAAGCAACAGACTTAGAGAAGTGAACGTAGTATGCTACTTGAAATCACATTGTACTAGACTAACACAGAGAAAATGAAAAAAGCTAGAAACAAGAGACTGAAAAAAGCTAGGATAACCACGATTGAGATTATCTTATTCCAGACTTTGAAAAGCGAGAAAAAAGGGTTGAAATTGATACCAGTGGGAGTGAGGAGAAATAGGGAGTGTCTCTTCCTTGTAGCTTCTCCCGATTTCTCTGGATTAGGGAGTCTGGTTAACGGTCAAAATTCTGAGTATCATTATGTCTCTCAGCCATTTCCGGCTGGTCATTTCAAGTATCGTATCATTTCAAGTTTTCTCTGCTTCTCTTGATCTGTCGTATTATCTCAAGCTTTCTCTGCCTCTCAACCCGGTGTAGTCCGCCGCTAGGCCAGAGCCTATAGCGACGTAAATTTTACAAGCTGCCTTCCTTTGGTCTCAAGTGGTCTCTACCGAGGAACGAAATTCTCTGCGTATATTCATTTTCTCTCATCGAGCGGATTGAGGTTGTGGAGCTTTTGATAATATCACTTCTTTCCTAATTTGGATTTCAATAATTAATTCCATCTCATCGACTCCCTCAGCCTATAGAACTCGATTTCCTCTCACCTTTACCAAAAGGGGCCTGTCTTTCCCAATTTCGATTTTATTAATTGATTCTGTTCGTTCCAATTTCTGCCTACTACATCCAGTGTCATGCCTCCTCTCACTTCCACCAAAAAAAGGGCTGGTCTTTTTCTCTTCTGATTTTTACCATAACCTATCCCATACTGCTGACCGTTAAACATCACGTGTCATATGACGTCAGTAATCGTTCAAGTCATAACAGTAAAATAAAACTTCCTGCGTTTCGAATTGAGAAAATTTCCGTTCCTACTTAAACTGTCACCATGTCAGGCTTTGTTACCAGGGTTGAATCCGCTCGTCGATTTCGGTAATTGGAAAAACATCAAAATAAACAACGTTCACCTGACAACTTTTTTTTATTCAAAACAATATTTTTCAACGTTTTCTTTTCTCTCTCTCTCTCTCTCTCTCTCTCACACACACACGCACACAAAAGAAAAATAACAATATATATTTTCGAGTGGTTCTATTCTCACCAAAAGATAAAGAATATATATGTCCTGGACTTATTCTTTTGTGATGTAATGGGTTATTCATATTTACCAGCCCCTCCACTCGGGCAGGATGTGACACAAGGTCAATTTTTTAGCGAAGTTTAACAGGCTTGAATTCAGAGTTTTCCTTCTCCTAGACTAGTTGCCTCACCCTATCTGAAGAACCTAGTCTACCCTACTATTTACCCATAGCTGGAGGGAGAATAATTGGATTCATACCTTTCCCAAGGGTATTAGTGCTATGTGAAATGCAATTAGTCTCGTCCAAGATTTGAACTCGTGTCCCCGTGTCCATTTCCTAGGACGGTAACCATTGCACCAAGGGCATGGGTTATTCTTCTAAACTATATTGCCGTTAATTTCCCCCTTTTGAGATATACTGACTTTATTATTCTATGATCGATTTCAGTCGATTCTCACTCTTCTGTTCTATTACCCTGTCGGCTGGGGCTGTAGAAAACACGGACTGCTTCTCTGCAGATGAGTTAGACCCTCACCCCAACGAGTGCCCTGTTATGATTCTAAACAATCTGATGGTGAGGTTCAAGTATTGCTGGACTTTTGGGAAATACGGAGTACCCTTTCATTGCAATCACTGCCAGGTTCACTCTGGCCCGGAGTGATAGTACCAAATAGGACCTTATCTATGGGTCAAAAAGAACTAAACTGCATACTTATACTAAACAGAACTGTTTCAAATAAAACTGTTTTGATATTTAAACTGCGTACTTAGGTTAAACTGAATTGTTTGACATTGATACTGTACTTAGGTTAAACTGAATTATTTGACATTGATACTGTACTTACGTTAAATTGAACTTTTTAAATTAGAACAGTTTGACTAAACTGAATAGCTTGAAATAGAAGTGTTTTTGATAATTAAACTGTGTTCTCCTGCTAAAATGAGTTGTTTGAAATAGAACGGATTATTTATTTAAAAAGGGATTTGGCATTAAATAACATATAAAGGTTGATTAATATGCCATAAAAAAACAACAATCTTCTGTTCTATAAATCTATTCGACTTGTTCTCCTTTCAACTATGTTATATATATATATATATATATATATATATATATATATATACTCATGTAACTGTGTACTTGTGTTGCCCAGTCGGATGGGGCTGTAGAATACACCGACTGCACTTATGCAGAGGGGTAAGACCCCCCAACAAGTGTCCTGGATATCACACTAAACAATCTGATGGTGAGGTTCCAGTGATGCCGGAGCTTTGGGGAATGCAGTGCACCCTTTCATTGCCATGGCTCCCAGGTCAACTCAGGATTGAAATGGTAGCACCTGATAGGGCCCTATCTATGGGTTAAATAGAACTATACTGCATACTTATACTAAACTGAATTGTTTGCATTAGAACTGTTTAACTAAACTGAATAGCTTGAAATAGAAATGATTTTGACAATTAGACTGCACACTTACATTTAAACTGCGTACTTGTGTGAAACTGAACTGTTTGAAATGGAACCGTTTTTGACATTGAATCTCTACTTACAATAAACTGAATTGTTTAATTCAGAACTATTTTCACATTTAATTGCGTTTAAAGAAAACATAATTATACTATTATAAAGAAAACATAATTATACTAAACTGAATTAGCTGAATTAGGACTGTTTGAATAAACTGAACAGCTTTAAATAAAAGTGTATTTGACAATTAAAGTGCGTACTTATGCTAAATTAAATTGTTTGAAATAGAACAGTTCATTTATTTAAAAATTGATTTGGCATTAGATGACCTACAAGGGTTGATGTGCAATAGAACCCAAACAACCAACCAATTAGTATTTGTGTTACCTACTGGAGAAGAAATGCTTTATCTTACACAATAAATATTTCATTTTGTATTCACCTTCCTTGATAAATCAGTTAATTCAATGGTGATACAAATTTTATAGACATATCTTTAGAAAAAACGTTTTCGATAAATTTTCGCGACAAGTGTCTGTTTACAATCTTATTGATCCATTCATTTTTTTCTATCTATTTATCTATCTATCTATGCATTCGAAGGTTTTCATCACTGTGTTCCTGCTTCTGTCTCTCTTTGATCCATTTATTTTTTCTATCTATCTCTCTATCTATCTATCTATTCCAGTGTTGTACCATGCTTTTTTTTTGGCATATTTTATGATACCATACGGCTTATATTTTTTCTCTGTCCTTCTCTGTAATTCCATCACTGTATCTCTGCTTCTGTCTCTCTTTGATCCATTCCTTTCTCTCTCTCTCTCTCTCTCTCTCTCTCTCTCTCTCTCTCTCTATCTATCTATCTATCTATCTATTCCAAGGTTGTACAATGCTTTCTCTTTTGGGCATATCTCATGATACCATACGGCTACTATATTTTCTCTGTCTTTCTTTGTCTTTCCTTCCATCTACATATGTACTAAAGCACTTTAGAATATAAGCAACATTGAAAAGTTTACACCTGTATTCAATATGAGGTTGCAAATAATTTTTCTCGATGAAAAATCTTCTGAAATAATTTTGTACGAAAATTTAGAAAATATAAATTTTGCAAATATTTTTTTTCATATAAATTAAGTCTAAGAAGAGACTTATACGGGAAAATCCATGTTGGCAACTGTTGTAGAAGGTGACCAGAAGGCTCTCTTTTCAATAGCTACTACATCGAGGTGTACGGGAGGGCGCTACTCCTTTCCCTGGATTGCTCCACTTTACCCCTGATATATACCTTATGTTGCTGAGTGTTTAGCTAGTAGGTATCAAGCACCATTTTAAAAATCTTTTGTATAACGCGACCTGGGATTGAACCCAAGTCTCCTGGACCATTGGCGAACACTCTACCACTAAATCCATAAAGAATATCTAATATCACTATAAAAGACTACTCAATGTATGGCTGTTGATATATAAAAATGTGATTAAAAAATTACATACAGAGCAATTATATCATTAATATCGAGTAAAACTAGATGGAATTAGTGAGTGTCAGTGAGGCTTAAGATATACGACTGCATAAAAATCCCAAGAAACAATTTCTTTGCCTTGGTATTAAGCTGTGTTAGAATTTAGATAGAGAAAACGTGTTAAACTGCAAATTTGTCATATATAAATAAACCGGAAGGACAAGATTGTGTAACGTTACGACATCATCTTGAATATTGAAATTTGAAAATTATAGCAGGTGACTCAGTTATTCAGATACGAAATTGTCTTTATTCAAACTGTCAAGATTTCAAACTGTCCGATGCAACAACAAGGAGAGAGGAAGCCCTTCTAAGCATCTATGAGTGAATCTCGCTTCCAGCTACAAAGTGGCACCCACCCACTTACCTGATCAATTCACACCAACGTCTATCCCGGTTTTTCTCTTTAGTTTTCAAATCTCAACTCCCCCAAAATCCAAAATTATCTTTTCTTATATGATATCTTCTTAATTGCATCAGCAAGTCATTAGAACACCTTTTGTTTAATTCAAGTCAATCTCATCCTATGTTGATGACATGACTTATTTACCTTTAACGACATCGGTCCTTAACAATGATTTGAAAACTTTCAATATGCCAATAAAGTGCATTTCGTCGTGAGGCTCCACTTTAGGCACTTTGAAGAATATAGAGGACCCCTCTGTTGCCATTATTCCCTGGTCTATTCTGACCCATCCTATTTTGACTATAGACTGCGTTGCATTGCCGGAGCAGTATATCGTCGAATTGTCTAGTCTAATTCGACGATATACTGCTCCGGCAATGCAACGCAGTCTATAGTCAAAATAGGAGAGAAAGATGGATGAAGGGATGCATCCTTCCTTTCCTTAAAAAAAGCGACCTCGGATTAGCCAAGAACTACCGAGGGATAACACTTACATCCATAGCAGCCAAAATTTACAATGCCCTAATAAGAAACCGCATAGAACCCAAAATAGACAACAACCTTAGGAAAAACCAAAATGGCTTCCGGAGAAATAGATCCACAACCTCACAAATATTGACCATCCGTAGAATCCTTGAACGCGTTCGGGCAAAAAACCTTCAGGCGACATTACTATTTGTCGACGTTACCAAGGCCTTCGATTCCATCCACAGAGGGAAAATGGAACTAATCCTACTAGCATACGGCCTACCAAAAGAAACCGTAGCAGCAATAATGATCCTCTACAGAAACACAAAAGTGAAAGTACGTTCACCAGATGGAGACACGGAATACTTCGACATTGTTGCAGGAGTACTACAAGGAGACAAGCTAGCCCCATACCTCTTTATCATCTGTGTAGACTACGTGCTTAGAACTTCGATCGACAAAATCAGAGAAAATGGCTTCGAGCTGACTAAGAAAAGAAGCAAAAGATACCCCGCAAAAACAATCACAGACGCCGACTACGCTGATGACATAGCGTTACTGGCGAATACGTCTAATCAAGTAGAGACACTACTGCATAGTTTGGAACGAGCTGCAGCAGGCATTGGCCTCCATGTCAATGCGCACAAAACTGAATATATGTGTTACAACCAAACGGGCAACATTACCACACTAGACGGAGCCTCTCTGAGGCTAGTGGACAAATTCACTTACCTAGGAAGTAGCGTCTCATCAACAGAAAACGACATTGACACACGACTGATGAAAGCATGGACGGCTATAGATAGGCTCTCAATCATATGGAAATCAGACCTGACCGATGAAATGAAGCGCAGTTTCTTCCAGGCAGCGGTTGTATCGATACTGCTATATGGATGCACTACATGGACGCTAACTAAACGGCTGGAGAAGAAACTTGACGGCAACTACACAAAAATTTTGAGAGCAATATTGAACAAGTCCTGGCGACAACACCCCACGAGACGCCAACTGTACGGCCACTTGCCTCCCATCACGAAAACTATACAGGTTAGACGAGCCAGACACGCCGGACACTGCTGGAGAAGCAAGGACGAGCTCGTAAGTGACGTACTCCTATGGACCCCCACATATGGCCAAGCAAAAGCAGGCCGACCAGCCCGAACTTACATACAGCAACTATGTGAGGACACAGGATGTAACCCAGAAGACCTGCCGGAGGCGATGAATGATAGGAAGAAGCGACGAGAGATGGTCAAGGATATCCGTGCTGGCGGCACGACATGATGATGATGATGATTCTGACCCAGGTGAATTTTAGTGTGAAGTGAAATAAAAACAGCTTCGTCTAAGGGCTTGAACTCGGGTCACTGATTCTATTTTCTTCACTGATAACTGTTACATCAATTGTAAAATAATACGTTGGTAATTCATTATGGTCATCTGCTAAACGCTAACTCACATCATTGAGAACGTCAGTTGTTAACAAAGACAGTTGGCTTGTACTTCTTTGATTTTGCATTCTTCCTGCTTCATAATATAAATCAAATGAATAAAATAGTGACGACATGTCGGAAAAATTAGTGAAACGTTAAAAGTAAATGGCAGAGGAATTCTAATTGATAAGTAATTACAAAAAGCTAACAGCCAGAAAAAAAGACGAATTGACAAAGTTCGACATCTCATAATATTGATAATTGAATATAGTGATTATTTCATCATTTAGTTTGGTGAGGTTATGGACCGATTACTAATCTTTGAGTGCAAGTGTACTTCATCGCAAAAGTTCGTATGCTGTAATTCTTGCTTGTTTGGTGAGATGTCAGGTTTGACAGATTATTTTGTAGATCACTGGGTGACGAGTTTTCAAATCATTGTTAAGGACCGATGTCGTTAAAGGTAAATATGTCATGTCATCGACATAGGATGCGATTGACTTGAATTAAACAAAAGGTAATGACACGTGTTCTAATGACTTGCTGATGCAAAAATTAAGAAGATATCATATAAGAAAAGATAACTTTGGATTTTGGGGGAGTTGAGATTTGAAAACTAAAGAGAAAAACCGGGATAGACGTTGGTGAGAATCGATCTGGTGAGGGAGTGGGTGCTTCTTTGTAGCTGGAAGCGAGATTCACTCACAAATGCTTAGAAGGGCTTCCTCTCTCCTTGTTGTATCGGACAGTTAGAAATCTTGACATTTTTAATAAAGACAATTTCGTATCTGAATAACTGAGTCACCCTTGCTATAATTTTCAAATTTCAATATTCAAGATGATGTCGTAACGTTACACAATCTTGTCCTTCCGGTTTATTCATATATGGCAAATTTGCAGTTTAACACGTTTTCTCTATCTAAATTCTAACACAGCTTAATACCAAGGCGAAGAAATGTGAGAAACAATTGTTGGCAGATTATTGGAATACACAATATTTAGAGGTCCTCACATATAATTGTCACATACAAAAAAAAAATACATAGTAAAAGGAAACTGAGGAATGGAAGTTTCTAGAATAATTAATTCACAGGAGGTGCGGCTGCTGGCGTGACGAGAAAGAAAAGAACACTGGTGAACAGGTCACTTTCTTCGAGACAAATGACATTATCAATGGCGTGTTCTACTTAAGCCCTATTAAAATAAAACTAAAGACTGTTGGTCTTGCTTCAAGAACTCCGATCTACAAACGCACGTCACTACAAGATATGCGCTGAGAAACTAGCGATAGGGGTAAATATATTCATATAAACGACTCAATACAATAGAAAATGCATAAAGGTTCTTTTTACAATATTTAGTCTTTCTCTCTATCTATATATATATATATATATATATATTGGAGGAGTCTCCGGTGGCGTAGTAGCTTACGTGCTGCACAATGACATTGTTGTAAGCGATTTCCAACTCCAGCACCCCCTCATGTATACGGGGATATTCTTTTAGAAGGATCACGAGGGCATTATATAACCCACCAAGAAACGAAGAAACCAAAATACAAACACACACACATACACACACACACACACAATTTTTTTTCGTATATATGCATTGTGATTGAAAATTCTTATAATCAATTCCCTAATCATAATCTTTCCATGAAATGAATTATAAATGTTTTAAAATTCCTCTTCCTCTTCCTCGGTCTCTATCAGAATGTATGTCTGTCTGCCCGTCTCTCTCTCTCTCTCTCTCTCTCTCTATATATATATATATATATATATATATATATATATAAGAAAAACTACAAAAAATTGTTAATACTAATAATTTAAAAAAGTGGCTAGAAAGATTACAAAAGTACAATGACAGAATTACTTCTTGGAATGGGTGCACTGGAGAAACGGGCGTCGGTTTCTTTTGCAAATGACCGATGAAATATCTCGGAAATATCGTGCTTAGTGTATAGTATATAACCTGAAAATCCAGGAAGAGATTCTAAGTGATCATTTTTAATTTAAGATTAGAGTAGCTGGTAATATGACTGCAAACTTCATCGTGTGATATTGCAAGGTAATCTCAGCAGCCAAATATACGAGGAGTTAGTCTTTGAAGGAGTCACAGAACCTCATTTTAACGATCACCCACTGGCACCACGTCTTATCTTCCTGAATGACAATGCCGGAACCCAAAGAGCACGCAAAGAAAGGGAATATTTGCAGCATAATTAAATTATTATTCTTCTGTGAACTGCAAATGGTACAGAACATTCCACTTGTTCAAAAAATTTAGAAAACTTTCTTAAACACTTCAGGAAGAATGGCACAATATTCATCAGATATAAATCAAAAGGGTACTTTATAGTTTGCGTTTAGAAAACAACATTCGTGTAAATGGTGCCTATACCAAACACTGACATCTTTGTGTAAAAACTCGATAAACTGTGAGTGTATCATGGTAATTGTGATTGAGGGCAGTATAATAAAATACATAAAGGAGCTTAGATTTATCTTCAAATATCAAACCATGAGTTATCTCTCTTACTTTCCAGGGAAATATATGATTTATGTATGGTATTATGTTATTATTATTTCATTCAGCTGTTTTCACTATTGAAATACTATATCCTATTTACTCAACCCCTCCGCTCGGGCAGGATATGACACAAGGTCATTTTTTAAGTGGAGTTAAACAGGTTTTCCTTCTGTCTGTCATTCAATTGGTTCGATTCTATTGTTTAATGGCATATCAACCTTCGTGGGTCATTTAATGCCAAAGCCATTCTTCTAGAAGAACAGTAGTGGTTCTATTTAACCCATAGCTGGGAGGATAAGGGGGTTCATAGCTTTCCCAAGGGAATTTGTTCGAAAGTGAACATAATAGAGTGAGTGGAGTTCGAACTCGCTTATTACGATTCCGCAGTCCATTTCTTTAACCATTATACCACGAGGACAACCCCTCAATTAGTTCGAGTTAGATTTTTAAAAAAGTTGTGCTACCAAAAAGATCGTTTCTTCCCACCCAAACACGTTTTTGTAAAGTCAGCCATATCACATGTAAAAGCTAGGTGAATTTTTTGTAAAAAAGTTTAAATAATTTTCGATTTTTTCTTTAAAGATACCGCATTAAAAAGAAAAAATATGCTATATACATATATATATATATATATATATATATATATATATATATAGGATTAGCCAAAATAATGGAAACTCCTCGGATTTTAGTGCCATAATTTTGAAAATCCTATAAAAACAAGCTAACTTTTGTTATTCTTATGTTTTTTTTATTCATTATTATTTTTTGTAGTCTTATTTTAATAAAACTGTTGTTTTTTTATGGATATAATCAGAATTAAATAATTAAAGTTCATTAAATGCAAATCTCTCAGACTTTAAAAGAGGTCAAATTGTTGGTGTTCGGATGACAGGTTCTAATGCAATAAAAACCATTAGATAATTTGCTGGAGCAAGGAGTACTGTCTCGAAAGTAATGACAGCATTTGATAAAAAACCAAAAACCTCTTCACTGAAGCAAAACTCTGGAAGAAAGTGAAAGCTGTCTGGTTGGTAACGTCGGACTCTTACGTGGATCGTTAGGTTTGGTTTGGTTTGTTTGGTTTTATGGCATATCAACCTTTGTAGGTTATTTAACGCCAAATCCATTTTTATGTAAATAATCTGTTCTATTTAAAACAGTTCAGTTTAGCATAAGTACACAGTTTAATTGTCAAAAACATTTCCATTTCAAACTATTCAAGCAGTTATATGTAATAATTCAGTTAAGTGTAAATACAGTTTTAATGTCGAAAAACAGTTCTATTTGAAAAAATTCAGTTAAGCATAAGCACGCAGTTTAAGTGTAAGTACAGTTTTATTGTCAAAAACGTTTCTATTTTAAGCTATTCAGTTTACTCAATTCATTTTAGCATAAGTATGCTGTTAGTTCTATTTAACCCATAGATAGGGCCCTATCAGGTGCTACCACTCCGGGCCAGAGTGGACCTGGGAATGATGGCAATGAAGGGGTAGTCCGCATTCCCCAAAGCTCCAGCATTGCTGGAACCTCACCATCAGATTGTTTAGCGTCATATCAGGACACTCGTTGGGGGGGGTCTTACCCCTCTGCAGAGAAGCAGTCGGTGTATTCTACAGCCCCAGCCGACTGGGCATGGAACGTTAGGAAGAATCGCAAGAATACAGCTCAAAAATATTTAATGGTTATCTTGAGAGCCCAGCTTCCTCAAAAACTGTAACAATGGAGCTATACAAAGTTGGATTTCACGGGAGGGCTGTAATTTGAAGACCATTGTAAAATACATTTGAAATTTCCAGATGTTTACAATATTTTGTCCAACACCTATATATATGTATATATATATATATATATATATATATATATATATATATATATATATATATATATATAAGCATGTGTGGATGAAGTAAACTATTTTTATATCATTCTTATGAAGTAAGCTTTTTTATATCATTTTATTTTATACGCAGGAATATTTATTAAAATCTGATTCTGACTTCACTTTATCTGGAAGTCTTGAGAAACGATCTCCTTTCTAACTCTTCAACTAATCCTCTGATGACTGGACGATTTAGGTAACTCGTATAAACATTATATTCTGTCGTTCAAAATGGCGGAAAGATAAGATTTTTTTCAATAGAATTATTCCGAAACATGTATTGGACATGGCTTTTACTTCATGGGAAACAAGCTGCTATCATGTTCAATTTGCCTTTAACGGCCCTTCCGGTTTTGTTTTATCTATGAAATATGAAAATTAACAAATGACAATACACCTCCAAATATTTTAAACAAAATTTTGTTTAGTAATATTATTCAAGTTTCTGGATACAGCCATATAATTGTCAAAATACTGGACAACGATTAAAAACGGTTGTTTAAACCTAAAAAAAAAAAAATTAAATCACCTCTAAAAAACATCAAGAACCTGATGATCCACTTCGGTTATGACACTGCAGTTGTATTAGACACTTGTGATAGTTGTTTTTTACTGTTCTTGTGGTTTTAAATCTTTATTGATAATCGTTGCTCAATATATATATATATATATATATATATATATATATATATATATATATATATAATTGGAAGTTAAACGTATCCAATAAAATAAAACACAATTTTTCCAAGCAGCGGTCGTGTCAATTCTACTATATGGACCATATAGATGATGACTAAGCGTATAGAGAAAAGGCTAGACAGGAATTGCACAAGAATGCTACGAACTAAATTGAATAAATTCTGGAAGCAATATCCCACAAAACAGCAGCTGTGTTGCAACCTATCTCCTATTGATAAAACAATCCAAATTAGGCGAACCAGATATGCGGGACAGAGCTGGAGAAGTAAGAATGAGCACATAAGCTACGTTCTCCAATGAATCCCTCCACGTAGATGTGCGAGTGTTGGACGACCAACTAGAGCAGCTCTGTACCGACATAGGATGTAGTCTAGAAGACCTGCCGGAAGCGAAGGAAGATAGAGACGAATGGTGGGAGAGAGAGAGTCAGGGAAATCCATACTAGCAGCACGACAATATGATGATGATATATATAACGTAATTTATTCTGCCTTTGTTGAATATTGAGCATTGACAGGCCCGTCAATTTGGGATCATTAAAATAGGATATTCCAGCTGTGTAAATCATCAGATAGCTCACATGGGTTGACAGGCGGAAGCAAATCACGTTAATCTTAAACTGAAAGGTGGTGTAGGCATTTTTAAATTGTATTTACATGAGTACCCACAAATACGATAGTCAGTCACGGTCATTTAGTCATCCAGGCAGTCAAGATGTTCGGAGAGCGGCCGGTGAGTGTCCAGAGAGGGGGCAATTGGTCCAGATAGACCCGGTTGAGACTCTTCTGTCAAGGAAGCAAAGATGTAAGGCCCTGAATACAGAATTCGCAAGGAGGTTAAGAAAAGGCCAATACAACAGTCCCCAGCCAGTCTGTCACATTCGTCTTTGTCTCACTCTCACGCTGGTAGCCAATTGTGACCTTTAGAGTGATAAAGAGAGATTTATATGTTTATAAGTTAAGTTTGCGATCGTCGTCGAGGGCGACCTGAAAGCTCCCTTTTCAATAGCTACTCCAACGAGGTGTAGGGGAGGTCGCTTCTCATTTCCATGGATTGCTCCACTTTACCCTTGACCCGTACCGAATAATGCTGAGAGTTAAGCAAGGAGGTATCAAGTACAGTTTTTTAGTCTTTATAGTGTTCGCCTATGGTCGAGGAGACCTGGGTTCAATTCCAAGTCGAGTCATACCAAAGACTTTAAAAATGGTACTTGATACCTCATTGCTTAACACTTAGAAATATAAAGTACGTATCAAGGGTAAAGAAGAGCCATCCAGGGGAAGGTGTAGCGCTCTTCCCTATACCTTGGTGTAGTAGCTATTGAAAAGGGAGCCTTCTGGTCGCCCTCGACTACGGTCGCCAACTTTACTTTTACTACTATATTTTTATAAAGAAAAGTGTTATCGCCTCTTCATACCTTCATCTTGCTATACAGAACTTTTACTATAGACTGAAGTGCGCTTAGCCGAATGGTTATCGTCGTATTAAATAGAATTGGTGACAAAAATTCAAATCCTGGACGAAGATGTTTGTGTTTCACTCGGTGCTAATACTGTAGCGAAAAGTGTGAATTCATCTGTTCTCCCCGCCAACAAAACGAAGGTTTATAGGGCAGACTAAGTTCTTTAGCTATGTTTTGGGTTCCTAGCGGTTAGAGTGTTCGCCAATGGCCCGGGAGACCTGGGTTCAATCCCAGGTCGAGTCATACCAAAGACTCAAAAAATGGTACTTGATGCCTCCTTGCTTAACACTCAGCATTATAAGGTACGGATCAAGGGTAAAGTAGAGCAATCCAGGGAAGGAGTAGAGCCCTCCCCTACACCTTGGTGTAGTAGCTATCGAAAAGGGAGCCTTCGGGTTACCCTCGACTATGGTCGCCAACTTTACTTACTTATTTCATGGCATATCAACCTCCGTTATTTTATTCAATGTCAAAGTCATTCTTGCAGAAAAACGGCAGTGGTACTTTTCAACGCATTGTTAGTGGGGGTCGAGTGAGCTCATACCTTTCTTAATGTGATAAGTTTCGAAAGTGGACGCTATTACGTGACTTGTTTTTGAACACGCTAAATACGATGTCATAGTCCAGCACGTTAGCCACTACTTATCCATTTGAAATTTAACCTTGCATCACATTTTGCCCATTGGGTTATTACATATCAAACTTAGTTTACTTAAGCTCGAAGCCTGGTTTATGAGACACACGATGAGAATCGAAGTCAGTGAAAGCGATCTGATAGCTTAGTTATCTAACCATTATACTGTGGGGAGACTAAAAGCAAATAGAATGTTAATTGCAATTTTTGAAACAGCTGAGAAGGGGACATGTATAAATGAGCCTTTCGGTTACCAGCTTTGCACTCGGCCACCGATTTATAAACGCAAAGTGTTTCTAATCAATGCCACTTAGAAAAAAAAAAGAAATAAGAACGTCACTGACGTCAAGTTGCAAAAATTGTATGGGACAGAAAAAAAATAATCAGACTACTGCTAGTATCTTCCATACTCTTTTTCCATAATATTCGTTCCAGATATTAATTACAGCTATTCAAAAATAACACAAGTGACATGATGTCAGAGTAAACTTCTCCAATCTTGCTAGTTATCTGTGTTTTCTTGTTGCTTCAGTAATAGCTGTTTCATTTTATCTTTCTCCTTTCTACCACGTCTAAAAAATAAAATAAAGATAGAAACAAATTTTCTAAGAAATAAATGAAAGAAGAAAACGATATAGTAATAATTATTTCATCACTTTTAGTTCATTTTTGCCTTGCTTTTATATCCGCCACTAACTTGGCTTTCGCTTACTTTAATCTCTTTTATTGCTTTTATCATTTATTTTTTCGCATCTTCCCTAAACCGCCTCCACCATTGTTTCTTTCTTCTTTACTTTCATGTTCGTTTTCGTATCTGTCATCTAGTTAATTCGTTCTACTCTCTCACTCTTGCAATTTCTAAATTATCTTTTCTTCTTTATCTTCTGTTAACGTCCTACTTTACCCAGTATGTCTTTCTTTTTTTTCTTTCTATTTTCGTAATTTCTTTCTATTCTTTCTTTCTTATCTCCCTTTCTGTCTTTGTAATTTACTCCATTTTCTTGTCATCTTCTCCCACTGCTTTCCTTAATTCTTTTTCCCTTCATCTTTCTTTTCTTTTTGCCTTTCATCTTCTTCTTCTTCTTCTTCTTCTTCTTCTTCTTCTTCTTCTTCTTCTTTGTTATTGAGACATTTTCTTTTTCCTTTTCTCTTTTTCCTTTCTTTTTATCTTCCCTTTTTTTTTCTCACTCTCTTCTTCATGTTTACATTTTCTTGTTTTTCGTCTTCATGATAATCATTCTAAACAGATAAACACTTGTAAGTTACTTTCAATATAATTTCTTAAAGATACAATGAAGTTCATTGTCATTTCAAATAAGGTAACACTTCATACTTTTTTTATGAGCCAATGTATGAATAACGATCACAATCATTCTAAACACTGTCGCCAACAAATCGATTCAGTCCTTCGATGAGACCTTATTAAGTACAACTCCTTCAGACAAGAGTAAGGGACATCACGACAACAAAAATGTTTAGTTTCTTTACTTAATGTTATATCAACCTCCATGATGTATATATTGCCAAAGAAATCTCTGTTGATGGACACCAATGATGTTATTTAACCCATAGCTGGAGGATAAAGGCGTTCTATGCATTTTCAGGGGTATTAGTCCCTATTTACCAACCCATTCACCTAATTAGGATGTGAAACAGGCTCAAATTTTTGCGAAGTTTAACAGGTTTGGATTCAGAGTTTTCCGTCTCCTCGACAGTTTGCTCTGCTATTGACACATAGTTGGACGGTATTAGTTCTTTGCGAAATGCAGTCAGCTTCATCCAGGACCTAAATTCGTGTCGCCGTGTCCATTTTTTACGATGATAACCATTACTCAACGGATATTAGTCTGAAAATAAATGTAGTAGGACATCTGGAGTTCGAACTCACTTACTTTGCGGTCACAGCCCAGCTCTTTAGGCATTACGCTACGATGTCTTCAATTAACAAAATTGGTGATACTACACTTCCCAGAAAATTAGAACTGTAGCTACGCCATAGTATGCAGTTTACTGTCATACCAAGTACACTGACTGAAACAGATCACCATAAAAATATAGTCGCGTTAATGTCTTGCGGTAAAGGTTGACAGTGAATGTAACAGAATTTTTTATTATTATTACTAATAGTACTTCCTTGGTAACTAACGAATATTTAGTAGTGCGGTTTAATCATGTATTTACTGAATATATTCACTCACTTTAAACAAGACGAGTGCAACACGACAGTATCGAAGTGTGTTTTCCGGATATCTTAACGGAAGAATTGGTTGAATTCTTATTCCAAGGGAATCAGTTTTAAGTCAGTAATAACATCCTAGTTTCAAGATATATCCAGAATAGAAATGGAATTCGATTATTGTGCAAATATCTAGGCACTGAAAATTATGAAATATTAAATAAGTATGATAAGCAATAAATAAAAGACAGGATACATTTATTGTGGGAAGAGAAATTCATCAGGAAAAAAAAGAGAGAGCTCAATTTAAGGTCGAGGTCTCTAGAATCATAAGATGTCTGAGGGGGTGAATCGATCCAAAAAACAGAACTTCAGCATTCTGGCTAAGATTTAGGTTGAGGTCTCAAGAAGCGTAAGATCCATATCGCGTTGAGTCGATAAAACCATGATAAAACTTAGAAAGGATGGATTGCTCATATTCACCCTTTAACGTCTGACCAAAAATATTGAATGCCCCCCCTCTCTATATATATATATAATACTTATGCTTGTTACAGATTCAGAATAAGAAGGATATGGTTTCTCAGTTTACATGGGGCCCATTTGACTATGAAAAACTCTACTACTAAAATTGTGTCCTTTTTTGTTTCAGATTTAAAAATAGTATATATTATAAGAGCTATTGTGTCAGCATGAGTTTATTGTAAGGCTAACAGCAACAAATAAATGAATTAATACTGACAATTCTGACAATTTATTAATCAACACATGAAACAATTAATAACAATATACAGTCCTGCCTGTGTATAAAGTTGAGCTTGAGGGACTTACCGGCGCTCGGAAGAAGATATCTGGCATCTTAGTGTTGTCTTTTTGAGAACTTTTTACGTCCCCGCCTCACGGAACGTCTGGTGGAATCTGTCTGACTGGATTTTGTTTTTTTGCGCTAAGACTTCTGGGCTCATCACGTGATTAGTATATCCAATCACAGAGAGCCTCTCCCTCCTTTACTTCATACGCAGGAATCCTTGATCCCAATGCCTTGGACAAGAGAGAAAAACATTTGCGTCACTACTTATTTGGAGACAAAATCATTGAAAACTGTCTCCAAATAGACGCAACTTATCCATTTGATAATGATTTATTACTGAGATAAGAAACAGAAAAAAAATGCATATTCTGGAAGCTAATATAATAACAATAAACAAAGTCATTGATTTGATATATCTGGTTCAAAGGATGCTTTTTTCTACAGAACAGGTTGCAAATGATCGCCATTGCGCTTGGTTAAATAGTTAATCATTATCATATTAATTGGTTGCATCTTTTTTGAGACATCCTCTGTATTTAAAGATATTCATTATTGTTTTTACTTCGTAATTTCAAGACAATTTTGCTTCTTTATTCCGACCTTTATTTCATAAACTACTTTAGTGGTTCGTGCTGAGCGTAATGTTCACCGTTGATGGAAAAGGAATATGTGATTCGAGTTATATCCTGGATGCTGTTGTTTATTCTAATCCCCCTAGGTAATGTATGAATTCATCTGTTCTCCACCCTACCAGCATACTGTCTTTTTTTAGCCTTAGTTATGTAACTGGTCCAAAATGAAAAATTAATTTAAACTAGCAGCACAGCACTTTAAGACTGACCTTGTGTCGCAGCATTTTTGTGGAAGAGGGATAGATAAACATCCAATTTAGTTGTTCACAGATCTTTTGGGTTCTGCTTAAGACATAAAAAAGTTAAGAAAGAATATTTTTTGATAGAATGCTTACTGATCGACTGAATAATTCAATAATTGAAGAATAAGGGGCACTTGATTTGTCATTAAAATAGGATTAGATCGATATAAAAAAATTACAAATCAGGAAAATCTTAACGTCGGGACATACAGATAAATGAGAGGCGCACAAAGGATTCTATCGAATTAAAAAAGGGTACCAGAAGAAAAAAATAACAACAAAAAACATTAGCTCTATTCTTTTATCTGAGGATTAAAAGGCCAAGAGCTTCTTTCACTGTTAGAAAATGCGTTTGCATCTTTACAAAGATCTACATCAGTAGTTGATAAACTAGTTCCAAATTTAAGGTGAGCAAATGAAAAGAACGGAAGAAAATGATTGCATTAAAAGTAAACTCGAAAAAATGAACCTATTCCTCGAAAGGAGAAGTTGTTAGACAGTTTAATGAAGACTACTTTCACTTCAACCTTGATATGGCCTCGGAGCAAAATGATTAATATTTTAAGAACTAGAGAGCATTAATGGTCTCCAGTTACTGTTGTTCAATTTGTGGGTGAAACGTCTTGGAAGAGAGGCGTAATAGTTCAAGTATGTTTTTACAGTATCCACCGAATAATACGAGGTGCATACGATAAGTTTCCATACTTTTTTCGTATGGGTACTTTTATTGATAGTACACACATGAAGCTCTAGTCCCCTTCGAAGTAATCTCCTCTGGCTGCAATGCACTTGTACAGTTCCAACATCTTCTGGAAGGCCCCATCGAAGTCCTCTTGTGTGAGCGTATCAATGACCTTCGTCACAGCCTCTTTCATCTCCTCAATTGTATCATAACAACAGCCTCTGAACTTTAGGAATAAGCAAAAGTCACAGGGAACAAGGTCTGGACTATGGATAGGGTGAGCAACAGTCTTGATGCCCATCTTGGTCAAATAGTCTGTGACAAGGATGAAGTTGTGGACTAGTGTATTGACCTGGTGGAAATGCCACTGACCCGATTTGAAGAGCGCTGGCTTTTCCGACGGAACCTCTTCCTGAACTCCCTTAAAACCTCAACATAGTAACCCTAACGCTAACCCTAACCCTTTGACCAATCATCTCTGGTGTATTGACTTCCTTACTCCTCCCATACCTCTCATCATCCCTCACAGACTCCCTGCTTTCCTTGAATCTCTTATGACACTCAAAAACTGATGCTTGATGGTCGAATAGCAGTCTGACGCATTCCATACGTTTCTGTGGCATTTTTTCCAAGTTTAAAACATAATTTTATTGCATATCGTTCTTCTAAAGTGTCAGATTGAATTTTTGAAATTCATCAGCTGTGACAATCAGGCTTTAGTGGGGTATATTCCAATTCCTGCTGTAGCTGTTCATTTGAAGTTGAAACCTTAAAAAATTTGTCAGTCATCTTATATGATCTATAGCAATAATACTGTGAATTTTTAAGAGTCTACGACAATTGTAAATGCCCATGCGAAAAAAGTCTTGAAACTTATCGTATCCACCTCGTATACACCTCGTATCTACATCATTCCCAATGTACAATGTTAAAAAAAAGCACACATACACGAGCATGACTACAAGCACATGTACACATATACATACACTTGATATATATTAGCGCAGTTCGCTGGTGCTGTAGAATACACCGACTGCATCTGTGCAGAGCGGTAAGACCCCCCCGCACCAGTGAGTGTCCTGCACATGACCCTAAAAATGTTGATGCTGAGGCTCCAGTAATGCTGTAGCTTTGGGGAATGCCGAGTACTCCTTCATTGCCATCGATCCGAAGTACACTTTGGCCCGGAATGGTAGCACATGATAGAGTCATATCTATGGATCAAATAGCACTAACCTGTGTACTTATGCTAAACTGAATTGCTCGAAATAGAACTTTTTGGAAATTTAAAATGCGTACTTATGCTAATCTGAATAGTTTGAAATGGAACTGTTTTGACATTCAACTGTGTTTAGACCAAAAACTGTACTTATACTAAACTGAATTGCTTGAAATAGAAAGGTTTTTGACAAACTGTTTATTTATGCAAATATGTATTGTTCGAAATAGAACTGTTTATTTGTATAAAAATGGATTTGGCATTAAATAAACTTCAAAGGTTGATATGCCATAAAACCCAAACAAACAAACAAACAAACAAAACACACACACACACACACACACACACACATATATATATATATATATATATATATGGTTTGAACGAATACAATGTCCTATTGAAGAGTATATATTATGAATGAAAAAAATATTGCTATTGAAATATCTAATCATTCATATAACTTCCATTAATCACTAGAACCTATTAACAAGCTAATAGATACCATACTTATAGATTTCTTTTAGTTTAGAGCCAAAATATGAGATCAACTCTCGTTCCACCTCTTGGTGTTAACCTAATACCACCCAGATAATTATTTATTCTGGTAAACTATTATTAATCAAAAAGATTCAGGTCAAAATACCATGGAGAATTAAGCAATTTTCCTCAACCGAATTCCTCTAAAACATCTTTAGTCAAATGAACTGTGAGAGGACGGACATTATTGTGATAGAGGATGATTTCCTTTTATTTTGTCTTAGGAGGAACGTTTTTTTTTATCCAAAGCTGTTTTCAAGTGACGATGTTGATTACACTATAGATTAGAGGTGATGGTTTGATTATTTCAACCGTAATGTACAAATGCTTAAATATACCAACGTACATTTAACATGAAGTTTTGTGGATAAAGTATTTTACCTCGATTATTCAACTGACGACGGTGTTTAACGTCCTGATAAAGAATTCGCTTCTCATCACCAGTAACAAGTCAAGTGAAAAGAAAGTTACTTGACTGTGCCGTGTTTGCACTAATTCATAACTAGCAACACGGTGTTTCAGATTCTCTGGGGGCATGTTTTACTCATAGAGAAAAACATATCTAATATGCTTCTTAGTTGGGACGAACATAGGAGTAAATAATAGTGAGGATTACGAACAATACTCTAATAATCTGAAAGAAAGATATAAAAATTCGTCATTGTATTATTCGTCAACGATAACCATAGGCATTGCTTTAATAAATCTGGTCTATAACATCCATTTAGAAGATTGGACTCTACATTCATTCCGACTGGATATATATATATATATATATATATATATATTAAAATGAGTAGGTCCACAAAGTGATTTGTATTTTTTAGAATTTACTGATGTATTTTATTCTTACATACGTGTATGTTTCCAGCTTGATGCTTTAGTCAGAGAAACATGTAGGGCACAAGGCATTGTTAATGGGGTATTCAATGAGACTTGAACACTTTTGTGTTTGTAATTTGAATGGCTTTCAGTTGGTTATGGGTTTTTTTTATGAATGCTGTTCCTTCCTTTTTCTTAGAGTGTTTTTCTCTTAACCTACTTTACCTCTCATTTACTTATGATATTTGATATGTTGTGTGTATATGTGTGTGTGGGGGGTGGTTTCGGATATCACTTATAGTTATTTTTCTCTGTGCATGTGTGAATGTGTGTCTTGATATTTTTTTGTGTGTATAAATTTATATATATATATATATATATATGTTTGTTTCCATGTGTGGGTGAGTACGATTTCTGTTTTATTCAACTTTGGTTTAAATTTAAAAAAATATTTTCCTTTTAATATGTTGATTTGTTTATCGTTCGTTTGATATATTGGCATTATTTCAATTTTACCTTGCTGACATTAGTATAGGTGTTTAGATACATTTGAGTTTTTGCCTTTCTTTTATTTTGATATTACTACTCTGAAGTGATGTCCTTGTGGTGACCCTATAGGCCTGTGTTTACCCTATGTATATTTCTTTGCATTTACTATGTTGACCCTATGTATATTTGCATTTACTGTGTTGACCCTATGTATATTTCTTTGCATTTACTATATTCAATTCTGTAGACTACGTTTCTTGAGTTGAAGCTTAAGTCTATATTTATTTTGAATTAGGTTTCCTATTTTTTAAAGGTATGGGATCTTCCTTCTAAAATTATATCACATATTTTGCATCGTTTATTATTGCATTTGGTAACCCCTTGTGTTGAGTTATCTCCAAATGTAGAAGAGGTGAGTATTCTTTTAAGATTGTTGGGTTGTCTCTGGATTGTAATGATTTTTGTTGTGTTTAGTATTTCTCTGATTTTGTCATTGTTTTTAAGGTCTTCAGTATTTTTCATTATTTCTGGCTTATTTTTGCTGAAGGTAGCGACGTATGTTAAGGGTTTCTCGTTATTGTGTTTTTTCGGGTTCTGTAATCATCTTTATGGTATTTTTATGCTGATTCCAGCCCTTTATTCATTAGAGTCGTTCGTTGGGTATACTATCTGGACCAACACATTTAGAATATTTCTATTTTCTCTTTGGACCTGCAACAATATATATATATATATATATATATATATATATATTACCTGATTAAAAAAGTACATCACTTCTGAATTTCTTCTAAATGAATAAACTAGGAATTCATTAATTCAAGTCATATTCAATAGAATCAAAACTGGTATAATTATGTATACTTATTTAACAAAAACTACAGGGTTGTAACTGTGTAACCAAGAAAAAAAAAGTCTGGCTTGAAAATTTACTTTCAATATATAATTTATTACTTAATATAATAACTCTAAGATTGGCCCTGTTGGCAAAGGCAATAGAATTCGCCGACTGCATCTCTGCTGAGAGGCAAGACTTCCCTAATGAGTGTCCTGAATATGATGGTAAGATCTAACCATGCAGAAGCTTTGGGGAATGCAAAGTACCCCTTCATTGCCATCGCCCCCAGGCCAACTCTGACCCAGAGTGGTACCCCTGATAGGGTCCTATCTATGGGTCAAATACAAGTGTTTGACACCTAAGCTATAGTTATACAAAACTGAATCGTTAGAAATAGAACTGTTTTTTCATTTAACTCCGCAAATAATAAACAGTAAAAATTGAACTTTTATATATATAAAAAAATGGATTTGCTAATAAATAACCTTCTGTGATTGATATGACATAAACCCTAACCAAACCAAATTCTGAACTGTTGACATTTAAAGTGCACGTGTACTGAATCGAATTATTTGAAATTGAACTGTTTTTACTTTTAACTGTGGGTACACTAAAAACTATATTAAGCAAATGGCTGTGTATAAACAAAAAAACCTGTATACTTACGGTAAACTGAATTGTTTGAAATTAAGTAAAACCTTTTAACTGTGTACAAAATATGAGTGCAGGCTTGTTTAAAAATGCTATCCACACAATGTAGAAATCCTATATCTAATATTTTAATGAAAAGGATTTGGCATTAAATGATCAACACTGTTTGATATGGCATAAAACCAAACCAAACCAAACTATATTTTTTCAAGCGTACCGTATTCCGTATTATATATATATATATATATGCGTGTGTGTGTATGTGACTTTCTATAATTCCTCTTCATTTCTTTTCTTTTTCTTAATTTCTTTTATCTTTTTCCTGATGTTCTGCTTGTACCAAATAAAACTGACAAAATTTAAACCAAAGTAAATATCATCCTCATGACGCAAGTTCCATTATCCAGGTGGACAATTCTAAAACTTGTTCAAGTCCCGTTGGCATTCCTCTTTTAAAAAAAGGCAGCTTCACCTCTAAGTCATGACCAGAAGAACCTTACTCAGTATTTAAATGGGTCGTATTTTATTTTCTATCACATGTGTGCTCGCACCCACGCACACACACACACACAAACACACACGCGCGCACGCGAGCGCGCACATGCACAACTTTTGTTTTGAATCTTCGACCATGTTTTACACTTTAATAAACTGTTGTGTTACAATAAAAATTGTCTGTTAGATTTTCTCTAATTGAAGTTTGGATCTCATAAATCTCTTATCATAATCTTGAATACAATGTTGTTTTTATTGTAAATTTCCATTTTCGAATATCCTTCACAATACCAAATTTGTTTAAACCAAGAATGAAAGAAATAGTTTCACAGGAATAAAAGAAATAAGTTTCAAGAATGAAAGGATTACGTTTACAAGAATAAAAGAATTAGTTTTACAGGAATAAAAGAATTGTATACTTATATACAATTCTTTTATTCCTGTAAAACTAACTCTTATATACATATAAATATGTAAATGTATATGTAAAACTAACTCTTATGAAAACTTCGTCAATGCACACCTCGAGGCAGCAGCAAAATACATTCCAACAAAACTCAAAACTAAATATAGAGTCCCATGGGAAACTTTAGCTGTGAGAGAAAAACGTGCACTAGTGAAAACAGCCTCCAAAAACTATCGAAAAAATCCAACAAACACAAATGCCTTAAAACTAAAAACGGCACAATATCAATTAGCAGGCATATATATAAAGGAACAGACAGAATACATTCAAAATCAGATAGATAAGATCAGAGACTCGGTGGAAGATAGGCAATCTAGGATAGCATGGCAAACAATAAACGAAGGGAGCAGAAGAAAGAACACAGCCAAAGCAAAACTGAAAGCAGCAAACCAACAAGAAAGAATAAAACTGTGGAAACAGCACTTCGAAAACTTACTTAGAAACCCACCAAAAATAACGCATGAACCAATCACCAGAATAATTAGCAAACAATTAGACATTAAACTAGGACCGTTAACACAAGAAGAACTCGACTCGGTTCTCAGAAAAATTAAAAATAGGAAAGCTGCAGGGCTGGACGAAATTCCACCGAAAGTATGGAAGACCAGACAATTCGACGACATACTGCTCCGCCACTGCAACGCAGTATACAATCAAAATCCGATAGATAGATGGATGAAGGGATGCATACTCCCCTTCCCTAAAATGGGGGACCACGGATTAGCCAAAAACTACCGAGGCATAACACTTACATCCATAGCTGCCAAAATCTACAATGCCCTACTACGAAACCGAATAGAACGCAAAATCGACATCATACTTAGAAAAAACCAAAATGGCTTCCAAAGAAATAGATCCACGACCTCACAAATATTAACCATCCGCAGAATCCTTGAAGGTGTACGGGCAAAGAACCTACAAGCGACATTAATACATATCGACTTTACCAAGGCTTTCGATTCCAATCACAGAGGAAAGATGGAACAAATCCAACTAGCGTACGGCATACCTAAAGAAATCGTAGCGGCAATAACGATTCTCTATAGAAACACTAAAGTAAAAGTACGATCACCGGATGGAGACACAGAATACTTTGACATTGTAGCAGGAGTACTACAAGGGGACACGCTGGTCCCTTACCTCTTTATCATTTGTCTAGACTACGTACTTAGAACATCGATTGACAAAATCAGAGAGAATGGCTTCGAACTGACGAAGAAAAAAAGCAGAAGATACCCCGCAACAACAATTACCGACGCCGACTACGCCGATGACATAGCGATACTGGCAAATACACCTCACCAAGCCGAAACTCTTCTGCATAGTTTGGAACGAGCAGCAGCAAGTATAGGCCTCTATGTAAATGCACACAAAACGGAATATATGTGCTATAACCAAACGGGGGACATCTCCACTCTAGAAGGAACCCCACTTAAACTAGTAGACAAATTCACGTACCTAGGAAGCAGCGTCGAATCAACCGAAAAGGACATCGAAACGAGGCTAACGAAAGCATGGACAGCTATCAATAGGCTATCGATTATATGGAAATCAGACCTAACCGATAAAATGAAACGCAGCTTCTTCCAGGCAGCGGTCACATCGATACTGCTATATGGATGCACTACATGGACGCTAACAAAACGGCTGGAGAAGAAACTGGATGGCAATTACACAAGAATGCTGCGTGCAATCCTGAACAAGTCCTGGCAGCAGCACCCCACAAGACACCAACTGTACGGCCACCTGCCCCCTATCACGAAAACTATTCAAGTTAGACGAACCAGACATGCAGGACACTGCTGGAGAAGCAGAGATGAACTCATAAGAGATGTACTCTTATGGATCCCCACACATGGCCGCGCAAAAGCAGGACGACCAGCTCGAACGTACATTCACCAGCTATGTGAGGATACAGGCTGTTGTCCTGAAGACCTACCTTGGGCGATGAACGATAGGGAGGAGTGGCGAGAGAGGGCCAGGGATATCCGTGCTACCAGCGCGATATGATGATGATGATGATATATATATGTGCGTGTGTGTGCGTGTGTGTGTGTGCCCATGCTGCGTTAATATTGTTTTTCTTGCTATATTTCATTTTGAAGACGACCTTTATGAAAAAAATGATCTGTTGTCTTTGTTAACGAATGATCCTCTCTCTCTCTCTCTCTCTCTCACTTTCTCTCTCTCTCTCTCTCTCTCTATATATATATATATATATACGAGGTGCATACGATAATTTTCCAGACTTTTTCGTAAGGGCATTTACAATTGTCATAGACACTTGAAAATTCACTAAGTTATTCTTATATATCTTATGAGATGACTGACTAACTTTTATGATTTCAGGTTAAAATCAACAGCTACAGCAGCAATTGGAATCATCATCATCATCATCATCATGTCGCGCGGGTAGCACGGATATCTCTGACCCTTTCTCACCACTCCTCCCTATCGTTCATCGCCCTAGGCAGGTCTTCAGGACAACATCCTGTATCCTCACATAGCTGCTGAATGTATGTTCGTGCTGGTCGTCCTGCTTTTGCGCGGCCATGTGTGGGGGTCCATAAGAGTACATCTCTTATGAGTTCGTCCCTGCTTCTCCAGCAGTGTCCTGCATGTCTGGTTCGTCTAACTTGAATAGTTTTCGTGATAGGAGGCTGGTGGCCGTACAGTTGGTGTGTTGTTGGGTGTTGCCGCCAGGACTTGTTCAAGATTGCAGGCAGCATTCTTGTATAATTGCCGTCTAGCTTCTTCTCCAGCCGTTTTGTTTGCGTCCATGTAGTGCACCCGTATTGCAGTATCGATGTGACCGCTGCCTGGAAGAAGCTGCGTTTCATTTTATCGGTTAGGTCTGATTTCCTTATAATCGATAGCCTATTGATAGCTGTCCATGCTTTCGTTAACCTCGTTTCGATGTCCTTTTCGGTTGATTCAACGCTGCTTCCTAGGTAAGTGAATTTATCTACTAGTTTAAGAGGGGTTCCTTCTAGAGTGGAGATGGCCCCAGTTTGATTATAGCACATATATTCCGTTTTGTGTGCATTAACATAGAGGCCTATGCCTGCGGCTGCCCCTTCCAAACTATGCAGTAGTGTTTCGGCTTTGTTGGGTGTATTTGCCAGTATCGCTATGTCATCGGCGTAGTCGGCGTCGGTAATTGTTTTTGCGGGGTACCTTTTGCTTCTTTTCTTCGTCAGCTCGAAGCCATTCTCTCTGATTTTGTCAATCGATGGTCTAAGGACGTAGTCTAGACAAATGATAAAAAGGTAAGGGACCAGCGTGTCCCCTTGTATTACTCCTGCTACAATGTCGAAGTAATCTGTGTCTCCATCTGGTGATCGTACTTTTACTTTGGTTTTTCTATAGAGAATCGTTATTGCTGCTACGGTTTCTTTAGGTATGCCGTATGCTAGTAGGATTTGTTCCATCTTTCCTCTGTGAATGGAATCGAAGGCCTTGGTAAAGTCGACAAATATTAATGTCGCTTGCAGATTTTTTGCCCGGACTCCTTCAAGGATTCTACGGATGGTTAATATTTGTGAGGTCGCGGATCTATTTCTTTGGAAGCCATTTTGGTTTTTATTAAGTATGTTGTCGATTTTGGGTTCTATGCGGTTTCGTAGTAGATCATTGTAGTTTTTGGCTGCTATGGATGTAAGTGTTATGCCTCGGTAGTTTTTGGCTAATCGGAGGTCCCTCTTTTTAGGGAAGGGGTGTATGCATCCCTTCATCCATCTATCTCTCGGATTTTGATTGTATACTGCATTGCAGTGTCGGAGCAGTATGTCATCGAATTGTCTGGTCTTCCATACTTCTGGAGGAATCTCGTCCAGCCCTGCAGCTTTCCTATTTTTAATTTTTCTGAGAACCGAGTCGAGTTCTTCTTGTGTGAACGGTCTTAGTTTAATGTCTAATTGTTTACTAATTATTCTGGTGATTGGTTCATGTGTTATTTTCGGTGGGTTTCCTAATAGGTTTTCGAAGGGCTGTTTCCACAGTTTTATTCTTTCTTGTTGGTTTGCTGCTTTCAGTTTTGCTTTGGTTGTGTTCTTTCTTCTACTCACTTCGTTTATTGTTTGTCAGGCTATCCTAGATTGTCTATCTTCCACCGAGTCTCTAATCTTATCTATCTGGTTTTGATTGTATTCTGTCTGTTCCTATATATATATGCCTGCTAATTGATATTGTGCCGTTTTTAGTTTTAAGGCATTTGTGTTTGTTGGGTTTTTTCGATAGTTTTTGGAGGCTGTTTTCACTAGTGCACGTTTTTCTCTCACCGCTAAAGTTTCCCATGGGACACTATATTTAGTTTTGAGTTTTGTTGGAATGCATTTCGCAGCTGTCTCGAGGTGCGCATTGACGAAATTTTCATATTCGTCGGTTGGTGTACTTTTTTCCGTCTTTTCTTGTAGTGTTTCGAATCTGTTTCTTAATTCTAATACGTATTAATATCTTATCTATCTGTTGTTCAAAAGGGCCCAGTCATAGTGTTTGGTGGTCTCTGTTTGTTTGGCGTTTTTTCGTAGGCTTAGCCGTATTTTCGCCGTGACTATTCGGTGATCGGTGGACAAACCCTCGAAAGAGGAGTATGCCTCGCAATTCATTGCACTATTTTTCCATTTCTTGTTTATAAGGATGTAGTCTATCTGAGCTTTAGTATTGTTCGCGTACGTGTATATCCATTGTTTGCCCTCCTTTTTTTGGTAGTTTGTATTGAGGCATGCTTATCTGTTTTCTATCATGAAATCTGTTACATGTTGCTCATTCCTATTTGACGTGTTGCGGAGGCTGTATTCGTTGTTTCCGTTTTTCCCGATTTGGGCATTCATGTCTCCGCCAATGACTAACATGTTGTGTTTCGGGATGCTACGCACTAATGAGGATAACTCATCGTAGAAGGTGACACGTTCAGTTTCTTCATTAACATTGGTAGGGCTTTACCAGGAGATGATTGTTGCTCTGGGGTTGCTGTTAAAAGTAGCTGCCATCATTCTAAGTTGTATTTTCTCAATGCTATTTAGCGTTTCCAATGCTCTAGGTCCTATAAGCAATCCTACCCCTCCTACTGCGGCGTTGACAGAGTTTTTCCATGCGGATACGGTGACGAGCGACCATCCATTGCCAGTTTCGTGATATTTGATATCTTCGGTGTGCGTGTATCTGTGTTCTTGTATGCATATTATGTCAATCTTATGTTCTACGGCCGATGCGATTAGCTCTGGTAGTTGTCCTATTCTATTTAAGGTTCTTACGATAAATGTCACTATTTGTAGTGTTTGCTTGCATTTTACTAGTTTTGGTCGTTTGAGCTCCGTAGCTGATTTTTCGAACAATGAGGCTAGGGCTCCAACCTCAGCAGGACGCGCCCTTTTTTTACCCGCGCGAGACCGATGCGGTTTGTGTACGTGGTTTGAGTGTGGGTCATGGTTATCTTTCGATGGCTGTTTTATTCTCTTCTATAGAAGCCACTCTTATAGAGGAGCAGCAGTAGTTCCCAGATCGAACTAACGATCCTGAGTGTCATCATCATCATCATCATGTCGCGCCGCCAGCGCGGATATCCCTGACCGTCTCTCGCCATTTCTCCCTATCATTCATCGCCTCCGGCAGGTCTTCAGGGTTACATCCCGTGTCCTCACATAGCTGCTGTATGTAAGTTCGTGCTGGTCGTCCCACTCTTGCACATCCATGTGTGGGGGTCCACAGGAGTACATCGCTTATGAGCTCGTCCTTGCTTCTCCAGCAGTGTCCTGCGTGTCTGGTTCGTCGAACTTGTATGGTTTTTGTGATGGGGGGCAAGTGTCCGTATAGTTGGAGTCTCGTGGGGTGTTGTCGCCAGGACTTGTTTAATACTGCTCTCAACATTCTTGTATAATTTCCGTCCAGCCTCCTCTCCAGCTTCTTCGTAAGCGTCCATGTGGTGCATCCATATAGCAGTATCGGCACAACCGCTGCCTGGAAGAAACTGCGTTTCATTTTATCAGTTAGGTCCGACTTCCATATGATCGAGAGCCTATCGATAGCTGTCCATGCCTTCGTCAGTCGTGTGTCGATGTCTTTCTCGGTTGATGAGACGCTGCTTCCTAGGTAGGTGAATTTGTCGACTAGTTTCAGAGAGGCTCCGTCTAGTGTGGCAATGTTGCCCGTTTGGTTGTAACACATATATTCGGTTTTATTTGCATTGACATGGAGGCCAATGCCAGCTGCGGCTCGTTCCAGACTATGCGGTAGTGTCTCTGATTGATTAGGCGTATTCGCTAGTAACGCCAAGTCATCAGTGTAGTCGGCGTCCGTGATTGTTTTTGCGGGGTACCTTTTGCTTCTTCTCTTAGTCAGCTGGAAGCCATTTTCTCTGATTTTGTCGATCGAAGTCCTAAGCACATAGTCTAGACAGATGATAAAGAGGTACGGGGCTAGTGTGTCTCCTTGTAGTACTCCTGCAACAATGTCGAAGTATTCCGTGTCTCCATCTGGTGAACGTACTTTCACTTTGGTGTTTCTGTTGAGAATCATTATCGCTGCTACGGTTTCTTTTGGTAGGCCGTATGCTAGTAGGATTTGCTCCATCTTCCCTCTGTGTATGGAATCGAAGGCCTTGGTAAAGTCGACAAATAGTAATGTCGCCTGTAAGTTTTTTGCCCGAATGCCTTCCAGGATTCTACGGATGGTCAGTATTTGTGAGGTTGTGGATCTATTTCTCCGGAAGCCATTTTGGTTTTTCCTAAGGGTGTTGTCTATTTTGGGTTCTATGCGGTTTCGTAGTAGGGCATTGTAGATTTTGGCTGCTATGGATGTAAGTGTTATCCCTCGGTAGTTCTTGGCTAGTCCGAGGTCGCCTTTTTTAGGGAAAGGAAGGATGCATCCCTTCGTCCATCGTTCTATCCTATTTTGACTATAGACTGCGTTGCATTGCCGGAGCAGTATATCGTCGAATTGTCTCGTCTTCCACACTTCTGGGGGGATCTCGTCTAGCCCCGCCGCTTTCCTATTTTTAATTCTTCTGAGAACCGAGTCGAGTTCTTCTTTGGTGAAAGGACCTAGTTTTACGTCTAATTGCTTACTAATAATTCTGGTGATCGGTTCATCCGTTATTTCCGGTGGGTTTCCTAGTAGATTTTTGAAATGCTGTTCCCACAGTTTTACTCTTTCTTGTTGGCTTACAGCTTTCAATTTTGCTTTGGCTGTGCTCTTCCTTCCACTTACTTCGTTTATTGTTTGCCAGGCTATCCTGGATTGCCTATCTTCCACCGAGTCTCTAATCTTATCTATCTGATTTTGTACGTATTCTGCCTGTTCTTTTAGGTATATTCCTGTTAATTGATGTTGTGCCTTTTCTAGTTTTCGTGCATTTGTGTTTGTTGGGTTCTTTCGATAGCTTTTGGAGGCAGTCTTCACAAGTGCACGTTTTTCTCTAGCCGCTAGCGTTTCCCAAGGGACTCTATATTTAGTTCTAGGTTTTGTTGGAATACACTTTTCTGCCGCCTCAAGGTGTGCTTCTACAAAATTTTCATATTCGTCATTTGGGGTGCCTATTTCTGCCTTCTCTTGTAGTGCTTCGAATCTGTTTCTTAATTCTAATGCATACTTATCTCTAATATCTCTGTTGTTGAGTAGGGCCCAGTCATAGTGCTTGATCGTCGCTTTACGTGTGGCGTTTTTTCTTAGGCTTAGTCGTACTTTGGCCGTAACTATTCGATGATCGGAGGACACACACTCGAAAGAGGAGTATGCCTCGCAATTCATCGCACTGTTTTTCCATTTCCTGTTTATAAGGACGTAGTCTATCTGTGCTTTACTCTTATTCGCGTATGTGTAGGTCCATAATTTCCCCTCCCTTTTTTGAAAGTTTGTATTGAGGCATGTTAATCTATTTTCTATCATGAAATCTATTAAATGCTGTCCATTCCTGTTAGACGCGCAGTGTAGGCTGTATTTGTTGTGTCTGTTTTTCCCGATTTGTGCATTCATATCTCCGCCAATGACTAGCAGGTTGTGTTTCGGAATGCTACGTACTAGGGAGGATAGATCTTCGTAGAAGGTGGCTATTTCGTTTTCTTCGCTAACATTGGTAGGGCTGTAGCAGGAGATAATTGTTGCTTTGGGGTTGCCATTAAACGTTGCGGCCATCATCCTAGGTTGTATTCTCTCAATGCCGTTCAGTGTTTTTAACGCTCTTGGTCCTAGAAGTATTCCCACCCCTCCTACCGATGCATTGACAGAGTTTTTCCATGCCGATACAGTCACCAGCATCCATCCATTACCAGTTTCGTGATACTTGATATCTTCGGTGTGCGTGTATCGGTGCTCTTGTATGCAAATTATATCTATCTTATGTTCTACGGCTGATGCAGTTAGCTCTGATAGTTGACCTATTCTATTTAGGGTTCTCACGTTAAATGTCGTTATCTGTATTGTTTGTTTGCATTTTAGTAGTTTTTGTTTGAGTTTGAGCTCTGTAGCTGATTTTTCGAACACTGAGGCCAGGGCTCCAACCTCAGCAGGACGCGCCCCTTTTTTACCCGCGCGAAGAGCGATGCAGTTTATGGATCTGGTTTGAGTACGAGTCATGTTTATATTTCGATGGCTGTTTTTGTTCTCATCTATAGAAGCCACTCTTATAGATGTGCAGCAGTAGTTCCCCGATCGAACTGACAATCTTGAGCGTTAAGCCGCAAGACTCACACGTACATCATGCTGCTTCCCATGTGTACGCGGTAGTATAAAAAAAAAAAATTTCTCTTTTTTTATCTTAAGTTTTAACTTAGTTAAAGTCCAGGACTGCAGGATGTTAAAATTCAAAGAAATTTTGGGGTATATTACATGGTCATCTAGTGGTGGACAGAGAGAGAGAGAGAGACACAGAGAGAGAGAGAGAGAGAGAAAGAAAGAGAGGAGGAGTCAACTCTTTTATGGCTTTCGTCTTTAGCACGTGTTAGACTACATTTGAGGTGTTTTGGATTTTGTTTTTTTTCTTTTTCCTTTCTTTTCAGGGGGGGCAGTTTTGGGGTTTTCTTTAGCAAATTTAGAAGTTCGTCTTCCAAAAGTAAAGTTTTTCCTGAAAATTAAGTCGCATAAGTCTTCATTCTTCATTTAAACAACACATAATACAGCTGAGATTTAAGACATTACTATTTTAAATCAAATGTGCATTTTTAAATGAATAGTTTAGTAGAATAAATTTACTGACCTCTGTGAAAAAACTTCTGGAAACGGAATCACTTCCAAACGTACGCATACTATTTCAACAAATGAAGGATTAAATTATTACTAATTTTAATAGTATTTATATTAAAGGTTCCACTCCCGTCCAGGACCTGTTTAGGTATTGAGTTTGGTCGTCAATGGCTTTATTCAAATACCTTTACGTACATCATGCTGCTTCCCATGTGTACGTAGAAAAAAAAAGTGGGGGGGTAAGTTTTCTTAAGTTTTAACTTAGTTAAAGTCCAAGATTAAGGTACTTTCGTCAGACTTTTACTGGTACTGAAATTTTTTTTTGTCTCTGCGGTTTTTGGACATTTTCATAGGCTTTTTAGGTTTTTTTTTTTTGTTTTTTTTTCTCTTCTATACTACCGTTGGGAGCCGGGGAGGCTTTAGGAATTATAGAGTTTTTACAAATGACAATTTTTTTTTTTTTTTTTTGCTTATGGTAGCATAGGCAGCTTTAGACTTTTACTTTTTCTTCTAAACTACTGTTAGGCCTCTAACAATTTTTAGCTTTTAGATTTTAGAAAAGATTCAAAAACGTAAGCCTGATTGTCACAGCTGGTGAATTTCGAAAATGCAATCTGGAAGTGAGGACACTTTATAAGAACGGTATCCAATAAAATTCTGTTTTAAACTTGGAAAAATGCCACAGAAACGTATGGAATGCTTCAGACTGTTTTTCGACCATTTTGCATGAACTGAGCATCAGTTTTTGAGTGTCATAAGAGATTCAAGGAAGGCAGGGAGTCTGTGAGGGATGATGAAAGGTGTGGGAGGAGTAAGGAAGTCAATACACTAGAGTTGGGTTAGCGTTAGGGTTATTATGTTGAGTTTTTAAGGGAGTTCAGGAAAAGATTCCTTGGGAAGAGGCCAGCACTCTTCAAATCGGGTCAGTGGTATATCCACCAGGACAATGCACCAGTCCACAACTCCGTCCTTGTCACAGAATATTTAACCAAGATGGGCATCAAGACTGTTGCTCACCCTACCTATAGTCCAGATGTTGCTCCCTGTGGCTTTTGGTTATTCCTAAAGCTCAGAGGCTGTCGTTATGAGACAATTGCGGAGATGAAAGAGGCTGTGACGAAGGTCGTGGATACGCTTACACAAGAGGGGTTCTATGGGGTCTTCCAGAAGTTGTTGGAACAGTGCAACAAGTGCATTGCAACCGGAGGATATTACTTCGAAGGGGACAAGAGTTTCATGTGTACAAATCAATAAAAGTGCCCATCCGGAAAAAGTCTGGATACTTATCGTATGTACCTCGTATATATATATGAAGTTCACTAGTCATTCAATAGATATGGTGAATATTGTCAAAGGAGTTGATTGTAGGAAGAACTATTCACAGATGTACATTTTTCAACGATATCAGAAAGTCTCCACGACTCTCTATACTTACCGCTGCGCCAGAACTTTTTCTTTACGGGAGAGTCAGTGTGTTTACACTCCATGGACTGTTTTTCGACTCAGACTTTAAGTGGTGAACCCAAGTTTAGCCAATTGTATTTTTTTTCTTTTTACTAAAACATGCTTCTCTGTATACATGAAACATTCTTCTGTAGATTTCACATGGTTTGCAATTTTCAGTCATCATAAACGGGATGACAGATATCTCTTTAATCCTGGATCACTGTATGATTTGTCACCATTCTAAATAGTTGCAAATGAAATATTTTGGGGGGATTAGAATAATTCTTGTTGTAAATCAGTTCCAAAGAATGCAGAGATTACAGGCATAGACAAAAATCCGGAAAAATGTTCATCACTCGTTTAAAAAAATCCCTTTTTTTAATCAATGACGATATATATATATATATATATATATATATATATATATATGTGTGTGTGTGTGTGTGTGTGTGTGTGTGTGTAATATGCGAGTCTCACTGAAGATGAGAAATTAGAAGCAGAAAGGAATTGAAAATGAGGTTATACCACAACGGGAACAGTTTAAAAGCAACTTCTTCAACACATTAGAGAACATTGACATGAAGCAGCAATGACCTTGCACAGCACTTAGGTGACAACCAGAAATGAGAAATTAACTTGATATCATAACAGGTGGTAATATTTGATGAAAGAAAGAAAGAAAGAAGAAGGAAAAAAGCTATCGAAAGGAAAAAGAAGTGATTATTTCCGTCTCGAAAACAGTTTAGACGCAACTTCTACACCATAGAGAGCACTGACATTAAGTAGTGACGACTCTGCTAAGCACATAGATGGGTGACACTAGTAATACGCCAACCGCATCTCTGCAGAGGGAAAACCACCCTAAAACCTGTGTCTTGGGTATAACACTGAACAGCATCGAATGGTGTGGCTACAATTCTGGAGCTTTGGAGAATGTTGACTACCGATTCATTACGTTTACTTCCAAGTCTAATCTGTCTCGGAGAGGTCGTACCTGTTAGTGTCTCACTTATATAGAACTGTTCAATTATATACTTAAGATCGTTAGTGGTAGTTATTTGAAACCTTACAGTTCTGTGCGAGGTATTCATATTAAATAGAATTACTTAATAAATAGAATTGCTAATCTTAATTAGCATTGCCCAGTCGGCTGGGACTGTAGAATACACCGACTGCATCTCTGCAGAGGATAAAAACCTCCCAACAAGTGCCCTGGATAAAACACTAACTAATCTGATTGTGTGCTCCAGTAATGCTGAAGCTTTGTGGAATGCAGACTACCAATTTAGTGCCATCGCTCTTTGGTCCACTCTAGCCTGGAGTGGTAGCAGCTGATAGGGTCCTATCTATGGGTCAAAAGAACTAAGCAACATACATATGCTAAACTGAATATTTTGAAATAGAACTGTCTTGACACTTAATTGTGTAAACAAAAATTTGTACGTGTACTAAACTAAATTAATTCGGCGTTAAAGGACGCAAAATAGTTGATTTACCGTAAAACCAACCAACCAACCAATCAACGAACCTTAACTAGCAATACTTAAAAATATTTTACTGTGTTCAAGAAATGGTTATTATTTATAAAGTTATCAGTCTTAGGTAGGAATACTTGAAATCATTTAACTGTACAAGGAAATGAAATTTAGCAACTCGTTTAAAAATAGCATTACCAACAAACTCTATTCTTACACACACACACACACACACACACACACATATATATATATATATATATATATATATATATATATATATATCGGTGTGCGGTAAGCTATCGGACTGACATAAAATCAGCTGGGTTTCTATTCAAGCTTGAAGCATCTTGTGTGTCTAGCTCCACTGAAGTATTGTGATACAACGAAACAGTCTGTGTGTGAATGTCAACATGTATATCTATCTATCTATCTATCTATCTAAAGATAATTAGCCTTTAAATAACCCGTAAGAATTGATATACGATAAAACACTTACCAACAAGCCAACACAATAGGTACTACTCTGGTTAAGTATCAATGAATCCGTTCACCACTTAGATGATTGAACACTAAAAACCAGTAAGTGTGCGAGGTTAGGTGCCTATGATTTTCTAATCTTTGCCTAGTTTTGCCAACTATATTAACCAACATAAGAATCTTACACCACACTAAGTAAAGCTTAGTAAGTAACAAAACAAATAAATAACACTGCCGTAGTAGAGGTTCTAACTCCGTTTGTCAATTTCACCTTTCCTGCTAATAACTTTCTTTATTATCTCCAATCTCGCGCAGATATAGATTCGCTTGGGTTAATAAGTGCTCATACATAGGACCTATTTGATTCTGCTAATCAAGAATTATAACATGTAACAAGATAGCGAGATAGATTGCCAGACCTGATGACATAAAGCTGATAAGGATTTATTTTTGGTGTGGATTACTCCTCTTACTTAGATGAGAGACCATTTTGTAAAAGCAGATCCAGTTAGCATGCTGAAAAAGCTGTTTGCTAGACTAACTAAATATTAGTAAACTTTTAGAGCAAAGCTTAAAAAGTCGAGTCTGAATAAAGTTCCGTTGCAAGCATCGATTTTCCCAGAAAACTGAGCATTAGAACGCTCATTAGAGAGAAAGATAATCTCTTAGTTTGGGGGTAGTTTATTTAATAGCATATCAACTCATCATGAGAAATTTAATGTCCAAATGTGGTTCCTCAGTAAATGTCTGATTATAACCCTAACTACGTATATTTTCAACCTTTTTAATCGCACATTTTTTATTTATCTATAATAATAATCATAATTCACCAACTGTTGCGTTCTGGTTAGTAAACGCTTGTAATATTAAATCAAGGACAAACCACAATATGAGAGGAAATAGAGATATATTCTCAGGAAAAAGTATATCCAATAGAGAGACTATTAGTAGACAAGAACATAGGATTAGTGAATACAGAATAAAGATATAGTCCAACGGTAGTATTGGCTTCTGTTATTACGGTAGCAAATAAGGTGATTTAGTGCGATCTCCAGTCTTCAACGCTCTAATACTATTCCAAAAAGAAGCTGCTCTTCACCTTCTAGTCTGCCCTGGTATTAGTAGCTACTGCTATATAAGGCAGATGGACTAGTTCATTGAGTGGAAAAAGTTGGGTGATACCCAACGCCTATGCTAATCCTAATAATTTATCTATAGTTGTAAGAATTACTTGCTTGCACATCTTTATACGTAATAAAGAATTATTGTCTTATACAAATTCTTAGAACATCTATTTTGCTTAAAATCTACCTCATAATGGTGTTTTATAATTTACATAATATTCTCTAGTGTGGCATTCAATTGTAAGTAATCCAAGAAACTTATCTCAGTCAAAGCAAAACTCATTAAATTACAAGGTAGATGTAAAAGACTGCATCAGTTGCAGTTCGAACACCGTTCGCTGAATTCGTCTTTATCACTAATAACCTTTCACTAACTTCCACCCTGGCAAAGATGGTATTTTGTAGAAGCTAATAAGTACACGAAGATACAAACTGTCTGAATCTGCTCTTCGGTAATGGAAAATATGTAATAAGATAGCGAGATAGATAGCCAAAGCTGATGATATAAAACTACTAATGATTTCTTTCTGGTGTGAATTACACTAAGGTTACAACAAATTATTCGGCAGCATGCTGATGAAAACCAGAGCGAATCCAATGGGACCTCGAAACCTGAAATCCGACACTGTTCAACCCTATCCTCTGTAGATGGGGCTGATTAATAACAAGTCGTATGATAGGGGCTAAGTGAGAAACCGAATCGCTGTAATTAAATCCGCTTGTAGAGGTAAATAGAACAGAGTACGCGCACGATTATGAGATACTGCGGGCGGATGAACGTTTATAGAAAATTAAAACATGCGTAAATACGAATGAGTATTATAGATATTTCTGATCGTAAACAGCTCAGTAGAATCTCAAGAAAAGTATGGTAGGTAATAAATCTTAAGTTTCAAGTGTTTCATGAAACACAGAATCGTGGGACCTTTTAACAGCAAATTAGGAACGAGGTAACCTCGATTTGAAATTAAATCAACAGTTTCTTTCCTTTTTTTGTCTTCTTCTTTTTGTATGTGTAGAGTCTGAGACAATCTGTTTGAAATTTGAAGCTAACGTTCAATGAAGATTATAACCAAAACGCACAAATCCCAGTCGATGGGATTTTAAATACGCTCACTGTATCCGCTACTGAGAGGTAAGACACCAACCCTACGAAAAAGTGTCTCCTGTGTATGAAACTAAACTGCCTCAACTGGTAATGTTCCAGTCTTGGAGATCTAGGGAATGAGAAGTATCTCTTCATCATCACCCTAACCGCAGAATTGTAATATATTTTAAGGTACAGTGTAAACCCATGAAGTCAGGGTGTTAGAGAAATTTTATTAACCAGAAAAAAAAAAGAGTAATATTTTAGAAGAACGATGTCAGTACATTAAAGAAGTGAAAATTGACAGAAACAGATTTTAAAAGAATGTGTAGAAGTTGTATTGTTATCTTGTTATAAAGAAAAGTAGAAAAATATGTTGTTATTGTTCAGCTGGAGGCAGTTAGAAAGATAGGTGAATTGTTTTGATAAATTGTTATTTTTAAGAAATTGTGGACGGCGAAATCAACGGTAGATTTGCCTCGAGAAGCCAGGGTTTGTCAATCATCCAAGGTGATTAAGTCCTGAAAACCTTAAATTTGAATTATGATGTTTTAAATTCGAATATGGACATTTTTCTTTTAAACATTACCTTATGCAATACCACGGCAGGATAAAATTAGTGAAGATGTGAGCGAATTAGACACCAGGGGTATAGCAGATCAAGGGGGCATGTTTCACGCCAGAGAGAAAACGCGAAACAGCTAATTCCCCGATACTCTGAGTTGTAATCTTGTACCAGACTGCTCTGGATATAGAAGCACGAAAATCTAAGATAATTCAACACGTTAGAAGATGCTAAGACAACATCAGTTAATACGTTACTTGATGAAATCCTATAATACTTCGAGATGCCTTTATACTAGACTCAAGAAAGTAAAGATGCGATGAGAAATTAACATAATACGCTTCTTGAAATCTCTTTGTATCCGACTATCAAGGAACCGAGAGATGTAGAGTTAAAAATTGAGAGAGGCAAACATAGCAACCATTTGAGATGGCCTTATTCTAGTCTATAAAAAGTGAAAATAGAAAAGCCTAAAAACTTATACTTGCGCCTGACTTTGAATTCTGAAGAATTGGTTGATCCTATTTACCCAACCCCTCCGCTCGGGCAGGATATGACACAAGGTCAATTTTTTAAGCGGAGTTTAACAGGTTTGAATTCAGAGTTTTCCTTCTCCTAGACTAGTTGCCTCACCAAGGCAGAAGAACCCAGTCTGTCCTACTATTTACCCATAGCTGGAGGGAGAATAATTGGATTCATACCTTTCCCAAGGGTATTAGTGCTATGTGAAATGCAATCAGTCAGGTCCAGAATTTGAACTCGTGTCGCCGTGTCCATATCCTGCGACGATAACCATTACACCACGGGCACCTGAAGAATTGGTTGATTGTTAATTCGTGAACTGGGCTTCTCACTAAAACTTCCCACCTCGAGGAAGAGTGAATACATGTACCATCTTTAAAGACATTTTTTACTAAATATTATTACTTTTGCAAGGCATGTTTTGTTCTCTGTCTATTGGCGTCGATGTTTCTTTTGCTTTCTTAATGGTGCATTCAAATCTGTCTACTCATCGACTCGCTACTCCGATTAGCGATTGATCTGATGAATGGATCAAAAACACAACGTGGGCAGATAGCGGATTAGTCATGTCATCCGATGATACAACAAACTAGCGAAACGGTCAGTGGATTAGAATCAGAACCACCCTCATGTTTGGTGAGGGCAGCTGTGTTGCCACAACCATCTATTTCTCAAATACATTTGCTTGAAAATTATTTGTATTCGATAAAACCATGCCCCTCTCAAATACATCTAAAAAAACAATTATAGAAAATGTAAATATAAAAGGGAATCCCTTACCTCAAGGCATAAGATAACTCTGAACGGTTAGAAATACAATTAAAATCAATCAATGTGTTGACTAACCAAAATATACCAATAAGTGATATGCAGTGCTAATTTAGTTTGATACAAGGGATTTGTCGAATTCTAGAAACAAAAATCGAACGATGTTTAACATCAATTTTACCTGTTCAGCCACAAACGCAACAGTTACCAGATTAAAATGAATTATGAAGATGAAGTTTATTACATGAGTATTCTTGTCATACAAAGACTTTAAAATTATATATCAAATGTTCCAATCTAATACAAATAATTTAAACTCTTTTGTATTGTTTCAAGTATTCATAAATTATACATATAAATATACGATTTCAACAAATTATTTCAATTTAATGATGTATGTTTTCAATATTTTAATCTAATACTGATAATTATATGGTTTCAAGTAAGCTCCCTATTACATAATTGATATTAGTTTTCCAAAAATAGATGGACTGCGTTCATATGATAATTCATATTGTATCAAGTCATCTTTCATCTGCGTCTTATAAAGCAATCATATTACTTCAGAAAGGTTAAACCAGATGACAGGGACATAAATTGATTGACTTTATCTCACAGTTCACGTGAAAGAACAAGTTCATGGGAATGTCTTCGAAGGAACTTTTTCAGACTCCTTCCAACGGAATCTCCCACCGCGTCAGCATGGTCAGGACATCTTGCTGTCAGCCTCCTGCTTGATCTGTGATTTTCTGCCTTCTTGTCGAGGTTGATTACTAGCCTCGTGGCTTGAAATTTGTGTACCTAACGATACATTTTGCTTTTCTGGGGATAATTGTTCAGTTAAACTTCCTGTGAAAATGTGCTTGAACAGTTTTGAATGATTTTCTTTCCAAATAAGTCATGACTTCATTTTTCATCTCTTGTCCAATGCACTGGGATCAAGGAATAATTGTTATTATAGTATACAATTGTCAAATCTGAAACAAAAAAAGAACGGGCCCAGTTGGTTGGAGCTTCAGAATACACCGACTGCATCGCTGCCGAGGGTTAAGACTCCCCCAACAAGAGTCCTGTGAATGACACTGAAAGATCTGATGGTGAGGCTCAAGTAATGCTGGAGCTCTAGGGAATGCGAAGTGTCCCTTTAGTGCATTTCTCACAGGACCACTCAGGCCCGGAATAGTAGCACCTGATAGAGCCCTATCTATGGCTTAAATAGAACTAAACAGTGTACTTATGCTAACCTGAATTGTTTGAAATAGAACTGTTTATAGGTATAGAAATGAACTTGGCACGAAATAACCTACGATGGTTGATATGCCATAAAAACAAACCAAACCAAACAAAAAGAACACAGCATTATTATTTAGAGAGTTATTAGCAATCACATTCGTCCCATGTATATTGAGACATTTTGCACATGGTTTCATGTCACTAATAATAGTCATTAGCAAACAATTCTAGTTGAAAGTTATTATTCTTATTTCTTAAAATGGCACCACCGCTCTCCAGATCATTAGAACAGGAACCCAACCATCAGATGCAGCTTAGTGTCAAACTCAGGACACTTCTTTTGGTAGGAGATCCTAACCCACAGCAGGGGATACAATCAAAATATTCTAAGCCCCACTGATGTGGTGCTAGGTATTCTTTGAAATAAAGAAAAAAAGTAGTTTATGAATTAATAAAATAGTGTTTTGATACAAGTGTCCGTTGAAGATTTCCTAGTTTGACCAAAATTCTCTCATGAAATGTGATCAAATGAGGTTTATTTTTCCCCATAGTCCTCTTCGAAGTCAACAACCCTCTTCCTGCAGTGTTGAAGTGTTTGGATCTCAATGGTCAAAAAAGTAATCAACTGCAGATATAACGTTATCATATGGACTTTTCAGCCCGTTGTTTCGTTTTATTTTGCATTTTGCAAAAGGATATTATTACAATACATTGAATATTAGTATAATTAAAACTATTAAAGGAATATTCCTTCATATAAATGTATTTAATTTCTTTGCTTTTGAATTTTAAAAATCATTCAGTTTTTGTAGGGTGAAAAAAGAACTTGGAGATGAAAAAAAGGATTTCATTTTGCCTGGTTTCTTTTTTTAATAGCATATCAACATCCGAAGGTTACATAAAGCCATGCTTGTCGAAAAGTAGTCGTGGTACTAATTAAGCAAAGCTATGGACACAGGAGTATTCATACCTTTCCCGAGGGTATTAGTTCAAAAGCTTACCGAATTGCCCGAATAGAGTTCAAATTTGCTTACTACGATGTCATAGTCCGGCACGTTAGTCACAAGGCCATGTGGATTCGTTCCTCATAAATAATCTGAAGAAGAGAGAAAAGTGAATAAGCTGAAAAAAAAGAGAAAATGAAAACTGTATTAAGTGACAAATAAAAAAAGAGATAATTAAATTATAAAAGTCGATACTGAAAAAGTTATCTGCCCGACTCAAATGCTATTCAATATATTAATCTTGCTATATAATCAACATTGCCCAGGCAAAACGAAATCCTTTCTCTCTTTCCATGTTATTTTTCTTTGATTTTTTCATTTCTTTTATTTAGACTCAAATTAATATGCTTTACCATAACCAAGAAATATCTCTGTAATGAAAACAGATTTCGTGGCACACACACACACACACACACATATATATATATGACTGATTGTTGCGGCGTGATAGCTCTCCGGTAGGACTTGATCAACGTTGTTTTATTGTGTGACTGTCGCTATCTGGCCAATGTGTTATCATCAGACTTCATCTGATGATCACATGAGCAAGAAACTGACAATTCCGAAGCGCCACTGATCCTGTTTCTACGATATCCAAACACACACACACACACACACACACACACACACACACACACACACACACACACACACACACACATCTCTCTCCCTCTCTCTCTCTATATATATATATATATACAAACACACTCTATCACCGATATGGCAGTCTCTGTATTAATTGAGCTGGCTATATTATCAATATATTTGTTCCTGGGTGTTTGGTTCAGTGTCTTTGATTAACGGCATATCAACATCCGTGATTTTTTTTTAAAATACCGAATCCATTAATCTAGAAAAACATTTGTGGTTCTTTTTAAACCATAGATACAGATGATACGTATGTTCTTAACTTTTACAAGGGTATTCGTCCAAAAGTGACCGCAATATCACGATTGGAGTTCGATTTTGCTTACTATGATGTCACAGATCAACAAATTAGCCATTACAATATACGAGGACTCCCCATGTGTGTGTGTGTGTGTGTGTGTGCGCGCCCGCGTGTGCGTTTCATATTGCTCTTTCTATTTAAGTAGATGTCACCCAATACTCTAAGATATTTTTTAAAATTCCTGAATGGTAGTGATTGAATAATACTATTGGTATAAAATTTCTGATTGGTGGAAAAACCTGATAACAAATCGTCAGAAAGAAAGTATTTTGTCGGTCGTCTTACTCTCAAAAAGAGACTATTCATTTTTTTCACGTTAGTCTCGTATCTCAAATTGAAATCCTTGTTACTAGAATAACATAATAGATTGATGAAGTCTATTATCAGCGTGTAGAGTAGAATTTAAATAAGTTATCACCATTAAGTAGAGTGAAAAAATGCCGTTGGGTTAACTGCATTTTAGTGATAGCATATGAACCCGGGATCAATCTGAGACCATGGCTTTGATTCGATACTGTCGATCGTATAACTAAGGTGTCGTGGAAGTTTGATAGTTATCCTTAGTTGGTTTTGAGACATGGACGAGCACGCTTCTGTGAAAATGGGTGTGCATATTTTCCTATAAACGGAACCACTTCCCGATGTTATTGGGTTATGGGAACAATAAAAAGATAAGATGTACACACAAGGTTTTTTTTCAGCTTTTATTCTTCCCGGAAAAGCAATGTTTCCGAATTGATTCCATACAGCGAAACTGTATGCAGCCCGCAAAAAAAGAAAAAAAAAAAAAGAAAAGTAAAGGAAAATAGGTAATCGAATATAAAGGGTAGTCAGGGCGATTATCACCATCGGGTGAAGAAGATAGAAGAGAGTTATGTAACTCAAGATTTATATTCTAACTTCATCTGGTTTATGCTTGAAAATCTTAATCTGCGCGTTAAAAGATTAAAATCCCCTCATACTTGTTTGTTTTTAGCAAACTGTTTAGCTCTTTTTGCCAGGGCCTTGAATACGTCAATTATCTCCCTTGTAGAAGGGTTAGAATCCTTTCTTCACAAAAAAAAGAAAAGAAAAGAAAAGAAAAGAAGAAAAGTGCGTACCGTCTATGTGACTAATCTTCATCCTAAGGTAATAGTCTTATTTCGAAGTTCTACGAAGTGTGAGGTCAATCTTTTGTTACTCTCAGCTCCACTGTATAGTTATTACCACTTTGGGCCTCATTTCTTAGTCAAGCATATCTGATATAATGCTTTAATTGATCTTAAATTATATTCGGCCGCTAAAAGGCCATGTAGTAAAACCAAAAATAACATTTAACTTTTGAATACATTATCATCTCCTTTTCTTTCCAAAACTATGTATGCTAAATGACCCCAAAATATAAGAATTAAAGAGACTGACCAAGGTAAGAAATTATCTACGACATGGTTGTAAAATATATTCTTCATTTTGAAATAAGTTGTTTTTAAACGGGAAGTAAGCCCCCACCCAAATTTCAACACCAGAATTAACTGTTAATTCAAATTCTCTTAGTAAAAGAGAATAGAAAAAAAGATAGGAAAAATGTTCAAGGATGTTTATATTTATAAGTCAGAGTTTCATCTTTTGAAGACAAGAAATCAAATTAATCATCATGATCATCGTGATCATCAAGTGATGCCGACAGCACCAATTCATTTGACTCTTTATTGCCATCCGTCTTTATCAGCCCTAACATAAAATACAGGCTATTTTATATTCAGTTGCAAAAGGAATAGTTCACAAAACGTAAATTATCAATTGATTTTTGAATACATTATCGTGTCCTTTTTCTTTTCAAAAGTGGGTTTGCTAAATAGCCCCAAAATATAAGAACTGAAGAGACTGACCAAGGTAAGAAATTATCTACTACATGGCTGCAGAATCTATTGTTAATTTGAAAAAAAATATTGTTTGTAAACGGGGACGATAATTAATTTCATGAAACAATGATCAGAATAGCATCAATTATATGAGAAATTAAGCAATAAATAAGGCATTCATTAACTGATTGGAATAACATGAAACAGCTGGACTTCAAGAAAAAACATATCAGAAATTATTTATGAACTTTTTTTTTTTTTAGAAGGAAAAGTAACAGGAACCAAAACATTGAAACTAAGTATTGGAGAAATATAACTTGGTGACAAAAAATTAAAAAAAAGAGACGGTGAAGTGACATGGAGAAAGTTCTAGGAAAAGATCAGAACTGTTTTCGAATAAATCAACAACTTCTTAGATTCTGACCATTCGTTAAATCATCGTAGGAATACAAACAAACAAACAAAGAAACAAACAAATAAATAACAAATGGAAGCAATACTTTTTTGTAGACTTCTGCAAGGCATTTAAATTCATGCACGCATGAAAGATGGAGCAAATATAGCTAGCATACGGTTTACCAATAACTGCGATAATGATGTTCCCCTAAAACACAAATGCAATTGTTCGATCACCGATACTGACAACGATGTCTTCGAAATTGTCACTGGAGTTTTACAAGGAAATACATTAGCAACACATTTCTTTATAATCTGTCTGGATTACGTACTACGAATGTCAATAGATCTAATAAAAATAAACGGACATATACTTAAGAAAAAGCAGATGGTCTCCCGCTGAAGTTATTACTGTTGCAGGCTAAACAGATATTTTACACTGTGGTAAGATGATTGGAGAAGATATGAATTTAATTATTGTCCCACCAGCAATGGGTAAATATTGGGACAGATTGGGCTCTTTAACCTTGGTGTAGCAATGAACGTAAACGAAGAAAACTGTGAATTCAAATGTGCAAAACTTCGCTTACAAATTGAACCTGTGTTGAATCCTGCTCGTACGGGACAGTTGGGTAATTACATATAGGATATTTTTTTTATTGTACAAAGAACATAAGAATTGTAAAATATACCCTTATCGTAGAACTAGTCGAAATCGGTAAGGTAATTCCTTTGTTTTATTTTTCAACGTTTTTTATGCATCCAAGATCTATGTCACCACCGTTCGATATATCAAGATAGTATTACACCAGGTGGCGTAACTACATTTTTTAAGATTCTTTATCGCTGTATATGTGACCAAAATAATTAGAAACAGTTGGATGACTAATAGCAGGCCTCGTGCAGGCTTTCCACCCACGTATAAACTAGCACTCCTCACATTCCAAGAGTAATTTGAAGACGAATGAACTGACTACTCAACTCACGAATTAAAAAAGAAAAAAAGGAAACGACGAGAAAAAGATGTAAAAAAAAGTTGAAAATAATATTTGATTAAAAACAAGAGAAGATATTACTGCTCTTATTATTTGAATGTTTCTTCGTAACATCCACAAAATATTAAAGTGAGTGTCGCAGTTTATCCAAATTAGTTCTTATCAAATAGTAAAAACGATAAAATTTAAAGGGCTTTTTTTCCCAATAAGATACCTAACTTTGTGAATTTATTACCGACACAATATCTTATTTTTTCATCATATCTCGAGTGACAGCAGTAGTAAAATAGGAAAGGTACTCCACCCACTTCCATATATATATATATGTATATATATATGTATGTATATATCTATGTGTGTGTGTGTGTGTGTGTGCGTCATTCAATAAATAAAATGAATATATTGCTTAAGGAATTTGGAATAGGAAGCATTGTTTTTCTCAAGGGTATCAATAGCGACGAGTACTTTCATGATCCGAAGACTGTCAGTATAATCTTCTTAATTTATCACTGCGTCCGTAACTGTTTCTTTAACGGAGAGTCAGTCTATTTCCATTCCAAGAACTACCTTTTCTACTCGGGCTCGTTTATAGCAAACTAATGCTAAGTCCAATTTTATACATTTTTTTGACGAAAACATGCTCCTTTATCGATATAAAAAATTCCTTTGAAGATTTTACACGGTTTGCACTAGTCAGTCTTCAAAAATTTGATGATAGTCCTCTATTCAAGCCTGGAACACATTTTGAGATCATTTTGAATTGTCTCAAAGAAAGATTCTTGGGAGATTGAAATATCGTTTTTCAATAAATCAATTCGAAATAATACAAAGCTTCCATTTATGGAAAAAAATTACTCTCTTCAAAAAGAATCCCCTAATTTATTTAAAAAAAGCGATCTTTCCATCCTTTCTCTTTTTTTTTCTCTCTCTCTCTCTCTAGATATATATATATATGATCTAACTACAAATGTAAATTACCGATTGCAAGGAAAATGAAGGTGCTCAGGAAATCTATTACTTTAAAGTTCGTATATATATATATATATATATATATATATATATATACTGGATCGGATGATTGTATTGACAAAAACAGTAGGTCGCCAAGCAACTTTGGATCTGTCTACCTTGTTCTAATTTAGATTTGCCCAAGCTCTCAACAGAGCAATCATATTTTGAGGAATATATATATATATATATATATATATATATATATATATATATATATATATATATATATATATATATATATATATATATATATATATATATATATATATATATATATATATATATATATATATATATATATATATATATATATATATATATATATATATATATATATATATATATATATATATATATATATATGTATATATATATATATATATATATATATATATATATAGTTAAAGCGATGATCTGCGGAATCGTAGTAAGCGAGTTCGAACTCCAGTCGCGCTATTACGTTCACTTTCGGACAAATACACTTGGAAAAGGTATGAACCTCTCTTATCCTCCCATCTATGGGTTAAATTGTACCACTACTATTCTTCTAAACGGATGGCTTTGGCATTAAATAACCTATAATGGTTTATATGCCATTAAACAAAGAAATCAAACCGATGTAAATGATTTTCAATCAGTTTTATGCTTACAAGTATTATAAAACAGAAACACTTTTATATCGAGACATGATTACAAATATCCCAAATAAATACAAATATTGTTCACGCAGTTGTATGGTTAGAAGTATTCCAATCAAATTCAAATAATTTTCACTGAGGTATGTTTACAAGTATTCAATACAAATAATTTTCATGCAGGGTGAAGGGTACAAGTATTTAATAAAAATGATTTTCACACTGGTGAATAGTTACAGGTATTCGTATCAAAATAAAAATAATTTTCACCTCCGTGTTATATTACAAGTATTTCTATATACTACAAATAATTTTCAAGCCGTTGTAAGGTTACAAATATTCCTATCAAATGCTGGTAACTTTTCCACATTGAGATGGTTACAAGTATTCCAAATTAATACAAATACTTTTCAGATTGGTAAATGCTTACAACTATTCAAATACAAATATAATTTTGAATCGGACGTACATTTGCAAGTAATCTTATCCAATATAAATAAATTTCGAACCGTGGCAAGGTTACAAGTATTCCTATCTAATAAAATTTATTTTCACACATTACTATGGTTACAAGTGGGTATAAATAAAAAAAGAGCGATTGTTAATGGAACGTTGGCACTATGAATTTATAATTTTGATCAGATATTTACAGATTTCGACCTTAAATAACCCATAAGTGGTTGGTATATATTTAGTTGGTTGGTTGGTTGGGTTTTGTGGCATATCAAGCCCTGCATATTATTTAATGCCAAATCCATTTGTATAAAAATAAAGTTCTATTTCAAACAATTCAGTTTAGCATAAATACTCAGTTTAATCATCCGAGGCAATTCTATTTCAAGCTATTCTGTTTAGTCAAACAGTTCCAATTCAGCTAATTCAGTTTAGTATAAGTAAAGATTTTTTTACATACACTTAGATGTCAAAACAGTTCCATATTAAACAATTCAATTTCGCATAATTACGGTTTCAATGCCAAAAAATAGTCCCATTTCAAACAATCTTGTTTTTTTATAAGGAAGTAATTTGAACGTAAGTACACAGTTTAATTGTCAAAAACATTTCTATTTCAAACTATTCAGCTTAGTCAAACAGTTCTTATTCAAAAAATTCAGTATAGCGTAAGTATGCAGTTTAATTTTATTTAACCCAAAGATAGGGTCCTATCGGGAGCTACCATTCCGGGTCAAAGTGGACCTCGGAACAATAGCAACGAAGCCCCTGCATCACTGGAACCTCACCATCAGATTGTTTTGTGTCATAACTAGGACACTCGTTGGGGGTTTTACCCCTGTGCATAGGTGCAGTTGGTGTATTCTACAACGCCAGCCCACTAGGCAAGACATATCTATAAGCAAATGAACCAAGTTGGGGGCCCTCCGAGTGAAGTGGCAAAATTTCTTGAATGTGATATCGTAGTAATTTCTTACTATTCAGTCACGCGTCTGTATTCACTTTCGAACAAATACCAAGCTCTGGGTTTAATAGTAACTCTACTACTTTTCTATAAGAAAGGTTTGGACATTAAATAATCCGCGGAAGTTGACAAGCCATTAAACAAAGAAATTGAACCAATTAAACCAAACCTGTATATACCATAGGTTATCTGGAGTCTTTGAATAGAAAACTTTAAAAAATCAAGGGATCAATTATTAATACTCTAAGCTTATAACTGCTGATAAATATATTAACAAACGAGCAGGAATTGAAAAGAAGTCATTTTTTAGCGGAGTTTAACAGGTTCGAATTCAGTTTTCCTTCTAGAACTGTTATAAGACTTTGGTTAAAGAGTCCACTCTGTCCGTTATTTACCCATAGATGGAGGGTGTATAACAAAATGCATACTTTCTCAAGGGCTTCATTCCTATGTCACTCACAACAGCTGTGTGATATGATGACATGATAATTATTAAGTCATCATCATCATCGTCATCATCATGTCGTGCCGCTTGCACGGATATCCCTGACCATCTCTCGCCACTTCTCCCTATCATTCATCGCCTCCGGCAGGTCTTCAGGGTTACATCCTGTGTCTTCACATAGCTGCTGTACGTAAGTTCGAGCTGGTCGTCCTGCTTTTGCTTGGCCATATGTGGGAGTCCATAGGAGTACATCACTTATGAGCTCTTCCTTGCTTCTCCAGGAGTGTCCTGCGTGTCTGGTTCGTCTAACTTGTGTAGTTTTCGTGATGGGAGGCAAGTGGCCGTATAGTTGGTGTCTTGTGGGGTGTTGTCGCCAGGACTTGTTCAATATTGCTCTCAACATTCTTGTGTAGTTGCCGTCCAGCTTCTTCTCCAGCCGTTTAGTTAGCGTCCATGTAGTGCATCCATATAGCAGTATCGATACAACCGCTGCAATTATTAAGTTGTCTGCTAATAAATTTTATACAAGTTAACGTAAAGATGTAACGATTTATATTCTTCCTTGTGGAATATTATTCAGTGAAAACGAATGTCATCTGGTATTGCTTGAAAGAAAAACACTCTACTACACGAAAGAAAAAAAAAGAAAAGATTGCACTATCTCTCTAACAAAAGTTAATATTGGATAGCTATGCAAAATGAGTAGACGTATAATTGATTGCGACATATTCTTATTCTTAGATTGAAATTTTTAGAGCTTTAGAATCTGCTAATAAAAAAGAACTAATAAGGTAAATTTTCCACTGAAAATAAGTAGCTTTTTTAATTCAAAAATGTTTAGTAGGTACTTTTCCATAGTAAATTATATATATATATATATATATATATTCAAAGAATAGTTCTACACCACACACACACACACACATATTGGTTTTGTAACATATAAACCATTATACGTTATTTAATCTCAAATCTTATAGGTACAGATATATATCAAACATAATTTGTAAATACATTTCAATATATATATATATATATATATATAATTTTCTTGTAAAAACCGTCCTACGTCAGTAAAATATAGTGAGTTATGCTCATGAATGTTTGAAAATATCACGATATTTCAGCAACAACAAATAAAAAAAAACTAAAACAGATAAGAAATACTTGACTCTGAGTTTCACGTGATTGTTCTTCAGGTGAATTTTTATCGAAACATCTGGAATTCGATATATTCAACTGTATTCAGGTAAATTAAAAATATCTTCTCAAAGAAACATTTAATTCATACGACACTATGCAATATTCAAATGAGGCGTCTCAATCTGGCGCCAAATTTACAAAATAAACGAAAACCTTTGTGGCGATATTTAGATGTTAAATTCCATATTTCATTGAACGGATTCTTGACACACACACACACAGGTGTATGCGTGTATTTATTCAACACGTTCGATACGGACAAGATATGTTTTACCGTTAATTTCTAACCGAATAAAGCTGGTTTGAACTCAGTTTTTATTCCTCTTAGACTACAAAAGGTTAAACAAACCAGTTTAATCTTTACCTCTATGTGAAGGACAGAACAGATGAATTATAGCATTTCCCCAGGGGATTAGCGTGAAGAGAAACCACTCCCCCATGATTTGAACTCTAGTCAACGAGTCCATTTCTCACGACCGAAACCCTCGCGCTAAAGGTACTTCTTTATATATATATATATATATATATATAAAAATATATATATATATATATATATATATAGAGAGAGAGAGAGAGAGAGAGAGAGTGGGGGAGAAAAGAGATGAACTTTGAGCAAGGTCTACCTCTTCTACTGAAATATCTCTTTATACACAACATTGGCATTTGTGTAGTGATGTATCAAGTTAACAGGACTTCTTAAACGTTTGCATTGTTTCTACACCGATGTTAGCACGGTTCTGATCTGTTCCTGGAAAATTTCACCAGAGATTAACTAAATGCGCAGGCCACAGCGGTCAGTGTGTTTGGGAATTGGATGGAGCAAAGTTTTCATCAAGCGATACATCTGCGCGTCTTGAGCCTTTTCACTGCTGCCATCATTCTTCCTGTTTAGTATCACACACAATTTCCCCGCCAAAATCTTTCCCGCCTCTTCATCCGCTCTTTTACCCTTGCAAACGTCACAGATCCATAGTTCCTATCAGTAGATCGCTACTCTCATCCACAACTACCAACACCAACACCATTATTAATCTCTCGATTGTTACTCTCTTTCTTTTCCCCATCATCTTGTATTCTTCTGACACCTCCATCTCCATCCCAACACAGTTACACACATGCACACACCCACTGTCTCTCTCTCTTTCTCTCTTCCGCCGCTGAGAACTTTAGCTTCCTCATCTAATCAGGCCGGAATTGTCATCACCACTTTCCCTACATACGCCTCTGCCACCAATGCCGTTGGCAGATTTAGCATCGCTGTTATCCAGAATAGAAAATTAATATTCTTCACTTCTTTGACAACCAACAACTAACAACGAACCAATCTCTTCGTGTTGAAAATCCTTACGGCATCTGATAGTCTAAGTTCCGGTGTTTCACAATAATTATTTCAGGAATCATTATCAACATTAATATCATCATGGTATTTATTTATTTATTTATTTATTTACATTTAAAGTTCTCCGTCAATTTATAAGGGATAAATAACCGTAAATCACTTTTCAAATTTGTGCGTTATTCTCGAAAAATCTGGTCAGCATCACATCACTTGTGTTTGTTCTGGAATTCCACAACCATATGAACGTTTTCTAATGAAACGATTATTGTAACCGTTCTATATATTTTTGTGCTCATGTTTTTTTCTCTAAACATTATTTAAACGAAAGTGATTATACAGAGTCTGTCAGAACGATATCTGGGGGTTGGAGCGGAAATAAAAACAATATTTATCCTGAAATTTTAATTCCACTTTGTGGAAGAAATATATCTCTCATCTTGTCTTCTTATTGTCATCATTCACTTTTAGATATTTATCGTCAAAAGACGTCACCTAGCAAAAATTAAACGATATAATTACTTTTGATTTTTATGTAACAGTAAATAAACTAATTACGGAGTTTCTTTAATCACTGAAAATCTGGCTTCATAAAATATCCCTTCAACAAAGTAGATGAAATAATTTAAACTAATATTATTTTTCACTCAGCAAACACTGGAAAATATCATGGAAAAATTCAATACTGAAAACAAAATTATGGAACCTATTGATAAAAATTTGAATTAATATTTAGTTTCCGTTTCTCGTGTATGGATTTAAATAATTTAAAGCAATATTCATTACCATTTTTTTACCCACTTTCATTTGCCCAGTCGGCTGGGGCTGTAGAATACACTGACTGCACCTATGCGGAGGGGTAAGACCCCCCCACTACCGAGTGTCCTAATATGACATTAAACAATCTGATGGTGAGGTTCCAGTAATACTGGAGCTTTGGGGAATGCGGAGTACCCCTTCATTGCCATTGCTCCCAGGTCCACTCTGGCCCGGAGTGGTAGCACCTGCTGGGGGTCCTATCTATGGGTTAAATAGAACTAACCCATGCTTCTTTCACTATACTGATTTTTGCATTTAAACTGCGTATTTATGCTAAACTGAATTATTTAAAATAGAACTGCTTTGACATTGGAACTGCGTACTAGTGCTGAACTGAATTGCTCGAAATAGAACTGTTTTAACGTATAAACTGTGTACTTATGCTAAACTGAATTATTTGAAAAAAAACTGTTTGACATTTAACTCTGTGTATTGCCCAGTCGGCTGGGGCAGTAGAATACACTGACTGCACCTCTGCAGAGGGGTAAACCCTCCCCTCAATGAGTGTCCTGATATGACGATAAACAATCTGATGGTGAGGTTCCAGCAGTGCTGGAGCTTTGGAGAATGCGGAGTACCCCTTTATTGCCATTGCTCATAGGTCCACTCTGGCCCGGAGTGGTAGCACCTGATAAGGGCCCTATCTATAGGTTAAATAGAATTAACAGCATACTAATGCTAAACTGAATTGTTTGACTAAACTGAATAGCTTGAAATAAAAATGCTTTTGACTATTAAACCGTACTTACATTTAAACTTCGTGCTCATGCTTAACTGAATTATTTGAAATAGAACTGTTTTCGACATTAAAACTGTATTTACACTTAACTGAATTGTTACACATAACTGCTTGAATAGTTTGAAATAGAAATGTTTGATCATTAAGCTGTGTACTTATCCTAAACTGAATTGTTTTAAAAAGAACAGATTATTTACATAAAAATGGATTTGGCGGTAAATAACCTACAAAGTTTGATATGCCATAAAACCCAATAAACCAAACCAAAACCAACTTTCCTAAAGGATAGTTAATTGCCATTCTTTTGGATATGGTTTGTTTTCTTGGTTCAATGGCATATGAACCTCAATGAGTTATTGAATGTCAAAGCCATCTTCGTAGAGGAAAAGTTGAGGTATTATTTGCCCCATGATCAAAAGCACGGCCGCAGGTTTAACACTGTTACTAAGATTTATCTGTCCAGCACTTGCCCAGCCGACTGGAGCAGTAGAATACACCGACTGCACCTCTGCAGAGAGATAAGACGCTTCAATGAGTGTCTTGGATATGACATTGAAAAATCTGATGGTGTGGTTCCAATGATACTGGAGCTTTGGGGAATGCAGAATACTCTTTCATTGCCATTGCTCCCAGGTCCACTCTGGCCTTGAATGGTAGCACCTAATAGGGTCCTATCTATCGATTAAATAGAACTCACTGGATACTTATGCAAAACTGAATTGTTGAATTATAACTGTTTGGCGAAACTGAATAATTTGAAATAGACATGTTTTTGACAATTAAACTGTACTAACATTTATACTGCGTGCTAATGCTAAACAGAATTGTTTGAAATGGAATTGTTTTTGACATTGACACTGTACTTACACTAAACTGAATTGTTTAATATAGAACTGTTTTGACATTTAACTGTGTGTAAACAAAATTTGTATTTATATTGAACTGAATTATTTGAATTAGAACTGTTTGACTAAAATGAATAGTTTGAAATAGAAGCGTTTTTGACAATTAAACTGTGTATTCATGTTTAACTGAATTGTTTGAAATAGAACTATTTGCATAAAAAGGTTTATATGCGATAAAAACCAACCAACCAACCAACCAACCACCAGTCCAGCATATCAGCCACTACGTCACGGCTACTCCCGCTTTGGTGGATGGAGACATTACATGGACTATTCTTTAAAATTCACACAGTGAACTTTCAATTGGATTTAGATTTTAAAAAATGCTCAGTGGCCATACCAGTGATTTAATTTATACGTCTTTCCTTAAGCTAAAATGATTTAATACCCTTTGCTCTGTGACAAGATGTATTATTGTTTTGAAAGAAAAAGATTGGAATTACTATCTAAATGTGGCCGCAAGAAATATTCAGATAATTGTTCTTGCAATTATAGAATCAGAATATAAGAAACATTACTCATTTCTACTGACTTCCTTCGAGAAAGATGTTTGACTTAATATTTCCAAAGCTTAGACTAAGCAAGATTTAGAACTATTACAATGTGCCACTTTTCTTGTTAGCGTATTCTTTTCATTCCTGCTAGAAACGATATAGAATTAGTGTTTAAATATCTAATGTTGACTGAAGTACCAGTTTACATCGGGGGAAAAGTCAACTAGGTAGAAAAATATTAGATAACGGCTTCTGCTTATTTCATTTTTCTAAACCATGTCTATTGTAAATCCTTTGATTTTAGATTAAAAAATTTCACCTAACAATTACAAATAATTATGGTTAAAATATAGAATTGCCTATAAAAAGTAAACCCACACAATTTTCATGTAAAACGTTCTTTTTTTCTCAAACTAACATAGACGTATTGAATAAGTCCAAGTAAAAATTATGCAATAGAGATATATTTTTGAGTATTAATCATTGTCAAAGCCTACAGCAGGGAAAATATTTCAGCTAAAATATAAATATGTAGAAGTTCTAAAGCCAGTAAATTATTTCATGCATTCATGCAATTTTCTTATTACTTTCTTACGTGTCGCAAGCTTATTTCTGATTACAGAGATTCGGTGCCGCAGATTTTATTAAAAAATGGAATTAAAATAATATAATGACATCACTTATGATGGCATAATTTTCCGCTAATGAGAATTATGTTTCGACATATTTCGTTTAGAAGAAAATTAACGTTTTATTAAAGAATGTTAGGAGTTTACTTACTTATGAGACATATTATAAACGATCAATACGTATAAAACGGGGGTTCCTTGTAGGATTGTTGCTAATGTACAGGACTATTATATCGTAGTAAGCAAATTCAAACTCCAGTAGTGTTATTAAATTCAATTTCGGAATTATAACCTTGGGAAATGTATGAAAACATTTATCCTAAAACCAATGAGTTACATAATGCCACTACTGATTTTCTACTGGGATGGGTTTAACTTTAAATAACCGGAAGAGATTGATCTGCCATTAAACAAAGAAATCAAGCCAAAATCAAATCAAATTAAATCATACCAAAGTAGTGTGAGGAATCCCCGTGGCGTATTGGTTAATGTGCACGACTGTGACATCGTGGTTAGCGAGTTCGAAATCCAGTAGTGCTTTCATTTTCGGGTCAATACCATTGAAAAAGGCATGAATCCCATGTTCTCCAGCTATAGATTAAATTATACCACTACTGTTCTTTTACAAGCATGGCTTTGGTATTAAATAACCCACGAATGTTGATATGCAATTAAACAAAGTTACCGATCTAAGTAAAATAAGTTAGAATCACCTACTGTATTTTTAAATATCTCCAGAAGTTATTTTTCAACAGAAAGTTCCATAGAATTTTTATGAAGATATTTTTAAGGATTTGTGTGACTACGTTAAATAGAGAGAGAAAAAAAAAACTAATTGTCAACATACGACTTTTCTCAGATGAGTGAGAATAATCGAAATTTACATTATGTAGAACATTTAATACGCTTAGAAAACATACAATCAATATAAAAACATGAATACTTTTGGCTCACAATAATGAAAAGAGACGTACCAAATGTTAGACTGGTGCATAGGATAATTTAAGCTAATACCAGACATTATATTGGATACACAACATGACCGGAGAGAAAAAAGGCATACTTTTGATAAACAGTTAGCCATTAGCCAACGGTAGCACATTGAATATTGTGGAAGATTGAAGCTAGAACAATTGCTGCGATGTGTTTTTCTTTCTTTTTTTTTTTTAAATTTCTTGTTGAGTGACGTCTGATACATATCTTTTCAATCATGGATCAGAAAACGACGGGAAAACGGAAATAACCAGAAAACAAAAAATTGGAAGAAAAACAACTCTTAGGAAATTTTAAGCGACTAACAAGCGACATTCCCCTCGATAAACGTTGACGTGGCTAAGAAAAGGAAACCTTAAGAGAGAAATTGAACCTATTCTAATAGCATCACAAAACAACGCCATAAGGACCAATCATATCACAACAAGAATAGATAAGACGCAACAAAATAGCAGATTTGATTATGTTGTGATAGAGACGAAACGATCAATTACATAATAAGCGAATACAGCAAATTACCCCTGAAATATTATAAAAGTAGACACGACTGGTTGGACAAGATTATCAATTAGGAATTGTGCAAGAAATTTAAATTTGACCATACAAACAAATGGTATATGCACGACCCAGCATGTGTCCTGGAAAATGAGACGCACAAACTCCTCTGGGATTTTGAGATACAAACGACGACGAGGCCTTATATTAGTAAACAAAAAAAAAACAAATAAGAAAAAGAAAAAAGAGAATTTGCAGTATTGTGGACTTTGCTGTCCCTGCTGACCGCTGAGTAAAATTGAAAAAAAATGAAAAGAAGGATAAGTACCTAGATCTTGCAAGGAAAATTTTTTAAAAATATGGACCATGAAAATAACGATTATACAAATCGTAATTGGTGCTCTTGGTACAGTCATCAAAGGATTGGTACTGGGACTGGAGGAATTAGAAATAATAGGACGAGTGGAGACCATCCAAACGATTACATTATTAAGAACGGCCAGAATACCGAGAAGAGTCCTGGAGTCTTGATGAGACTTGCTGTCACTCAAACTACAGTGAAATACCATCAGCTAACACTTATGTGAAAAACTCTCAAGGAATAAATAATAATGATATCCAAACGTATCACCTGATTTCTGCCAGAAGACCTGGACCAAAAAAAAAAGAAAAGAGAACCCCCTGAATAGTGGGCGTTGCCAATCTGGCTGGCCATAAGGTAAAATCAAAAGAAATTGAAGAGAGAAATAAGAACCTTGACCTTTTCAGAGAGATGAAAAACTAGGAAACATGAAAGTGACGGTGATACTAATTGTAATTGGCGCACTCGGTAGTCACCAAAGGATTAGGATAAGGACTGGAAGACGTGGAAATAAGAGGAAGAGAGGATATCATCCAAACTACAGCATTGTTGAGATCGGCCAGATTATTGAGAAAAGTCCTGGAAACTGGAGGAGACTTACTGCTACTCAGACTTCAGTGGAAATACCTCAGCAAACGCTCGTGTGAAATAACTCTGAAAACATAATAATAATAATAATAATAATAATAATAATGAGGATGGTGTTGATGATGATGGAAAAACGCTAAATGTGTCGAACCAGAAAGACAACCAATAAAAAATTATAGGGGATTAACAAAGAAGGAAATAAACAAAGGCAGATGTTTTGGAGCGAGAGATAGAAAATGAACATTTCAAGCAAATAGAAAACATTTTTAAAAAACAAAAACGAAAACGACAGGCAGCTGATGAAAGCCAGAAGGTTCAAAAGCCGAAATACTGTCGAACAAGATGAAGAAAAGAAAATTGAATTAATAATCATAAAATAATGATGTTTCTCCATTTCAGAAATTCAGGCAGTAAAGAAGATCGGTCGGGATTGGGAGAGGAAGAATGAAGATTGAAGGAAAAGAGATGAGGAAGTCCGCAGGAAACAGAAAATACCTGAAGAAATTAGAATGAAAAGAAGCAATGAAAAAATAGGTGACTGAAATAAAGTCATGAGGCAAACACGAAAGCATAAAGGAAAGAAAGAATGACGAAAAAGAGAAGGATAAATGATAAAAAGAAAGAAGTGTGTGTAATATATTAGAAGAACTGAAATTATTTGCCGAAATTCAATAAAGAAGTTAGAAGAAAATCTTGTAGAAATAGATAACTGTAGAATAAACAGAGAAGAGTTGAATCTCCAAAAAGCAATGATGAAAAGGAAAAGTGAATAACTGAAAAGAGGTGGAGAAAATAGAGAGAACTAGGCAATGACGAAGAGAAAGAATGCTAATAAGAATGAAATGAAGAGGATTCAAGACTCTAAATGCGAGGTTAGAATATATAAAAAGGAGAATATTCAGAGACAGAAAAAGCAACGTCTGTAGAAAGTACGCTGAAGAATAATCTGAACATAATTGTGTGATGTAGAAAAAGAAGAGAGGTAGGAGAGGATAAAAAAAATGTAATGAAGTATGTGTAGAGATACTAGAAGGATAGGAAAGGAAAAATTGTGATGGAAAGACAAAAATGGAAGGAAATTAAGGAAAGGAAAGCTACTGAGAAAATGTAAAGGATTTAACTGCGTAGGAGAAAATGAAAACGCATTGATAGAGAGAAGTTGAAGAACGAATAATATAAGGACAAAGGTATAATAAAATAAAAATATAATAATAATAATAATAAAAACAAAACTGTGGCTAATAAAAAATGGCGGGAAAATATAAAAGAAAAGGCGCCAAAATATGAACTAAATAACTTGCGGGGGAAAAGTGGAAAGAAAGAAGCGGAAAAAGAGTCCGATAAAACGGAAAATAGATGTGAATTGGGACAATATAAAAATATCAAAATTGGAAAGAAAAGAATGATAGATGAAAACAGAGGCAAAGGCGGCAAAGTATAATTAGGAAAAAAAAAAAAGCAAAAAAGAAAAAAGGAAAAAGACTTAAAAGAAAACAGAGTACGAAAAGATGAAAAGGAACGAAAAAAAAGATGGTTAAAATTACTAATGAATTGACAAAGGCAGGAACTCTCCTAAAGATAATAAAAACGAAAAGCAAAATATGATAATGATATAACAATTTCATCGAGAAGCATAAAATAAAAAAAAAGACACATTGAACGGAATGTTATAATTTAAAAAAAAAGAAGAATAGCTAACCAAAATAAATAATTCTCTTCGAATAAGAAATCAAAATGGAGGTAGAACTGAGAATGAAAGAAAAAAAGTTAGAAGAAAATTGTTCTTAAGCGCTGCTTGTTACTGAATTGGATAGTTTTCTTCCGTTCTTCTCTTCTACAATTCTCTTTTCTTTCTCGTTTTCTTTTGTCGTTTTTTTTTCAACATTCTAAGAACGCCTTGTATATCTTTTTTATTAGAAGAAATATGTGATATGAAAATCAATTGTTTCATCCGTGCCGCCATGATGAATAATCAACACAAAGTATTGTCTTCAATGACCATATACTTTTTGTTTCATTCATATTTCTACCTTGATTGTTTTGGGGAGATTTTTTCCAATCCAGCTTTATTGACTTTTATTTCATTACTTTCTATCTCATTTGTTTTATTTTTTCCTGTTATTTCATTCTTTTTGTTTAGTTTCTTTGAAGCCACATTTTTTTCTTTTTGAGCTCTCACACGTGTTTTCTTTATCTATCTATCTATCTATCTATCTAAAAGTTTTCTTTTTCTTCTATCTTTATTAATCTGATAATGTTCTTTGGATTTCAGTGAGTTTATTCAAAAGCATTTCTTTCTTTCTTTCTTTCTTTCTTTCTAGTCTCTTTGAACTTTTTCTTTCTTAGTTTTTTGTAAATATTCTTCCTTCGTGTTCTTTTTCACCGTCATTTTTTGTTTTGCATCTTTGAATAATTCTTTCTTTCTTTCTTTCTTTCTTTCTTTCTTTCTTTCTTTCTTTCTTCTTGTATTTATTTTCAATCATTTAGCTTCCGTTTAAGTAACCTTGAAGTATTAGCTTTTGTTTTTAAGCATTTTTCCCCTCTTATAATTATCACTTCTCTTTTCTATTCTGCACCATTTTGCCTAATTCAGTTACTTGTTTAGTTTTTTTTCCTATCTTTCTTCTTCCAATCATTTTCCTTCCTTCCTTCCTTCCTTCCTTCCTTCCTTCCTTCCTTCATTTTTTCATTCCTCCTCCTGACAAATATTGACTTTTCTTTCATTCTAATCAGCCATGTCTTCAAATTCAACCTATTCTTTCTTTTTAAAATTCATTTTCTCTTTTCTTTTGTTAAAATATTGATTAACTAAAAATGCACACGTAAGACTATTTCCTTAATCATTCTCGTTTAACTTACAAAATATCAATGTAAAGTAGCAACGTTTTACGATTTTTCACAGAGACGATTAGATTGGTGCCAACTTTTACAACATTTTCAGATATAATCTTTTATTCACATAAATTCCTAGATCCGATTATTCAATCGTCAGAGTATTTTTCCTGGATTTCTATGAATTTATGCCACATTTTACCTAAATTGCCTTCTCTATATTAAGAAGATGACAATTTTAGATTTGAATTTATGTATATTTAAAGGAATTTTTCAATTGCTTTAAATTGTTGGAACCGTTTATTAACAAAGGGGTGTTGCAGGATACGAATTGTCTTAATTCGGAGAGTCTGAATTTGGCAGTTCCAGAGAATAAACCAAGTGTGAAAAAACTTCCTCAAGCTCTGCAATCACTTTGTGCGATGAATTTGTTGACAAAAAAGGGATACAAGTGCAGACATGTTTGGTTAGGAAAAGTGATCCACTGAAAATTGAACAAGAAAGCAAAGTTTGATTTTAATGACATAAGAAATCTCAGAAAACTAAAGGATAAGCCTCAAAGATTAAAAAAAAATCGCCTTTACGTTCATTTTTGTCTAATTGAAGAAAGAAAATTAAACTTTATTGTTAATAATGTAATTAGTTTTTTGCTTAGATGTGGCACAAGGTTGTATGAATGGGGTATCTAATGAGACTAGAACTCATTTGTGTTAGTCTAGCTTGCTAATCATTACCCCAACCGGAACGCTCAAAACCTTATTGTTTATAACAGTTTTAATGTATATTTCATGAGTTTTAAATAAACGTGTGATATACAATAAAAGCACTACTCATTGTTTCTATAGAAATGTATCGGTTAGAAACATATTGATTCATGGCAGTGGACGCCGATGCACTCATCGATTCAGATATAAATAATTTAGGTTCTGTTGTGTTTAATGGCATATCAACTCTTATTATTTAATTTTAAGTACCGTATATATATATATATATATATATATATATATATATATATATATATATATATATATATATATATATATATATAGGGGATAAATTTATTGGTAACAAAATTTTTTACCGAGTAAGTTTTATTTGTTTGCACTCGGTTAAACGTTTTCGAGTACTGCTATCTAACACTAATAGGTCTATATGCATATAATTACATGGTTTCCAGTATTACTATCAAAGTTTAATAGGTCTATTTGCATATATCTACATGATTTCAAGTATTGCTATCAAACACTAATAGTTCTATTTGCACACAATTAATTGGTTTCAACCATTTCGATCTAACACTAATAGGTCTATTTGCATATAGTTACATGGTTTCAAGTATTGCTATCAAACACTAATTGTTCTATTAGCGTACAATTAATTGGTTTCAAGCTCAAGAATTGAAGCCTAACCATCAGTTTGTTTAATGTCATATCCAGAACCACTCATTAGTGGGTCAGAATCCTTGGTTGAGGTTATGTCAGCTGTTACATAAACTATAGTAGTATATCTCTCTCTCCATAGATCCGTCTACGAATATATATATATATATATATATATATATATATATATAGGTATTATTCGGTCCAGTTAAACCAGAGTTGGGAGTAATTCCTTCAGGACAAGAAAATCATTCAGGAGCTGAACATTTAAATTTTCCTGGTGGAGAGCTCAATGTAATTTTTTTTATAGAGCAATATTTCTTTAAGAAAAAACCAAAGACCGGTTAATTTAGGATTATAAATTTATTTCAATCCTGTTTTTCAGTTTCTGGTGTAAACCAAAAACACGAAGAAAAATGTATAACAGGACTTCTTCAGATCCAATGGATAAATAAAACAGAATAGACACGTGGGGTGGAGGGTGAGGGGGAAGAGATTAAGGAGTTACCTCATCGTTTTATTGAATTTCCGTTTTTTTATTCACCTATTTATTTTATTTTCAAATTTCTTCCGTCAGTTATAATTACGGTAATTTAACTTTTTTATTTATTTGTTTAATTTCTTTTCTTTTCATGTTAAGTTCGATAATTAACTTTTAAGAGAAATATTAACGCTTATATTAATTTCGATACCATTTATTTAGCTACCTATTTTTTCCTAGTGTGTATATTGGATACGTTTTTTCCGGTTTCACTATTTATTTCTATATTTTTAATTTTTTTAGTCTATAGTTTAAATTTAGTCTCATGTCTACATCTAGCTATTAATTCACTTCTCTTATTTAATAACTTATCATGCCATTTATGTATTAAAATATGTATTTTCTCTTCTAAGCACAAATTGCATCTACCGTCAAAACTATTTGGAGTATTTGATTTTTTCAAAATAGACCATTCTATCACGGGGGTTAACCCTTTGTTTTTTAAACATCAGAATTGTTTCGATAGTGCCGTATGGTGTTTTAGGTGTTCGTGGGAGAAGGTAAATTTATGGTTCGAATACCTCTCCTTCCATTTAGTGGACGTTAACTCGATATAAGTTTTCTTATCTGTAATAAAAAAAACTGGCAATGGATGGTCGCTCGCCACTGTATCCGCATGGAAAAACTCTGTCAACGCCGCAGTAGGAGGGGTAGGTTTGCTTATAGGACCTAGAGCACTAAAAACGCTTAATAGCATAGAGAAAATACAACCTAGAATGATGGTAGCTACATTTAACGGAAACCCCAGAGCAACAATCGTCTCGTGCTACAGCCCCACCAATGTTAGTGAAGAAAATGAAATAGGCACCTTCTACGATGAGTTATCCTCATTAGTGCGTAGCATCCCGAAACACAACATGTTAGTCATTGGCGGAGACATGAATGCACAAATCGGGAAAAACGGAAACAACAAATACAGCCTCCACAACACGTCAAATAGGAATGGGCAACATCTAACAGATTTCATGATAGAAAATAGATTAGCATGCCTCAATACAAACTACCAAAAAAGAGAGGGCAAACTATGGACATACACGTACGCAAACAATACTAAAGCTCAGATAGACTACGTCCTTATAAACAAGAAATGGAAAAATAGTGCATTGAATTGCGAGGCATACTCCTCTTTTGAGGGTGTGTCCACCGATCACCGAATAGTCACGGCGAAAATATGGTTAAGCCTACGAAAAAACGACAAACGAACAGCGACCACCAAACACTATGACTGGGCCCTATTAAACAACAAAGATGTAAGAGATAAACACGTATTAGAATTAAGAAACAGATTCGAAACACTACAAGAAAAGACGGAAAAAAGTACACCAAACGACGAATACGAAAATTTCGTCAATGCACACCTTGAGGCAGCAGCAAAATACATTCCAACAAAAATTAAAACTAAATATAGAGTCCCATGGGAAACTTTAGCGGTGAGAGAAAAACGTGCACTAGTGAAAACAGCCTCCAAAAACTATCGAAAAAACCCAACAAACACAAATGCCTTAAAACTAAAAACGGCACAATATCAATTAGCAGGCATATATATAAAGGAACAGACAGAATACATTCAAAAACAGATAGATAAGATTAGAGACTCGGTGGAAGATAGACAATCTAGAATTGCCTGGCAAACAATAAACGAAGTGAGCAGAAGAAAGAACACGGCCAAAGCAAAACTTAAAGCAGCAAACCAACAAGAAAGAATAAAACTGTGGAAACAGCACTTCGAAACTTACTTGGAAACCCATCAAAAATAACGCCTGAACCAATCACCAGAATAATTAGCAAACAATTAGACATTAAACTTGGACCGTTCACACAAGAAGAACTCGACTCGGTTCTCAGAAAAATTAAAAATAGGAAAGCTGCAGGACTGGACGAAATTCCCCCGGAAGTATGGAAGACCAGACAATTCGACGACATACTGCTCCGACACTGCAACGCAGTATACAATCAAAATCCGATAGATAGATGGACGAAGGGATGCATACTCCCCTTCCCTAAAAAGGGGGACCTCGGATTAGCCAAAAACTACCGAGGCATAACACTTACATCCATAGCTGCCAAAATCTACAATGCCCTACTACGAAACAGAATAGAACCCAAAATCGACAACATACTTAGAAAAAACCAAAATGGCTTCCGAAGAAATAGATCTACGACCTCACAAATATTAACCATCCGCAGAATCCTTGAAGGTGTACGGGCAAAGAACCTACAAGCGACATTAATTTTTGTCGACTTTACCAAGGCTTTCGACTCCATTCACAGAGGAAAGATGGAACAAATCCTACTAGCGTACGGCATACCTAAAGAAACCGTAGCGGCAATAACGATTCTCTATAGAAACACTAAAGTAAAAGTACGATCACCAGATGGAGACACAGAATACTTCGACATAGTAGCAGGAGTACTACAAGGAGACACGCTGGCTCCGTATCTCTTTATCATTTGTCTAGACTACGTACTTAGAACATCGATTGACAAAATCAGAGAGAATGGCTTCGAACTGACGAAGAAAAGAAGCAGAAGATACCCCGCAACAACAATTACCGACGCCGACTACGCCGATGACATAGCGATACTGGCAAATACACCTGACCAAGCCGAAACACTTCTGCATAGTTTGGAACGAGCAGCAGCAAGCATAGGCCTCCATGTTAATGCACATAAAACGGAATATATGTGCTATAACCAAACGGGGGACATCTCCACTCTAGAAGGAACCCCTCTTAAACTAGTAGACAAATTCACGTACCTAGGAAGCAGCGTCGAATCAACCGAAAAGGACATCGAAACGAGGTTAACGAAAGCATGGACAGCTATCAATAGGCTATCGACTATATGGAAATCAGACCTAACCGATAAAATGAAACGCAGTTTCTTCCAGGCAGCGGTCACATCGATACTGCTATATGGATGCACTACATGGACGCTAACAAAACGGCTGGAGAAGAAACTAGATGGCAATTACACAAGAATGCTGCGTGCAATCCTCAACAAGTCCTGGCGGCAACACCCAACAAGACACCAACTGTACGGCCACCTGCCCCCTATCACGAAAACTATTCAAGTTAGGCGAACCAGACATGCAGGACATTGCTGGAGAAGCAGAGATGAACTCATAAGAGATGTACTCTTATGGATCCCCACACACGGCCGCGCAAAAGCAGGACGACCAGCACGAACGTACATTCAGCAGCTATGTGAGGATACAGGTTGTTGTCCTGAAGACCTGCCTAGGGCGATGAACGATAGGGAGGAGTGGCGAAAGAGGGTCAGGGATATCCGTGCTGCCAGCACGATATGATGATGATGATGATGATCTGTAATAATCTCTTTAGCGTAAATTATATTATTATCTAAAGAGAATATTACAGATAAGAAAACTTATATCGGGTTAACGTCCACTAAATGGAAGGAGAGGTATTCGAACAATAAATTTACCTTCTTATTATAACTGACGGAAAAAATTTGAAAATAAAATAAATATGTAAATAAAAAAAAACGGAAATTCAATAAAACGAGGAGGTAACTCCGTAATCTCTTCCCCCTCACCCTCCACCCCACGTGTCTATTCTGTTTTATTTATCCATTGGATCTGAAGAAGTCCTGTTATATATTTTTCTTCGTGTCTTTGGTTTACACCAGAAACTGAAAAACGGGATGGAAATAAATTTATAATCCTAAATTAACCGGTCTTTGGTTTTTTTCTTAAAGATATATATATATATATATATATATATATGTGTGTGTGTGTGTGTGTGTGTGTGTGTGTGTGTGTGATCTTAACACATCCAACACAAGCAGTATGCGACTCAAGGTCAATATTAAGCAGAGTTTAACAAGTTTTAATTCAGTTTTCCCTCTACTTGACTGGATGCCATACCGCGGTTAAAGAACCCAGTCTTCCATACTACTTACTCATAACTGCAAAGAGAATAGTTAGATTCATACCTTTCACAAGGGTATCGGTGCTATGCTATTTGCCAACAGAATTTTCAACTAGACTTAATGTTTCCTCTTCCTGCGTCAGTTACCATTGAACCACAAGGGCTTTCAGTTCCTTCAATTTATAGCTCTGTCTATACTTATATAAGGAAGCACCTCTTGGACACTAACAAAATTCATAGAGAAAAGGCAGATGATAACTACACAAGATTACTTCGTTACGGAAGTTAACCAGACAAAATAGCATCTGTACGGCCACTGCTTTTCATCTCCCAAACCGTTCAAAACGAACAATATATAGGGAACAATGTTGAAGAATTTAGGAAGAAATTATTAGCGACGTTATCAAATGGAATTCTGGGCATGAACGTACAAATATCGGCCGATTAGCAAAAAATATTTACATCAGCTCTGTAAGGAAACGGGATTCAAAATAGTAAACCTGCTAGGAGCGATGGATTATAGATTTGGATGGCCAAAGAGAAGTCTCTGCGCTGTCTGTACGACTTGATATATATATATATATATATATATATATATATGTGTGTGTGTGTGTGTGTGTGTGTAAATGATTATAGATATGTCCTCACATAATTTAAGTATATACGAAAGGCAGCATGAAATCTTAAAAGATGACCGGCATACACTCGCTGATTTTGACCAAATAAGATTTGTTTTTTTAAATTATTGTCCTCAAAGCAGTCCACTCACTTCTTCCATCATTTTTACCGTACTTGGATCTCTTTAGTCAAAATCATAATCAAGCGTATCTGTTTTGATTTCTTTTAACGCCATCAAGTGAACTTTTCAGCCTGTTGTCGTCATTGTTTGAACTTTTTCAGCCTATTACTTTTAACGCCACCGTGTGAACTTTTCAGCCTGTTATAATCATTGATGGGAATTTTTCAGCCAATGACTTTTAACGTTATCATATTCACTTTTTAGTTTATGGACTATTCAGAAACCTTATATATTCATTCTGAAAATATTAGCAGATTTTCAACAGTGCTCCAAAACCATATACATAATTAAATTCTAAAGAACCTTTTTGTGAGCCGTAACATTTATGAGCCAGTAATTGTAATATAAAAGTGGAAAATTACAGAGACAATGGGAATTGGGTTACAGGTAAATGTTTTTAAAGTCAGATTCTCCAAACATTTGTCTGGCAGTTGTAAATTGCATATATAATTGTGTGTATATTGCATATGCACACATACTTGATTGTGTGCGTCTGTGTGGGCTAAAATTTGATTCTTTTCTCCTTTTTTTATCTAAACATACCTTACTGTATTTTTGTTCATTATTGTGATAAGTTATTTTCCCTGATTAACTTTCTATCTACTCCTATCTCGTGCAATTGTTGTTGTTACATTTTCTCTCTGCGTTCATTCATCTTCATTTCTTTATTTTGTTTTTATTTTATTTAATCTCGTATCCATTTTATATATTTTTGTGTTTTTCGTTATCTTCTTGGTTCTCCTGATGATTTCGTTTCGTTGGATACGCTCCACTTTTTGCCTGACTTCCAATTCCGTCATCTTAAAGCAATTGTTTTGATAAGGTAATGAATAAAAGCATCAGAAGAGGAATCAAGCATCAATTATAAAAAAAAATTGATGTTATTGTGCAAAAACGAAAATCTCAGAACATGAAAAGAAACGAAAAACATTTTCTTTTCGAAAATCAAAGGCCGAAAGAAAAATCACGAGAACTATAGATAAATTGAATGAAAAAAAAATGAATAACAAAAAAGAAAAAAAAAACACAACTCAGAATAAAAGAAGAAAAAAGGAAGAAGATCAGATAAAGAATAAACATTTAGAGGAATGAAGGATAAAAATTAAAAGAAAAGAAAAGAGAAAGAAAAGTAGACTAGACGAGGAAGAAGAAAGAGGAAAATGAAAGAACACAAACGATGACCGTGGAAAAAAGAAAGAAGAAAAGAGAAATCAAAGAAAAAAGAAAGAAAAAGGAAGAAATGGCTGATGAAAAAATAAGACAAAGATAGAGAGGAAGAATACAGAAGAATAAAGCTTTGAGAAAATTCGAAAGAAAAGAATTAGAAGAAATAAAAAAAAAACGAAGATAAATTTAGTTTGAAACAAGATAAGAAAATCAGTGAAAAATAAAAGGAAAATAAAAATAAAAAGTAAAATACAAATGAAGATAATGAAGAAAAAAGAACTTCGAAATTGAAAGAGATCCATTTGAAAAGAAAAACAACATAAAAACGGCTAATGACGTAGCAAAACATTTACGAAAAACTTAGAGCAAATTTATTATGACCGTTCAAATGAATTAACAAAAAAAAAACAAAAAAAAACAAAAACAAAAAAAAAACAGGAGAAAAAATTAAATGAAGAATAAATATATTAAAGAAAAATAAGTGCAATGGTTAATGATGATAAAAATGAATATTTTTTATAAAGTTGTAAAACGACATTTGTGTTTCCTAATCAGAAAAAGAAAACTGAAAAATAAAAAAAATTACGTGGCATGCTTTGTAAATCAGAAAATTAAAGGCCTATAAAACTAAATGAAACACTGTGTAAATAATGTATTTGTCACTAGAAAATAAACAAAATTTTATATTGAAAAGACGTAACAATCGTAACAAAGTTTCACGGAAATTACACAATTTTTATTTGTAATATTTTTTCTTTTCGTAATTAGAACAAACGTATTAATTTAGCAATTTCTTCTTTTCAGGAATCCTAATATCCTCAACGAATTATGGTGTTACATTATGTTGAGTAAGATATTCAAATTTGGAATTGGATGCATTAATACGAAAGGAACAACATGTGTGCACTCCCAGAGAAGCATCTGCTAATATCTTAACAAATATATCTCGAATAGGTACTATTTACCAACCCCTCCGCTCGGGCAGGATATGACACAAGGTCAATTTTTAAGCGGAGTTTAACAGGTTTGAATTCAGAGTTTTCCTTCTCCTAGACTAGTTGCCTCAACAAGGCTGAAGAACCTAGTCCGTCCTACTATTTACCCATAGCTGGAGGGAGAATAATTGGATTCATACCTTTCCCAAGGGTATTTGCCCGAAAGTGAACGTAATAGCGCGACTGGAGTACGAACTCGCGTACTACGATTCCGCAGTTCATCGCTTTAACCATTACACATCTCGAATAGGTGAACTCCCAAACCCAGCCTAAGACAACATACTTTCAACTTTAAACCACTAAGTAAAGTCTCTTTGGCGTGGAGTTTCGAATACGCGAACTTTGTCATATGCAGAAGTGAGTAAGACACCCCGAGAATGGGGTTTCTTATGCATGAGACTAAACTGCATCTGATGGCGAGGTTCCAGTTCTTCAGAAGGGAAAAGTGTGGAGTAACGCTTCATTGCCGTTTCTCTTAGTTTGAATTTAACCAGGGAATAGTAGTGCCTGTTACATTCCCATCAATGGATCAAATAGATCTGTAACAAAACTTACAGTATTAGATCAGAATACATGATTCGATATATCTGTAAATTATTTACATTAAGAGTAATAAATATTAATTGTTTACTTAATTATATTATTAATTGTATTATTATTATTAGTTACTTGATGTGAATTACTGGAAACAATGTAATTCTTAATAAATCATGAGTGTTTTATAGGAATACTCGAAAGCATGCAAATTATTTGTATTTGGGAAGAATACTTGATATCATATAACTGTGAGGAAAAATTCTTAAGAAAAAATTACACAAAATGATGGAAATATAAGCTTACAAGTTCCGAGTAGGCTCCTGAGTTAGACTAACAACACTCGAAGAAGACCAAAAGATACATACCGAAACGCTGTGAATACCTTAAATGATAAATTATCAAGCTTCATCTCAGAAATTTATATAGATAAACCTATAAATAACGTGCATTTAGGCCCATTATAATCATAGACGGGTTGACATTCAATTAAAATCAATCAATCAACTATATATACAAGGCAAACACTGACAAACCCTGAAGAAAACTTGCCCGTAAAATAAGAGAAATACTTGAAAAGCAGTTTTATATTCATGTTTTCAAGTATAATTCTGTATAGAGAAAAAAATACTGATGCTAAATTGAAAAATCACTGTTTTATAACTAATTATTGATTATCTAAAAATGAAGAATTCTTTTTTTTTTCATAATTTTGTCTGTTCTTTTGATTTCGTTTAAATTCAACAAGTCGATTTCGAAAATATATGCAAGGCTGCCTAGCGTCACGATGAAACACCAATTGTAAACTAGTACTTTCCCAGATAAGATTGGCATAGGTGCCAGTGGTCTCAAACGCTGTCAACCTGAAAATGAAACGATCTATGAGAGCAACTGATTTCATACGCTCGGCCTTCTTAGCTACGTTTGCATCAGAGTGTGGAGTTTTGAGCAACCTCAAAGGATGTGACAAGATGAAAGCATCCACACACGTGATGTCCCATAAAAAGCTTTTGCCAAAATTAAATATGAACACGTCATGCAATCAGGGTTCTTTCCGTCGACTTGATCAGACCGTTTGACTAGGGGCTTCAAGATGATTTGGTTATACTGATGTTTTTAGGGAAAGAGGTCAGAGCTTTTGACTCCTGAAATGGGTGGAATCCCTCACTATCGACGCCATCTCGCAGTGCTCGGTGCAAACATCAGCACCAGTGCACAGAGCCACTGAAATGTTAAACATGATGTAGTCTTGGAAACAACCTAACGCAAGAGATGAGAACGGCTCTGAATTATTCTCTTTGGATGGTTCGGAGGAGGGGGTAATTCTGACTAGGTCAATCTGATTAGACTATTTATCTAACCTCTTTGTTTTGGGCAGGATGAGGCACATGGTCGTTTTTAAGCCGAATAGAACTGGTTTGAATTCAGTTTTCTTTTTCCTAAATTGGTTACCTAACTAAGACTAAAGAACCCTCTCTGTCCAACTATTTGTTCTTAATAAGTGGATGGGTTGAAAAGATGGATTCATGCCATTTGCCAGGGTATTAGAGTAATTAAGAACTACAAACAATAAATTCAAGTGAAGGGAAATTTCTACTTTTATTTGTAATCTCATATTAAGACTTAAGAAATTATATTAAGTCAGCAGAAACGTAAGTGTCAAGCAAAACTTGCGGCATTTTTAGAACCGTCTAATGTCTATACCGATATCGTAGCAGCACTGTTTACTCTAGTTCATTTCTAAGTTTTTTCTGATGAAGTAATTGATTTCTTATGAATAATATATTTCTAGACTTCAGATGTATCTTATAGATCTATACCGATATATTATCTATCTATCTATCTATCTATCTATCTATCTATGTGTTATAGTGATCTACTTTCATTCTGGAGATCTATAAAGGTTTATATATCATAGAATTTGTACACACACGAACACACACTTTGAATATATATATATATATATATATATATATATATATATATCATGTCGTGCTGCTTGCACGAGTTTCCCTCTCTCTTGGCATCGGTCTCTATCATTCATCACTTCCGGCAGGTCTTCAAGGCTACATCCTCTGTCCGTACAGTTACGTTCTGGCTGGTCGTCCCACACTCGCGTGTCCGTTTGGAGGGGTCCATAGGAGAAAGTCACTAATGGGTGCGTCCCTGCTCCTCCAGCAATGTTCTGCATGTCTTGTTCGATTAATTTGGATGATCCTCGAAATGGATGGTAGGTGGCCGTTCAGCTGCTCTCTAGAGGGATGTTGCTTCCAAGATTTGTTTTACATAGGTTGTAGCATAATTGTGCAATCACCTCCAAGCTTTTTTTCCCCATAAGTCCAAGTGATACATCTTTACAGTTGTATGGACACGACCGCTGCTTGGAAAAAATTGTGTTTTATTTTATCGGTTTGGTCTGACTTCCATATGACCGATAGCTTTTCGATTGCTGCTCATGCTTTTGCTAGTCACGTATTGATGTCATATCATGATTTACTCAAATTGTAGTGATTTATTGAAACATATAGTGTAGAGTACTATAAAGAGATATCTATTATAAAAAAATAATATGGAGATATATGTTACAGATTTTATGTAGAGATACGCTAAGGGATAAATATTATGGAGATTCATATAGACATCTATGTTATACAGATTCATAAAGATGTACATAATAGAAACGTATATTCTTGACTTTTATATAGAAATATAAATTATACATTCATTTAGATATATATTTTATAGTTATTTATATTGATATTTATGTTATTAACGTACTATAAAATAAATGACATAAGAATGGTATAAAAATGAATCAAAGTTTGGTTTTACCAAATACCATAAATTAATTTGTTCGACGAATATATGCATGGAATTTATCATAAAATTATCACAGAGTCCGAGATCAATCTGAAAAGTAATAGGACTAGTTGTGCTGTTTCAGCTATTAGCGAAAGAGGGATAAGTGCATATTGTTATGATCTAACATATCTTCGGAGTATTTAACCTTGATCTTACCTTTTGAAACAATTGCATTTTTTCGCATACTTTTGTTTCCACCCCTATGTTTTTATCATTCAGGCTTTTCCAACAATACTCTTTATCTTAATTGTTATATTCACAAGTTTTTGGCCGATATGTCCTCCGGATTTCTTCAAGGGTTTCGTATTAAACCCAACAGCCTACACGGAACTTTGAGCCACGTCCTTTATTTAAATACACGGGGGTTGCTTGCTCTGATTCCTTTAACCAAAACCGGGTATTCCTGTATTGTTAGTCACCTGCAGTCAGGATTAAACCTGCAACCTCCAGATGATTGTCACTTGCAAGCTTTTGGAACCAACGCTTATAATCGTTACCCAATGTGTACTGCAGGCGAGTTACAAAGAAACTTTAACACTTGTACCCGTTTATGGTTAACGGAATCAGAGCAAGCGGCCCCAATGCTTTAAATAAAGGACGTAGCTCAAAGTTCCGTACAGGCTCCTGAGTTCGACAAGAAACACCTGGCTGGAGGACATGTCTGCCGAAACATTGTAAGTATAACAAAGATGAAGACAAATGTCCGAAAACACTGAATGATAAAAATCATCAAGTTTTGTCACAGAAATTCATACTACTAATACCCCTTTCTTTTTCAGTTTATTCAGTTATGAACATTAAAAGAGGAATACACCTGAAAATTTTACTTCGGTTGGGTAAAACTCCGTTGCAAGCAATGAAACCCTACAGAAAGAGTATGGAGATAACACCATGTCTTGCACAGATGCAAGTAGGTAAATAATGATACCAGGAGGGGGAGATCTCCAGCAAGCAGGACTAAGGTTGACATTTCACGAATCAGGCAGGTGGTATGTGATGATCCTCGGTTGACTGTTCGAATGATCATGAGTCGACAGGGTGTGCTAAAAATTTGATAGTTACTGACCGAGAGAAACATTGCCGTATTGAAACTAATTCACCTGACCTGATTATATGGGACTTTTTATTTTCTCGAGCGTAATGAAATAATCCAGGGAACCCGTTATGAAAATGTGGAGGCGACCAAGAGGGGTGTAACCTTGAAAATCCGGGGCATCCCAGAATAATACATCCAGCATAAAAGATAAGTATGGGAAAGTGTATTAAAGTTTATGGGGTTATTTGAAAGTAGTATACATCCTGTAGTTTGCTTTTTAGAATTGAAATACATTCTTTGTGTTATATTTCCGATACATCTTGGTGAAATGTCGTTCATCATTGTGCCCTTATTTTTTTCACAATTACACTATCCTGCCTACCCCAGATGCCATATGAGGATAATACTGACAGTAAATTTATATACACTTATTTCAGAAGAAAGGAAAAATATCCATTTACTGAGGATAGAATAAATATTCTTATGTAATGATCCAAAATTGTATTATTGAGCGAGCTGTATATTTATGAGAGATTTCTTATTATTGTTAGGTGTGTGGCGGATGTTTAGCACAATGGTCTATAATCATGTGCTTCTGATACTTTTCATTTTGTGTATTTTATAATAAAAAACGATTGCTGTTTTAATTCAAGGAATACATTGAGGGATTTTCCAATATATTGAACTTAGCGTTGGTGAGGAGTGTTACATGGAGATATCGAGTTAAGGAGAAAAATATGGTAGTTTGTTGGTGACAGATCTAGGAAAGGGTTCCCTATTTCAAGGTTGTGGGTGCTTTGTATTCACCATAAATTCTCTGTGGAGAAAACACTGGATTCATCAACCGTAGAATGAAGCCTTTATAATAGTGAGAATGGTTGGTTGATTTTAACGGTATGTCGACCCATCTTATATTATTCTTAGGCTAGAGATTAGGAATCGCTTTTATTGTACGTTCATATTTTATGTAGATTTTTCTTTAGAGTATTTTGCATATATTTGTGTCAAATACGAACAAATTTTGAACAGATCTATTTGAACCATACATAAAACCCTAACAAGTACTATTACTCCAGGTCAGATTGGATCTTAGAGAAACGGCAATGAAGATGTAGACCGTACTCCCCATCTGTCAATACCTGGTGCATTTTAGTATCACACCCAGAAACCCATTTAGGAGAGATGATGGTCATCATCTTCAAGTTACGCTGACAGCATCGAGTTCCTAGACTCTCTCTCTCTCTCTCTCTCTCTATCAGTCCTTATCATTCATCACTCAAGTTGGTCTTCTAGTCTTGATCTTGTGTCAGCACAGGGCTAATGAATGTAAATCATTGCTGGTTGGCTAACACTGGCATGTCAATGTGTAAGAGTTCATAAGAGAATGTTGCTTGTGAGTTCTTCCTCATGTCCTGTATGTCTTGTTCATCTTACTATGATGGATTTTGAGATAGGGGATTAGTAGCCGTATAGCTGCTGTATTGTGGTGTGTTGCTTCAAGGATTTGTTCAAGACGCCAAGTAACATTCTTGAGTAGTTTCCATCTAGCCTTTTCTCGATGCGTTTTTTCAGCGTTTATTCGGTGCATCCATATACTAATATGTACAATGCTCCAGCTTAGAAGAAATACCGTTTTATTTTATCAGAGCGATCAGATTTCAATATGATCGATAGCTTGTTCGTAGCAGTCTACTCGATCGATAGTCATATACTAACATGAGTTTCAGCAAATGAGATGTTGCTACCGTGGTATGGGAACTAGTTTATTAGTTTTAGAGGCTTGCAACTAAGACATGAGATGACTCCTTCTTGGTTTAACACATTAATTATGTTTTATTTTCATTCCCGTACAAGTGAATGTCTCCTGCTGTTTGATCCAAATTATGTTGTAGGGATTATTTGCGAAAAATACGAGATCATCTGCGCAGTCTGCATCAGTAATATTTTAAGCGGGATATCATCGGCTTTTTGTCTTTTTTTTAGTGTGAAACTATTTTCTTTTATTTGATCTATAGAAGTTGGCAGAGTATGAACGAATAAAAGTAAATATGGCTCTGAATCCGACAGTATGAAGAAAGTAGAAAAACAGAATAATCCAAATTTGATGAATTTATTTTGATGCAAAGTCAACGTTAATCGTTTCGGATTTAATAACCTTTTTCAGGACTTTGATATCATGAGAATTGTTCATAGAGCAATGGATGCTTGTCGAGATAACAGGGGCAAATAAAATGTATATAACGAAAAAAATATAAACGTGCATTTTGCGTTCTTAATTTAAAAGTATTAAGTACGTGTTTGGCACGTGGGATGATGTTTGAAAATGTTGGATTTTTAAGAGATAAGAAAAATCCTCCTGAGTTTTAGAGAAATATGCAGAGATAAGTATTTTTTTATATATACAGATCGTTTTGAAGTCATGCTTGTTTGATGTCGTGTAAGAATGTATTTGATATTTGTTTTTCCAAAAGGAAAGTATGGAAGTAAATATAGATCTGAATCCGACCGTATCAGAAAAGTAGAAAAACAGAATAATGTAAAGCCAACGTTAAACGTTTCGGTTTCAATAACCTTCATCAGGACATTGATATCATGAGAATTGTTTACACAGCGATGGATGCTTGTCGAGATAACAGAAAAAGATATTAACCTGCATTTTGTGTTCTTAATTTAAAAGTATTAAGTACGAACAAATATAGTGCTAATATATCTATCCGTAAGATTCCAGCGACAATATTGATGAAGTCCTTGTCACCTGCAGGTGAGCCAACCATCGCTTTTGTGTTTTTTATTAAGTATCTTATAGCAGTAAGAATTACTTTAGTGTAAGCTTATGTAAATAGTTTTACGTTAATATTCCCTCCTTTGTGCATAGAATAAAATGTTTTGGAGAAATCTACGAACAATAATGTTGTCTCGTGATTTCTGATCGTACTCTTTCGATGATTCGGTAGATTAGTAGAATATATTAGATTGTTGATAGATTCGTACGTAAACCGTTCAGATTTTTCCTAAAACTTTTCTCAATTTCAGGTGGGATACAATTGAAAAGCAGGTCATTATAAACCTCAGCAGCTATGGCAGTAAGAGATATGTCTCTGTAATTCTTAGAGATTCCAAGTTTGTCTTTCTTGTGCGTTTATATAATCGAATATATATATATATATATATATATATATATATATATATATATATATATATCGTAAAATGTTCTCTTATTTTCTACTGCACGGTTATTTTGTCGTGGTTTGCAGCTTTTTTGCTTTTATTTTTTTCCAATTCAGCGTCAAGTTCTTCCTCCTTAAACAGTCCTAGCTTGGTGTCTAGTTGGCCATTAATAAATTTTAGGACAGGTTTGTCTGTAATTTCAGAAGGGTTTATGGGTAGATTATTGAAATGTCCATTCCACTTCTGAAGTCTTTCTTCTTGGCTTGCTTGCTGCTTTTTGGTTTGCTTTTGAGATGCTCTTCTTTCCACTCCGTTCATTTACTATCTGCCTTGCTGGATATCATATTTTTCTGAATATGTGATTTTCTTGATTTGACAGAAAATGTAATTCAGTTTTTATTTTTGATACGTGTAAATTCTCTCAGGATATTTTAAGTGTCTTCATGTGGACATTTATAAGATTTCTTTTATCAAGTAAACATGTTGGCAACATATAGCCAAGCATAATTATCAAGCAAAACAAAATCCAAACTTGAAAAGTAAACACCTCATTTTCATTTCAAGTTTATTACTACAGTAATATAACATTGGAAATCAAATTCTGGAAGAAGTGATTGAACATGAACAAAGACGACGATTTCATAATTAGGAAGGTCAATTTTTCATACAACAACATTTAAGTTATGTTAGAATAGAATTTAAAGAATTTATACTAAAATTATTTTCCTAACAGCTAATAATAATTCCCTTAACTAGCTTCGTATTGACGTGATTACCACGAGAGTCAGTTATTACGAAATAAAATACACTAACCAGTATACTCAGAAATTCCAACAATTAATTATAATAAAAATAGAACAACGAAATATACAACCTGGTTTATGGTTGATTGGTTGCTTTTGTTTTATTGCATATCAACCTTTGTTGGTTATTTAACGCCAAATCCATTTTTATACAAATAATCAGTTCTATTTCAAATAATTCAGTTCAGCTTGAGTGCACAGATTATTAGTCAATATATTTCTATTTAAAGCTACTCAGTTTAGTCAAACAGTTCTAATTCAAACAATTCAGTTTAGTTTAAGTATAGATTTTGTCAACACACAGTTAAATGTCAAAAGTGCTTTATTTCAAACAATTCAATTTAACGTAAGCACAGTTTCAATGTCAAAAACAGTTCTATTTCAAGTAATTCAGTTTAGCAAAAGTACGCAGTTTCGTTCTATTTGATCCATAGATAGGACACTGTGCGCCAGAGTATACCTGGGAGTGATAGAAATGAAGGGGTACTTCGCATTCCCCAAAGCTCAAGCATTACTGGAACCTCACCATCAGATTGTTTAGTGTCATATCCGGGACACTCGTTGCGGTGGAGTCTTACCTCTCTGTAGAGGAGCAGTCGGTGTATTCTACAGCCCCAGTCAACTGGGAAACAATCTGGTTTTTGTTGAAGAGGGGAATAAAAGGACATTAGCTTTAAGGCTCCATCTTACGAGTGCTAAATTGTCTTACAGATATTACCGTGTCTAGTTGCGTGGCAGATATAACTTTACTCCCCAAGGTGAGTAATACATGAAAGGTTATGTACTCTACTGCGGTGGAAAAGACAAGTGACATCTCAAGGGCGAAATTAACCAAAGAGACATTAACTCATTCGAGATATTCTATCAGCACGGACAGTGTAATGTGAACAACCAAACGCAGTCAATTAAATAAACGCTTCTGTTTGAAATTCTCTTGAGTTTACTAAAATGTACATTGAATACGACCGAAAACGTCGTAACTATAATAGCAACAGGGATATGGAGATTAACCAGAGGCTATCAATCAATAACAAAGCGCCCTCTAATGGTGAAGTACGTAATTTACTAAAGTCGGTTTCTCTTTCTCTATCAATCCGAGAAATCAGTTTGTTCACGTTTTAGAAGTTCTTAATGATTTAGTCACCAGGAAAGGAAAGTACTTTCTATAGAATTCCTCATTTCAAGGTTTCAAAAATATACTATATAATATCTGATTCTGATATCAAGTCTACTTTTCATTTCCCATGACTTGCATTTTCTTTGTCAAGCCAGGAAATGAAAAAAAAAAAACAAAACAAATGAACAAACAATTAATAATAAAACAAGCAAACAAACAAAAAACTACAAAAACACAACAATATGAAAAAAACAAACAAACAAAACAAAACGAAAAGGAAAACAAAATAAAAAAAATATAATAAAAACGTACCAGTCGCCTGGACATCTTTTTATTTTGATCATGGCTAAATATTTCATTTGTCCATATCTATCTATCTATCTATCTATCTTACTGACGGTCAATATATGTTCCTATATATCAAATCTAATCATCTCACTGTTTACATTAAATTCTTCATACCTATCCAACTCTCCATCGTAGAAGTTTTTCAATATCTATCTAAAATTTATCTATAACATGTCATTGACTGACAGCTACGTTTACCTCCTGTTGCCTGTTGGGGTGTTCAGTGAACAATCAAAAGATCTCACACAGCTTAGATGATGAGAATGATTGCTAGACATCGTGTAGAATGAAAAATCAGAAATGTCACTGGCTGATGAACCCTTTTGTATGGCTAACGGTCAGCTTGCACACACAAGTGATCAAGTGTAAGAGGAACTAATGATCTCGACGTCTCCTAGCCATTCAAACCTGGAAAGGATGGGGAAACGGGGTTCTGAAAATGCGCAAATCCTTACACACTCTATCTATCTCTCTATCTATCTTAGGCTGCTTAAATCTAACTATTTATGTAACTTAGACTGTTCGAATCTATCACTAATCAAATCTGTTTGCCTGTCTTTCTTTGTCCCCTCTCTCAATCTCTCAATCTATATATATATATATATATATATATATATATATATATATATATATATATATATCATCAAGTCGTACAGGCAGCGCCATCCGAATCTATAATCCATCGCTCCTAGCAGGTTTACTATTTTGAATCCCGTTTCCTTACAGAGCTGATGTAAATAGTTTTTGCTAATCGGCCGATATTTGTACGCTAATGGCCCGGGAGACCAAAGTTCAGTCCCAGGTCGCGTCATACCAAAGACTTTAAAAATGGTACTTGATGACTCCTTGCTTAACTCTCAGCATTATAAGGTACGTATCAGGGGTAAAGTGGAGCAATCCAGGGAAAGGATTAGTGCCCCCTCCTACACCTTGGTGTCGCAGCTATCGAAAAGGGAGCCTTCTGGTGGCCCTCGACTACGGTCACCAACTTTACTTATATATATATATATATATATATATATAGAGAGAGAGAGAGAGAGAGAGATAGTGATAGTCAAAGAGATTGATAGATAAATTCTGTAATGGATTCGGTGACTCGACTGAAAATCCTGGCGAGACTGCATTTCACATAACACTAATAGCCTTGGGAAAGGTATGAATCCAACCATTCTACCTTCAGATATAGGCAAATAGTTGGAAAAATAAACTCTTTAAACTTGGCATGGCCACCTGTCAAGGAGAAAAGAAATCTCTGAGTTAAAACCTGTTAAACTCCGCTTAAAAATTGACCCTGTGTCGCATCCTGCTCATGGCGTAGGAGTTGGTTGAATATATATCAGAATGAAAGCCATTTAATATGTGAGTTACTAATTTATTGGTAGGTCCTTTAGTTAAATTATTAAATGTCAAATGTGATTCCAACTTTTGCCGTGTTCTTTTATATCCGAAACAAGTTTAACTAAAAAACCTGTCAAACTGAATATTGCTCGAAAATGTATCATCAATTGTTTTAAACAGGCAAATAATTCATACCTTATGTCAACATATTAAGAGTCAATGTATTGATAAAGTTCTATATCTTTAAACACGTAAACATCTATTATCTAGATAAATATAAAGGTTTTGAGATCGGATTTATTAATGTAGTTCAAAATCATTAACATCATCTCTCTATCTAAATGGAATCATTATAGATACTACCACACAAGCTCAGACTAGATCTGGGAGTAGTGATAACGAAAATGTTGACGCAACATAATACATTAGAATACACCAACTGCTTTTCTGCAGAGGGGTAAGACCCCACCCCGAACGAGTGTCCTGGATATGACACTAAACAATCTGATGGTGAGGTTCCTGCAGTTCTGGAGCTTTGGAGACTACGGAGTACCCCTTCATTGCCATCGCTCCCAAATCCACTCTGGCCCAGAGTGGTAGCACCTGATATGGCCATATCTATGGGTTAAATAGAACTAACAGCGGACTTATGCTAAATGAATTGTTTGAGTAAACTGAATAGCTTGAAATAGAAATGTTTTTGACAATTAAACTGTATTTACATTCAAACTGCGGGGTTATGCTTAACTGAATTATTTGAAATAGAACTGTTTTTCGACAATAAAATTGTATTTACACTTAACTGAATTGTTACATATAACTGCTTGGATAGTTTGAAATGGAAATGTTTTTGACAATTAAATTGTGTACTTATGCTAAACTGAATTGTTTTAAATAGAACAGATTATTTACATAAAAAATGGATTTGGCGTTAAATAACCTACAAAGGTTGATATGCCATAAAACCCAACAAACCAAACCAAAGCAACCAGCAACATAATACAAAACTCAAGAATTAGAGCCTCAACACCTAATGCAGTTACGAGTCATACACAAGTAACTGAAATATCGGTTATTTCTGATTGGTAACAGTGACACGAGTTCAAATCAAGAATGACGTTTTAAATGCAGATTTTCAGAGAACGTAGGCTTGTCCGACTTCGAATATTGCTACACACCTGTATCCCACTAATATATGTGATTACGTGTTAGACAAAGCGTAGCTGATTTATCTGTTTTCTTTATTTTATGGTATATCAACTTTCGTGGGCTATTTAATGCCCAAATCATCATTCAGCATTGAAACTATTTAACGCATATCTGGAGAGATGAGGGGTTCATACCGATCACAAACGTATTAGTCTGAAAGTTAACGTAATAACGAAGCCAAAGTTCATATTTGCTTGGTTGGTTGTTGGTTTTTTTACTTTGTATCAACTCTTTTCAGGTATTTAACACTGAATGAAGTCAGTTTGATAAACGTTTACAACAATTCAGTTTAGAATAAGTACAGTTTTGTTTACACACAGTTCAAATATTAAAAAAACAGTTCTCTTTCTTAAAATTCAGCTTAACAAAGGTAGACAGATCAGTTCTATCGACCCATAGATAGGATCCTATCAGGTGCTACCACTCCGGGCCAGAGTATTCCTGGGAGTGATGGCATTAAAGGTGTACTCTGCATTCCCCAAAGTTCCAGTGTTACAGGAACCTCGCCATCAGATTGTTTAGTGTCATAATCAGGATACTCGTTGGGGGAGTCTTACCCCTCTACAGAAATGCAGTCAGTGTATTCTACAGCCCCAGCTGACTGGGCGAGTTCATAATTTGGTGAATATATATAAAGAGAGATATAACGATAGAAGCCCAGCATCTTTGATGAGATTGTTCCTTGCGAAAAGTTATGCATAAGGATGTTCTTGGGTACAGACTTCCACACTCTTATTGAAATATATTTGGAGATAAAACTGAAAATCAGAGTTTTCCAATAATCTCTTCCCGGTTATCAATTTATTTAATCTTCATTCACGAGTTGCAAATATTTCGAATACTTGATATGATAAACAAATATCAACATTGAAGTGCAGTCACTCGAGATTAGAAAATATGATTTTTTTTTCAGTGTGCGAGGCAAAGAGATTATTAACTTTTGATTTTTTTGTATAATCTGATATACTTACACGCATATATATTGCACACATTTTTTTTCAAAACAAACCTGTACTTGCAGACACGCTTTCATGTTATATATGCATATATATTTTGCCTATACTGCATTGATTTATATTCATCAAATATTGTTATATCAAATATAAATGATTGAATATTAGAGAATTCTACTAATGTTAAATGCGTACACTCAGAAAAGCGTCATTTTATCAGTAACACACACACACACACACACACGCGCGCGCGCCTGCGTTCGTGTTTATTTTGAGAGCAGTTTTTTGGTAATGAAGACTTCGTTAAATGTTTAGAATTTTAAGCCAAATTGTCCAAGCCCCGTCCCCAGAGACATTGTTAAAAGTGGCATATATTGTTTTTATAGAATTTAAGCAAGGGATATTTTCATTACTTTATGTCATCTAAAAAGTGGTGGAAATGAAAGGGAATACCACTTCGTATATATAATTATATATATATATATATATATATATATATATATATATATATATATATATATATATATATATATATATATATATATATATATGTGTATATATATGTATCACAACTCTTCAGTGTAGCTAGACAGGCAAGATTTCCGAAGCTGGGATCGAAATCTGGTGGACTGAAGCGACATATATATATATATATATATATATATATATATATATATATATATATATATATATATATATATATATATACATATATATATATATATCCTTGACTAGTATATATATATATATATATATATATATATAATTTTCACTTGTATACCCTTGACTAGTATATATATATATATGTATATATATATATATATCCTTGACTAGTATATATATATATATATATATATATATATATATATATATATATATATATATATATGATTTTCACTTGTATACCCTTGACTAGTATATATATATATATATATAATTATATTGTATACCCTTGACAAGAATATATACATATATATATATATATATATATATATATATATATATATATATATATATATATACATATACCTTTCTAAAATATATTCTAATAAAAAGAGTTTTTTTCTGAACTAAAATAGCCGAATTTTATAATTTCTAAATATATATTACATACTTTGTAAAATATCTTAGGAAATATTATACAATAAAAATGGTTTCTATAAGTTACTTTTTTTTACTGCAATGTACAATATTTAAATTACATATACATAAATAAAATAAAAATAGAATTTCCACATAATGCTGCGCCCTTATTATGTACTATTTCTAGTTAATGCATGTACGTGTGTATATGTCTCTATGTTCTGACAAATTTACTCAGCAATTTACTTGGTGACCCGAGTTCAAATCCAGGACGATGCTGTGTTTGTTTGACTGTGCACCCTGGCTCTAGTGAAAGGCATGAGTTAATGGAAGGGTAGACTGGGTTCTCTTGCTTTCGTTAGAAAACAAGTCTATGAGGAGAAAAAAACCCAATTCAAACCAGCTTTACACCGCTAAATATCTGATATTGTGTCACATCCTAAAGGTGGCAGGGTGTTTTAGCAAACGTGTACTCAATAATTCTTAAAATGAACGGATGTAATTCAGGGATTTTTACAAATAAATAAGTAATTGTTTAACAAGCCCCTGCATTGATTAGATCATCCATGGGAAACCTTACTCGAAAAGAATCCCGTATGACTCATCACACGGTCATTTCAATTAAAAAAATGTTCAAGTTAATTAAAGGTACTTCAACTATTTTTTTTACTCCAGATCATACGCGAAAACATTTCATTTAGAAATAGGTAAAAGTTTTTTTTTCCCTTCGGTAAAAATATCTTTTCTACTAAAAATTGAAATCTTCGACAGGAAATTCTAGAAGCACTGTGGGCTGCATGTTGCCCACAGGCTGCAGTTTTCCCGTGATTGTTTTAGTTCATTAGAAATTTAACAATTCACCGGTAAGACAATATATAAGCAATATATAATCTAATGAACCATGACTAAATCATAAAGAGTAATAATGATTTTCTTTCTCTATCAATATCAGCTTCAGTTTTTGCTTTGTTCTACTTCTCCAATCCTTAGGATATTAAACAGAGAAACTAACATATCTGCATCAAACAATCCAGCATTCACACGCTCTATCTGTTGTCTGTATTTCAACGTTTCCTCGGCAAGCACGAACCAATTTCTAAAAGAGCGTAAACAACACTATCATTTCACAAACACCCGATATACAGATTGTTTTACGAGGTTTGTAACTGAGTAGACATCAAGTCTATTTATTGATTCGCACGTTTGTAATCCTATATAGCGCCTTGCAGAGATCATTGGTCTAATTTGTTTTTTTTTATAAAATGTTATCGAAATGGGACTTTCCGAATGCCATGAAATGTCCTTGTATTTCGGTTGCTTCCACTAAGCAATTGATTTATCAATCAATATGTTGATATTTTATCAGTTTTATGCGAGTCAATAAATTCTTTGATAATAAACTGTTACACACACACACACACACACACACACACACACACACACACACACACACACACACACACACACACACAGAGGCACACACACACGCACACACACACATAAATATATATATCTATCTATATATATATATTTCAAATGTGTGCCTATAGTATGTATTATATCAGTCATAGCAAGATTTTTATAAAAGAAATACCCTTAAAATTTTATAACTTGGAGAATGAAGTAATTACCCGTATAATGTACAAATGATGTAATCTTGTTTGTTCTACGTAAGAAGTCTTCAATCTTTTCTCACTTGAAGCATCAGTATCATCATGAGCAAATGATACAAAATTAAGCATACGGGTTCGTGAATCTTATATATATATATATATATATATATATATATATATATATATATATATATATATATATTAGAATGTATATGGCCACTATAAGATTTGAATTTTTAAAGAATTATCTATTTATTTCGTTCTTACATACGTGAATGTTTCCAGCTTGTTGCTTTCATCAAAGAACATATGCGGTTCAAGGCCCTGGGAATAAGGTACTCAATGAGTCTTGAACTCAGTCGTGTTTGTGAGTCAATGTTTTTTCTGGTTTTGTATCAGTTTATATAGAGGTCAATATCGAGTGTTAAATTTCTTTTCCCCTCCTCCCTTCCAGTTTACTAATATATATATATATAATGTATCCAGCTATCCACTATTCCATTTATATATATATATATATATATATATATATATATATATATATATATATATATATATATAGGGCGTGTAAATTTACGTATTGTTGCTGCTGCCTGTTTTAGAAAGAGTATGAATCAACAAAGAACTAGAATACTACAATTTACCTAAGGATCGCGAGATCACGGCTTACGTAAAACTCTGAATAACGAGTACCAGGTAAAAAAAAATGGGCTATTTTTCAAAATTTCAAATTACACACACACACACACACACACACACACACACATATATATATATATATATATATATATATATATATATATATATATATATATATATATATATATACTCTGATTTCAATTGACTCAAGTTAATATATTTTAGATCATTAAACTTACTTAGCACGAGGAGGTATATTTTCTGTAAATATTTAATTAGCAAGAATCTGAAGGGTCATATGAAATAACATCGTGCTGAGCTGGACTTGACCCAAGGTCAGTTTTAAGTCTGAGTAAAGTTGATTTGAAATTAAGGGTTTCCTTCTCCTAGACTGGTGACAGTGCTAAAGCTTAAGAACCTTGTTTGCCTTACTATTTACCAATAGCTAGGAAAAATAGATGGATTCATGTCTTTCTGAAATGGATAAGCACAAAAAGAAAGGTAGACAGCCTCGTCCAGGAATTGAACTCGTGTCACCAATTTCATTTCCTAAAACTATAACCGTTCCATTAAGCACACTTATATGTACACTGCATATACATTTACCAATACAGACTTGTATACGCACATTATTTTTAGCAAGTTATCTTACATCGAATTGTTATTATTAAGGGATGCGAGGTTCATGCAACGGTGATTGTCATTGGAAATGGAATCACTGAATCGAGTTCAAACCCTGGATAATGTTGTTTGTGTTTCACCTCACGCTAATCCACTTGGGAAAAGCATGGGCTATGTATTCTCCACCCAGCGATGTGAAAATAGTAGAGCATACGGGGTTCTTTAGCCTTGGTTAAGCAGCCGGTATAGGAAAATAACAAATCTGAATTCCAATCTGCCAGTAGAGCTGGTTTAAATTCAGACTTGATAGTTTCCTATACTGTTTGCTTAACCAAGGCTAAAGAACCCCGTATGCGCTTCTATTTATACATAGCCGGGTGGAGTTTCTCCCTGCATTGATGGATGTATAGTAGTTCCAATTTGGTTCTTTAGTTTAGGTTGGGCAAACAATCTTGGAGAATAGAAGAAATGATGATTCTGAATTCAAACCAGTTTACAACGCTTAAAAAATGTCCTTCTATCGCATCCTGTTCGTGGCGTTGGCTTGGCGTCCAATTACAATAAGTAGATGTTAATGGTTTTGTCTTTCCCTGAGGAAAATATTCAAGTTCATATCGGATGATGAGCGCAAAGGTCCCTTATCTGCAAAACTTTTACTCGCATAGCATTTTATATCTAAATGAATGCATTCTTGAAGTTTTTTTTTGCTCTTGGCTGCCGGGTGGATTTTTCGAACATTCCGTAGGATGCAACATTAGAAGTTGCCATCATGAAATAAAAAAGGCAGCTTGATTCTTCTTCTCCCAGCATGCAGCAAAAAGAAGACGTGAGTTTCTACTGTCCATTGACTCTTTCCATTTCAAAGGATTAGAGGTCCTTAAATATCTCGGACATAGAACTGCTTTTCAAATTTAACACATTACATACACCGGACACACACATACACATAAATAACTGATAATTTTCTATATCCACTCCTATTCAGTTATACATCTATAAAGTTGTTATGCTATAAGACTTTAGTCTTTAATTTCATCTGCAATACGAACATGTACACGCCCTATATATATATATATATATATATATATATTAATGGAATTTTGTTTTTAGATACAATAGGGTTCTAAACTTATATTTGCTGACAGAGATACTGCAGTTCTATTCATGGATATATAGTTCCAATACTATATTATGCTCCATTTTATTTGTGGCACACGAATACTATTGAGTATTTTAGTGGGAACTTTGAGACGTATTATGGAAATGGTTTTCTCGTCAGCATGAGTTCTGTAGGCTTTATCCACAAGGCAGTTAATCTCGATAATTGTTTGTCACCATGTTTTCCTACCAGTAGATCGTGTGACTCACCAGCGGTAAACATTGCTTCGGGGGATAAAATATTTATTTACGGCAGACCTTTACCCTGTCCTGTGGAGACATTAGATCTTACTCTCCGATTGGCAGTTCATTGAACACTAAAACTGGGTTAGACGAGAATCATTCATTTCGAAATGTGTCTTCAAGATAAAATTGTTCGAAATTAGCTATTTATAAAGGAGCGTGGATTTAAGTGCAGAATGTTGTACCCGTGCCGTAGTGGCAAACACTCTGGACGGCGATATCATAGTTAACGAGTTCGAATTCTAGTCATGTTATTATGATCCTTTTCGGACAAATATATTTGCAAAAAAGTATGAACTCTCAAATCTTCACAGCTATATGTTAAATCGCACCACTTCAGTCGTTCAATAGCAACGGATTTGACATTAAATAACTCAGGGAATTTGATATGAAATCGAACAAAGAAATCGATTGAAACTTAAGCTGACACTGAGATGTGTTATGTTGAACAATGAATTAGTTGTGAATGATAAATACTTGCTATATCATACGACGAGGGACTTACTCATGCATTTACGTATGTAAAGGGTTTATTTTGATTGATTTGTTTTATCTGTGCATTAACTCCATTATGCCGAAATTTGTTAATAATTTACACGCGGTTGTAAGGTATTAAGTATTGCTATTTAATAGTCATAATTTATGTACCCTTATAGGGTTCCAAGTAACTATTCCTTACCGAATAAAGTTAATCATCATTTGTTTGTACACATCAATCAGAAAAAAGCTACTTGAAACCCTATAAAAATCTATGCATTATTATTAGCTTTTAGGCCAATTTAATAATATTAAAATAATTGAAAGAAAGCGAAAAGAAGTAAAAGTACCTGGACCATGCAAGGGAGCTGAACAAATTGTGGAACATGAAAGGAACAATTATACTAATTGTAATTAGTGTTCTTGGTACAGTCCCTAAAGTATTGGTACCGGGACTGGAAGACATGGAAATAAGAAGACGAGTGGACCAAACTACAGCTTTGTTGAGATCGGCCAGAATACTTTGAAGAGTCCTGGAGACTTGAGGAGACTTGCTGTCACTCAAACTCCAAGGAAAAACCATCAGCTAACGCTGATGTGAAAAACTCCTAAGGAGTAAATAATAATAATAATAATAATAATAATAGTAATAATAATAATAATAATAATAATAAGAAGAAGAAGAAGAAGAACGCTTGGAGAGTAGGAAACTATATAAAAACGCTTGGAGAGAAAGAGAATGAAAAGTACTTGGGAATATTAGAAGCGAACGCCATTAAACAGAGATGAAAGAAAAGTTCTTGAATCCAAACTCCGGTAGCAGAAATCTCATCAAAGGAAGTATTATCCGGGCTGTTCTGCTTGCAAGATACTCTCGATCTTTCTTAAAACAGCTAAATTTAGAAAACAAAAATGGAAAGAAAAACAATTGTACGGGGAGATTGCATACGTGTCAAAGGAGGGGGAACAGAATCTCTTCCAATAGCAGCACAAAACAATGACATAAATATCAAGTATATCAAAGTGAAAATTGATAATGCGTAGTAGAATAGAAAGTGTAGCGAATGTGGAAACAGATATAAAACGGTTAATCACATAAACGAATACTGCAAAATTTGACCCATAGATTTCCCCTAACTTATACTGTTGTATAGCCACATAATAAATATACATATATACACATATACATGCAGAATACATATTGACGCAATAATAAAGACGAACGACACAGTTCTTAGAAAAATACACCTCTCACTTTATTTGAAAGGTTTGTGTGTTTTTAGGGAGTTGGAGACCGAACAGAACTGCAACCTATTGACCCACACTCTTATGGCCATCAGTGTTGTGTCTTTCTCGTTCCCCAGGGCTGCTCCTGGAGGCCTGGGGCCCAGCCTCTCTGGGTGTAGGCTTCCTCTACCGCATCTTGTCTCTAACTCATCTGATCTCCAACTAACTGACTTCCTGTGTCACCGAGTTATATAATAGTTCAATCGCTCACTTAGTCTTTGGAATGGCATGTTTGATTGTCATCAAGCGGAAATAACTGTCATGCAGTTCACAGGTCACTCTCTTCCGGTGCATCAGTCTATGACTGTAGCATGGGATTTTACCTTGTCCCATATTGTCAGCCAAGCCCGCCTACGCGATTTCTTTCCATAACTGCCATCGGAATGTGTCACTTCCTTCCGGTGCATCACCTTGGAATGGCATGTTTGGCCGGGTCTAAGGTCAGTATACAACAATGCTATCATAGCGTGGTCAGAGTGGATCTGGTGTTTATGGCGGCAACGAAGGTTTACTCCACCCTCATCAGGGCTCAAGAACTGGAGCCTCTCTATCGGAGTTTTTTTTAATTGTATAACCAGGAAATATGAATTTTAAGAAAAAGATACCACGGCAATGAGAATGCCTTAAAAGTTCAGGTATATCTGCAATTGTTTTCAGAAGGCCAGAGCTATGATGCACTCAGTAAGAATCAATTTCCTTATCTTACATGTGGCCTCTTTCGGCGATAAGTATAAGACACGTAGGGAAATTTGTTGTCTCTACAGAAGCAGATTTGTACGTGACTGGCATACTAAATATTAAGCTATTTCAGGCATACTTGTATAATGATAATGTGTCTGATCTTTATTTTGACTAATACGTCGTATTATCGACTTTATTTAGATAGGGAGATTTCGTTTTTCTTTTTAATTCATTAAAATAATTACCGTCAAAATTACTGTTAAAATAACGATATGATAACGATATTCATTAGTTAGTATTAGAGAATTACGTTTTCTATAACTGCTTAATGATAAACATTGCTTGGATATTATTTAAATAGTATTTTGATATTCAAGATAGTCAGTGAATGAGTACAATTACACTTATGTATTTTTTATCTCATCAATTGATAGCAAAGTAGTTGTTTTCAAACTTTCGTTAGAACACTCGTTCGAAAGCGGCAATTTTTGTTTAGTTTTTTAATAGTAAACAATATCTTCAAGCTAAAAAGTAACGAATAAACTAAGATCTCCATTTTCATGTACACATTAGGAAACAGACAATTTAGGAATGAATTCGTAGATACGTTCAAAAAATCGTATATTTAATCTAATACAATTTACAGCTCGGAAACTTTTTTTCAGATTCACAAGGGAATATTGAACATAAATAAATAGTTTCTGTTGCTGATATTTTCTATTACAGTCCATCTGTAAATAAAAAAAAAATCAACAGCATCAGTTAAACGAATTAAAATAAGTTATAAGAAACATTTTAAAGCAAACAGTAAGTTAGTTTCATTTTTAATTTTCTCGAAGAGACATTCGTCTCTACTTAGTTCCTGTGTTTGAGACTGAAGAAACCGTATTGATTCAGAATTTCAATGTTATAACTTTAAGAAATTGCTTTTGTTATTTAATGGTTTCTCCTACAAAACTCGGCGTCGCGTAGAAGTAATTGACTGATGAGTTCAAATCCCCAGCTGTATGAAGTTATGAGTTTCCTTGAGGTTGGATGAACTCAAAGCAGCTGTACACCTCTTGATAATTAACCTAGTCATACTCTGTCCTATCCAAAGTGTTGAATAAATATATTCTCAGAAACAAGATGAAAATTTTATGGTTTTAAAGTCATAAGATAGTTTTAAATAATCCTAAAATATACATTTTTTTAAAACTAGCATTCGAAACTGAAAGTCGTGCTATATCAAAAATCAGAATTCGAAATTGAAGATTCTGCCATCTCAAAAATTAGTATTCAAAACTGAAAATGATACTATCTTGAAGGTCGATATTCAAAACAGAAGATGATACAACTTGAAAAGCAAGGGACAAAACTGAAAATGCAATAATCTTGAAAGTCAGCAATCGAAATTGTATGGGATACCATACTGAAAAGCAGTAGACAAAACTGATATTATCATCTCGAAAGTTAGCTGTCGAAATTGAAAACACTCCAATCTTGAAAATCAGCATTGAAAATGCTTATCTTCTCAGCATAAGCTGTAATTACTTAAGATTTTTGAAAATGCGCATCCATCTCACTCACAAGTTAGTCTTAGTTTATTATTTTAAAAGTTTGTTTAAATGTTTTATTTTGGTAAAGGAATGCAAAATATTCTGCGATAGTGAAGTAAAATGATTGCTTCAGCAAAATCAATATTCAGAATGAATAATTTCTATATCAATAAAACAATTACATAAAAAGTAAACAGCAGCGAATAAACTTATATCCACAAATAGGTGTTAATCTGTTTTAAAATGTAATAATTTCCGTCTGGAAAGTTGTAGTTAATTAAAGAGTGGAGAAAAATAACGCTTTTGTTCACGTTGTGCGAAATATTAGTTGTAAACATAAGGCTTCCTCTATTTGTCCCTTTGCTTGTTTCTCTTACAATAGCTTTGGTTTTTCTTTGTTGACTCCAGCACATAGAAACGAATGTCCAATGCGAAGTGAGAGTTAAACAACGTACAATGCTCATTATCTACGAGACATTCCTACCGTGGCGTCTTTCTATATAAATCTCTCTCTCTCTCTCTCTCTCTCTCACTCTCTCGCATGCACACACATACACTCACATATAAACTCACTAACACACACATTGTCTCTTTTTCAGACAAATTACGGAAAGTGTTTAGTCTGACACAAGGGTACAAAATAATGTGCGATTCTATTCCTACATAGAGCAGTTTGTGATGTAATGCTTATTGTGGGAAATGAACTCAGTGACCCGAATTCAAAACCTGGACGAGACTGTTTTCAATTCACATTGAGCTTATACCCTTGGGAAAGGTATGAATCCATCTATTTACCCTCCAACTATAGGTAAATAGTTAGGCAGATAGGACTCTTTAAACTTGGAGATGGAAAATTCTGAATTCAAACTTGTTAAATTCCACTTAAAATTGACCTTGTGTCGTTCCTGATCGTGCAGAGGGGTTGATGAATATATGCGTAAATATAATTCAGAGGATTTAAATCTTTGGCAAGATAATTAGGGAGAGGCGTAAGTCCTACTGCCAGAGGCAGGATATTTTTTCCACTAGAAATATTACAACATTTGGAGAATTTTGTTCTGCTTGATTAACAGCTATGACATTTCCCAACTACACCACTATAGAAATAGGAACGTACCGATATATATATATATATATATATATATGTGTGTGTGTATATATATATATGTGTGTGTGTGTGTGTGTGTGTATAAATCAACTATCCAAGCTTAAAGCTCAACATAGATATATTACCACAGTGAACTTGAATTAAAACACCGTGATACCGGTGACAATAGGACATTTTTCCCATCATCTGTGTGGAAAAACTCACTCAATGTTGCCATAGGAGTAATAGGAATGTTTCTCAGTTCCCATTGCTTAAAATCTCCAAATAGTATCAAAAGAAGCCAACTGAGAATGATGGGTGCTACATTCAATGGTAGCCTGAGCACAACGATGGTCTTTTACTACAGTTCTATAAATAACAGTGATGAATCAGGTATCACAACCTTTGTCCGATATATTCTCAAATACAACGTTGTAATCATCAAAGGAATCATGAATGCTCAAAAACGCAAAGGAGAAAATTATGAACTTTGCTAATACAAGTTGCCAAAAAGAAATGGAGAATATCTTGCGGATTTTTTACTCGAGAGTAGTCTTTCATGCCTAAACACTAAATTAAAAAAGTGAAGGAAAACTTTCGACCTATACCAACGCAGATGCCGCCAAAGTAAAGATATCCTACATATTTATAATGAAGACGTGGATAAGTAGCGCTGTGAAAAGCGAGGCTTACTCCTTTTTAAAGGAGTATCTGCAGCTCACAGAATAACCTTGGCAACGATTTGCCTGAGTTTACGGAGAAATAAGAGGCAAATAGTAAAAACCCCATGCTATAACTGGTCATCATTTACCTACCAAATTATTAGCAATCAATTTATGGTAACTGCAAGAAGCAAATTCGACCCTGAGACAAACTGAAACACATATTCTGACTGAAGAATATTAAGAATATGTTATCACTTTTATAGCGTTTCGGGAAATTTTTAATTTCTCTAACACTATATTTTTTTAGGCAACACAAATGAATGACGAATCTTTTCTTTAACAACACAACAAAGAAAGTTTTTTATTTGCAGCCTGGAATGTTTGGTTTGCTTTTGGTTCTGCAAGACTAGTGGAGTTTAGGCTTGTTAGTGTTGGAGGCGTAATGGCGTAGCGGGATGTTGACATGGCAGCGTGTGTTGCGGGACGTGTGAGGGATTGTGTTTAGAGTCACCGTGTAGTTTTGTGTGTCTGGTATTTGGGGGAGAGTCTGCGTTGTCTCTATGTGTGGACCAGAGGTGAAAAGGGAACTAGTGTCGAGAGCGGAGTTACGCTCAGATCGACATAGCCAATTTTTGGGGTGACATGAAGTGGTGCCAGTGGAAGGCATGCTGAATGCATCCAATTCATATTCAACTGGGATTCCTTATAGGAAATCCATAAATTAGACGGTTCCCTCGTTGAGCGTCCATGTTGCTGCTGGTGTTGCTATATTAAAAAGCATCGCTAAGTAGGGACGGTAGAGGAACGTCTGTTCTGGTCGCCGTCTCAAGCCAAAGAGAGTGGGTTTGGTCGCTCACCTGTTTTGAAAGCCGGAAATGAAGGTCTGGGCTGAATAGGATAAGTCATCCTGATTGGGTGAAATTAAGTGTTGAAATAAATTGAGCGCCAAACCAAAATACGAGATTTTCCTCTTCTGTACACTTTCATGGAAGTAGCCGCAGCGTGCATACCAAATGTATTTTTACCTCACCGACACGGCACCATCTTCAATATCAATAAGCTTTACATTTCTTACATTTCTCTTTCAAATACGAAAAGTTTTTTGCTGACTGTAACATTTTATAGAAGCAGTCATTGAAATGGGTGAAAAAGATAGACCAAAAGATATTAGTTCTTACATAAAAACGATGTGAGATTCATTAGTGGTAGACGAACAATAAAAACAGCGACTTCTATTTCTTCACCTCACAGTTCTCTTAGCCTCCAGGGGGCCCGAATCTCTAAACTCAACCGGTTGTCCCACACTCTAAACTCTGATCTTGACTGATAAACTAAACTGCCAAATTCCCCAGCTGATAAAATATATCAATTATTCTCTTTAACTAATGATGATAGGAACACGTCATTAAATTTTAGTTTTACGTCATCTCTTGAGTTAGCCAACATGCATTCAATTTATTTATTTTTCAATATCCCGTTTACAACCCCGAGTTCAAAACAAAACCCTTTTATGACAAGACTGGCTCGTGTATGACATGTATATGTATGCAAGAACTAATCTTCTAACACGGAAACCTGTAACCAAGCACTCAATGTCTTCAGTTAACACACAATTTATCTTAAAATGCTACTTACACATCAAGTAAAAGAATTTTTGCTAACATACAATTTATTACTACAAATACTTATTATTACTACTATAAATAATTGAACTAATATAATTAGTTACCATTCTTACATATATTACACAAGCAAGCCACGAAGCAATTATAATGTCCCAATGGAGTCAACAGTTGTTAAGAAAAAACGAAATAAATAAAAAAACGCTCTTACTCAATAAAAGAAATCCAACAAATGAAAACGTGCAGAAACTTTAAAATGTCTAGAAAAAACTAAATAATTAAGCTAAAACGAACAATTATAATATATTCAAAGACAAATCGATAATAATAGGAATTCGGTTGAAGATTGACAATCAAGAGGGACATAGCAAACAGTTAATGAACTGAGCAGAAAGAATAGTATCAGAAAGCTGCCAGCAAAGATGAAAGAGTTCATATGTGGAAAGAACATTCCAAGAATCTTCCCGCCTTCCCTCCGGAAATCACAGACAAACCTTTTCAAAAGATTGGTTGGATGTCAAAATTGGACAGTTTATATAGGTAGAACTTAACGAAGTATTGAAAAAAATTAACCGAAAATTTGCCGGGTACGACAAAATACCCACTGAAGTTTGGAAGACAAAAATATAAAATTACATACTTCTTCAATTATGCGACGCAGTCAATCAAAAGGTTTAATAAAGAAATGGACAAAAGGCTGCATTGTTCCTTTTTCCAAGAAAGGTGACCTCGGAATCATTAATACAGATGCAAAATCCTTACTATTGTAGCTGCAAAGAATACACTGCTTCTTAAACGTATCTTGCTCAAAATCAAAAACTTCTGAGAAAAAATCAGAACGGCTTTCGAAAGAATCAATCGACAACCTTACCGATTCTGACAATCTGACGGATCATCAAAGAAGTAAATGTAAATATATTGAGGCAACTCTACTTTTCGTAAATCTCTCTACGGCATTCGATTGCATGCATAGAGAAAAGATGGAGCAAATACTACTTGCTATAGAAATTGTTTGAGCTATAATAATGCTTTACAAAAACACGAAAGCAATGGTTTACTCACCTGCTGGCAACATAGACTTCTTCGACATTGTTGCTGGAGTATAGTAAGGAGATGTATTAACACCATAATTGTTTGTATTTTACTTTTATAACGTATTTTGAATATCGATTGATGAAATAAAAGAACATGTTTTTGCATTCAAAAAAGCAAGAAGCTGACGATATCCTGCAAAAAACTATAACAAACACAGACTACAAAGTTGACCCAGCACGTTTTGCAAACACGCCAGCCCAATCATAATTCCGAGTGCAGAGCCTAGAGCAAGCAGCAGGGGGCATTGACATCTTCGTGAATTCAAATAAAACAGATTATATGACTTTTTAACGAAACAGAGTCTTATCCACTAGTAGTGACAAGCCTCTAAAATTACTAGACCAGTTCACATACCTCGGTAGCTACATCTTATCTGTTTAAAGTGATGTCAACAGAGCTTAGCAAAGGCATGAAATGTAACCGACAGTTTATCAATCATATAAAAATCTAATCTATCGGATAAAATATAACGAGATTTCTTCTAAGCTGTAGCTGTGTCCATACTATTATATAGATGCACCGCAAGGACATTAATATAAAAAACACATAGAGAAAATGTAGATGGAGACTACACAATAATACAGCATACTACCTTGAACAAATCCTCGTCACCCCGCCCATGAAACTGTAACTGTACGGCCCCTTTCCACCTATCTCACAAACGATTACTATAAAACGAACATGACATGTAGGACACTGCTGGAAAAGCAAAGGCAAACTTACCAGGTACGTTCTCTCATGGGCTTCTACACATGAATGCGCCAGGTTTTCTTGACCAGCAAAGACTTACTTACATCGGATGTGTACAGACACTGGATACAATCAAGAACACCCATCAGAAATGATGGATCATCGGAAGGGATGGCGAAAGAGAGTCAGGGAACACCGTGGTCTTAGCGTGATTTGATGATGAACATGCGGATATATACATATAAACATATATACATATTCATTTTTTGTTGGTAAGTACACGGGAAAATGGAATGGATTTTTTGTAATTTTTTATTCAGTCTCATATTCAGAAAGTAATGAAGAAAAGTAGAAACATTTAGTGAAGCTTAATTTAACAGGTTTACACATAGTAAAAAGTATTTGAGTGTACTAACGTGAGTATAAATATATATATATATATATATATATATATTAAAAACAACTACAACATTTGTAAACCTCAAATAATTATCAATAAGATGTTCATTCAAACTATATTTCCTCATCAAATTGGGCAACATCGAAATTCCGTAGCGATAAGTACTGGGTTAGTCACTTCGCATTGTAATCATAAAGTTAGTAGTATAATGGTGCTGTTATATTCACTTTCAGACTAATACTTATGTTGTATAGCCGTGATACATATACATGCAGAAACATAATCAACAATAATGACAAACGAACACACTTCTTTAGAAAAAATATACCTCTCAGACTTTATTCGAAATGGTTGAGAAAGGGTTACGAATGGGTTATGTGGGAGAGGTGAGTTGGAGACTGAACAAACTGCAACATATTGACCCCCAAATTCCTCTGTCTTTAGCAGAACTTCTTTCTTGTTCTGCTGGGCTACTCAATCGGGGGTCCTGAGGGCCCATATACCTTTAATGGGGGTGGTTCTCTCTACAGCATCTTATCTCCAACTAACCGACTACAAACTAACTGAACTTCCTGTCGCACCGGGTTATATCATTGTTTGACACCCACCTGCTTCCTGTGGACGTCGCATCTGCACCCAACTCAACCCGTCCGCAGTCAAGGTTATAACTTGATATCTTCGACCGGATGCACTTATTCCTTGATTGACGGTTAGGTCGAAGGTCAATATGTTATACTTATAGGATAGGTTGGAAATTAAATAACCGACGGAATTTGATTTACCATTAACAAAAGAAAGCAAACCTAAGGAAAAATATAACTTTCAAACTAGAGTCCAAAAATTGAATTGCCTAAATATATATTAGGTTACTTCATATCTGCATTCTCTATATACGTATTCATATAAATATAACGTGTATTTATGCTTTTAATGTTTTCATATCAATATTTGATTTTAGATTTTAAATAAGTTTGGCACGTTTTTATCCAACCCTTTCTATTACGAACAGAATGCGACAGAATATCAATTTTAAAATAGGAGTTTAACAGGCATTATTCAGAGTTACTTCTTCTCCTAGACTGGTGGCTATACCGAGGTTAAAGAGCTCAGTTTATCCTACTACGTACCTATAGGTGGAGGAAAAGCATATGTATGAATACTGTTCTAAAGTATATTAGTGCTAAGTGAAATGTAACCAGCCGCATCCAGGATTTGAACTCGAGTCACTGTGTGCGTTTTCTACGACGATAACCATTACAGAGAAGGAAGTTTGGCATAAATAATACTCAATGAAGTTTGGCATAAATAATACTCAATGAAGTTTGGCATAAATAATACTCAAAACAATACGTTTTAATTGTCTATTGTTCCACGAGAAAAAAACATATATCCAAGCTTACTGTCTCTTTTTTTTTTTATCTGTTTATTTTTAAGGAACACTAAATGGTTGTAAAAGTCACATTCCTATAGATGTTCATATTTATTCCTTAGACTATTATTCTATCTTAACTTCAGATCCCTTTTCTCCTTTACTCTCCCAAAACCCGTGTCTGTTTTTAATCCAATCACCAATTCTGAATAGTCATTATTATTATAAATGTTATTTAATTCAGTCAAAATACCTAAAAAATATTGTGTTCACTTAAGGTATAAGAAATTTATCTATCTATCTATCTATCTATCTAAAATACACAGATGAGTACGTAATTATCGGACACTCTTGTATCTGTCCTTACAGTAAATTTTTTGATATAGTATTATTGAATTACGAATACATTTCATATATTTTATACATATATTATGTTCCTATACGTTAACTCATTCAAAATATAAAAATATTTGCAAATTATGTAAAATCATTAAAGATCTATTTTGTCAGAAATCCTACTTTTAAAACTAGTTCAGTTCTTATATATATATATATATATATATATATATATATATATATATATATATTTACTAATCAATTATCTACCAGTATTCACGGTACCAGAAAAAAACAAAAAAACCCTGGCCAGGAACAAGAGAAAAAAATATCTCGAATCACGGTCCAGAGAAAAAAGAAAAAAGTTTTTTGGGTAAAAAAGAAAGAAAAGACCAACCTCGTCCTACTCCTTGAAAAAAATCAAGGGGTACTTAGTCAGTGGTCAAAAGAAAACCAAAAAACCCTCCGCGAATACTGCAATGCTATAATTACTAAAGTGCTCAACATTAAACAATGGAGCCAATTATAGAATTAACTTAAATCGCTAGTCGAAAATCTTCTACTAAAGTTTCACCTTAACGGATCATCAGGAAGCTTCGCCTAAAGGTTTAGGCGAAGCTTCCTGATGATCCGTTAAGGTGAAACTTTAGTAGAAGATTTTCGACTAGCGATTTAAGTTAATTCTATATATATATATATATATATATATATATATATATATATATATATATATATATATTCTGACCATGTTTAGCTATAAAACCATCTTTACAAGAAAAGATGTTCCATTCTCATGCAAAAGTATAAATGTTAGCACGCGTAACAACACCTTATTATAAGAATTTTCCTCCAACATTCCTTTAAAATAGCTGAAAGCGCTTGGAATGGACAGTGTTACCAATAATCCTATCACGTGGCTTACTACAAAAAATTTTCGCTGGATTGGTTTGGTTTGGTTTGTTGGGTTTTATGGCATATAAACCTCTTATGGGTTATTTCATGCCAAAACCTGTTTATGCATATATATCAAGTACATATGAATTGTAAGCCCAAAATTTAGTTTAACATTTTTAGACAAACTGGAGCTCACTTGTTTGAACACAGTAATACTTGGAGCTGTTTTAGCTAACACCGGTACTTCTATCTAATGTTTGTAATTTATTTTCACAGTTATTTGATTGTGAGAATAGAAAATACAGTCTCCATTTTTCATAGGAGGCCGGTTCTTTTCAGAAAGTTCAATATTTGCTTCGGGTCGATAATTCTAAATAGTTTGTTCATATTGTCAACATTATAAAACCTTCGTGGAATGTTGGTTAGTTTTGTGCATTCAATGAAGATATGTTTTATAGTGTTCTGGTTTCCTCTTGGACATTTAGGGGGAAGCTCATCTTTTAGAATGAAGGAGTGAGTTAATCTAGTGTGTCCAATGCATAGTCGGACAAAAGTGCTTTCATCACTTCTGGTATTATTAGGATCCAGCTTCCTTTCTTTTTAAAATGGGTTTTACTTGAAAAAGCTTTGTGTGTGTGTGTGTGGGGGGGTTCTTCTATTATTGTTGCCATGTCTTTGTTATTATTTGCCTGATTTTCGGTTTGAGGTCAGTATATGGTATTTTTGATTTATTATCGGGCAACATATTGAGAACATCTTCAGCTTATGAATCCGTTTTATCTTTTCTGTGTAATCCTATATGGCTTGGGGTTCAGCAGAATATTAAATTTTTGCTATGGTTCATGGAATCGAATTTGTTTAGAAGGTTGAGAATGAAGGGATTATCAAGTTTTGTATTTTTAAGTGATTGTATAACAGATTGAGTCCGAATGAATGATAAACTTTTCTTTGAAGCTTGTTGAAACTAGTTTAAGTCCTAAATTTATTGTACAAATTTCAGCAGAAAATATGGGGGTCCTTTTTGGGAGGCGTTTTTTCAAGGTTTTCTTGTGGAAAACTGCTCCACATCTGGTTCCATTATTGCTTTTGGAGTCATCCCTGAAAATGTGTAAGTGATTGGGATATCTCTCCTTAATGTTGTTTAGTTTCTCTTCGTAGCTTAGAGGATGTGTTTTATTTTTAGGCTGCTTGTTTAAATCAAGGATAACCACAAGTTGCTATAGAAACCAAGGAGGAGAGTTTAGCTGTATGGTGTCATGAAGGTTTGTTAGTGAAATATCTGTCTCTTCAAGTATATGTTTCGTGTGAAGACCAAATGATTGTATAGTCTTTTCTCTCTGCTCAAATAGGTTTTGCTTTTTGGGATTGTAAGTACAGTCATTAGCCTGATTGGATGGTGGTGATTTCAGTTTACTGTAGTATTTTAGACCTGGTTTTATGAATCTAAGTTTTATAGGTAGTTCGTGGAATAAAGGCTCTTCACTAGAGATGTTCTAAAAGCCCTTAACACGAGTTTCAATCCCTCATAGTCGACTGTCTGTAATGGTTTGAGGTGGGATTTTCTGTCTGCTCCAAATATGAAACAGCCATAGTCAATTTTAGAGCGGACTAAAATTCTATATAATTTCAGCAAGGTGTGCTGGTCTACACCCCAGTATTTATGGGCTATTACACGAAGAAGTTTTAATGTTTTACTACATTTCCCTTTTAAATATTGAATGTGTGGGATGAAAGGGAGATTTTTATCAAAAATAACGCCGAGGAATTTGTACTGGTCAATGACTGGAATTTCTAATCCGTCCAAATTTATTTTGGCTTGTTATGAATTTTTCTTAATTGACAAAAATGCATGCACGGAGTTTTTGTTTTGGAAAATTTAAATCGATTTATCATTGCCCATTTGTTTGTTTTATTGATGCGCTGTTTTGTTTGACGTTCTACTGTACGTATATATTTGGATGTAGATGTAATGCAGAAGTCATCAACGAATTAATACTTATTAATTCCAGGATTCAGGCAATTGGTGATGCTATTGATTTTTCTGTTGAAGAGGGTTACTGATTGTATACTCCCCAGAGGGACTCCCTCTTCTTGATTTTGGATGTTTGATAGGGTTGAACCAATACGGACTCGGAATTTCCTGTCCGAAAGAAAAGCTTTTATAAAGTTTGAAAGTCTGCCTTTCACATCGATGTTGTGTAGGTATTTCATGACACCATACTTCCAAGTAGTCTCGTCTGCCTCCACTTCGTCAAAGAATATTGCTACGAGATATTTTTGTATAATTGCCTCTCGAATGTAGGTTTCTAATCTGACCACATGATCCATTGTTGATCATCGGCTCCTAAAGCCGCAATGGAAGTTGGTAAAAAGGTTATTGGATTTTATGAACCAAACTAGCCTTTTATTGACCATTCGTTCTATGGTCTTACACAGGCAGCTTGTTAAAGCTATTGGGCGATAGTTTGATACGTAAAGATTATTCTTCTCTGGCTTAGGCATTGCTAGTTTTCATAATTCTGGGAGTTTGCTATTTTTCCAAATGTCATTTAATTCTGTAAGTAGGTATTCTAAGGATTTTGAAGGTAACTGTCCGAGAAATTCATAATGAATTTTATTTGGGTTTACTGCAGTGTTGTGGGATTTTTGGATGGCTTCTTTTAATTCTGATAATGAAAAGAGTCGTTGTAGCTGTCAATGTCGCCCGATTTAAAATTAAGCTTTTTTTTCTTGTCTTTGTATTTGTGAAATTCAGTGTTGGAGTTTGTGGAGGAGGAATTTGCTGAGAAGGTCTGAGTTAGTGTGTTGGCAATATCTTTTATATTGGTGACTTGGGTATTATTTTTAATGAGGTGTCTGAGTGGAGTAGACTGGTTTTTGCCAGAAATATTGCAGAACATTTTCTAGACTGTTTGTTTTTGTGGATAAATCAGGTTTATTTACATAATTTTGCCAACTGATATTTTTATCTTATTTAATGGTGTTCCTTGCCTTTGCTCTGAGCAGTTTCAAAGAGTTTAGATTGCTTGTTAAGGCTTTTTTTAATTTACGGAGGGCAGCATTTCATAGTCTGATTGCTATTTTGCACTCAATGTTAAACCAGGGTGATTTGCATCTGTTTGAGGGCGAGGTTTTCGCTATAGTTTCATTTGCTATTGCAATTAATGTTTCAGTGAAATGTTTTATTTGAACTGTGCTATTTGGGTCTTGAACCAACCTTCTTTTGAATATGGTTTTAAATTGTTGCCAATCGGATAGTTTCACAGAGTTATTTACTGGTTCATTATTAGTCCGGGCTGTTGGTTTATTCTTTTGGGTTTTAGGTTTAGTTAATTGGGGGCCGCTCTCTGTTTTCATCTCTTCTAATAGTCAGAATTTATTCATTATTTCTGTATTTTCAGTTTCTGGTATTTTTGGTCTTGGTGTAGTTTTTTGTTTATCTTTAAGTGTTTTTTTTTTTCATTTGGAGAGGATTATTTAGAAACGCGGGGTTGTATTGGGGATCTTTTGTCTTTTGATCTAATTTTAGTTGGAGATTTTGTTACATGGTGTATTATCGGCCGTGTGGTTGGTGTTATTGCCGCTTTCTCCTCAGTATCAGTTTTCCTCAATAGCGTCTGTGTTTGGGCGGATGATTCCTCTTTGTTTTCTGCAAAGTCCTCTGATGTAGTTGGTGTATCTGCAGCTCTTGTGGTATCAAGCGAGGCTTTCATTTTATAGATGAAGCTTTCCCAATTGCCTGGCTCTAATTGGATTAAGGTTTTAACAATCGTCTCATACTTGCTGTATGGATGTTTGTTCCGCTGAACTGCTTGGGAATATATCGTAGTCTTAGAGCCTATTATTAATTTACGGGTTTCAGATGTTTTACCGGTAATACTTCCTTCTCCTACCTCCAACTCTCACAAAATCTTGCCTACACCGGATGATCGCTGCCACAATTGATACATTTATATTGACAGTCATTAATGTGGTGGTCAGGATTTTGTTGACCCCATTTCCCGTACACTTCAAGCCCTATTTTCAGGCCATATTTTTGGCATTTGTAACACCGCACTGGGTTGGGTATGTATGGCTCTACCCTCTCTATTGTATAAACAACTTTTATCTTTTCGGGTATTTTGGGGTTGTTAAAATGCATTATATATGTATACGTTTCTATTGTTTTCTTTTCTTTTTTAATCGATACTCTTTTCACTTCAGTCATACCTTGCTTTTTAGCTCTCTTTTTATTTCTTCGATGGTGCGCGAGGAGAATTCTTTACTTCTCACAACTGGGATCGATGGCAATGAAGAGGTACTTCGTATTCCACAAAGGTCCAGCATTATTAAAGTCTAACCATCAGATTATTTTGTGTCATATCCAGGACAGTCGTGCAGGGGTCTTACCCATCTTCCGAGATGCAGTCAATGTATTCTACAGCTCCAGCTGACTTGGATACGTAATAGTTGACATGATGGACATTTACTAGTGTTGGTACTTTGTATCATATAACATGTGTACTGAGAAAGGTGCATGAAATCGGGGATCTTCCGCCAAAGATGGTCGACCAACACTTAAAAACCTGCACCTGGGAACTGTTCGACCTTGAGACACAGGTGAAACGAGGTGATTGGTGTACAAGTTCAAAGCAAGGAGATATAAGGGTCATTGGTGTGCAAATGTGAATTACGTTGTCAAAAATTATTGTACGCGGAGACATACACACGTAAGAAACTAAGAAGATTCGATGTGACGCAACAGAGCGAATAGAAAGAAATTCTCTAATTCCCTAGTACAGATAAATTAAAACATGCACCATTTGTTCTCCGTTGGAAGTGATCATAATGTAATGGCTATCTGTTGCATATTACACGTATACATATGCAAATACAGTCGAATACAATTACACAGGCGGACACTAATACACAGGCGCAATACAAAGGCTGACTCTGTTGTTCAAGTACGAACGTGTAATTAATTTCTTATTTCGATTCTTCGACACGGGGAAAGAGCCAATTCTTAAAAGTCTTTCGTAATCATACTATGTTAACCCAACCCCAAACGTTTGGCACATCTCGTGGTGTTTTAGATCTCAATTCATCTTCGCTGATCGGTAACCAAAAACTTTACCGCCGCCGCAACGGTAGAAAACTTAACTGTCTGCCTCCATGTTCCAATGTCAACCCTCAACTGCATCGTCGGACTTCAACTTATCAACATCATGGTCGGACTTCAACTTCTCAACTCCATGGTCGGAACTCAACTGAATCTTTTTCAAAATCTTCCAAATTCTCGGCCTATCTCTTTTGGGATTGAAGTCATCCACACTCCGGCCCTATTTCCTGTCTGGGGTTTATTATGACAATGGTGATTGTCATATCCTTTGTGAGCGAGCGTAAACTGCAACAATTGACAACACACCTGGACTCTTAACCTGAATAGTTCAAAGCCAAACCAAACTGAATGATAAAATATAATTAATAAAAAAGGATTAAAATAAAAATAAAAATCCTTAATTATATAACATATCGTCATAGTTCAACCCATTGACGAGACTGCTTGTCTTTCGTATAGCGTTAATTCCCTTGAGAAAAGTATGTATCCGACAATCATTTCCTGGTTGGGGGTAAATGGTAGAGTAGATTTGTTTCCTGTTTTCATCAATCAGTCCTAGCAGCTCAATACTTTTTCAGGTGGTTATTGATTTTTGTATCCTTGAGACCACCGCTGGTTGGCAATTGTTTTAGATCACCATAACATACATTATTGGCAAAAAAAAATTGGACTTTAATAGTGACACTTGAATCTTTCTTACATATAAGTGCAGCATGTAACGCATCAAAGTAGACTAATAATGACCGGCTTACTTGAACATTTGATCCTTATTATGTTCAGTTCTGAGAAGACTGTAGTCTCAATTTTTCCACACGTTGTTGGTATACACTTGATTTGTTATATATATATATATATATATATAGTCATCCACAGACAGATCTGTTTCGTTCTATCAGAACTCATCAGTGTGGCTAGACAGTAGCTACCCATAGCTGGGATCAAAATCCGGTTTGAATCAAACGCCAAGCCGAAGCCTCTAACCATTCAGCCATGAGCAACCATTAGCTGCGAAGTAGAGAGAAAGCGATAGATAGATAGATAGATATTTAT
>OY757912.1:87998424-88058424 GCA_963585895.1 Sepioteuthis lessoniana
GGGCGCTACTCCATTCTATGGATTGCTTCGCTTTACCCTTGGTCCTTACCTGATAATGCTGAGTGCTAAACAAGGCGGCACCAAGTACCATTTTGGAGTCTAAGGTATGACTCGGTCCAAGGACCGTTTACTCAAGAAAAACTCGAGTCAGTACTTAAGAAGATTAAAAATAGAAAAGCCGCAGGGCTATATGAAATTTGCCCTGAGGTATGGAAGACCAGACAATTTGACGACATAATGCTCCGACACTGTAATGCAGTTAATAATCAAAATCCGATAGACAGATAGATGAAGGAATGCATCCTCCCTTTCCCTAAAAAGGGCGACTTCGGATTAGCCAAAAATTACCGAGATATAACACTCACATCCATAGCGGCCAAAATATACAATGCCCTACTACGAAACCACAGAACTCAAAATTGACAACATTCTTAGTAAAAACCAAAATGGCTTCCGAAAAAATAGGTGCACGACCACAGAAATATTGACTATCCATAGAATCCTTGAAGGCGTACGGGCAAAAAAAACAAAAACTACAGGCAACATTACTATTTGTCGACTTTACCAAGGCCTTTGATTCCATTCACAGAGGGGAGATGGAAGAAATCCTACTAGCATACAGCATACCAAAAGAGACAGTCGCAACTATAACGATTCTCTATAGAAATACCAAAGTGAAAGTGCGTTCTCCGGATGGAGATACAAATTACTTCGACATCGTAGCAGGAGTACTGCAAGGAGACACACTTGCCCCATACCTCTTTATCATCAGTCTAGATTACGTGCTTAGAACATCGATTGATAAAATCAAAGAAAACGGTTTCGAGCTGACAAAGAAAAGAAGCAGAGGGTACCCCGCAAAAACAATAACTGACGCTGACTACGCCGATGGCGTAGCCTTTCTGGTCAATGCACCCGCCCAAGCCGAAACACTACAGCATAGCCTGAAACGAGCCGCTGGAGGCATTGGCCTCCATGTCAATGCACGCAAAACTGAATACATGTGCTTTAATCAAACAGGCGACATCTCCACGCTAGGAGGTAGCTCTCTGAAACTAGCAGACAAATTTACCTACCTAGGAAACAGTGTTGGAATTGTTGAGACCCAAGTCTGTATTTAGAATTGTCGATTATCTACCCTTTATTGTGAGTTAGTTTTCACCATAAGGAGGCGTTGTGATTGCAGTTTCAATGTTAAAAATATCGTTTTCAAAATGAAGAAAAAACGACCACAATCCTGTCTATGTTTTGTAACAAAACGTCTACTGTGTTTACCTCTTGTAAACATGTAAAAGCCCGCGGACTCTCTCGAAACCTATGTATGGCACTAGACCTTGGTGTCTAGTTCAAGCCATAACCCGGCATACGTGCCCGGACCCACATTTAGGTTCGTGAAACTGCTTGCCTCATCGGGCTCAAATTGCACCAAGTGAGCCAATGAGCAGCATAGTCCAGCAGGGTTCGAGTCTCGTCTCATTCTCGACCTTCCTCTCCCCTCTATCCCCACTTTAATCAGCCCTTGGGCTTTTGACATTGTGTCAAGTCGTGTCTGGTGGGAGGCAGCGACAAAAAAAAAAAAAAAAAAAAGCTACCGCAGAAGGCTTTTTTTATTGAAAAATTTCTCCAAGTTCATTTTTCAGGTTATCGATACCCTCGGCGTACGGCATAGTGTATAGTGGCTGTAACCTCCTGCAGAGAGGTTAGACTCCCCATTAAGTGTCCTCGATATGACAACTGCATCGGATAGCGAGGCTCTAGTTATGCAGCTCTGATGAGTGTGGATACGTTATTTACAATGCTTAGCTCAGTTGTGGCACAAGGACAGTGGTTCGCAGTGAGAACAGAACTTTCTAAAATGGTTTGCCTGTCCAGCTCGCTAATGATTAAATTACGTTGAGGAGTGTGGATTAACTCTTCATTGACATAACACCCAGGTCTTCTATTACCCGGCTTAAATGTACCTCTTAAGGTAACATGTATGGGAAAAAGAGATCTGTTTAAGAAAAAAATGTTAGTATAAATGTGCAATGAACACGATGAATAAAATAATCATTAACGGGTTGACATATTATTAAATTCAATCGATCTGTAAATCAGTTTATCGATGAAGTCCAAATTAGACATGTAATCTATAATGTTTTCTAAAACATAAACAACCCTGCTATTGAAAAAAAAGAACATTGTTTTATCATTTCATATATGTTAAAAGGAACTTATCCTTATGCATATCGACATTCTTTTTATTTCTACACAAATACTACATAACTTTATTCTTTACTTCTAGATTAATTATTACCTAATGAACAAGTACACCCTTAAAATTTTATTCAGAAAATATTCCTCATCTTTTTTTAAAATAAAAATACAAAAATTTTCATTTGTTAAGTTATATATTATTTGATCAAAACGGATAAGATTAAGATTGTTTATTACCAAACTCTACTGAATTTAGCCTCTGTTTGTATTTACTCAACATCTTTGCATCAAGTAAGATGTGGTATAAGGTCAAATTTAAGAGGAATGATGTTGGTTTGAATTCAGAAACTTCCTTCGACTTGGTTAGTTGCCTTGACAAGTCTAAAGAACCCAGTCCGTCTTTCTAATTACGCATCGTTGGGGCAAGGAGTTCTCTCTTAATGTCTTTCTCAAGAACATTTAGACAATGTCAAAATAGAATTCCATACATTTTTATAAAGCGTCTGTTTATTTTTAGACTGTTTCATCAATTTTTTATGTCATGGTATATATTTTAATTGTGTTAAGTTTCAGTAGAAATTACATGAATTTTAATTACTGGGGCTGTAGGAAACAAACTGTATCTCTACATGAGGAGAAACACCCACTAGCAACGAGTGTCCAGGATATGGCACAAAACAATCTGATGGTGAATTACAGTCATAAAGCTCCGGGGAATGAGGAATGATTCTTCATTGCCATTGCTCTCACTGTCTTGGAGTGGTATCACTTGATAGGGTCCTATCTATAGTTCAAAGAGAACTGTTTGACATTTAAACTTTGTGCAAACAAATGTCATGTTAAATTGAATTGTTAGCGGTGCGTAGTAATACGTGGAAACATTTAACTGTGAGCAAACAAGTTTGTAATACTGAATTGAGTTATTAGTTTTTAATTGTATTTGAAAGCCTTTAACTGTATGCCTAAATTACACAACAATAATTGGTACCATTTGACAGTGTGAAAATGAATGAATAGTGTTGAATGTAAAAGATTACTGTTATATAGCAAAATTTGTAAACTCTTCACTCAGCGCAAACAAATGATTAACATTGAATAGAATTATAAGTGTTAGATAGCCATAACTAAAACTGTGTTACTGTTTAGAAACAATACCAATACTAGTAAGGAAAAATTGTTTATGACACATTCAAATTAAAATCACCAACAAGCAATTTGTGTAAACAAAGAACTGATGGTAAACTGTGACTGTTATATAGCAATACTTAAAATCATTTTACTCGGAGGTGTCCTCGGGGTGTAATGGTTAAATCGATGGACTACGAAATCGTAGTAAGCGGGTTCATACTCCAGTCGCTCAATAATGTTCACTTTCGGACAAATCACCCTTGGAAAAGGTATGAACCCCCTTATCCAGCTATGGGTAAAATAGTACCACTACTATTCTTCTAGGAGAATGGCTTTAGCATTAAATATCCTACAAAGGTTGATATGCCATTAAACAAAGAAACCAAACCAAACCATTTTACTCTGTGCTAACAAATGATCAATAGTAAATAGAAAAACTTGATCAATTTAACTGTATGCAAAAGAAAAGAAGACGAGCTCAGGCTTGTTTAAAAATGTTATCAGTAAAATGTATTTACTATTCATATATATTTGATACGTATGCATGAATAGGATTTGGGCATTAAATAACCAACAATGATTGATATACCATAAAACCCAACCAACGATAACGTTTTTGAAAAAAAAATTGTTATATCAGTTAAGGGCAATAATGTGTATTCTACTTTTTTTTCTGAGAATGATTCATATCTTTTATGTTGCTTGCTTCTACGCCAGATTGAATTTGTCTCTCTAACCAAAAATGTCTGATTACTTCGACAAATCCAATTGTTTCTTACATTGATAACTTTGAAATTGGTTCCCAAAATTATCTATCAAGGACCTAATGGGGGGGACTCGACAGTGCTGAAGTGCAGAGGACGTGGTATCATTGGATATTACATCTTAAATAATGTCAATAGGTTTTCTTCGATTATAACATTCTTTTATTCTATGTTGGCGCAAATCTCGTTCAAATCAATTGTCTGCATTTCAGGGAAATGTTTCATAGTGAAGTGGACCCTTCTAATACGCCGTAAGAACAATATCTTCTTTTACTATAAGCATGACTTTACTGTTTGTTAGTTTAACTTGAGCAATAGACTTTTGAGTTTCACGCCATTATGAAACCCTGGTGATTCATTTGTAATTAGAGCTTCTTTCAAAAATGCAACACTTTTCTATGTTTCTTTATCAAATCCCAGTGGAAGGTTTAGTCTTAAGCAAAGTATGTAGCCAAATCTTTACACGTATTCAAGATATTATTGGTATATTTTGACTACGGTGTTTTGGTCTATTATCATGTTCATCACGTTGGTAGCGTAGGCCATAATATACTGAATGCATTATTCGTAGAAGGGTAAAATGGGTGTGCTGTTTGGTGAATATGGAGTCTAGCTAACTAAATATCCTGTATATGGTCCCCTAGAAACATCCGATTATAAATAGCTTTATCGGTGGTGTGTAGAATTCACTGACAGTGTCACTTACGAAAAAGTGTGACTCCCCATAAAATAGTATCTTTGGATTATGGAACTAAACTGCATTCCGTAGAGAAGCTCCTTTTCTGGAGCTCTGAGAATCAACGTGTACGCGTGAGTTTTAATAGTTCTTTGAGAATTCGCAGAAGACACTATTTGACTTGCCGCAAAAGATTTAAAGGATCAAAATCCAGAATAATTTAAGAAGTCTTCTCACTCCTACGTATGTAACGTAATGGCCTAGGGATTTTGGTTCATGTTTTTGAGTTTAGTTAGTCTGAGAAACTTTCGGCTCAGCACCTGGGTTTGGTAGGTGCAAAACTTGATGTAAGTGGTAACGTGCGTGCAGGGTGGACGTGCCACTCAGAGATGTCACAGTAGCCCGATATGACGGAACGGGGTTACTGGGTGCGGGTGACGTCACGCACTGGAAGCGCGCAGAGGTTTGTGGGAGATTTGAAGAAAGTAAGAGAGTTGAGTACTAGACGCCAAACGAGGAGGATCGACTTTTGGAGCTCGCAGACGCGAGGCGAACTTGCACCCTATGGGGGCCGCTCGGGATGGGGACCAAATGAATAAGACGGCATAGAGAGGTTGTGTCTCTCCTCCTTATGTCGAAACCTTTAACTCAAAGTTAATAAAAAGGTTTCGTACCTGAACAAGAAGTCGTTACGTGTTTTCGAATTTCGAGATTCCTATGTTCTTTATATGTTCTATCGTTATGAACATTATATGTCTATTTCGCACATGGCCTTAATTGTGGCTATAGTACACGTAGTTAAAAATTGAATCAGGAACATTTTTAATCAAATTTAGAGCTCACCTTAATCTTATGAATCAGTGAAAGAATAAATATTTCTTCAGTAAATATGGAATTATTCTATTCTTAGAATCTTTCCGATTATTCCTTTTCAGTGAAAATCTACATTCTATCCCGTTAAGAAGTCATTTAATTTCTACATCGTTTAATTATATTCAGCTGAACAAATATTTTATTGTTTCTCATAGATAAATTAGTTCTGCTATTACAGCTTATGGTTGCGGATGAAAAAAATTTACTTGCAGACATATATATGCAAACGCATAAATGTATTTTCTTACTGCAAGAGAAAGTAATTTTTTCCAGGCAGCAGTCATACTGCTGATGCTTGTTATAGTTATACCCAGGACAACGCTTTCTGTTTCTGTGCTGCGGTGGGGGTTCTTACTTCACAGTCGGGGATACAGTTATGGGCTTTCAAAGATCAACATCATCGTCATCATCATCATGTCGTGCCGCTAGCACGGATACCCCTGACCCTCTCTCGCCATTTCTCCCTATCGTTCATCGCCTCTGGCTAGTCTTCAGGGCTACATCCCGTATCCTCACATAGCTGCTGTATATATGTTCGAGCTGGTTGTCCTGCTTTTGCTTGGCCATATGTGGGGTCCATAGGAGTACATCACTTATGAGCTCGTCCCTGCTTCTCCAGTAGTGTCCTGCATGTCTGGTTCGTCTAACTTGGATAGTTTTCGTGATGAGAGGCAAGTGGCCGTATATTTGGTGCCTTGTTGGGTGTTGCCGCCATGACTTGTTCAATATTGCTCGCAACATTCTTGTGTAATTGCCGTCCAGCTTCTTCTCCAGCCGTTTAATTAGCGTCCAAGTAGTGCATCCATACAGCAGTATCGATACGCCCACTGCCTGGAAGAAACTGCGTTTCATTTTATCGGTCAGGTCAGATTTCCATATGATCGATAGCCTATCGATAGCTGCCCATGCCTTCGTTAGCCGCGTGTCGATGTCTTTTTCGGTTGATGAGACGCTGCTTCCTAGGTAGGGGAATTTATCTACTAGTTTCAGAGGGGTTCCGTCTAGTGTGGAGATGTCGCCTGTTTGATTACAGCACATATATTCCGTTTTGTGTGCATTGACATAGAAGCCAATGCCTGCCGCTGCTCGTTCCAAACTATGCAGTAGTATTTCGCCTTGGTTGGGTGTATTTGCCAGTATCGCTATGTCATCGGCGTAGTCGGCGTGGGTAATTCTTTGTGAGGGGGACCTTATGCTTCTTTTCTTTGTAAGCTCGAAGCCGTTTTCTCTGATTTTATCAATCGATGTTCTAAGCACGTAATCCAGACAGATGATAAAGAGGTATGGAGCTAACGTTTCTCCTTTTAGTACTCCTGCTACACTGTCAAAGTATTCTGTGTCTCCATCTGGTGAAACTACTTTGTGGTTTAACTTCTTGGATATGAAGGCTATAAAGGAATTATATGAAAGAAGAAGATAGTAAAAGATCGGAAACGAAGATCTATTTTATATTTTGCCTTTATTTCTGTGTTCAACAACCATTCAGTGTGTGAGGAAATTCTTCCTGAATACAAATGAAATGGTTTAATCTACCAGTCAAAGTGTTAAAATGTATTAGTCTTTCTTGGGTATATATCTCCAAATTTGGTATTTAAAGCGTTAACAACGTGTTAGACACTTTTGGGAGATATGTATAAATCCGTTGTTTTCTGTTGTAGTCATTAAATCCGTTGTATGGTGTCTTAATTGTGATTCTGTCGAGTTCATCATTCGGTGTTTTAGTCGTGGGTCGTTAGGAAAAGAGGCGGTTGCTACTAGTGGAAAGGTTAGCCAAAGCATGGTTTAGAGACGAACGCATGGCGCCTTCCACTACTAGCAAATAAGATTTAGGTGTTGTTACTCCACTGATAACTGTTGAAAGTGAACGAGATTCTTTTGTCTGAACAGTTCCTTTTCTTTGCGCATGCGTCGCCCCTCTTCCTGCCTGGGTTTTCTGTGAGTTTCTGCATATTTTTGATAATTATTTTTAATTTAATTTATTTTTCTATTCCCTACACAGTCAGCGTATTTTTTGTCCTGCAGACAGGGCAGTGGTCGTTTTGAATAATGTTTGCTAAACTTAAATGCTCCTACTACTATCTAATGAGAAATGCAGTATAACTTTCTATTGCTCCTCAGATATATTTCTATGCATGTTCGGAATGTAGTAAATCTTTTTCGTGCTCATCGAGAGATTTGTCTGCGGCAAGAGGGAGCTTGCAATCAGTAAACATAAGTTTGGATATCTATAACTTTGACAGATGTCAACTCACAAGTCTTCTTTTTTTTATATTTTATTTTGTTGCTTCTTATTTCCACGTAGAATTTCTAATTCCTAAATGATAACAGAATTGACAACCTAAGTAAAAAAAGTGACTTAACTTTTAGAATTTAAATACATTTACGGTATATAGAGAACATCTACTTATATACAAATTACAATGCGACAATACACACACACACACATACATATATATTCTTCTTCTTCTTCTTCTTCTTCTTCTTCTTCTTCTTATTATTATTATTATTATTATTATTATTATTTACTCCTTTAGAGTTTTTCACATCAGTATTAGCTGATGGTTTTCCACTGTAGTCTGAGTGACAGTAAGTCTCTTCACGTCTCTTGGACTCTTCTGAGTATTCTGACCGATCTCAACAATGTTGCAGTTTGAATTATCTCCACTCGTCCTCTTAACTCCAAGTTTTCGCTGTACCAATCTTTTCGTTACTGTACCGAACGCGCCAATCGCAATTGGTATCACCGTCACTTTCATGTTCAATAGTTTTTTTGTTTTTTTTTCAGTTTGCAAGCAAGCTATGCGTACTTATTTCTCCTTTCGCTTACCTTCAGTCTTGACTTGTGGTCAGCCGGAACGGCAAAGTCCATTATTCGACAGGTCTGATCGTCTGGCTGAGATTAGATGATGTTTTTCTATCTCAAAATTAATATTATTATTATCATTATTATTATTTACTCCTTTAGAGTTTTTCACATCAGTGTTAGCTGATGGTTTTTCACTGGTGTTTGAGTGACAGCAAGTCGCCTCAAGTCTTCAGGACTCGTCTCAGGATTCTGGCCGTTCTCAGTAAAGCTGTCATTTGGATAGTCTCTACCCGTCCGCCATCTTCCAAGTCCTCCAGGCCTTTTAATAAACATTTAGTTATTGTGCCTAACGCACCAATCACAATTGGCGCTATCGTTACTTTCATGTTACACAGCTTTTTCAATTCTCTAGCAAGGTCGATGTACTTATTCTTCTTTTCACTTTCCTTCAGATTTATTCTGTGGTCCACCGGGACAGCAAAGTCGACAATTTTGCAGATTCTATTTTTCTTTTTTTGTTGATTATTATGAGGTCTGGTCTTCTGGCCGGGATTAGGTGATTTGTTTTTATGTTAAAGTTCCATAGGAGTTTATGCGAGTAAATTTATTATTATTATTATTTACTTCGTGTGAGTTTTTCACCTGAGCCTTAGCTGATGGTCTTTCACTGGAGTTTGAGTGACCACACCAGATGGTTTTCCACTGGAGTCTGAGTGACTGCATGTCTTCTCAAGTCTCCACGACTCTTCTCCGTATTCTGTCCGATTTCAATAATTCTGCTCTTTCGATGGTTTCCGCTCGTGCTCTCATTTCCAAATACTCCACTCCCTGTACCAAACCTTTGGTGATTGTACCGAGCGAACCAGTTACAATTGGTATCACCGTTACTTTCATGTTCCATGGCATTTTCAGTTCTCTTGCAAGGTCTAGGTGCTTACCTCTCTTTTCGCTTTCCTTCAGTTTTACCCCATGAGCAGCCGGAACAGCAAAGCTCCCAATTCGACAGGTTCTCTTTTTCTTATTAACTACTTGAGAGTTTTTTTTTACACCAGCTCTAAATTATGTTTTTTCTCAAGAGTCTGAGTGTGACAGTAAGTCTCATTAGATCTCTAAAACACTTTTAAATATCCTAACGGCTTTTTCAATGGCCTCATCATATCCTATAATTTTCATGAAATATTCTTTTCTTGAAGATAATCTATTAATTCTTATCTTAACTGCATTTGGGATTTGTCCAATTACCGATCTAGGGTGGTTAGCATTAACATTAATATAGGAGGGGTTTCATTTGTCTTTATGAAAGGGTTTTAAGCTATTTTCAGATAGATTAAATGTAATATCTAGGAAATTCACTACTTTTTGATTAGACATAATTAGAGGCTTTATATTCATAGATATTCTTTTTCTAACCCTTTCGTAAGAAACCAAGCAACCCTTTCTAAATGGTTCTGGAGATTGAAGGATAGTGGCTTTACACCATTAGTAAGATAGAATTTTATTAAAAAGATCAGCCACTGCAAGTAATTTTATATATATATATATATATTTATATATATATATATACATATATATGTGTGTGTGTGTGTGTGTGTGTGTGTGTGTGTTAAAAGTGACAACAATGGCAACTTTTATATATGTACATATATATATATATATATATATATATATATATATATATATATATATATATATATTTGTATTTGTTTTTATATGTACAAATTATTTTAAGTTTAAATAAAGTAAATATACTTTGGATTTTAGTATATATGTTTTAAGATTTGATCTAAATTAATTCATATATTTTAAACAACTGTTTTTTTTTTAATTTATTGAATTATGTAATAAGTGATATCAGGGATTAAATTATTTGATTACAGAGAGCATATTGTGAATAATGTTTGTAGTATATAGTTATAATCATTAACATGAATTCGAATGATTTAACATTGGTATTTACCATTAAATGTTAATTATCATATTACGAAATAACATATTGTGGTCGTTGTAGATATCTTTTGTCGTTTTTTTGTTTTTGTTGGAATTGATGTTATTAATATTTTTTATAACTATAATGTTAATAGGGTTGACGATTTGAAGAAACAAATAGAATCGTAATATTAATTGTGATGATATTTCTTAATATGGTTTTATCAATAATACTTGGTATGATTTTATTTATAAATTTAAGCTGCCCCCTATCACGAAATCTATTCAAGTTAGGCGAACCAGACATGCAGGACATTGCTGGAGAAGCAGAGATGAACTCATAAGAGATGTACTCTTATGGATCCCCACACACGGCCGCGCAAAAGCAGGACGACCAGCACGAACGTACATTCAGCAGCTATGTGAGGATACAGGTTGTTGTCCTGAAGACCTACCTAGGGCGATGAACGATAGGGAGGAGTGGCGAGAGAGGGTCAGGGATATCCGTGCTGCCAGCACGATATGATGATGATGATGATGAATAATATGAATATAATCATAATGTGTATGATATAATTGAAATCTTGAGGATATATAAATTTATGTTGTATTTGTTTATAATTTTAGAAAAGTCTTCACAGTAACAAGTACTTTTGAAAATGTGACCAATTACATTGAATAGTCTTAAAATGACAATTTTCTTTGGTTTTATGACAAAATAGTATTATTCAAACAATATAATATTTTACGTAATCTTATATTTGTTAAGAAATCATGAATTCCCATGTAATTTGTTTATAGTAAATATTTTTTCTTCCTAAATCAATTTATTCCTTTATTCTAAATTTTCTTATCTCCTTCATTGGGCTTAAAAAAATTGTTTGCCATTACATTAAATAACTGGAAAGGAAAGAGAATTCTAAAATTGATACATCTTGATACAAGAATTGAATGTTATTTGTCAACCTGACAGGATAAACAAATGGTCTGGTCTTTACTTAATAAAAAATTAAAAAAAAAACAAATGAAATTTCGGTTATGGAGATAGTGTGACCTGAATTTTGTGGGTTTTTTCTAAATCTTCATTAAATATTTCTCATTATTTCTTTGTCGGAAGATGCAGATTGTTTAAAATATATGATCTGTCGAAATAAATATTATCACAAAAAAAAAAATGCGTAATTTTTAAGGTTTTTCGTTTATATGTAATTATTTGCTCTGTAATTTATTTTATTATTATTTTACTTTGAAGTCTCTTTAGGATTTTGAATTACATGGATATTGTAGATAGAAAATCCGAGAATATAATCGTTCCCACCATCGGCTGACTTGGCATTGGATAATGTACGGATGACCAGTTGGGATAAAATGAATTAGTATGTCTGTGGATGACAATAAAGATGCTCCTAACCCGTAGATTGAGCTCTAAAGTGGGAATTTACCGGCTTCCATATGCGCTGAAATGCAATAGCTCTTCTCATGAATTGAGCACTCTGGGAGCCGATAACGTATATGTAAAAAAAGAAAATTCCTTTAATTATGCTGAGAATGATGATGGCTCGGGAGTAAGATATTCGGCTGATTTGATGTCAGCCGGGTTTCAATATCGGTTTGAAGCATCTTGCGGCTCTAGCCACGCTGAAGTGTTGTGAAACAACGAAGCCATCTGACTGTGGATGACTATATATATATATATATATATATATATATATATATACTATTGTGTGTGTGTCTTTTTCTTCATCTACTTCAGAACTCAGACATTCTTCTTTGTCTAAAACATGTGGAAAGAAATGCGTGTTACCATGAAATTTGGTAAGAGTTTTGAATTCAGTCATTTTTCTACAAAGATTGAGAGTTCAGTCCGTTAACCTATTTTAACCTCTGGTAATGGGATGTCTAACCCTCCAAAAGTATTTGAACATAATGAATCCAAATTGTATTTTGAAATCAGTTTGTAGATTTTATGATGATACCAGTAATGACACGCCTATATTCATTTATGGACAGCCAAGGCGGCTCGGGCAATAAAATACACCGACTGAATCTCTGCAGAGGATTAAGACTCAAACAAAGGGCTAATGTTAAAGGGAATTGTTAAAAAATATAACTGTTCTATTATTTAACCGTGTGCAAACATGACTTATTTTTAATAGAATTGTTATTCATACGTCGCTATGATTGGAAACAATCGACTGTGTGCATATGAATGCGTGATGTTGAATAGAGTTATTAGTGTTAAATAGCAATACTTGAAACTTTTTAACCGTACACCAAAATTGACTTATAGGTATAATATAGTAATACTTGGAACTATTTCAATGTGTGTAAATGAATGAATAGAATAATTAGTCTTAAATAGTGATACTTGTACTAACTTTCCTGTGTGCAAACAAATGATAAATATCGAATTGAATTATATGTAGAAATATCAGCATAACAAGTGGGTAAACAAATGATTTCTAACTCGTCTAAAAATAAAATTACCCACAAATTATGTGTGCAAAGAAATGACTGGTGTTTAATTGTGATTGTTATATAGCAATACTTTAGGCCGTTTAGCTGTGAGTAAAAAGTGAGCTTAAATGAGTGTAATGAGCATGAATAAGGTAACAGTTTATTTACAAAATTCGTTTACATGTCATATATATATATATATATATCCGTGCTAGCCGCACGTTATGATGATGATGATGATGATGATGATGATGATGATGATGATGATATGTATATATATATATATATATATATATATATATATATATATATATATATAACACCTAACATTTTGACCCCCTCTGCCCATGCCAATGAATGAAATCATTTGTAATTTGATTTCCACTTTTAGTCATATTATTATGCTTATTTTTATTTTTATTTTATTTTTATTTTCTAATTTTATTTTTTATTTTTAATTTTTTGATTTTTTTAGTTCCTTTATTTTATCTTCTGAATACGAACTGTAACTCAACATTTGCTATTCTGCGACGAGGGAGAAGCATGTAAATAGTCATCTGACGAGACGGGGAGTATAGTAATATTCACCGTCGAAATAAACTTATTATGTCGACTTAACCGAGTTTGAGTCTCCATCAAATTGTATTATATATATAAATATATATATATATATATATATATATATATATATATATATATATATATGTATAGAACAAAATCTTTTATCTATCTATCTATCTATCTGTTGAGGGAGATGTTTGTGAGACTGAATCTATCAATTTCCCCGGTCTCTCGACAAAGTAATAGAGAGAAATACTTTTCCTATAGTATGTTTTTATTTTAGAAACAGATTATTTTAGGTTCATTATTTCGATCAGTATAGACGTTGAGCCAATGTGTTACTGTGATAAAACTAATGATATGAACTTGATTTGTTAAATGATGTATTATTTCCTTCGTGAAAAGAATGCAGCGGGCTATCCGAACAACAATTCAGTGTCTATCAGAGAATCAAGCAGACGTATCAAAGATATATTCCTATCTTACGAATAAAAAAATATATCTATTCCAGCAATAATGATGTATAAATGACGCTAGCTTCATCGATCAATTTTATTTGTAAAATTAAGTCATTTTTGAAAGAGTTGAATTTCCTCTAATTTTTCGTACAGGTTATTAGGAAAACGCAAACGATTTATTGTAGATTTGAATTTCATTTCAGCTTAATATTCGGGAAGCATTCGACATAAGTAAAAAGTCTAGAGGAGCATAAATTATATATATATATATATATATATATATATATATATATATATATATATATGTGTGTGTGTGTGTGTGTGTGTGTGTGTGTGTGTGTATATATATATATATATATATATATATATATATATAAAGATTTTTTAAAGATTAGCATTAAATAAACTAATAAATGATTAAATGCAATCTACGTTTTAATTTAAAGGCAGAACATTCTGGGTACATAGAATATTGCTTAAACAAGCTAGTTTGATTTTCAAAAAATTGATGCTATATTCTTTATATAAAGACACACGTAGGAAAATAAAAAAGGAACAACACAATATTAAGGAAACTATGGAATCTATTGAAAAGAAAATCAGAATAGATGCTTATTTTCCCCTCTGAGCTTTTATGATATCCATAATTATTCCAACTATGTTTTTAACTAATACAAAGCAATGTTCTTTATCAAGTGGCACCAACTTTCCTGGATGGCAGTGAATAGATCTTCTTTGGGAGATAGATCTTTCTCATGAACCAATTTAAAAAAAAGCCACAATAAATTTTCAATTGAATTCAGATTCCAACGATTCACTAGCCATGTTATTGGTTTTATATGGTTTTCCTTAAGGAAATCAAGCTCATATCATTAGTTTTATCACAGTAACACATTGGCTCAACGTCTATACCGATCGAAATAATGAACCTAATTTTATATATATATATATATATATATATATATATATATATATATATATATATTATCACTTAGAATATTCAGACTATTATCTACAATTTCATTGTTATACACACATCATATCAGCCGATATGTCCTTCGGACTTTTTTTTATATCAGTCCAAATATTGGGAGTATAGCAATGAAGGCCAACTCCGTTTATTCTAAGTGGTAAAAATTATTAAGTTCCATCTTCGAAAGTTAAATAAATGATATATATATATATATATATATATATATATATATATATATATATATATATATATAGATAGATAGATAGAATCTTGGTGTTAATAGCCTGGTGATGTTTAGTCAGCATTGGTTCTTTCGATGTAAAATTTTATTTTGAGTGACACAATAAACACGTTCTAATGCTGCTAATTTAAATGTAATCGTCAAAATCTTAATTATATTTATTTGCAGTGATAAATATCACCAAATGTTTTTTTTTCTGAAGGGGTCATACACTAAACGTTTTCTGACAGTTAACTTATCGATCTTTTCAGTAATGTGAATTCTTTTCCACCGACAAATAGTAAATGAAAGATCTAATCCAGTTGAGCAAATCTGTTTCTTTAACATATAGCAGTCAACCGATCTAATGTTTCCATAAAACTATCTTTTCAGATCTAAGCAAGATTTATCCTTGTTTTGACGAAAGCTGAAGTTTGGTAGGAAAACTTGTTTTTCTCATCGTTGCTGAAGGTGTTGACAGCAAAGATCTGTTGACATTATCTTACTTTACTCAAAGAATAGAGGAAACACCCTCAGCAACCAAATGCTTACTAAGATCTTATTTAGCTGTTGGCATACGTTGTTCTACTAGCATTCTGGTTTCTATTGACAAGGAGACAACAATTAGTTTCACTACTTGTTTTTCGAATTGTGAATAACGATGTTTTTTACATGGAATTGTGAACTTTATATTTGGACAATTTTTATTGAAGCACTGGTGAAAACGATTTTTAACGAGCATATATAAAATTGTCTACATATCAGGTTGAATTTGATATATTCTAATATGTTTACAACTAAGTCTGAAGTGCTCTTGCCGTATATAATATAGTCGTTGGAAATGGCTCCAGTGACCCGAGTTCAAATCGTAAAAGAGGCAGCGCACATTTTGCATAAGACCAATAGCTTAGGGAAAAATATGATTCCAACTGCTAGTTCCTTTTTTATGGATTAATATAAGGGCAAACCTGTTGTGTTCGGCTTAAAAATAAATCTGTGTCACATTGTAACATATTGACCTCTGACAGGTCAGTTAGTGTGGATTTCAAAGACAGGATGAGTACCTGTCTTAGAGTAAAATTGAGTTAGTAGAACTGTGTCTAAAAATGGCGTAGGTGGGGCACCGGAAGGAAAAATGTATGGATGTCAGAAAAATATATGAAAACGGAAATTTTCAACCGCAGCGGTCAGTCGGAGTCGGCAGTCAGGAGAGTCGACATGGGCACTAGTCGGAGACAGCAACTAGGCTGATAAGTATCAGGCTCCCGAGAATGAAGAATCAAGAAGCAAAGCTCTCTGGATATTTATCTTAATATGGTGTACGTCATGCGTTATATCTTAACCTGAAGATACGGTGTGAGTCATTGCAGTTCCCTGTTTATCCGACTCTCTCTCTCTCTCTCTCTCTCTCTCTCTCTCGCGCGCGCGCACGCTCTCACAACGATTTTGACATTTCGTATTAAATAAAATGAGAGTTTATATTTTTATGAATAAGTATGAATAAGTAAGTCATTTTATACAACATCCTATACCAGGTGGACCGGTTGGATACGTATATGCAACAAAATCTAGTTCGTAAACATTTAGTCAATAACACTCCGAAATTACTAATTAGAAATTACTTCAAAAGAAATGTCAACCTTTTATCGATTTTTACATTGGATTTTGCGACAAAATATCCACATATCAAATATTGAAATGGAGGTATAGAGTTTTAGTTGGTATTTAACCAAAAATGCGAAAATGTCACAAATGATGTTTTAGACGACCAGTTTATAATCTCTAAAAAGCATGAAAAAATTTGCCAAGAAATCAACACACATATACACGCACCCCCTATATATATATATATATATATATATATATATATATATATATATATATATGCATACACACACTGTATAATGCAGAGTGCAAGTCAATCTGGTAAGTAAATTTACCACATGTTTTTAACTCAGAATTCTGTGTTAGAACTATTCCTGCAGTATAAGCTGACTTCCTAGGGTACACTGGGCTACTGGTAAGTTAAAACTTACCCAGCTGGTCTAAATAGGCTATGATAACCCGTAATAAAAACATGTAACAAGACCAAACTAGGGCACCTCAAGTAGTGTAATGCTTAACAAGCTAGACTAGAAAATTTACACGAATGAGTTCGAGTCTCATTGGGCGCCCCATTCATTCGGCCGTGTGCCACATCTAAGCGAAAAGCTTAGTAAATTATAATAAGGCCAAATTAATTGCATCAAAACATTGGCTTCAATTTATTTTCCATTTGTCTGGCTGGCTGCCTTGGTGCTTTGACATTCTCGTGAGTGTTTACCGTTAGCGAATTTCTTGTTGAAAACGGCGTTTTATGTCACGTTAGGATAATACTTAATTTGGATTAAATATTTATGATTTTATATAAATCCCTGAGTTAAACTGTTGAATATAGGTTAATCAAAACGCAAATATAAACTGGAAATGCTTGTGGCAATATGCCGGATAGTTGGTCGGCTGTTTTTTTTTCAACGGAATATCAAACCTTGCAGGATATCTAATGCCAAATCTTGTTTATACGTAGAAATCAGATATATATGATCTGTACATATATAGTCTGTGAGTAACAGTATTTTCAAACGAGCCAGATCTATTTGTCTGCACACTTATTGCTTTATTTGCATGCAGTGAAATTGTTAAAATATTACTATTTGACTCGAGTTAAAATGGTTTCAAGTCAAGTCACTGATTAAACAGTTCTTATTGACCCATAGATAAGGCTCTAGTAAGTACTAAAAATCCGAGTCAGAGTGGACCTGGGAGTAATCACAGTAAATGAGTGCTCCACATTTCCCAAAGCACCATGATTGGAACCTCGGCATTAGATAATTAAGTGACATGATCGGGACAGCCTTGTAAGTATCTTATGCATCCGAAGAGGTCCAGTCGGCATACTCTACTGCCCCAGCCGACAAGGATCTCATCTGCTGGAGTGACTTTAAGTAGTGTATATGGATCGTTGAGGGATCTTCTCGACTGGGTAAGCACTTTGTGGTAAAGGTGTGGATTTTTGTCCTATCGTATAAGTCGACCCCAAGTTTTGGAGATATTTTCAAGTTTAAAAAGTCGAATGGTACGCTACAATTTATGATATATATATATATATATATATATATATATATATATATATATATATAGAGAGAGAGAGAGAGAGAGAGAGAGAGAGAGAGCCATATGAGTGTAATTATGTCCAGGCATATAAAAAGGACGTGGGTATAAAAAAAAAGCGGGAAAAAGCTGAAAAAAGGTATTTGAAATGAGTTGCATATTCGGATAGAAAAATGAGAATAAATATTTGCTCACTTAGCTAAAAGCCTCCAAATCGACTGATACACCCACATACCCTCAGACACCCACCCACGCGCGCGCACACACATACACACACACACACACACACTCAAAATTGATAGATAGATAGATAGATCTAAGTAAGATCAGAGTCATCGGCGCTAGGTGACTGTCCCTTTCATCAAACAAAAAAAAAAGTAACAGTTACCAAACGTTGCTGACTCAGTGCTTCAGCTATCTAAACATTCTGCTACATACGCTTCAGCACGGATATTACGCATTTTATTTATAGCTATGAATAATTTAAAAAAAAATTACTATGAAGTTCAAAATAGACTAACAGCTTTTCTGTTCAGGGAGTATAAAAATTGTCACAGAGAAAAAGTTTTGGTTAATATGGGGAGTATTGGATTTGCATAAATCTGTATTTTATAGAAATCTACCATTCAGTAATATCCAGACTGGGTTGGTTTTTTTTCTAATTAGCAAAATGTGTCATCATGTTTTCTCATTGGTTGTGCATTAGTATTTGCATTTATATTTCAAATTTAGATTCAGAAAAGATGATTTTGTCTCACCTCATACACACACACACACACACACATGCGTGCACACATACACACACACATATATATGTATATATTAGCGGTCCATAAATGTAAGAGTTTCCGCCAATCGTCCGAGTCACTTGGGTTCAATCCTCGATCGAGTCATACCAAAGACTAAAAAAAAATGGTATCTGGTGCCTCTTTGCTTAACACTAAGCATAATGAGGGTAAGTAGAGCATTCCAGGGAAAAGGTAGTGCCCTTCCCTATGCTTCAGTATAGTAGCTATTAAAAAGTGCGCCTTCAGATCACCCTCAATTAGGTCGGCAAATATACATAGTCATCCACAGAACTCATCAGTTTGGCTAGACAGTATCTCCCCGTAGCTGGGATCGAAACCCGGTTGACTCAAACGCCAAGCCAAAGCTTCTGACCATTTGGCTACGAGGAGATATTAGCTACGATGTACATTTTAAACGGTTATAAATCACAATTACTATAGTTTACATACATCCGTTCAACGGCCGCCGAGATCTCAATTCAAATACGAAGAGACTTGCAAAGGCGCTAATGGCAACACGATTACTCCTTCGCTAGAGAACTCAACCTTACGGGGGTAGGGGAGTATATATATCTATAGTCATCCACAGACAGATCTGTTTCGTTCTATCAGAACTCATCAGTGTGGCTAGACAGTATCTCCCCGTAGCTGGGATCGAAACCCGGTTGACTCAAACGCCAAGCCAAAGCTTCTAACTATATATATATATATATATATATATATATATATATATATATATATATATATATATATAGAGAGAGAGAGAGAGAGAGAGAGAGAGAGAGAGAGAGAAAGATAGAGAGAGGCTCATACTGGTATGTAAGGTATATGGGTTTCGTTTCATGTTTTGTTAAATGGCATATCAACCCTCGTGGGTTATTTAATACCAAAGTCACCCTGGAACGACATTAATGGTGCTCTTTAACTCATATCTCTGGAGATAAGGGATATTATACTTTTCCCAAGCGTAATAGTCCGAAAGTGAATGTTTTTGTATGACTGGAGTTTAAATTCGTTTTGTAAGATGTCGCAGTATTGCACTTTGGTCACTAGGCCAAGGGACCCCCCCCTTACGATATATATATATATATATATATATATATATACATATATATATATATATATATATTGACTTAATTTTGCTCAAGTCCTATGACAACTGCTTTTTTTATGATTATTACTACTTGGCTGGTAAAGTAGTTATAAGAAATATATTTGATAGATAGATAGAATGATGTTATCATTGTAAGATAAATATGATGGAATTGACTCGAATAACATATGAGGAGGCTCAGAGAGCTTGTTTGATTGATTGCTGAAGAAAAATCGAACAGGCGAAACAGGAAGAAAGAAATTTTGTCATACGCACTTCCTTAGATGTCGACGTGCTTTGACTTAAGAACTTCAAAATGATGACATTTTGGATATGAAGCAGAAAAAATATCGATACCTTTCAACTTTCGTCTTCAGCTCACTGGAATAGGTCAAAAATTAGAGAGAACTTTTACCTACCATCCATTGGGAGAAAAATAAGAAAAATACCAAAGCAAAAACAAACAAAAAAAATCTGAGTATAAGAAAATGAATCTAAAAGAAATGTTATTTAGAGAATGGAAATCTTCAATAAATTGCCGTCAATTCTCAAGAGAATAAAAATAAAAATTATAAATAAGTAGAGGTCTGCAAACTTGCTTTTCTGATATACACATGATATTTAAATTTGTACTTTGCAGAAAATCTACCTATTTATTTGTTGTTTCATACTTCGATATAATAGTTTTATAGACATTGTTATGTTTTAAACACAAAATAATTATAATATCTTATTAAATTTGGTTTCTTTATTTGGTGGCATATCAACCTTTGCGGGTTATTTAATGCCAGAGCCATTCTCCAAGAAGAACAGCAGTGGTGCTATTTAACCCATAGCTGGGAGGATAAGGGGGTTCACACCGTTCCCGAGGGTATTTGCCCGAAAGTGAACGTATTAGCACGACTGGATTTCGAACTCGCGTGCTACGATTTTGCAGACCATCGATTTAACCATTACACCACGGGGACACCCCCAATATCTTATTAGAATAAAAACCAGTATTTAAATACAAAGGTTCCTTAATGTTTTGACTGAACCACTCCACATGAGTAGAATGTGACACAAGGTCTATGTTTAGCGGAGTTTAGCAGATTTGAATTCAGAGTTTTCCTTTTCGAAGACCAGTCACCATGCTAAGGTTAAGGGTACCAGTCAGTTCTTCTATTTACCCATACTTGGGGGATGAATGGTTTTATTCATGCCTTTACAAATAGCATTAGCGCTCTGTGAAATATGAAAAGCCTTTTTGGGAACTAAACATAGTGATCTTCCTTTTGGGGAGCTGTTGGCGGTGCTTTCGAGAATCACGTGACGTTTTGGCAATGTCACATTTCGAGTTCTACCCCTTTTGTGTCTGAACAAATGTTTATACACCCAACAAAGTCCATTTAAATTACAATGATATACATTTTATATACACCCATAATATCATAATTAATAGACATGATATGCATATTACACATAAATAAGAAACATGACATACCGTCCCAAAGTGTAAAAAAGTTATATAAGTTGTTCCACAGAACCAACAGTTCGATAGCAACGGTTAAAATCTTACTTTTTTTTTTTTTCTGGTGCAGGGAAACGGTACACGAGGACAATTTGCACGAACGTGCTGGTCGTAAAAGCGGAAACGAAAGAAAAGTCCTTTCAGCCAGGTGTCTCGTTTCAAAAAGAGATAGAAATTGCTTCTCGAAATGTCCCATGACCAAAACGTTACGTGATTCTGGAAAGCTCCACCCACAGTTTCCAAAAAAGGGAGACTTCTATGTTTAGTTCCCCAACAGGCCTAATCCAGGATTTGAACTTGGGTAACCGTGCCAATTTCCTTCAACTATAACTATTACACGACGGTCACCTTCAATTAATGTTCATATATATTGATCTTGCTCTGGTAATCAAATCTAGTAAAGATTATACATCTTGCACTCTTAAATGATGTTCACTTTTTATTGAACACAAACACACTAATAACAGATTAGACCCCAAACTTTTTGCCATTAATTTAGATAATTCAATCCAGTCCCACATGTTCAATAAATATTTGTCTTTGCCCATCCAAAGAAAATGGGTTCTACGTTAATTTTATGTGTTGCATACTATCTCAGGCAATAATTGTGGAAATAGCACATTTAGAGGAAGTTCTCTAAAGTTTCCTTGTTCAGTCGGCCGGGGCTGCAGAATACACAGACTGCACCTCTGCAGAGGGGTAAGACCCCACCAAATGAATGTCATTGATATGACACTAAACAATCTGATTGTGAGGTTCCAGTGATTCTGGGACTTTGGAGAATGCAGAGCACCCCTTCATTGCCATTGGTCCCAGGTTCACTCTGGCCCGGAATGGTAGCAGCTGATAGGGCCCTATATATGGGTTAAATAGAACTAACGGCATACTTATGTTAAACTGAATTGTTTGACTAAACTGAATAGCTTGAAATAGAAATTTTTTTTACAATTAAACTGTACTTACATTTAAAATGTGTACTTACCCTAAACAGAATTATTTGAAATAGAACTATTTTCATAAAAATGGATTTAGCGTTAAATAACCTACGAAGGTTGATGTGCCATAAAACCCAACCAACCAACCGATTAAAGTTTCCTATTTTTTTCTTGTGAATAAAGTAATGGTAAATGAGACATAAAACCTATTTTTTTAATACCTGGAATTTATGATTCCATTAAACCTTCCTAAAAGAAACCTGATTAAATTATTTGAATAAAAAGAAATAATTTAATTCCAAGCCATTCAAATGAATATTTTTATGAAATAACTTAACGTAAGAAAAATATTGAATGATTATGTAACTTGCATTTCTAAACAATTAAAAGAGATGATCTTAGAGAAAGTTCCAACGACCAAGGAAGACCCATAAACTGTCATTTGGGAAAGTTGGGACCATTTTGATAAAGACTATTGCTTTAAATAAGTAGAATGATATCTGAAAGTAATAAGACTGTCATAAAAGTTCAAAGAGAGGCAACTAACAGTTAATTTTGATTTGTGTTTCACTGGAATCTATAATTTTATCCCCAAATTGTCTTATCCCATAATAGTTTCCTAATCTAAATGTTCCTAATTAAGTAATCTTTACCAGTTTAAAAATCATGATATTCGCGTAAATATATATTAGTATGATTCTCATAAACAAGTAAATACTTCATGCTGAGTTGACATATCAATATTCTAAGAGCTGCGATATTAACCCTTTGAAACCAGAACCCTTACCAGTGTCTCGCCTCTCTCTGCTCTAGGGCAAAAACTTAATAAAAATGTAATACTTGGAATCTGTTATTTTCCAATTTGATTTGCTCAAATGTTACTTAGCAATGATGATGTAGAAATGGGGATATACTGGTTTGCATTCACGTCACCCAAGTATTTTTACTTCTAGGTTGCAGCGCGGATACTAACCATTCGGTGTTCTAAGGGTTAATGAATTTCAAAATTATTTTAGATATCACCTCAAACATCCGATTAATCAATTGACGAAAAGAGCTTGTACAACATCGGGTCAGATGAGACTTGGAAGTATTGGTAAATAAAGGGTGACTTAAACCCCACTAGATTCCAAGAACAGAGGTTTACAAACGGATACATTTTGGTGTAATACGCAAAACAAATTTTTGCTGGGGCCATACACATCTACAGGTACTATATTCTAGGCTCAGTCAAGAGGCTTAGAAAAATTAGGCATTACTATATTGTGAAAATAAGTCACTCTATAAATAAGTAAAATATTACTAGGCATAAAGATGTCCCCTATATATATATATATATATATATATATATATATATATATATATATATATATAGTACACTCCCACCAGTTCTTTTGAAAAACCTTTTTTTTCAAACGAAGGTACTAAAATTTTATTGTTCTGGAACATAGTAAATATTAACAGATATTGGTAGGTGATATCTATTGCCAAATTCTCCGACATCTAAATCCTGTAAACAAACAAAAAAATGCATAGATATGTAAGTGAAGGTAACTTTTTTTTTTTCATATTTTTGGTAATGTATGTTAACCTCTGCTATAATTCGTCTAACGTCTGCCTCTGAATTCACACTTTTTTTCTCTCCAAAACCAGTTGCTGAGGTTAGTGAGCTCTGTTTTCTAAACCATTTTCGCCTGCGCATAAGTATAGTTTTGTTTACATATTTAAATGTCAAAGCTGTTCTATTTCAAACAATTCAGTGTAGCGTAAGTAGAGTTTCAATGTCAAAAATACTTCCGTTTCAAACTATTCAGTTTACCTAAAGTACGCAGTTTATACGTCAAAAGAGTCATATTTCAAGGAATTCAGTTTAGCATAAGTAAACGGTTTAGTTTTATTTGACCCATAGATAGGACCCTATCAGGTGCTTCCACTCCGGCCAGAGTGGACTGGGAGAGATGGCAATGAAGCGGTGTTCCGTATTTCCCAAAGCTTCAGAATTACCGGAACCTCACCATCTGATTTTTCAGTGTCATATCCAGAGATGCAGTAGGTGTATTCTACAGCCTCACCTGACTGGGCATATATATATATATATATATATATATATATATATATATATATAGATAGATAGATAGATAGATAGATAGATAATAAATGATGTTGACTCTGTGGGAGAAAGTGTTTTGTATTTGAAAATATGCCATTTTGACAGTGTTATTGTGTTTCTCGTGTCTGTTGTTATTTCTGTGGAAATAATCAGGAGGTATGGTTTTTTGAGCGCAACTGTTTAAATGAAGCTGTTATGTTATGTTATGCTATTTATTTATTCATCTATTTTTTGTCGTTATCGCCAGTGGATATCTTGTCCAAAAATAGTGTTTTTTCTATGATGAGGAATATAAAAAGAATTAGCCGAACAAAACCAGCCAAAGCAAAAACAAAGCAACAAGAACAAATAAACAATCAAACAAATAAAAACACAAACAAATAAAACAAAAACAAAAACTAAAAACGATTACATGCTCAATTTTCTTTTAGTTTACATATATTCTTGTTAAATAAACAAAGAATATTTTTCTAAGTCTTGTAAACAATCTGCAGGATTTTTACTGCTCGCTTAAGTGATTAAGAGTTGAGTAAACTATGAAGAAACTTCTAAGATTTCTCTTACATTATGTCAGATTGGTGTAACAGTTATCAACGTTAGAAAATAAAATTGTTGACTCGAGTTCAAATGCTTAAGGAGGCTCTTTGCATTTCACTTTGCGTCAATGGATTTGGGGAGGGCAGGTATTCATTTCGATCTTACCAGTTATTGGTTAACAATAGGGCAGACTAAGTTCTTAAACCTTCCTTCGCAATGCAATCAGTTTAGAAGAAAATAAACCACGAATTAAATCCAGCTATGTCTAACATAAAAACTAGCCTGTGTCACAGTTGGATTGGTTAAATGCATATATTCTGTCTGTTAGATCAGTGGGAACTTTTGTATAATTATACATTTCCTCTTTTTAATTTTATTGACTATTTCTGAATCCAAAACAATATTCAACTGTAAAAAGCATCATATATATATATATATATATATATATATATATATATATATAGATATAGATAGATAGTCATCCACAGACAGATCTGTTTCGTTCAATCAGAACTCATCAGTGTGGCTAGACATACTAGATTCCCGTCGCTGGGATCGAAACCCGGTTGACTCAAAAACACATAACAGGTTGGAAATGTATTTATAATCCTAATGTGACCGGTTTTGTTATTTCTTTCAGAAAAAACAAAACCGGTCACATTAGGATTATAAATTCATTTCCATCCTGTTATGTGTTTTTGATATAAATCAAAAACATGAAAAAAAATTAACAGGACTTTATCAGATCTTATGGATGAAATAATTCAGAATAGACACTGTAAAGAAGGGTGAGAGGGGATAGAAGAGGAGTGAAGAGTTTTCTCCTCATTTAGCCCACATCCAGGTTTTTTTTATTGCCGGTTGGAATTATAGTAAATTAATTTTTTTATGTTATATATATATATATATATATAGAAGAGAGAGAGAGAGAGAGAGAGAGAGAGAGAGAGAGAGAGAGAGAGAGAGAGAGAGAGAGGAATTGATAATATATTAATTAAATTACCATGTCTAGAAAATTCGGCAAACACCTACGTGCGACATACGGAACACTGAACAGCTGTTCCGACCTTATTGGGTCTCATTAGCAGTGCATACTGTGATCTCCTCCACTATAGATCGAACCAGCAACACCAGAATGCAGAAACCGAAATTCTACCATTATATATATATATATATATATATATATATATATATATATATATATATATATATATATGTGTGTGTGTGTGTGTGTGTGTGTGTGTGTGTGTGTGTGTGTGATTATGAGTTTCCTTGTATAATTTTTCAGGTGAGAATAAACAAATTATTAATAAATAAAACAAATGCGCAAATTTGGTCTCTAGAAAGTTACTGCCTCAAGGGGTGATTTATTTTTAAAGGTAATTTTAGCTCTACTATATAATATCAAGTTCCAGATCTTTACACAGTGAAATAACTTGTTTAAATTTACTATTTTAAATTTCTACTTTTGCTGCGGGCTGTTTTGTTATAACGCAAAAAGAATAGGAGAGAGAGAGAGAAGAAAAAAAAGAAAAAAGTTATTTTCATTCGCGAAAACATTTATCGAAGAAGCCTTAAATCTCACATTAAGTTACATTTCTCTAGTGTACACAATTTTTTCTCGATGCCATATATCTGAGGATTTCACATGATATCTGAAAATTAGTCATACAAATCGATTAAATAGATTATTCTGTTGTATGGAAAATCTATGGAACAAATGAAGTTAGGTTCCTTTAAAATGTATTTTTGTTGCTACGGAATAATATGAAGTTTTTAACTAGAAATTTTGAGAGTTTAACGAACTTGCAAAGAATAAACAAAAGGGAGTGATTTTACCATGATTACTCCTTTCTTTTAACAGTAACCCCCTAATAAATGCCTGGAAGCAAAAGATCTGGAGTCTTTGACTGGAGTCTTTGACAGCTGCCTAAATTACGACTACCCGACGATTACGGGGAAACATTAAGGAACTGATTGACTTGGGATATCCTGTATAGGGCCTAGAGAAATATATTGTTTTAAAATACATTATTCTTCATGAATAGATAGATAATTGATATTGGATTTACAACTTCATCATTATGGCACTTTCTTTATGTAACTACCAAGGCGATACCGAATAAAGGCCTCGGCTCATTGGCCTAGTGGGTAGAGTGTTTGCCAATGGTCCAGGAGACCTGGGTTCAATTCCAGGTCGCGTCATACCCAGGACTTTATAAATGGAATTTGATACCTCCTTGCTTAACACTCAGAAGTATAAGGAACGTACTGAGGTGTCACTCAGATGTCATAATAGTCCGAGACAAAACGGGGTGACAGGGTGCGGGTGACGTCACGCACCGGAAGTGCGCGGAGGTTGGTGTGAGATTTGAAGAAAGTTAGAGTTGAGAATTAGACGCCAAACAAGAAGGATCGACTTTTGGAGCTCGCAGGCGCGGGGCGAACTTGCGTCCTATGGGGGGCCGCTCGAGTTGGGGGCCAAATGAATAAGACAGCATAGAAGATTGTGTCTCTCCTCCTTACCTCGAAACCTTTAAGTCAAAGTTAATAAAAAGTTTTCGTACCTGAACAAGAAGTCGTTACGTGTTTTCGAATTCCGAGATTCCTATGTTCTTTATATGTTCTATCGTTATGAACATTCGATGTCCATTTCACCCATTTCGCACATGGCCATATTCGTGTATATGGCTAATTAGAGAAAAATTCTCGTTGGTGATATCCAATAATTAATCAATTAGAAAATATACTTATTTCAAGAAATCAATTTAAATAATTTCTTATTGATCTGAAAAGAATTGATAATTAAATATTCATCTAACACTTCAGATGTCAGCCTCAATGTTACATGGATACAGAGAAGTTTAGGTTTTAATGTGCATTGATTTTCTTTGAGAAAATAGGTTGTCAAAGGTACTCTCAAGTGATCACCAGTACAGCTGGATAAAACCCAAAATAAACAGTTACCTCACCTCCTCGTGTCAGCTTCAATTCTAAAAATACATGTATTTGAAAAATACAATCATCAACAGAGGAAAATGTCTCGAATGCAGGGTATGTGTTAGGAAAGAAACATGGCCGTTCTAGGAGGTGCGATTTGTAGGACACCTGACTCGTCTACAGCAAGACAAAAGTTGCACTCATGCAAATTCTGGCCAGCCTGGACTGGCATAAAAGCAGAAATATCAGCAGCAGCTGCAATTTTGTGGTCACCGTTCTTGCTGGTGGTTGGAAGAACGTGGTAACGCAGCGAGCGAGAAAAGAAAGTGACAGAGACGCTACTTGTGTGTCTCTGATTGTTCTCTGTGACAGTCATGAAAGAGTGTCCCGGAATCCATTTCCTCCTGCAACCTTGAAGATATGTACGAGATAGAAGGAACTGCCGGTGGGCATTGGACTTTTATTTCTACTTGCTGCCCTACTATTTACGTATTGCTTGAGGGAGAATGCTGCATTGTTGCAAGATTTGAATGAACGAAATAGATATTTTTGCAAAAAGAAGCAGTATAAAACATTCAATTTAGTACCGTGTGGCCAGATACGTCAGTGGCGTATTTGATAAAAGAACCTGGGTATCATCAACCTCAAGAAAAAACACAGACGATCGAAACAAGAAAAGTTTGGTGACTTTCATTGATACTTTGCACGTATTTTGCTCTTGTTTCATTGCTTAAAAAGTGTTTTCGTATTAAGAAAACAAATGGAACACACTTTCTCCGACTTCATCCAAAGTAGGACCATAGAGTTAAAAAAAAAAATAGCTACTTCTCTAACGCACACGTAGCGAGGCGAATCATTTATTAAAAATATACAACCACTGGTGCAGAGAGGTTGGTGGGTAGAGGACTACTTGCAGGGGGTAGTACGTCTAGTGGAGAGTGCATACGTGGGGCTTGACGGGGGGGGTATCTATTGGACGTCTATATGGCTTTGAGTTACCTTGTACTACAGCTCAACTTATTGTCAGTCGGTCACTTGTCACCTAGCATTATCGCGCCATTTGATTTGAGGAAGCTACTGCACAGAATAGCATAGAACTAGTGCTTTCGGATAACTTCAAACTGGCTTGTGATCCAGATAAGAATATATGGTATTATAAGATATTAAGTTGTTCGACACCTTTTGACAGGAAATCTTTTGTGGTTGTCGTGGACGTTCCATTGTTGGATAGAGAACACTCCTACGCAGTGTGCAGTATTTTGAACTTCCCGCTTCCGCTGCCAGTGCACTCGAAATCGGCAGACGGCTCTGAATTGTCGGCATATTCCAAGCTGCAATTGGAAATGATTGCAGCAAATAGGGCTGGGGCCCGATACATTATGTTTGGTCTCGGTTTCGGTTTCGGTTTCATTGTTTAATGGCATATCAACTCTTTTTAGGTTATTTAATGCCAAAGCCATTCTCCTAGAAGAACAGTAGTGGTGCTATTTAACCCATAGCTGGAGGGATAAGGGGGTTCATACTTTTCCCAAGGGTATTTTCCCGAAAGTGATCGTAATAGCGCGACTGGAGTACGAACTCGCGTACTATGATTCTGCAGTCCATCGCTTTAACCATTACACCACGAGGACACCGCCCTGTTTGGTCTCGGTGAGGTGGCATGGTATTTTGCAAGTTAGAGAAAACCATTTAAAGTTGCTGGTCTCATTTACGTCACCATTTCAATATGAGATGTCACTCTTTCGACGTAATCCGGGGGAGTTGGAAAGGAATTGTCGAGTCACGATTATGACTAACATTCGGCTCCCAATTGCAGTAAGAGGATCATTGATATTGGCGACAAATATTGGTTTGCATTTTACGGTATTCTGTTGAGACAAAATCCGAAGTAATCTGTTGCAAGAGCCCCTCTGGCCACTGTACGGACAGATAGTGGGTGCATGGCTGACAGTGACTTTCTGTTACTGACCGCGTGAATAAACGGTAAATTACGACTCACGGGTCCATTTTAGGGTAGCATAAAAAGGGCGGGGTAGAGAAAGTATAGGTGATATGACTAGTCCTCTAAGCAGGCTTCGTAACCATCATCTTCAGCTGTAGTCAGGCTCTCTGATAATGTATTATTTTTCTCTTTGTATACTGTGTCGAACATAGCATGTTTGAAATTAAGAGGTAACGTGTGTAAATATCGTACACGAGTAGAAATACGCGTTGTATGTGTCAAATGTCATTAGTTTAAAAGATTGAGGCGTGGCTACCGCCATTGGTCGGATGGTTATGCTTCGATATGTCTACCTGAATTACACTGTCTTAGAAGGAATTGGCTTTCTGAGTTGGCAGAATGGAGGTTTCGTTGTGCTTTTTGGTTTAGAAAAAAGAGGAATGAAAAGCAGGATAGGCATTCAGGTGTACTAACTGAATACACAAATACACACACGCACAAACACTCACAAGGAAACTGTTGCTTGGGGACAATTGGAAAAGGACATGTTAAAGTTGCAGCTTTGCATCTCACTTCTAGTTTAATTTTCTGTGTGTGTGTGTGTGTGTGTTAAAGATTAGAGGAACACGTACTTGTTTTACGTGCTATTTTTGTTGTATTTGTTCTTTTTTTATTGTACTTTTGTCTCGATTGTGCCGAGTCATGGAGAGAGAGAGAGAGAAAGAGAGACAGAGAGAGAGAGACAGAGAGAGATGAGCTGAAAATATTCCCGTGTGAATATTTTGAAAGAAAAGATGGTGATGTTTGTTTGCTTTTAATGGCATATAAATCTTCTTGGGTTATTTAATGCCAAATCCATCCTTCTAGAAGGACAGTAATGATATTATTTAACCCATAGCTGCGAGGATAAGAGGGGGTTCTTTTCCAAAAGTGAACGTTAGAGCACGACATGAGTTCAAACTAATTTACTACGATTCAGCAGTCCAGCGCTTTAACCATTGCACCACGACCCCCCGCCAGGTAATGCTGTATTGTCGGTATAATAGAATGTGACGAATGGATTTTTGGGCTAAAAGGACAGACGCTTTTGAAGCTAAAAGCTTAATGGTTAAAGATGACACAGGCTTGCAGAAATAGGAAATGAGTTACCAGGTCAATTATTCAGGTGGTCGTGACTCATTGAAATGAGAAATGAGATGACCTTGGAAATGATGACTAAGGAAATTGCGGACAAAAGCCAAGAAGCAAAAAAGTACCAAAGTCGCCAGCTTCAAAGAAAATATTTTAATGGCTGACGGATGTGAGTTGTCAACCTCGAGTAGATATGTTTATAAAAGCAGCCATGATTAGATGTCTGGCTGAATTCCGGCTAACGATCGAAGTGAAGAGATCTCCGTCAAAACCCCGTATGCACTCATAAACTATTCGACCCTCTCTCTCTCTCTCTCTCTCTTTCTCTCTCTTAGACCCCACACCCATAACAAGCCGGAGAAATAAAGAAAATAAGTTATATTTTTTATTAACAAGTGTTCATCCTTTTTTGTTGTCTTATCGAGTCCAGCATTAGTGTTTAACACGCTAGGAAGAAAGTAGGAACAGTATCAAACAAGAATAGTCGGATGCATATCATTTCCAAGGATGCCCATCGTGAAATGGTTATCGTTCAAATCCTGACATATTTGACATAACACTTATACTCTTAGGAATGATATTAAAAATTGAAGGAGGAAATGAACTCGACAAGTCGTGTTCAAATCATAGACTAGGTTGTCAGAGTTTATGCCCTTGTAAAAGGTATTAATTACTCTCTCCACGCCCATATCTGTGGGTAACTATTAGAGTAGTTCTTGCATTTGAGGTCTATATTCGACGCCCAGACTAGGAAAACGAACACTCTTAGTTCAAACTAGATTTCTTCCATTTAAAATTTGACATTGTGTAAAATCTGTGCTGTAATGGAGGGGTTGTTTAAATACATATACATATTCCTACATTTGGAACAGATGGTTTTTCGAAATTTGATTTAACGACACCAAGGAGATAAATGATTATTGTAAACCTAAAATCGTGTTCCCTTAACACACACACACACACACACACACACACACACACACACACATATATATATATATATATATATATATGTATGTATGTATGTATTAGTTACGTAGCTTGCTATATTAATAAAGAGAATGTATTCACTATCGGTTGTCAAAATTAGTATTATTACGTCAATAAGTACGCATCGACCTCCCAAAAAATAATATATGCCCCAAGACGAACCCTTTACGAAATGCTCCTCAAGCAACACTACCTTTCCTAGCATATCCCATAGAGCACTATATAAAGAGCTGCTTACCAGGCTAGATATATTCCTAAATTTAGATAATCGGACAGGTATGACGATTTTACCGCTTCGTTAAAACACTGATTAATAGCGATTTGTACATAACATTCTAGTAAATGATTTATGCAAACAGTGACCCAGTTACCCATCTGTAGAACCGACAGAAAACGGTCAGCCAGGAGAACTCTCGCCTTAGGTGTGATAATGAATCACATACAAAAAGTTGGGTACTTTTGAAAAGAGTCAGTTAATAACCGGTAAAGCGACAAGAAGCACCTTATATTTTTGGGCTCGTAAAACAGCTCCCTTTATTGGAGGTGGTCTATGATTAAGAAATCCTTTCATGTATTCAAAATACATCTTCACCTCTTCCTAATTTGAAACCAAGGAGATTTAAACACGGTAATAAGGTAAATGGTATTTTTTTCTGTGATCTGTTTGCTATTTTCCTTTTTTTTTTTTTCTGATGTGAACTCGCCATTATCTCTTTATCTGGTTTTTGTCTCCGGCAAATTTCGTCGAGAACCAGCCATGTAACACGTGTTCTAATGAGAATCAGGATTTGGGATGCCAATTTTTAATAATAGGGTAATAATAAGAAAGGCTCTTTCCACATCGAATTTTTGCTCAGAACATTTTTCATCGTCCAAATTGCGACATTTGGCCTTGTACCGAACGTAACAACTTTGGGTAAATAATACATTTTTTCGAGAACGATGACAGTCCAACAGAAAAAAAAAGTCGATTGAAGATAGCTGCAATGCAATTTAAAAAGATATCCAACTTTTAAAAAGAAGTAGATTTTCTTTTTCTATGCGTTAAATGCACTATGACTCTTAAGTAAAAATGTGATATGTACACGCCTTAATTACATATCTGCAGCAAGTCGTTCGATGGGGATTGAAGTCGTTCATTATCCAAAGATGGTGTCTCTGTCATCGAAAAGAAACTTCTGATGGGCGTTACCAAATCACTTGAAGCGATAAATGATGGAAAAGGTATATTCGAAGAATAAATCTACTATTAGCAATTAGAGTTTACTGATGCATATCTCAAAAGTCAGTCACTTTTTAAAGTGAAGACGGATATATCTGACGTTCATATTAACCGAAATTCAGAGGAGAATAGAAGATATACCTGTAAAGGGTATCTATCTATCTATCTATCTATCTATCTATCACTCGTTATTATTTCGTATCAATTCATCTATTTTATATCTTTCTTATTTTTTCTCTTATTATCTATCAAATCCGCTTTATCATTTCCTATCAATACATCTAGTTTATCCCTCCTTCTTATTCTCTCTCTAATTATCTATCGATAGATGAATAGAGAGAGAGAGGGTTAGGGAGAACGAGAGTTAGAGATATATATACATTTAATACATAAGTACACGTGTTATACACGTGATTGTTTTAACTATATATCCAGTTCGCTACCTCACTCGCTATAAATTCGGACATTAAAAACCAATTCAATACGTAAATAAACGCTTTATACATGTTTTTTTCATTATAGTTTTGTTTCTTATTTAACCATTTCACTGTTCAATTTGTTTGTTTGTTTGGGTTTCATTGCATATCAACTTTTGAATGCTATTTAATGCCAAATCCATTTTTATAAAAATACAGTTCTATTTCAAACAATTCAGTTTAGCCTAGATATACAGTATAACTGTCAAAAACATTTCTGTTTCAAGCTATTCAGTTTAGTAAAATAACTCTAATTCAAACAATTCAGTTTATTATAAGTATAATTTTTATGTACACACAGTTAAATGTCATAACAGTTCTATTTCGAACAATTTAGTTTAGCCTTGTACAGTTTCAAGGTCAAAAACAATTCTATTTTAAACAACTATGTTTAAGCATGAGTACGCAGTTTACATGTCAAAACAGTTCTATTTCAACCGATTTAGTTTAGCATAAGTACATAGTTTAGTTTTATTTGATCCATAGATAGGGCCCTAACAGGTTCTACCTCTCCGGCCAGAGTGGGCCCGGGAGCGATGGCAAAGAAGGAGTATTCCTCATTCTCTAAAGCTCTAGAATTACGGCAATCCCACCATCAGATTGTTTAGTGTCATATGCATGACTCTCGTTGGGGAGGTCTTACTCCTCTGCTGAGGTGTAGCCGGTGTATTCTAAAGCTCCAGCCGACTGGGCCACAAAATGTTGGTTAAAACTACTTAAAAGTATTTACATCCCTGCTAAATTGATCCATGCCTTTTGCTAAAATGAGTTGCTGCTAAGTGAAAGTAAGGGGCATACATCTAAAGACAGGTGAACGATGCGCCTGACCATATGCTGTGCGGAAGAAGCTCATAGTTCAACAGCCAGGATTAAATAGTTCACTCAGCACACTAGTGCTAATAAATGATAATAAATCTTTGTTAACAATTAGTGTTTCAAGTAAGTGGTCTTAATACAAATAATTTGGACTCACATTTGGTTTAAAATATTCCTATCGACTATTAAATATTAGCAAAATATATCTACTAAACCCATAGTTGAGACCCTTCAACCGGGTGAAAGTGGACCCGAGAAGAATAGTTAAGAATGCATGATAATTCATTCATGATTGTTACTGATCTGAAAGCTCATCATCGAATAGAGTTGAGTATAATGCAAAGAACACGCCGTTTTTTAAAAGTAGAATAGACAGATTTCTTTTCCCTTTCCAAGGGATGCAGTCATTGTGTTATACATCATGCTGAGAGGGTCGGTTTACTGAGTAGAGTGAGGCACAAAACCACATTATTTAGACACATATTGGATATTAAACTCAATACTTAATCGGGATGTCTCTGAGGGAGAGTGGCTGACGTGGTGGGCTGCAACATTTTAGTCAGTGAGTTCGAACTCCAGTGGAACTACCGCGTTCACTTTCGGACTTATATCCTAGGGAAGTGTATAAACTGTCTTTCCCCCGACCCCAGCAATGAGTTAAAAAGAACCACTAATGTTCCCCTACGAGGATGAATTTGGTTTTAAATAATCCATAAAGATTGGAATGCCTTTAAAAACAAAGAAACCAAAGTATCCAATTGAGTAGGTTTGTTAAAACGTGGTTGTAATGCATTGCAGTTGGTAGGCCTACTTGCGTATGTGTGTATGTGGAAATTTACTAAGCTTTTTGCTTAGATGTGGCACAAGGCCATATGAAAGGGGCACCCAATGAGACTTGAACTCACTCGTGTAGGTTTGCTAGTCGAGCTTGCTAACCATTACACCACCAGAGGCGCCTTGCGTATGTGTGTATGTGTGATGGAGAGAGAGAGAAAGAGAAGGAAAAGAGAGAGAGGGTGGATAAGTCAGTGAAATTGGTTCCGGGTACGATTTAGTCTGTTTTCTTGTCAGTTAATTTATTATTCCCTTCAGTTTAAGCTTTGAACACTCCTGAAATCTGACGCATTAGACTATTGGTCGTAGAAAGAACCCCGCCTGCGTCCAAGTGAATATTTTTAATTGACTTTAGGTCTCATTAGTTTAGAAAAAGGAAAAATAAAACAAACGAGCTGTCGCCGCCCTTCCCACAAATCAGAATTATTCGAACATTAGAGAATTGGTCAGACATCGTTTCGCCTAATTGCTGTACGCGCGCACGCAACTCTGTCAAGCTCATGTATAGTTAGATGCCCACATACACAGAGAAATATAAGCAAATGCACACACCCACAGAGAGAGAGAGAGAGAGAGGAATAGAGAGAGAGAGATGAATATTGTGTGATTGGATGTAGAAGTGTGTAGGTTTGTGTATACGCGCCTGTTCGTATGTCTCAAAATCAAAATGTATATAAATAAAGAACTGCATATGTGCACCTCTAACTGCGTTCCTGATTAGAGATGTACACGGGTAGATATCGACGTGTACATGTTTATGTATATACACATATATTCCAACAAAGAATTATTAACTATCCTCACACACACATGCATATATATATATGTCTGCGTGTGTGTGTGTGTGTGTGTGTGTGCGCGGATATATATATATATATATATATATAATAGAGACGTGTTAGAATTGCCTCACCGGAAGATTGGCTATGTAAATCTCATAATCATTAACTTTGATCCTGTTATTATTCTATTTTATAATTGATTTAGTTTCTTAATTTAATGGCATATGAATATACGGGGGTTATTTAATGCCAAAGGCACCCTTGTAGAACATCAATGATAATTTACCCATTGCTTAATGACAATTAACACACACACATACACACACACACACACATATATATATATATATCTGTGTGTGTGTGTGTGTGTGTGTGTGTTTTAAATACTTTATTGACATTCAACTTTACCCACTTAAAAATTCATTACTCTGGACTCTTCTGAGTATCTTTTCCAATCTCAACAATGCGGGAGTCTTTATGCTCTCGATTAGTCCTCCAAATTCCAACTCTTCTAGGCCCCTTTTGAAGCCTTTAGAGACACTTCCAAGGGCACCAATTACGATTGATATCACTGTTACCCTCATGTTCCACAACTTCCTTAGTTTCCGTGCAAAGTCCAAGAATTTGTGTCTCTTTTCACTTTTTAAAAAATCTCACTCTGTGGTCCGCTAGGACAGAAATGTCCACTATACGGCAAGTTTTTGTTTTCATTATTATTAATATTTCTCCTTTTCGAGTTTTTCTCACCTGCGTTAGCCGATCGTTTCTCCCGGGAGTTTAAGTGACAGCAAGTCTTCTCAAGTCTCAAGGACTCTTCTCAGTATTTTAGCCGATGTTAAAAAATGCTGTAGTTTGGATGGTCTCCACTCATCTTCATATTTCCAAGACCTCCAATCCTTGTAAAAATCCTTTGGTGACTGTTCCAAGAGCACCAATTGCAATTAATATAACCGTCACTTTCATGTTCCACATTTTTTTCAATTGAATTTGGTTTCCTTTCATTTTTACTGTGTTATCACCCAGGACAGCAAAGTCCACAATTCGGAAAATTGTCTTTTTTGGCTGATTATTACAAGGCCTGGTCATCTGGCTGAGATTAGATGACGTGTTTATATCTCATAATCCCTGTTTTGTGGTGCAAATTGTTTAAACTTTGATTTTCATTTCCTCTAGTTTTTCTCTTATTTTACATAATTATTGTGAGTACTCTAGGCTTGATATCTATGCGATCTTTATGTGTCCTTCAGTTTGTCTATTGTCTTGCAATATCCAAATAATGCTCCTGGTTTCGGCTTTCTTTTATTTTTACTCTGGGATCTGTTGGAATAAAGAAGTCTGATAATTGGAAATATATTTCGTTTTTGTTTGCTCCAACCGGGCCAGGTCTTTCTTTATATCAAAAATCTCGGTGAAATTTGTTTGTCCATATTCCAAGAGTGATTCACGTCAGTGAAAATACCATTTTTCTCTTTGACCATACTTGAATTGCTTTCAGGGGATAACCTTTCCAACCCAGTCACAACCCAATCCCCTTGGGATGTAAAATACACCAACTACATCTCTGCAGAAGCGTAAGACTTGCTCAATGAGCCACATCATTATGAAATTAAACAATCTAATAGTGAAGCTCTTATAATCCTGAAATGTTGCATGAGAAAAATCGCAAAACCTAATGTATTTCTTGCTCGGTTCTTTTTTTTTTAATAGTTATGAATGGAAATATACATGTATTTATAATCCCGTCTTATCTCTTAATGAAATACATAAATAAGTTTATCTCATTTTCAAGTGTTTCTGAAGCAGATTGCTTGTATAAACATTTAATTTCAATCAAGACCGATAAGAAATTTTTACATAAAAAAGACTTGCTATATTCACTCCTGACTGTTATTTAGGGTTGAATATTAAAAAAAAACGAACTTTCCACAACCTGAGCTGAATTAACAAAATATGAAGCTACTGCTTAAAGGGAGATATTATACAAGTGCTTTGCGACAGAATGTTATATGTATCTGCTTTTGAAAAACAGTTACCGATTTATAATTTTGAAATAACTGCCTTTATATCTATCAAAAACATTATTTCTTTACAAGTTGTTTGCATGGGTTTTAACTGATTGTTTATCACAGGAAACTGGGTGCTAGTAAGTCTCTTTATATCTTTAGGACTTTTGTAAGTATTCTAGCTGATTTGTGTTGTGGTGCTGATTGGATGGCTTTGTTTCTTCCTTTGATTGCTAGTTCCTCCAGTCTTTTGTTCCAGGTCTTTGGTGACCATTTCATTTTCCACGTCTTGTTCAGCTCTCTGGTAAGAATGAAACTTTTCTGGGTTTTCACAGCAGTATTAATTGTTGGTCAGGAATTTGTGTTATCAATTCTTTTGGATTCTTGTTAGTATTCATGCCGACCATATATCATTTTGTAACGTGACCGATACCAAATCAAAAGTCGCAACACAACACAACGCAAAATGAATATCGTTGGTTGCAGGAAAAGAAAGTTTATTTGCTACTGCTGGACCACAGCAACGGCGAAAAGTGAGAGAAGGATTGAGAAAACTATGTCAACACGTTTATAGACTGATAGATTATGCAGTGGGAGACGATTAGACAGAGGCTTAGTTATTATTATTCTTGCACCGGGCATTTTTGTATAAGCATGACCCCCTGCGTCTGCCGTCACCTTTTGGGGCCTCGCTCCCCAAATTCTCCTCTGGTTTGCCGTCCGTTTCGTCTGCTCTGGGATCTTCCTTTTGCTCTCTCGTCTTCAAATTTGTTTCTTATATATCTTCCTAAAAGAATTCCGTATTGAATCCAGTAGTCATACGTAATCACTATGGCGTTTCAAGTAACACGTCATTGCTAAATGTCTGCTGATAGCTACCAAATTGTTTATCAGAGAATATTTGATAACAGCTGATTCTAAAAGAAAACTTGTCCATCTTATAATTTGCTTATATTGAATTGACGTGTCCAGGAAACAAAAGCCTAATCCAGCCTCGATCTTTACAAAACAAAACGTCCCAGCTTCAACTCCAGATTTGACTAGAAAAAGAATTTACAATTAAAATAATTAACTAAAATCCCTAATTATTGTACAATTTTCCCCTTCATTTCAGCTTCAAGTGGTGATTCTTCACCAAAGTTAGAGTAAATGCAAATCTCTTCAGATCTTCAGGGCTCTTCTATTCTTGCTGATCTAAATACGACTGAGGTCTAAATGGTCTTGATATTTCATCTAATCTCCACCTAAACCAATTTTATTTCCAGGCCTTTGTGGGTCATGACAAAGTCACCAACTATAATTGGTTTCACCACGATCTTCATATTAAACTCTTTTTTTTTAAATTATCGAGCAACATGCATGTATTTGTCTATCTTTTTACTTCCTTTATTTTCATTTTATGGTTCCCTGGAACGGCTAACTCCATTATAAATGTTATTTTCTATAAATATTATATCTCGTCTTCTGGCTGGGATTTGGTTTGGTTTCTTTGCTTGAAGGCATATCCAACTTTGTAGATTATTTGACGACAAAGACATCTTTGGAGAAGAATAGTGGTTGCACTATTTAATTCATATTTGTGTCGGATAAAGTGGTTCATACCTTTTCCAAGGCGATTAGTTCGAAAGTGAAGGGTAGAGTCGAGTAGAGTTCGAACTTGCTAACTATAATGTCCTAGTCCATCACTTTAGCCGATACACCACGAATAAATCCCGTCGATTTTTAGTGATCATAATTTATTATACTTCTAGCAAGTTGTTCACGTCAGTGTTAGCTGATGGTCTTTCACTGGAGTCCGAGTGACAGCAAGTCCTTAGGTCTATTTTACTGTGACAAGATATTTTCAGGTATATTTTACTCTTTGCGAGTTTTCAACACCTGCATTAACTGGTGGGATTTTATTTCATTTTAAGTGAGAGCAAGTTTCCTTAGCTCTCCAGGACTCTTCAGAGCATTCTGACCGATCTCAACAATGCTTTAGTTTGAATGGTATCAGTTTCTCCTTTGATTTCCAATTCTTCCTGTCTTTCACCCTAGCTTTTTGAGAACATGATTATTATTTTCTCATTTGAGAGTTTTTCGCATCAGCGTTAGCTGATAGTTTCCACAGAGGCCTGAGATACAGTAAATCTCCTCAAGTCTCAAAGACACTTCTTAGTATTCTGGACAATTTCAATAATGCTATAGTTGCATAGTCTCCACTCGTCCTTTTATTTCCAAGTCCTCTAGTGGCTTTACATATCCTTTGATGACTGTACCAAGGATGCTAATTACATTTGGTATTGCCGTTACATTCATATTCCATAGTTTTTCCTTTCTGAAGCACGGTCTAGGTGCTTATCTCCCTTTTCGCTTTCTTTTAGTTTTACCCTGTGGTTATTATTATTATTACTATTATTATTATTATTATTATTATTATTATTATTATTATTATTACCCACCTTACGAGATTTTCATACCAGCGTAAGTTAGTGGTTTTTCATTTTTATCATTATTGATAGTTTTTGTAAGACAAGCTGTAATAAACAGTCTTCACAGAAAGGACGATACTTAGTAGTCCGGCTGATCTAGACTATCCACTTTAACATCGATTTTCTATTCCTCACGTTTTCCTTTGGTTTTACATGTTTTTAGTGAGTACTCTGTGATTTATATCACTGTAACTTTCCAGTCTCCATCAGATTTTTTTATTGTCTTGCAAGATCCCTATAATTCTCCTGTTTTCCTTGGTTTTTTGTTGTTTTTTTTTTTTGTTTTTTTTTTGCTTTTCTTTGAATGTAATGCAGATTGAACTCGCTTACTACGATTCCGCCGTCCATTGATTTAACCATTACACTACGAGGAAACCCACTTCCTCTTTTTTTTGGTTTTCTTTTATTTTTACTCTGGGATCTACTAAAATGAAGAAGTCTGCTTACTGGAAATATCTTCCGTTTTTCCGAGCTAAAATCGAATCTGATCTTCTTTTTTATCTCTAAATCTCAATGAAAGTTGTGTGTCCATATTCCAAATTGTGAAAATGCCATTTTTCTCTTTGACCAAAGGTGAATCACTTTCAGTGGATAACCTTTCCCACCCAGTCACGGCCCAAACAGCTGCGGCTGTAGAACACACCGACAGCATATTTGCAAAGGAGTAAGACTCTCCCCAAGTGTATCATGAACATGAAATTAAACTATCTGATGGTTAAGCTCCTATAATACTGAAGCGTTGGGAAATGCAGAGTAGGCCTTCATTGCCATTGCTCCCATGTCCACACTTACCCGGAGTGGTTGCACCTGATAGAGTCCTAATAGAACTATTTGACATGTAAATTGTGTGCAAACAACTGACTTATGATAAATTGAATTGTTTTAAATTGAACTTTTTGATCATTTAAATGTGTGTAAATGAATGACTCATATTTGATTGAATCTTTTATAAGAAATCATATATATATCTAATATATAAGTATAGACGAGATTTGGCATTAGATTACCAACAATGGTTGATATGCCATAAAACCAAACCAAACCAAACCACCCAGGCATATCTGCTTTTGTGCTTCTTCAGTGCCATTTTGTTAAGTGAGAAGTCATCAGTCGGTTTCAGCAGGAGAATAAGGGGTCACGTATTTGTTCTTCACTGTTTCTATGTACAACATTAGACCTTTCTGTCTGTCTACCCCTCTTGTGCTTCGATGACAGTTAGGAAATTTTATGTAGTCAAACTAAATTCTTTTGTATCTGATTAACAGAGTCACCAGTTGTTATTTTTTAATTTTAAACATTCAATATATTACTATAATTTTACCTGAATTATTGTAGTGAGGAACAGAACCAAAGGAAGGTCTGAAGTAATCCAACATCTGTAACCGAATCCAGTCCTTCAAATTGTGAGTACTTCTTTTCTTATCTCTTCTTTGTTTTTGTTTATTAAGATACCGCATCTGGATCTATGCAGTAAATACAGCGTCGGGACACACATTGTAACCTGCAGATGTGTGAACGAATGCAGAACATTGGTCGTAAACATTTTTGCCGTAGGAAAACTCGCCTCAGAAATTTTTGCCGTAGGAAATGTTGCTGAGTAGGATGGTTGCCGTAAGATAATTTCGTCGCATTGTTTGTTGTTGTTTTTTTTCGATATCCTTATTTTGAACGTACCTTTTGGAGTAATGTCCAATTTATTATGCGAAGTACTTTGTTATCAAGTATATCTTGCTCATACTCTTTTACTTCCATTTTAACATTTTAATAACCGAAGCATCTAGCTAGCTAGGAGGGCATTTCGAGTGGCGTAATTGTTAGCAAGGTAGACTAGCAAACCTTCACAAGTGAGTTCGAGCCTCATTGGGTGCCCCTTTCATTGAGCCTTATACCACATAACAGCAAAGGGCTTCGTAAATTACTACTTGGTTATCAAGTATTATTAATTAACAAAGAACCATATTTCTTTTTTTGTTTCTCGTAAATGTTCGCATAATTTGTAATAATTTGTCAATTATTTAATAGTGTTCCCAACATTCATTTATTTTGGTAAGGAAGAAAAATAACTTTGTATAGATAGGACTTTATTCTTATAAGTATTACTTAATATATCTTTTTTACAGAGTCAAATATTAAAAAAATCAAAAAGTAAACATTTATTTAAAAGGTGAAAGACTAAAAGTATAACAAATTTACAAAGAATAATCCAAAACTCCTTATAAATTTATTTGAAGTATCATTACTTGAAAGATTTTCCTATTATTTTTTGATAAAAAGAAAATCCACTCCATTTTCATTTAACCACTCCATTCGTATATTTTGATATAACTTAAAATCTTTTCCCTCCATCTTTATTTTCCCTCCACCTTTATATTTTTCTGACGTCCATATAATTGAACAGAATTCAAGGTACTTCGCATATTGAGAAATATACAGCGAAATCGTCTCACGGCAAAAATCTTGTTCGGCAAAGTTTTCTACGGTGGTATTTTCTAAGGCAAGTTTTAAAAAAAAAAATTTCTAGAAGCCTGTTTTGCAACGGCAAAAATTCCTAAGGCGAGTTTACCACCGCTAAAATTCCTGAGCTGAGTTTTACCACGGTAAAAATTTCAAAGACGAGTTTTCCTTCGGCAAAAAATCCAGAGGCATGTTTTACAACAGCGAAAATTCCTGAGGTTATTTTCACCTCAGCAAAAATTCCTGAGGCGAGTTTTCAAACGGTAAAAATTCCAGAGGGAAGTTTTACAATAGCGAAAATTCTTGAGTTGAGATTAACACCGCTAAAATTCCTGAGGCGAGATTTTCTATGGCAAAAATTCCTGAGGCGAGATTTTCTATGGCAAAAATGTTTACGACGAATGTTCCTAGAACGTATTCGACACACAAATGTACCGCGGTATTTATTGATTTCTTTTTTCTGTGCCTTCCTGTTTGGGTAGTTCTATTCGTCACACAAATGTACCCAGGTATTTATTGATTTTTTTTCTGTGCTTTCCTGTTTGCGTAGTTCTATTTGTCACACAAATGTACCGCGGTATTTATTGATTTCTTTTTTCTGTGCCTTCCTGTTTGGGTAGTTCTATTCGTCACACAAATGTACCCAGGTATTTATTGATTTCTTTTTTCTATGCCTTCCTGTTTGGGTAGTTCTATTCGTCACACAAATGTACCCAGGTGTTTATTGATTTTTTTTCTGTGCCTTCCTGTTTGGGTAGTTCTATTCGTCACACAAATGTACCCAGGTATTTATTGATTTCTTTTTTCTGTGCCTTCCTGTTTGGGTAGTTCTATTCGTCACACAAATGTACCGCGGTATTTATTGATTTTTTTTCTGTGCCTTCCTGTTTGGGTAGTTCTATTCGTCACACAAATGTACCCAGGTGATTATTGATTTCCTTTTTCTGTGCCTTCCTGTTTGGGTAGTTCTATTCGTCACACAAATGTACCCAGGTGTTTATTGATTTCTTTTTTCTGTGCCTTCCTGTATGGGTAGTTCTATTCGTCACACAAATGTACCGCGGTATTTATTGATTTCTTTTTTCTGTGCCTTCCTGTTTGGGTAGTTCTATTCGTCACACAAATGTACCGCGGTATTTATTGATTTCTTTTTTCTGTGCCTTCCTGTTTGGGTAGTTCTATTCGTCACACAAATGTACCCAGGTATTTATTGATTTCTTTTTTCTGTGCCTTCCTGTTTGAGTAGTTCTATTCGTCACACAAATGTACCCAGGTATTTATTGATTTCTTTTTTCTGTGCCTTCCTGCTTGGGTAGTTCTATTCGTCACACAAATGTACCCAGGTATTTATTGATTTCTTTTTTCAATGCCTTCCTGTTTGGGTAGTTCTATTCGTCACACAAATGTACCCAGGTATTTATTGATTTCTTTTTTCTGTGCTTTCCTGTTTGGGTAGTTCTATTCGTTCTGTTGTTTCGGCTTCATTTGGTTTGGCTTCTTTATTTAATGGCATATCAACTTTTGTCGGTCATTTAATGCCAAAGCCGTTTTCCTAGAAGGAAAGACGTGGTACTATTTAACCCATAGATTGGAGGATGAGAGGGTTCATACCTTTCCCAATGGTATTTGCCCAAAACTGAACGTTATAGTGCGACTGGAGTAGGAACTCATTTACAACGATTCTGCAGTCCATCGCTTTAACCATTATAACACGAGGACCCCCATGTCTCTATTGTTTCTGTCTTTCCTTTATTTCATGCAAACGCATTTCTGAATTCCAAATTTCATTCCTATTTTTGTCTGAATACTTTTAAAGTTTGCAACAAGTTTCTCAGTTACTTTGTATTCTAGGCAAAAATTTTAACATTATCCATCTCCAAGTGGCAGTAAATTTTTTCTTGTGGCTTGACAAATCTGTAGCTTCCTTTGCTTTTTATTAGGATATAATTTAATGATATTGCGATTCAGAATTTATAATGGCTGGCATAAATATTGAAAGTATTTACAGTCTTAATAAATCACTGAATGCGACTTTTATAGAAAGAACATAAGCCTAGCTTAGTTTTCAAAAGGCCGGGAATAAAGAGCATTCAATGATAAAAGAATTTACTAAAAATGGCCTGCTTGAATATCTTGTTAAACATTACAATATACAGGGAATCCATATATAAAAAAATATCAGATTAATATGAATACTTTAGTTTAAGTGCTTCGGCAGCAGTATCTCATATGCTAAAAGTGATGTTTATATACACCCACCAAGATATGGACTGCTAACGATAGCTTATCGGTCATGTAGTAGTCTGATCTATCCGAGTAAATAAAACAGGATTTCTTCCAAGCTGTGACTGTGTCAATACTACAGTAAGCATGCACCATATAGATGCAAACAAAATACATAGAGAAAAAGCTAGATGGGAACTACACAAGAATCCTACCAGCAATCTTGAAAAAATCCTGGGAAAAACACCCCACGAAACAACAACTGTGCGGCCACTTACCTCCGATATTAAAACCCCTCTAATGTTGCTGAAGCAAAGACGAACTCGTAAATGACGTTTTTGTATTGACCCCAGCATATGTGCATGCCGGTGTTGAGCAACCAGCAAGACCTTATTTTCATCAGCACTGTGGAAACAGGATGTAATTTGGAAGTACGAAGGATAGATAGATAAAGAGAGAGAGAGAGAGAGAGATAGATAGATAGATAGAGAGAGAGAGAGAGAGAGAGAGAGAGAGAGAGAGAGAGAGAGAGTCAGTGGCAGGCAAATCCGTGCAGTCAGAGAGACTTGATAATGATGGTGATAATGATAGTGACGATGAGGAATATTTTTATTTATATTTATAATGTTTATAATAGCGACTAGTTTAGATGTACAGGATGTTTAAAAATTATTTGAACAAAGCAGCGCACTCTGAGATCTGCTGACTTTATCCTTTTTCTTTTTTCAGATAATTGCTCGCAAATAGTTATTTTTTCATACATTTAACTAAATATAGCACAATCATGGTTTGAAAAATCTTTAGTGTGAAGACATCATGAAGCTAAATCTTATAAGATTGATCAAGCAACATACAGAAAGATGTTCAATACCTCACATTTCTAAACGAGAGTCAGATTTTCAAGTTAGTCAAGAACTTTGAGGTTCATGGTACTTTAGAAGATCGTAGGGCCACTGGCTTTCCCATGTGGGCTTCTGATGATCCAGGAGGGATGTACACGTGTTAACAACAACTTTTCAACTGAACGGCAAACATCTGGATCATGTAGTCTTGGGCTCCTATTGAATTTTTTGGTCGAGTTTCACTCTAAATAGTTATAGATCCATAGATATTATTCTTTTCCTTTTTGGCAAATTCAATTTGATTACATTATCATTTGTAGTCCTTAATTTTTGCCCGATCATTTTGGTTCAAAAATTATGAAACACCCTCAATGCGTTGATCCTGGCATGAATATTGTCACATATTTCCTCTATCATTAAATAAGAAGGAAATTAATGCTGGCAAATATTTCTAATAGCCCAAACGTATTTGTAAATGGAGGCTAGATGTTTATGAAAAGTTGATTTTTAATAAGTAAATGACGCAATTATTTTATTTGTAAATTACTACTGGCTTTACGTATTTGTGATCATTATTGTAATTTTCAAATATCGGGCGTGTAAATTTTCTCTTCTTATTGTAAGAACTAATTCTTTTTATATAAAATGCTATGATATTATATAGTATAATATAAGGACATTATGATTTGATAACACTCAATAATTATTTTGTCAAAAAGTAAAATCTAAATTGTATACTCACTTAAAAAGAATGTCTCTTGTAAGAAGGAAATGATCCAGTTTATCTTTAACAATAACAATTTGGAAACAAGTTTTCCAAAATACAAAACATTGAGATATTTCAATCTCAAACTCATGATATCTTATTGATATTTTTGTAAACAATGGTACTGAGTTTTAAAACATTGTTTTTTTTTCAAATGTGCAAGTGAAATATTACACTTCACAACAAATATCGCTTTATCAGGCTGTCTCTTTCTGTGAAACCTTTCTATTTGTTTATTTCTCCCTCTAAACGACTTACACCATTACAGTCGAAAAATGTTGATGGTTAATGGATATAGCGTGAAAAATGAACTGATTGACGGAAATTGTGTATGTATGAGAATCTGTGTGTGAGTGTATAAGAGTGTGTGTGTGAGTGTGTGAGAGAGATGGAAAGAGAGATAGAAAGAAAGTGCATGTGTTTATGTGTGTAAGAGCACGTACTCTTAGGTGTAAACCAGAGAGAGAGAGAGAGGGGGGGCAATGTAAAAAAGGTAATCTATTAAGCTTAGTTTGTCCCAAGGTCAGAATTATGGGGCATCCTGTGAGAATCGAAATTATATCCCAGCTATAATTTACATGCTAGCTTAATTAACTAACCATTCCACTAAGTAAGACACCCAGCTCAGGGGAAAAGGATGAAAATAGAAATTAACAAAAAAAGAAAAAAAGAGCTTCTGACTCATTGCTCACGTGACCATAGGGTACCATTTGGATTAAAATGGGAATATTCATGAGTAAACAAACATTTTTATTTGGACTGAGGTGAATGGTTGTAAGTATTGTAATCTAAAACTAACAGTTTTATTTGGACGCACTTAAACAGTTTTTAAGTATTGTAATCTAAAACTAACAGTTTTATTTGGACACAGTTAAATGGTTTCAAGTATTGCTAATGATTATGTTCATCGTTATACAGTTAAAGTATTTGAAGTTTAGAAAATAATTACACATTTCTATTTGACCCATGTATCGGACCCCAATTGGTACTAACGCTCTGGATCAAAGTGGACCTGGAAGAAATGGCAATGAAATGTTACTCCACATTACTCAAGTGTCCCGAAAAAGAGCCTCATCATCAGATCGTTTTGTGTCATAATCAAGATACTCTTTCGACGAGCATCTTAGCCACCTGCAGAGATACAATCGGTGTATTCTGCAGCCCCAGCCGATTAGGCTCACAGTGTCTCGAGGTCAAACATGGACGAGGCTGTTTGGGTTACATTTCGTGATAATCTCTTCGTGAAATGCATGAACTCATCCATTCTACTCAGCTCGCTATAAGTTAATTATAGGGTAAACTGCGCTTGCTAACACAACCAGTTAAGAAAGAAAACTGGTTTCAAACCAGCTTTCCTTCGCTTAAGTATTGCTCTTGAGTCAGATCCTGCCTTTGGCAGAGAGGATGAGCCAATACATATAAATAACTCTGTGTAAAAATAGTTGGATTTGACTGGGAAACGTGAAACTATATCGTCATCATCATCATCATCATCATCATCATGTCGTGCCGCTAGCGAAGATATCCCTGACTCTCTCTCGCCACTTCTCCCTATCGCTCATCTCCTCCGGCTGGTCTTCAAGGCTACATCCCGTATCCTCACCTAGCTGCTGTATGTATGTTCGAGCTGGTCGTCCTGCTTTTGCTCGGCCATACGTGGGGGTCCATTGGAGTACATGACTTATGAGCTCGTCCCTGCTTCTCCAGCAGTGTCCTGCATATCTGGTTCGTCTAACTTGGATAGTTTTCGTAATGGGAGGCTGGTGGCCGTATAGTTGGTGCCTTGTTGGGTGTTGCCGCCAGGACTTGTTCAATATTGCTCGCAACATTCTTGTGTATTTGCCGTCCAGCCTCTTCTCCAGCCATTTAGTTAGCGTCCAAATAGTGCATCCATACAGCAGTATCGACACGACCGCTGCTTGGAAGAAACTGGGTTTCATTTTATCGGTCAGGTCACAATTATTTGTATTAAAATATTTTTTACAAGGGATTAGTATTAGTTGCTTGAAAGCGTATAACTGTGTGCAGACAAGTGATTTTTATTAAATAGAAATAATCAAAAAACCATATAATTATCAAGATTAGATAGGCGTAAAAGAAACCATTCGGTTGTGTACAAATTATTTGTGTTAGATAGGAATACTTTATACATAAATGTAAATTGTTTGTATCACTAGTTACTTAAATCTATGAATATTTACTGAGGGTTATTATTAGTTGGAACCATATAACTGTTCAAACAAACTACTATTAAAAAGACTACTATTAAAAAGAAATAATGTTTTTAAACATAGGAATATGAATATTAGATAGGGCTATTTTACACCATATAACTATAGATTATTTTACTAAGAATAGTTACTCTGTAAATAAGCAAATTAATAATTTGAAATAATTGCTTGAAACCACATTAATTAGTATTATATATGAATACTTGATACCATATAAATGTAAATTATTTGTATTAATAAGAGTCACTTGAAGCTATGTTTATTTACTAAGTATACTATTAGTGGCTCATTGGACCAGTGGGTAGACTGTTCGCCAATGGTCCGGGAGACCTGGGTTCAATCCGTGGTGGTGTCATACCAAAGACTTTTAAAATGGTATTTGATACCTCCTTGCTTAACACTCAGCAATATAAGGTAAGTATCAAGGGTAAAGTGAATCAATCCATGGAAAGGAGTAGCACCCTCCCATACGTCTCAGTGTAATAGCTATTGAAAAGGGAGCCGTCTGGTCGCCAACTTTAATTTTTACTTATACTGTTAGTTACTTGAAACCATATAATAGGTTAAGAAGATTATTATTAAACAGAAATGATTCCTTGGAAACATACAACTATGGATTATATTAATAATTGCAACTTGAAGTCATGATTGTTTACAAAGTATACTCTTAGTGACTTGAAATATTATAACTTGGTTCAAAAATACTATTATTGAATTATTATTACTTAAAATCATACAATTGTGAGAATTAGATATAACTATTTTACGCAACATTACTGTAAAGTATTTGTATTGAGAATAGTTATTTGAAGGTATAATTATTAACTCAGTATACAATCAGCTACTTAAAACTATATAACTTGATTCAAATAAATGACTTGTAATAAATAGAAATAATGACCTGAAAACATATAATTATTGCTTGTTTAAGAAATAAATGTGAGTCGGCTTTATTTGAAATACTAAGAAAGAAAGCAAGCCAAATGTTTATTGATGAGTCATGGAGAGAGTGATACATTAGTCTGATTCGGAGGTTGGAAGTCAATGCCCGAATTCTGTTGTGTGATTAAATGGATCAAAAGAAAATCAGCTGGAAAATCAGTGGTTCTATTGGGAACAACTTGCTCCACATTGGACGTCGCTTTACACTCACTTGACTTTATTGAATCAATCTAGTTGCAAAAAGGTTTGGTGCATAGCAATAATTGTCGAGTAGTTGATGACTAACAATGAGAATATTCGGTGGCTGGTAACATTAATTCTCTCTTTCTCCAAATGCAGAGACAGTGAAGATAAAGAATTCTGTGGTAATCGGACGAAGGATTAAGAAAACAAGATAACGTGACTCTTGTTGAGATTAAAATTGTTAAGTATTTCTCATTGGGCAGAGTTTCAAGAAACGCAATGATTTGATTGCTTATTTCTAAAGCACGAGCTGGCGTAATGGTTAACAAGTCTTATTATAGAATCTGCAGTCCTAGCTGGTTGCTTTATTAAGTTGGTTGGTACTATTGGATATTAAGTTGACTCTGCACTCACCAAGATCTAATTTTAACTTTAGTAAATTCATGATAAACAAACTAATTAAACGTAAGGAAAGATGCAATAAATTAATTTATACAGAATCATTTGATTGGTTTGGTTTGGTTTCGTTGTTTAATGTCATATCAACCTTTGTTGGTCATTTAATCCCAAAACCATTCTCCTAGAACAGTAGTCGTACTATTTAACCCATAGCTGGAAGGATAAAGGGGTTCATACCACAGAATCATTTGATGTAGACATAATATACATGCAAAAATTATTGATTAGAATGCAAAAAGGAGTCATAACAGATAATATATACTCAGTTTGTTCCATTGACAATCAGTATATGAAAAGGGTATGAAAAGGGTAAAGTATGAGTACAACGGCCATGGCAGAGAATAGAGTCATAATCTCAACTGTTCAAGGAACAGAGTAAAAAAAACAAAAGAAAACAAAAGTGAGACAGGATTTCTTGGATATTTATAGGACTGTCAGTGGACACGCCCTTTATACAAATGAGACTATAATTTAATCAATCACACGTTCATTTCACTGTAAGTGGAAAAAGCATTAATGCTCTTCTTCCTGTAATACATAAAACAGTAGAACTGTTTCGGTTTTCTAGCCAATATATTGCGCAACCAGTGTTGGGGGATAACTCGAGAAATGTGTTGCAGTGTCCCCGACAACTTCAATATCAATGATGGCAGATCGTTGGATGGAAATGGGAAACACAACTTGATTCAAATGCAAGATCTGTTTTATAATTCTTTCTTTTTCATGGGAAATCATAAGTAGACATTTGCACCGGGCTAAAAGAATGGAGCATATTGTGATGATCAAACTAAAAAAAAATACAATGATGATGGGAAAGTAAATATCCTGACATTGCTCTACAGCCGACGCAATTTTTATTAAACCAACATTGTTTAATTTTGCAGGTCAAAAATATTTCGTTTAGGCGATAAATTTCATTAGTTTGAGATAGTAAAATATCTGTGGCATTTCTTGAGTATGGAAACGAATAGTTGGCACAATGTGTGTAGTATATAATTCGTTCCAGTAGAAACACACACCTCTCATATGTTCCATCGGTTCAATCGCTCTCCTTTCCTGCTAACGCCTGTTTCTTCATATACTCAGCTACAAAAGATAAGACGAATCGAAAAACCTGCTTCTTTTATTAGATTCACTCAACACCGAAAAACCACTTTCGATTTGTGCGGGTGGCATAAGCCTGCCTCCCAAATACTGCTTTGATGGCCGATTAAATCTGATGATTTCGACAGCTTGTGATTAATTGCTGTTTACATTGCTGGGTGTTAGAAAAGCATATGTTTTTACATTTACCAGACGAGATGACGAACTTTGTCAAATTGTCTTTCTTCCGCTTGCAAGCTTTTTTATAACTTATATGTTCTGGTCCAGTTGACTAGGACTGTAGAATACACCGACTGTGAAGAGCTGCCTTTTCTGCTACTTCGGTTACAGGTATTTGTCGCGATCCCCCCCAAACGGGTGAAGGTGGCACAAGGCCTTCTTTAGGCGGGTCCAGGTTCAAGGCCGTAGCCCACACACGCCTGACACTACCAAAACTGCCTCGGGCTCCGTCAGCATTTCCCTAAAAAGGACACCTCAGGCATCTGGCGATAAACCTAGCTTCTCGTTGCATGGTTAGAACTCGGGAGGACTGCCTCCTGAGGTTCGAGAAGCGCAGGTGTTAGCGTGCGTGACATGAATACCGGTTTCCCAGAATCCATGTCAGACAGCCCGGGCCGACTGCCACCGGAACCAAGGCACATCTGACCCGATTCGTGTACCTTTGAACACAGCCAAAATGTGTCCCAGCCACGCGGCCACAAAATACTACATCTCACAATGCTATACTGGCCACAACACCCCAACATCATATAATGTGTAGACTTGAACCTCTGCATATTTGTATCAATAGTTTTCTAGTTTTAAGGTTGGAAAGAAAATACACTTATCTCATGTAGAAATGATCTCCTAATTTGATGATCCACGTCATCGAACTGTAAGTATCAATTTCAAGAGATAGAATATTTTCCTGGCGGAAAAATGTATTGATGATAAAAAAGCAGTTATTCTAGCTAACGTATATTTTCTTTTTCAACATAATCTCCTTCCTTGCTCATACTCTAAAACCAATAATTTCCCTTAATCACATACTCTTAAACTCATACATAGAGAAAGACAGGCTCTTCTATCTCAGTATATAGACTTATCAATCTGCACTTGTATAGGTATGGCCGTTTGCTATGATCTATGTATTTACCTTTTCCGTCCGCAACATGCAGTATTTGACACAATGTCAGTTATTCAGCCAAGCTGATTAGAATTGGAAATTTTTTTCTTGACAGGTAGCCTAACCAAGGCTAGAACTTCAGTCAGCCCTACTATTTACTAATAGCTGGATTAAGAATATATGGATTCATGCTTTTTTTCCAAATAGCGACTGAAGAGTATGCAGCCTAGTCCAGTATTTGAACTCCGGTATTCAATTGCATTTCATAAACAGCCATCCGTTAAACTCAGTGTATTTCTAAAATCAATATTCAAAACAACGCATTTTACAAATTTTTCTCAACTGAAATGAACGTCAAATGTTTACAACAGTAATTCTTACAGAAATGATATTTATTAATCATATATTCAAATTATGGTGAGAGTTCCGGTGGTGTGGTGGCTAACGTGCAGGACTGCGACATCTTGATGAGTTCGAACTCAAGTCGCGCTATTACGTTCAATTTCATAAAAATACTCTTGAGAAAGGTATGAACCCCCAGAATCTCCCAGCCATGTGCTATATAATACTATTTATGTCCTTCTATAAAGGTGACTTTGGCATTAAATAACCAACGAAGGTTGATATGCAATAAAAACGGAACCAACTAAAATCATAAAGGCTCATTGAGTTTTGTTGAGACATATTCCTAAGAGTGAAAAAATATTGGTTTTTCCAGATTTTTATTTTGAACGATGTATTATTGCAATATGGTATTTTATCTATCACAGTATAGGCTAAGAGTGCGATTTTGATTGGTTATTCCACACTTTTAGCCTTGAACCAGACGAGGCTGAGCTTTGTAAATGATTTGCTTCGTATAACCTAGAAAAAGAGGATAAGGTCAGGAGTCATTTTCCCTTCACTGGTAAACAAGATCAATGTTATTAGCTGAGCTTGGTCATGCGTGTCTTCTGAGTGATTCTTCATTATTTTAATCTGACAAGTTGGAACGATTTTCGAATCAATCTGTTGCCAAAACTAATCCTACGAACAGTGTGTATCTACATGTACCCTTCAAACGAACGCATATTTGTGTCGAAGGGCCCATGTGGATTAAGGAGTGAATATAATCCTGCAAGCTTTGTGCGGATAAGATGTTGACCTATGTGAAGATATTTACAACGTTTTATATAGTCCACTCCAAGTTTTTAAAATGGGTGCCTCGCATGGTGTAGTAGTTGCTGAGTTAGGCAATTAGACCATTGTTATTGTTTCACCAGGTGCTACATACTTATGACCTTGTGTTGACGATGTGTAGAAGTCAGAGAAAACATATATTAAATTGCTAGCGAAGTTTATGATGCACTGAGAATATATTTCCTGCAGAGAAGTAAGATCCATCAGAATAGAAGTTCCTTTGGTGTGACAATAAATTAATCTGTTTGTGTGTCGAATTCTAGAGCTCTGAGTTTTGTCTCATACCTTTATTGCCATTCACTCTGATATAAAGTCGTGTGACCTTTTAGAATCTTATTGATGGGTCAACTAGATCTGATTGCAGAATATATGCATTTGATAGAAATACTTGATATCATACGAGAATCATTTAAAAAATCAGAGGAATTTTGCCAAAATAGTTGACTGTTGGAAGCAAGTTTTACAGTTGCACCTTTTTCAACGAAACCAATAGTCATGGCTCCTTTCATATCCCAGAAGACTGTCAGCATGACCTTTACTGAACATTGATTCCCAAAACTTTTTCTTTACCAGAGAGTCTGTGCGTTTTAACTTCATGGACTGTTTTCTCGACTCAGAATCTTAGAGGTACACCCATTTTTAGTCCATATGTTAATAACTTTTGATTTGAACATTCTTCTCCGTACACATCATGTATTTTTGGCTTTATATAAGAGGAGTGCGCCGATACCGATCTCCAGGCAACAAATACTACAGTGGAAATGAATTGGGCTCCTGGAGGTCACATGACTTAGAATAGCAAATATACAAATCCTTCAACAGAAGTCCGAAGTGTAGCACTATATAGTATTGCGTATGCAGTCATTACTCAGTATTAGATTCGGTATTGTACGAACGATATAACATTATAAAGAGTCGGCAAAGATTACGCCCTGAACGAAATATAATATTACTTGTGTACAGATCATTTGGTTTGCACTTCCCAGGCACCAATAATTTGATGACAGATCTCTGTTCAAGCCTAGAGCCCTGTGTTTTACTTTGCAAAATTGTCTATACTCTCAAAAAAAATTATTCGTCCGAGACTAGCATAATTTTTGTTTGTTTGAATTTTATGGCATATCAACATATGTTGGAAATTTAATGCCAAATCCATTTTTATACAAATAAACCGCTCTATTTCAAACAATTCAGTTTAGCATAAGTACACATTTTAATTGTCAAAAACATTTCTATTTCAAGCTATTTAGTTTAGACAAACACTTCTAATTCAAACAATTCAGTTCAGATTGGGAACGTAGTTTAATTGTCAAAAACATTTCTATTTCAAGCTATTCAATTTAGACAAACAGTTCTAATTAAAGCTATTAAGTTTAGCATAGGAACGCAGTTTAATTGTCAAAAACATTTCTATTTCAAGCTATTCAATTTAGACAAACAGTTCTAATTCAAACAATTCAGTTTAGCATAAGAACGAAGTTTAATTGTCAAAAACAGTTTCCTTCCAGTAATTCAGTTTTGGATAAGTGTACAGTTTAGTTCGATTTGACCCATAGATAGGACCCTATCAGGTGCAACTACTCCGGGCCAAAGTGGACCTGGGAGCGATGGCAATGAAAGGGTACTTCGCATTCCCCAAAGCTCCAGCATTTTAAGAATTTCACTATCAGATTGCTTAGCGCCATACAGGACATTCTTTGGTGGGGTCTTACCCTTTTGCAAAGATGCACCAGCAGATTGGGCATAATTTTTTTTTATATGATAAACTAATCTGTAATAACGCAGGGTTTACATTACTTTATTGTATTTATTGAATGGCATTCATATATAACCATGTCTAAAAAACTTAATCGACACAAAAATACAAAATAAACGTAAAATATAAGCCATTAATTTACCTCAATGCATCAAGGCATAAAATCACCGCAGATGGTTTGATATGGCGTTTAAATAAATAGAAAAATAAATCATGTTTAGGGAGAATTGGTTTCTGTACACGAATGCAATTATAACAAACACTGCCTTCCTTTTACGTTTAAATCATAAAGAATAAAGATTCAAGTCTAAATATAATTCTTAAAAATAATAAATCTTCTGAAAACGTATTTAACATTGTTATGAAATCGTCATAGAATTAAAAAAAAAACTTTATTGACTTTGTTTTATAACGATATCATTTTGTATTTTGATTCGACTTATTATGCAACGCTGAGATGTCAATCATTCTTGTGTAGATTTCAACTCTTACCTAAACTTGCATTATTTCTAAACAAGTACCCAAGATCTAACAAATCCAATTGAATTGTTTTTTTAATATAATAACAAACACATATAACATACTTGTGTGTGTGTGTGTGTGTGTGTGTGTGTGTGTGTGTGTGTGTGTGTGTGTGTGTGTGGCCTAAACTGAATAAATGAATGTTTACTTACGCTTTGTGGCTGTATCATTGCTGCCAATTTTATTCACGTATAAAATTACATTCATAATGTGAGACACGCAACGTTTATCATCATCATCATCATCATCAAGCCATGCTGATTGCACGATTTCACCTCTCTGTCTCTGTCTCTCTGTCTATCTATCTATCTATCTAGCTATCCGACATGACTATCCGACATTCTGCCAGTGTAAACACAGAACTGATGAACGTAGAAAGAGGTTTAACATTCTGATTTAACGAAAAAAAAAAAAAAAAGAATGATCATGCGAATAAATGCTGGTTATTTAGAGCTTTTAAAATGAAATAGACTAATCTTTCTGAACATATTTTTCATTCCTCAAAAGACGATGCTTGATACGGGTTATAGAGCAGGCTAAAACTTAAAACAAATGATTATTTACTAATTTCTCGCTAGAAGTCTTATTATTTTCAGTGTTAAATACCTAAAAAAAAACGAACAATAATCGGAAAAGACTTGGTAAAATGGACGAGTAGACATTCATTCATTTTAAGTTTTAGCTTGTTGCACTGGCCAGTATTCAGCAATTTTTTTCATTAATAAAAACGTTTTTATATTTATTTGTTTATCCAATATATATATATATATATATATATATATATATATATATATATATACGTATTTGTGTGTGCAAATATATATGTGTGTGTATATATATATATATATATGTGTGTGTATATATGTATATGTGTGTATGTATATATAGATATATGTGTGTGTGTGTATATATATATATGTGTGTGTGTGTGTGTATATATATATGTGTGTGTGTGTATATGTGTGCGTGTGTGTATATATATAAATGTGTGTGTATATACATATATATATATGTGTGTGTGTATATGTGTGTGTGTGCATATATATATATATGTGTGTGTATATACATATATATATATGTATATATATATATATGTGTGTGTGTGTGTGTGTGTGTGTGTGCGTGTATATATATATATATATATATATATATATATATATCAATGAAGCAAAATAAGAGAAGTAAACCATTAAAACAAGTAAGGAAAAAGGTTATTTCGGTCGAAAATTTTGAGTTGATACAATAGATACAATTCTTCAATTTCAGACGCTTTTAAGATGGAATAAGACAAAAGATGATGGAAAACAAAGAATATCACCTCAAGAACAGACGTTAGACGTATTGAAAATAATAGCCAAGACAAGAAATAACAGATTTACGTCTCCTCCAACAGTGAATGAGTCAGAAAATTAGAAATCAGAATTTTAGACAACCTACAAGATACTCCATATAATATACAGTTGATTTAGCTGTTACTTTTAAGAAAAATAACAACAGGGCCAATGAATGTAAGCGTATGAAAATACATATGTTGACGAGAAGAGCGTATGGCACATTGTTCAATAGGGATTGGAATTTCTATAGATGTTCTATCACCGACTTTCAGCTAGTCGGCTAAACTTGGATTGTCAACATCAGTAAGAGAAAATATTATCATCATCATCATCATGTCGCGCTGGTAGCACGGATATCCCTGACACTCTCTCGCCACTCATCCCTATCGTTCATCGCTCCAGTCAGGTCTTCAGGACAACATCCCGTATCCTCACATAGCTGCTGAATGTATGTTCGTGCTGGTCGTCCTGCTTTTGCACGGCAATGTGTGGGGGTCCACAAGAGTACATCTCTTATGAGTTCGTCCCTGCTTCTCCAGCAGTGTCCTGCATGTCTGGTTCGTCTAACTTGAATAGTTTTCGTGATAGGAGGCAGCAGACCTAACCGATAAAATGAAACGCAGTTTCTTCCAGGCAGCGGTCACATCAATACTGCTATATGGGTGCACTACATGGACTCTAACAAAACGGCTCGAGAAGAAGCTAGACGGCAATTACACAAGAATGCTGCGTGCAATCTTGAATAAGTCCTGGTGGCAACATCCCACAAGACACCAACTGTACGGCCACCAGCCTCCTATCACGAAAACTATTCAAGTTAGACGAACCTCCTATCAGGAAAATATTATAAAGGCCATTAAATTTGGCAGAAGATGGTAATTAATTAATTAACGTCATTAATGAAACCATAAATAATGGTGATATCATGAGTAATTCCCTTGAGTAATGTGGATTAATAGCTACAGGATTCAAGTCTCGAATTCATGTCTGATATAGATGTTGGGGAGTAAAGAAATGATAGGTGCATAGCAGTCGTTTTATGGATATATAAAACAATATGATATAACATAATACTCTTAATATAGAAATTAAAATATAATCATGTAAGTCTGCTCTAAGCACCAAAACATCATCACCATTTACTCTCAGCGCTTCAGTAATATTTTATGATACAGATTTAACATCACTAGTCTAAATCGAAAAGACTTCATGAAGTGGAAAAAACACTCACTCTCCTGTAAAGGAAAAGTTTAGGGCACAACACTCGGTGTAGAAGACAATTCTAATAATTTTTTGGGACATGAAAATACCGAATGCTACTGTTTTCCTTTCAAAAAGTGCTACTCCTTTGGTAAAATTCACCGTATTTATTTAGTTGGTTTGTCTTGGTTTAATGGCAACCAAGTTTCCGAGTTTACTGCCAAAGCCATCCTTTTAGAAAAAAAGCTGGGATTATCTATTGTATGAGTAAGTAATCAATGCCTAGAGAGAAAAAATACAAATAATGATATACCCAGACCCTGAAAAATTGTTAAATAAGAGATGTGAATTAATAGCTAGATGCAGACATAGGACTAAATTTAAACTGTAGAAAATTATAATAGATAATGTTTTAAAAAAAACATAGGATTAAATTGAGATTTAATGTAAATGAATAAAAATAAGAAAAAAATTTAAAAGATGTGAAGAAACCATATATATACGTAATATTCAATAAAAGGGTGACTGAATTAATCGGCTCGAGAATAAAATTGAAATGAAAAAAAATTAATTTTAAATTTCTAATTTTATATAAGTATGACTATCCTTACGTAAAGTTATCAAATAAATCTGATGTTATCTAAATTAGTATTAAATATGCAGTTTTAAGTCGAAACTTTATTAGAATTTAAAAAAAGAAAAAAAAACCTACTATAATTCCAACCGGCAATACAATAAAATAAAAAAGCTGAAGTGGGCTACATGAGGAAAAAAACTCTTCACCCCTCTTCTATCCCCTCCCACCCTTCTTTCCTGTGACTATTCTGAATTATTTTATCCATAAGATCTGAAGAAGTCCTGTTAATTTTTTTTTCGTGTTTTTGATTTATATCAAAAATTTATTACAGGATGGAAATAAATTTATAATCCTA
>OY757912.1:88060924-88278424 GCA_963585895.1 Sepioteuthis lessoniana
GAAAATTAATGTTGTCAACAATTCCAAAGTGATTAATTGTCTCTATTTCTCTTTTTCCGACAAATATATTCACTTTTGTGAATATATTTGTCTAACTAACCAGGTTTGGGTGGAGGATACATCTGAAGAAGTCTGAAGAATATAGCGGCTGAAAGAATGAAGTAATCAACATGCTGACAAGAATTCCTGGGTCATTGTTGCTATTTACCTTAATGTAGGTTTTCTAAAAACCGATTCGAGGAAAGAAGAATCACATCTTTCAACTGGCTCTTTCAAAAATGGCAGTTTATTGTTATCTTCTTCTTCCATGGTAAATGATAAAGATGAATGTCACTCATTCAATTTATCGAAGGATAGTTATGCATCATTACGTGATCTAAAGGAAAGAAAAGTATCATCTACGTAACGTAGATAAATAAAGGGCCTAGGAAAGTTTTCAAACAAATGTCTTTCTTGGAACCTAACAAAAATATTAGCCAGAATAGAGCCAAGAGAGGAATCCATACTAATACCCTCAATCTGGCGGTACATGATCTTATTGAAATTAAAAGACACTGACTTTATGGCAATCTCCATCAACTCAATAAAAACTTCCTCAGGAATGGGAAGGGCAATAATTGATGGACCACGATACAAAAATCAGCGTATATAGATACTGTCTCATCTAAAGGGATGTTCGTAAATTATGAGACAATATCAAAGGAGACCAGAAATTGGGACTCATTACATACAGGAAGACGACGGATAATAGAGGAAAATGTAAAAGAGTCTTTTATGCAAAAACCAGATAAAATTCTAAGACTGGGTTAAGGACTTCAACAAGCCATTTAACCAAAGAATGTTGAATAGAATGGTACATAGAAAGAATAGGACGCAGAGGGATACCTGGTTTATGTATTTTTGGTAATCTATACATTCTTGGTCTCCGCGATCCTTCTGGACAAATAAACTCGTAGACCTCCTTCAATATAAATTTTCTTCTGAATAACTCTAGAAAACGTTTTTGTAATTTTTTTTCAAGTTTTTGAGTGTCACCAAAAGACAAATCCACAAGTTTAAGGAATTTGTTAGTATCTTCCAAAATAGCATTTATTTTGCTTGTGTAATCGGCTCTATTTAGAATAACACCAGTACCTTTATCAGGTTTAGTAAGAACAATGAAGGTGTTCATTTTGAGTTGCTCTCCCGACTCAAAATGTATCTTCTACCACAAGAATTCAGCAAATACAGCAGCCGAATTGGTACTACGGAGTGGAGGGGAGGACACAAAAATTAAGCCCCCTCGATAGCACAAACTTTTCACAATCTGACAAAACATAATTAAAAAGAAGTTACGATTGAACTAAATTTCCTTTGAGTTAGATGATTCAAGAATTGTTGATTGCTATTCAATAACTTACTCTTTAAACGAGAAGAGTTATTAGTTAGATACTTAAAAATCGAATCCTATTAATTAGCTTCGGATAAAGTATATATCTGTAGAAATCCGAAGAATGTATCGGTTGAAATAATCTAATGATAAGGATACTGTTTTGAATGCCTGTGTGATTACCACGATTTAATTTTTTTTCAGATAAATATCATTGTCTAATTAAATAGAATATATCTGAAGAAAGCTGAAGAAAGCATCGGCTGAAATGTTGCAGTGATAAAATTAATAGGTATTGTATATATATATATATATATATATATATATATATATATATATATATATATATATATATATATATATATATATATATAGACGTTGTTGAGGCAGGAACAGTTCGTTCACGTCTAACTCCGGCTAATTAACTTAGCAACAGCAGAACATTACAACTTATATTTCCTTCTTCCTTTTTTTCAAATTTTTATTCGCTTTCTTGTCTTGTATTTTCACTCATTTATTTTCTTGTCTTCTATTATACTTTTCTCTCATCCGTTGCTATGTTTGCACTCTTTTGTTTTCCGGCAATGGATTTGTCGGGAAAAAATGGACAGACAACAAAAAGGAGCTAAATATTCTGTTTCTTTGGCATTATTATTATCATTATTATTATTATTATTATTATTATTATTATTATTATTATTATTCCTAGATGTTTGTATTTTGCTGAGAATTCTGCTGATTCGATTCGCTGTTTCATTGTTTGCTTGGTTGTTTTTCGTTTGTTTATTTGTTTGTCAGTTTTGCATAGTTTTATTCATTCATTTGTTCATTTTTTTTTTGTTTTACGTTTACTCGATGAGAAATTACGAACAGAGACAAATCCTCGTTGATTTTTTTTCTTTCATTCTTTTAAGTCTGAGAACGATTTTCACTAATTTTCTTTTTTTTTGTTTTTTTTTTTGTGTTTCGATTTCCTGTGCAGCGGTCTCGGCCTAATTTTACACTGACGTATCTTTCATCTACGTTCCAGTATTCTGCTATATGAATTGGTTGCTTAGTAATTCTTTGTTAGCCGATTCCTGTGGGTGGGCGGCTGTATTTGATGAGTTGCTTCTATAATAAGCCCATGTGTATTCATTCATATGTGTGGAATTTTTCTGTCAATTAAATTTTTGTGTGACAGGAGATGAGAACTTCTAATGATTGATCTCTTTCGAGTATCTGTGGAGAGCTCTACAGATGTAGATTTTGTTGGAGATTTGAAGATGACTTGATATTAGAAATAAGCGATTGTTTCGTAGTGGTTTGTTGATGGATGAGTGCCATTGTATGACATGCATGAAGACTATTCGGAAATTGCTATTTTATAAAGAACTACTACGTGCCATTGTATGACATGCATGAAGACTATTTGAAAATTGCTATTTTATAAAGAACTACTACGTGCCATTGTATGACATGCATGAAGACTATTTGGAAATTGCTATTTTATAAAGAACTACTACGTGCCATTGTATGGCATGCATGAAGACTATTTGGAAATTGCTATTTTATAAAGAACTACTACGTGCCATTGTATGACATGCATGAAGACTATTTGGAAATTGCTATTTTATAAAGAACTACTACGTGCCATTGTATGACATGCATGAAGACTATTTGGAAATTGCTATTTTATAAAGAACTACTACGTGCCATTGTATGACATCCATGAAGACTATTTGGAAATTGCTATTTTATAAAGAACTACTACGTGCCATTGTATGACATGCATGAAGACTATTTGGAAATTGCTATTTTATAAAGAACTACTACGTGCCATTGTATGACATGCATGAAGACTATTTGGAAATTGCTATTTTATAAAGAACTACTACGTGCCATTGTATGACATCCATGAAGACTATTTGGAAATTGCTATTTTATAAAGAACTACTACGTGCCATTGTATGACATGCATGAAGACTATTTGGAAATTGCTATTTTATAAAGAACTACTACGTGCCATTGTATGACATGCATGAAGACTATTTGGAAATTGCTATTTTATAAAGAACTACTACGTGCCATTGTATGACATCCATGAAGACTATTTGGAAATTGCTATTTTATAAAGAACTACTACGTGCCATTGTATGACATGCATGAAGACTATTTGGAAATTGCAATTTTATAAAGAACTACGTGCTACTATAAGTAATAAGTTTTGATCAGTTCCCCTTTTTTCCCTCTTATGATAATTTCCTTGTAAGTTAAGGTTTATTTAAAACAAAGAAAAATAGAATATGCTTAGAAAACAAATGATTATCTTCTTATGAAAAGTATATATTTTTGGAAAGAAATATATTGAGAGTCTGACGACTGTAAGACAAAAGCAGAAAGAAAAGTTCGTGCATGTCTAATTCCTTTTATTTAGGCGCAGTCGGCTGGGGCTGCAGAATACACCGACTACATATCTACAGAGAGGTATGACTCTTCTAACACGTGCCCTGGATATAACACTAAAGAATCTGATGGTGAGCCTTCAGTAATGCTGGAGCTTTGGGGAATGTGGAGTACCCCTTCATTGTCATCTCTCCCAAGTCCACTTAGGCCTGGAGTGGTAGCATCTGATAGGGTCCTATCTATGGGGCAAATAGCACTGTTTGACATTTAAACTGTGTGCAAATAAATGACTTATGCTAAAACGAATTGTTCGAAATAGAACTCTTTTTACATTTAGATGTGTGTAAGGATATGACTGATGTTTAATTGAATTGTTAGTGATACATCGCAATACTTGGAACTGTTTAACTTTGTTTAGATGCTAAACTGAATTCTTTGAAATAGAACTGTTAGATCATTTAACTATGAACAAACAAATGACTGATGTTTTATTGTTGCTACAAAGAACAACTAAAAAATATTAAACTATGAGTAAACAAATGATTAATAGTAAATAAAATTATTTCTTTTTAGATAAAAATAAGTGAAACCATTTGAATGTGGGGAAAATGAGCTCAGACTCCATTAAAAATGTTATCAACAAAATGTGTTGAGAAATCATATATTTGATATATACCTATTCAATCAGTTTAGTATTAAATAACCTATAATGGTTGATATGTCATAAAACTTATCTAAACCAAATGTTTTAGTTGGTTTAAAACATATGTAGCTTGATAAACAAAGATTTCACATCAAATAGGCAAACGTGGTTTAATATGCAGTAAAATTAACTCCCGATCATCAATAAAATAATATCATATCGGGTGAGAAAATCGACCTTAAAGATTCAGAAGTTAAAGTTCCACATAATACACATAATTATCAATTAAATAAGACGAAAATGATAATCCTAATGTACTGCATTTCATAGGTAAAACCCAATAACGTATTTACAGTCATATATATAGGAGAAAGAGTGGGATTTATCCCTTTCCGTAGTGCATAAGCATAAACATGAAACGCAAAAGACGTCGACAGATATTGGAATTGGTTCGTCCGTTATATATATATATATATATATATATATATATATATATATATATATATATATATATATATATATATATATATACATAAGTATTATTCGTTTCAGTTAAACCAGAGTTGGGAGTAATTCCTTCAGGACAAGAAAATCATTCAGGAGCTGAACATTTAAATTTTCCAGGTAGAGAGCTCAATGTAATTGATTTTACAAAGCAATATTTCTTTAAAGAAAAAACCAAAGATCGGTTATATATATATATATATATATATATATATATATATATATATATATATATATACAAATTTCATTAAATATAATAGACATTTTTTGTCTACAAATTTTCTTCTGGATCCGTTCTCATTCCAGTATTGCTTTTATCATATTCCGTCAAGATTGAGTGTATTGGTGTTATTCTTACAGAGTGTAATTTGTCTCTTCACAAGATCACGTCTATATTCCAAAGTGCTGTTATATTTATGAGCTGCAGGATCATGGAGTTAAAAATATGTATATTTTGGCAGCATTTCTTCGTTAATACACATTTCATTAAACATAATAGACATTTTTTGTCTACATATTTTCTTCTGGAAATTTTAAACTCCATGATCCTGCAGCTCATAAATATAACAGCACTTTGGAATATAGACGTGATCTTGTGAAGAGACAAATTACACTCTGTAAGAATAGCATCAATACCCTCAATCTTGACGGAATACGATAAAAGCAACACGGGAACGGATCCAGAAGAAAATTTGTAGACAAAAAATGTCTGTTATGTTAAATGAAATTTGTATTAACGAAGAAATACTGCCAAAATATACGTATATATATATATATATATATATATATATATATATATATATATATATTGGGAGAGGAAAATTTCATATACGATTAAGTACACACACACATAAACTCAGAAAATATCTGCGTTTATCGGTCTATCTATCTATCTATCTATCTATCAACAATTTCTCTTTTAAACATGTGTGATTAAACTGAGAAAGATTTTGTGTGTGCCTAATCAATCATTGATCCATTCAAGTCTTCGTATGAGTTGTTTGACTTTTGGATGGAATAAATCGAGGAAGGTGCCACTTTTTATCCAAAGTACTTTCGGCATCAACATGCGCCATTTTCATGTGAACGAATGATGAAATGACAAATATAATGGCGGGTCATATACATTTACATAAAGAGTGGGAAGAGGAAGAAGTGTGAGGGAAATATATAGAAGATCATAATTTTATTAAATTTAGGAGAAGGAATTGGCGGGAAAAGTGCCATATTCATTTTAGAATGTGGCTTTTACATTCGAATTTTATCTTTTTTAATGTTGGTTTGTTAATATTTAAAAAGAGAACATCAAGAATTTGGAAAATTTGTTTGTTTTTTCTTTGTGTATAAAGAAAGTGTTCTTAGTTGGAATTTTTCTGTATTAAGAGAAGTAGGACGGATTTATTTTAAAGTGCTGAGAAATGAAACTATTGTCGGATAGATGATGTGTGAAATGTATCGAAAGAATTTTAGTAATAATGTCTGTGTAAGTCCTTCTTTATTGGAGAAGCAATCTCCTAGTAGGTATTTAAACAAGGACACTAAATGGGTCATACTGACTAGTCTAAGGGGAGAAGTTATAGATGGCGAGGTTAATTGTTATCAATTTGGGATATAAATGTTGAGTTTTATTTTATTATTAGATTCAATATCAGACACATTATTATGTCTTTGACATTTTAGATCTTTTTCATCGAGTTTGTTGGGTTTGTACATTTTGTTACCAAAATAGTTTAATATGTTTAAAATTGTTCGATATAGTATTATTTCTAAAGCAATTAGAGTTGATATTTTCAATGGCACTTTTTATCTATTCAATTTGGTAAGTCATGAGTGTATTTAATCTTTTTTGTTGTTTCAGAATAGAAGATAGTTTTTGAGGAGGGTAAGAGTTTAGCATGATATATAAGATTTTTAATTATTAGTATTTCATTTTATAACTAAGAGTGCTGGAATTAGTTCTAGTAAGTTTATATATATATATATATATATATATATATATATATATATATATATATATATATATATATATATATATAACGAATTATGTAAACGAATTATATAACGGATTATAATGTATTACGTCTGTGATAATAGTTTAATTTCGTAACAGTTAGATTTTGGTATGGGATGTAGGCAATAGCTTCAAGGCGTCTGGTTAAATTCAGAGTTTTTTCTTCTCTAAGAATAGTTGCCTAACCAAAGCTAAATCAATTTCAATAAAGGTAACTAAGTATATACTTGCGTTTAGGGTCTGTAGCTGATTTTTTTAACATTGGGGTCAGAGCTACAATCTTAGAAGAACGTATCCCTGGTTGACCCGCACGACGGGCGATGCAGTTTTAAGTTCTGGTTGGAATCGGAGTCATGGTGTTCTTTCGGTGGCTGTTTTTCTCATCAATAGAAAACACCCTTATAGATAAGTAAAAGTACTTACCTGTCAGATCTATTTGATCCTGGCCGTTGATCTTTGAAGCTCCTTAGCTTAGCATCAGGTGAAGCGCGCTGTAGATCTGATTTTGAATTCGAATGTTTTTCTGATTTTAGCTGTATGTTCCATTTTCTTCACAAATTAATTTTTTTCGAGGGCAAAGATAACCGATTTTTCTCTTTCTACCAAAAAGTTATGCAACAAAAATGAATATTATGATGTATTATTTATTACCAAACACTGCAACATCGTAAATCTTTAACCAAAACTAAAATTGAATGAATATATATAAGGGATGTTCTTATTTTGGAACTGCTATATATTCCTTTATTTGGAGTTTCAGGGCTACTGTTATATACAGTACTTATGAACATTAATGGGTATGTCCCTATCCTCATAAATACGTGGGACATTTTTATGAGCGGAAGTTAATATGTTGATTAAGTAGTTCACCAATATCAGTGGTTTATCTTCTTCACACCGCTGGCGAGTATTGTATTTTCTTAATGTTTATAAGATTTCCAACCACTGTTTTCGTTATTTCTAATTCGGTAACCTTTTTGTTAGATTAAAACAGCTATTGAGTTTGGTGATTAATCATCATCATCATCAGGTTGTGCTGCTAGCATTGATATCCCTGACCCTCTCTCGCCACTTCTTCCTATCATTCATCACTTTTGGCTGGTCTTCAGGGCTACATCCCATATCCTCACATAGCTGCTGTATGTATGTTCGAGCTGGTTGTCCTGCTTTTGCTTGGCCATATGCGGTAGTCCATAGGAGTACATCACTGATGAGTTCGTCCTTGTTACTCCAGAAGTGTCTTGCGTGTCTGGTTCGTCTAACTTCTGCTATATGGATGCACTACTTGGACGCTAAGTAAACGGCTGAAGAAGAAGCTAGACGGCAATTACACAAGAATGTTGAGTGCAATATTGAACAAGTCCTGGCGGCAACATCCAACAAGACACCAACTATACCCATTGGTGATTAATAATACTCAAAAATATTCTATTTTATTGTATAATGAACAACTGCAAGGATTCTTCTTTAATAAATTGATATTTCGGACATTAGTTAAAAAAGCAAAATGACTCCATTACCAGTAAGGCATATTGCTTGCTCACCCATTCATTATTAAAAAATACCATTTTTTTGCAAGTTTAACAAAGATATCCGTGGTTCATAGCTTTTTCCAAGATTATTAGATATTAAGTTAAAGTAATAGCACGACTAGAGGTCGAAATTACTCATCCTCATGTCATAGTCCAGTGCTGTAGTGTTTTAAAATAGATGAAAACCAACATCTGTTTTGACTGTATCATGTGCCACAATATAATGAAAACAATATCCTTGTAATTTCAGTTTAGAAGAAAATGATGTTTAACAAAAAAATGGTTTACGTCTACGTATTAACAGGTGATACTCAATATTATTTGAGTTGTTGCTGCTGTGTAATGGCCGATCAGTGGCCTCAAAGTAAGCGGGTTCGAACTATACTCGCGCGGTTACATTCATTTTTCGACTAATACTTTTGGGAAAGGCATGCGCTGCCTTATTCTCCCAGTTATAGGGTACATTCTATCACTGCTGCTCTTCTATAAGCATGGCTTTGGTATTAAATAACCCAGAAAGATTGATATGATATTAGATAAAGATAGCAAACCAATTTTTTAGTGTAACCATAAGTGCCCATGACTACGCAGGATTTTGATGCATCTGTCAATAGTATGCTCGTCTACGTTTCTTGGTTATTTCGTTGACTTAGCTTAGGCACAAACACACCATTTTATATCAAGATTTAGTATTGGTCTCTTTGAATAGGTTCCGTAGATCGTATCGATTATCTCTCTGCTTTATATCAACGTTTACATTAAGGCATACAGGAAATTTAGTTTTGATCAATATAAAAGTTGTAATCAAAGAGTATCAAGATTGATTTTTTTATTTAAAAACAAATTTGAATAAAGAAGTACTCACATTTTGTTTTGATCAATATAAAAGTTTTAATCAAAGAGTATCGGGATTGATTTTTTTTTATTCAAAAACAAATTTGAATAAAGAAGTACTCACATAGAGTTATATTTTGAGCTTAGCTTAGAGGTGGCTAAAGGCAGGAAGTATAGGACACGAAATAAGTCTCAAACTCACAAATAATACTCTGCCCGTAAGCTGACTAACCATTTTACTACGCGAAAAGTGTGCACATATAAATATCGTGCATAATAAATTGATATCAAGACGTGTAGACTGTTCCAGACTAAACAGAATTAGTTGTCCATGCATTTTGATGATTATTTTGAGGAGAAAATACCAGATCACACGAGAGCAATATCCTCTATACCCACCAAAGCTAGTTCTATGCGGCTTTTTTATTTCCTAAAGTGAAAATTGATCTTAAGGATAAGATTTAAGGATGGGATTAACTTAAAAGTAATACGATTTATCACTTCATACCACATCAAATGGACACTTCCAAAGGCGATTCTAATGATGGAAACCTATTTGAAATAAATATGTTGAATATGACGAAGACAAATTTGAAGAGTTCTAACGTGATATTTATTTTCATGGGAAAATATAACTTCAGTCTCAATAGTTTGATACTTGAACTCAGCTCGTACCTATGAAACTGTGTGTTCTGTATTTTCCTTTCGGTCACTCGGTATCCTAATATGCGCACATCATCATCATCATTATCATTATCGGCAGCAGCAGCAGCTATTATATAACCACTGTTGAACGAAGGATTTTCCGAACTTCTATGATAACCTTAATCCCCAAAACCTATCAGGTCTTACAACAAACTTCCTCCCTATGCTTCTATTAAACTTTTTTTGTATAGCATTTGTTGTAGCAGTCCAGTTAATGAAAGAGTTACAGCCACGGGAAATGGAACCGATGACCCAAGTTCAACTCCTGGGAAAGGCTGCTGGTGTTTTACTTTACGCTTATACTTTTAGAAACGGCCTGAATCAACTTCTTCTCCCCTCTCAATATTTGAATAAATATTCGGGCAGAGAGAAGTTTCTTTAGCTTTGGTAGGCAGCCATTCTAGAAAATGGAGCACTATAAATTTAAGCCAGTTGTACAACGCTTAAAAAATATTGTTTCACATTTTGCTCGTGAAGAGAACTGGATACATACAAAGGTATATATATATATATATATATATATGTATATATATGGTTAATATTTGTGAGGTCGTGGATCTATTTCTTCGGAAGCCATTTTGGTTTTTCCTAAGCATGTTGTCGATTTTGGGTTCTATGCGGTTTCGTAGTCGGGCATTGTATATTTTGGCTGCTATGGATGTAAGTGTTATGCCTCGGTAGTTTTTGGCTAGAATCCTTGAAGGTGTATGGGCAAAAAACATACAAGCGACATTACTATTTGTCGACTTTACCGAGGCCTTCGATTCCATTCACAGAGGAAAGATGGAACAAATCCTACAAGCATACGGCCTACCTAAAGAAACCGTAGCAGCAATAACGATTCTCTATAGAAACACCAAAATGAAAGTACGATCACCAGATGGAGACACAGAATACTTCGACGTTGTAACAGGAGTACTACAAGGGGACAGGGTAGCTCCATACCTCTTTATCATTTGTCTAGACTACGTACTTAGAACATCGATTGATAAAATCAGAGAGAACGGCTTAGAGGTGATAAAGAAAAGAAGCAAAAGGTACCCCGCAAAAACAATTACCGACGCCGATACGCCGATGACATAGCGATACTGGCAAATACACCCAACCAAGCCGAAACACTACTGCATAGTTTGGAACGAGCAGTCGCAGGCATAGGCCTCTATGTCAATGCACACAAAACGGAATATATGTGCTATAATCAAACAGGTGACATCTCCACACTAGGCGGAACCCCTCTTAAACTAGTAGACAAATTCACTTACCTAGGAAGCAGCGTCTCATCAACCAAAAAGGACATCGAGACTAGGTTAACGAAGGCATGGACAGCTATCAATAGACTATCGATTATATGGAAATCAGACCTAACCGATAAAATGAAACGCAGTTTCTACCAGGCAGTGGTATTGATGCACCACATGGACTCTAACAAAATGGCTGGAGAAGAAGCTAGACGGTAATTACACAAGAATGCTGCGAGCAATCTTTAACAAGTCCTGGCGGCAACACCCCACAAGACACCAACTGTACGGCGACCTGCCTCCTATCACGAAAACTATCCAAGTTAGACGAACCAGACATGCAGGACACTGCTGAAGAAGCAGGGACGAGCTCATAAGTGATGTACTCTTATGGACCCCCACATATGGCCGCGCAAAAGCAAGACGACCAGCACGAACATACATTCAGCAATTATGTGAGGATACGGGATGTAGTCCAGAAGACCTGCCAGAGGTGATGAACGATAGGGAAAAGTGGCGAGAGAGGGTCAGTGATATCCGTGTTACCAGCACAACATGATGATGATGATGATGATGATATATATATATATATATATATATATATAAGTACAAACATTGATACATGTATGCATATGAATACGTAGATAGGAAACGTTCAAGGTGTAATGATTATCGTTGTAAGAAAAGGATTCGGTGACGAAAGTTCAAAACCTGAATGAGGCTGTTTGCATTTTCCTTAACGTTAATACAGATGGGAAAGGTATGAATCCAGTTATTCTCCCTCCTGCTATGGGTACATAGTGGGGCAGATGGGGCTTATTAACTTTTGCATGGCAACTGGTCTACTTGAAAAAGAAATCTGAATTCAACCCAGTTAAACTTCGCTAAAAACTGACCTTGAGTCGCATCCTGCTCGTCGTTAATGGATTGCTGCATAAATACATATATGCATACATCATCATGATCATCACGTCGCACCATCAGTACGGATATCACTGACCCTCTTTCGCCACTCTTCTCTATCGTCCATTGCTTCCGGCAGGTCTTCAGAACTACATCCCGTATCGGCACAAAGCTGCTGTATGTAGGTTCGTACCGGTCGTCCTGCCTTTGCTCGTCCATGTGACGGGGTCCACTGGAGTACATCACTTATAAGTCCGTCCCAACTTCTCCAGCAGTGTCCCGCGTTTTCTGGTTCGTCTAACTTTGATAGTTTTCGTAATGGTTGGTAGGTGGCCCTACAGTTGATGCTTTATAGGATGCTGCCTCCATGACTTGTCCAATATAGCTCGCAGCATTCTTGTATAGTTGCCGTCAAGCTTGTTCTCCATACGTTTATGCAGTGCATCCATATAGCATTATCGACACGACTGCTGCTTGGAAGAATCAGTCAGGTCCATAACACCGATAGCCTATCAATAGCTGTCCATGCCTTTGCTAGTCGCATATTGATGTTGTGTCTCAGTTAATGAGACACTGCTACCTCGGTAGGTGAACTTGTTTACTAGTTCCAGAGAGCTACCGTTTAGTTTGGAGATAAATAACTGCATATATAGAAATATTGAGATAGGTTGGGTAAATACACCCCTTCGTTATTTCTTTGGCACCATTCAGATTATGTTATGCTTAATCTCTTCACATTTTTTTCTGACTATGTATCCTGCCGACATCAGTTTACGTCACCTTATAATTCATATTATGCATCAAGCTTTCGTCTGTTCTCCTTTTAAAATATTTTTAGTGGTATTCCTTTTATTGATCTTTCTTATAACCTTATGTGGCTAATAATTCTTTCAAGGTACAAATCTACATGGATGATGTGCTATAGTGCAACCTTATATTTAATTTGTTTGAATACTAATCATACTATTACACTTAGTTACGAACTAATACCACTGAGAAAAGTACGAATACCCATTATTTCCCCAGCTTAAAGAGTACCTCAACTACTCTTCAACAATGATTACTTGGTTTTAAATAACTGATGAAGATTGATATGCCATTAAACGATGAAACCAAACAAAGCCAAGTATATATATATATATATATATATATATATATATATATATATATATATATATATATATATATATTTCATAAAGAAAAAAACAACGAAACCAATCACAAAGGATTATAAATTTATTTCAATCCTGTTACGCATTTTTGAAATTTTCAAAAACACGAAAAAAAATTAACAGGACTTCATCAGATCAATTAGATAAAAAAACAGTTTTTTTATCTAATTGATCTGATGAAGTCCTGTTAATTTTTTTTCGTGTTTTTGAAAATTTCAAAAATGCGTAACAGGATTGAAATAAATTTATAATCCTTTGTGATTGGTTTCGTTGTTTTTTTCTTAATGAAATTATTGCTCTGTATAATTGATACATTGAGCTCTTTACCAGGAAGATCTAAATATTCACGAATATTTTCTTGTCCTGATGGAATTACTCCTAACTCCGGTTTAACTGGACTAAGTATTCTATATATATATATATATATATATATATATATATATATATATATATATATATATATATATATATACCGGTAACTGTCGACACATTTTTGTTTGTCTTCTTTCAAATAGAACTGACCCTTTTTTCTGATTTGCTTCTCCATAATGACGCCCAAATGGCTTAAAAGATCAGCTTTTTTTCAAAAATATGTTGATGTAGATCACACAGCAGCTGTATGAGGTTACGGGATGTAGCCCCGAAGACCTGCCAGAGGCGATAAATGATAGGGAAAAGTGACGAGAGAGGGTCTGGGATATCCGTGCTTGCGGCACGACATGATGATGATGATGATGATAAGATCACATAATAAAAAAGATCTAGTGAAGCAACAGAGTTGCAGTTGTGTTAGCATTATAATTATCCTGCGCACAACTTGTAAATAATTCATGCCTGGTCTCAAAAATGTGCCTCAGTCACTTACATTGCATTAAACAATTTCTTTTCTATCTCCAGTCATATGGAATTTCAACATCCACACACCTCATCTTGCATTTTCAACCGCCTGTATCATCCTCTCATCATCAAATCGATGTACGCCTCCCCCATAATAAATGAAATCGGTTTCTTGTATTCAAATTTTGAAAGAGACTGTTTGTTTGAATCCATCTATTATCCCTTCAAACAGCTATTGTTGAATATTAGGGAAAATGGGTTATTTAGCCTAAGTCCTGGCGGCAACACCCCACAAAGCATCAACTACACGGCCACCTGCCTTCCATCACGAAAACTATCCAAGTTAGACGAACCAGGACACTGCTGGAGAAGCAGAGACGAGCTCATAAATGATGTACTCCTATGGACCCCCACATATGGCTTAGCAAAAGCAGGATGACCAGCTAGAACATACATACAGCAGGTATGTGAGGATACGGGATGCAGCCCTGAAGACCTGCCAGAGGCGATGAACAATAGGGAAAAGTGGCGAGAGAGAGAGTGTCAGTGATATCCGTGCTAGCGGCACGACATGATGATGATGATGGGCCTTGGTTTGGCAACCAGTGTAGAAGGAAAACTCAAATTAGGTCTACCCCGCTTAAAAATTGATATTGTATTGCAATCTGCTCATGACCTAGGGGTCATGGAAATATGCTCCTTGACCAAACATGCTTTTCTACTCATTATAATTAGAAGCTTTTCTTAATATTCTCTATTCAAATTTAGATATTTCATATTCTAGTTTGGGGGGACAGGATAGCTCTATTTTATAGGTTTATGCTTGAGTCTGTTCACTTAAAACATCACCCTAGCAAATAATATACCCAACGCAACGGGTATAATTTATAAGTCAAACCTCATTTCTGAGACATACACCCTTTTTTTAGACTGCAGTGTCTGGTGTGTTAGACTTCTTGCTGATATTGGCACTTTTCATGGAAGTGTTCTAACCAGATCATGTGTCGACAGTGTAGTATTCATATCTCTGAAGCGTATAAAAGAAGCTATGACAACAGAAATCTCATAAACACTTAGCTTTGTGGACAAACGTAGATGTCCTTCAGCCCATAGCCTTTTTCTAAGAGTCCCCCCACCACACACACACACATTTATATATATATATATATATATGTGTGTAGAGAGAGAGAGAGAGAGAGGGAGAGAGAGAGAGGAGAGAGAGAGAGAGAGATATACTGATAATAGACATTTATTTACGAGGGATAAGTCTGCAGCTTGACACGTATTTATTAGTTAACTTTTTATCTGACATCTTCATTCTATTATTTTAAATTTATATCTTTATTTATACATGAATTTATCTGTATTTGTGTGCGTGTGCATATCTTTCTCATTTATATTTGTTCTTTTATGCTTTCCGGTTGCAACACTGTCTGATTAAACCCAGTTAACAGATTTTATAGCGACGTTCATAGAAAATACGCAAAAAAAAAGACGCGCTTGTACAAAGAGCACTGCTGTCCAAATACCAGCATCTCTCTCTCTCTATATATATATATATATATATATATATATATATATGATTAAATTGGTTTGTTTATGTTTTCTGACATATCAACACTTGTGTGTTTACTTATTGCCAAATCTTATATATAGGTAATATTTGGTCAGGTTAAAAAGTTTGGAGTAATTTCCTCAGGACAAGAAAATCATTCAAGAGCTGAACATTTAGATTTTCCTGGAAGAGAGCTCAATGTAATTTATTCTTTTTATGTTTGTTTTTTTTCTTAAAGATATATATATATATATATATATATATATATATATATATATATATATATGTATGTATATATATATATATATATATATATATATATATATATATAAAGAGACAGAACAAATAAACACTTTAAAAACGTTTCTTCTTATATTAAGGCTGTGCTCAATTTGAAATATAATTGGTAGATTCGGTTTTTCATAGCGTTTGACAAATTTGAAGATGTTTTATTGGAATTGTGGGAGAGATTTTGAAAAAGTAGAATGCGAAAAATGAAATATATAAAGGAAAAAAGCAGTTCTCGGAAATTGCCGATACGTTATGTAGGCAATAGTCTGCGTTGGATTTTCTCCTCACCCCGCACTTAGATCTTCTTTACTAATCTCTTTATTCTCTTCGCCTCGCTGTTCCATCTTCATTACTGTTCACTCTATTCTTTTCACCTCGCTCTTCCATCTTTACTGATCACTCTATTCTCCTCACCTCGCTGTTCCATCTTCATTATTAGCTACTCTATTTTCTTCCCTGGGATGAATACCTAATATGAATATTTTCTTTCTTGTGTGCAGATTTCATTTTATTAATTTGATATTTTTTACCGACACAGTACACAAGATGGACGCGCTTGAACCATAGAAGAAAATTAAAGCCCTATAACTTTCACTGATCTCATGGAATTTTAGACTTATAACTTGACAATCCTCTAATTACAGCAAAGATTTCAACTGCCCTTAAAGATCTGTCAATTACACTAGATTGACTCGCGGTATATATTCAGTCCTTTTTATGATTCTTTGATTTCTCGGCAAAAATAAAAGAATCAATGAATCTATTTTTAGGAAAATTACATTGGCTTCATCACTCCAATTTTGGCAAAAAGAATGAAGCTTGATGCACAGAAGAAGAGACAAAGTGATCTTACTTTATTGTCTCATAGTGTCATCAAAAGGAAAACATTTCCTTTTTTGTATTGTCAAAGGGTATTCGAAGCATTTCATTATAATTATCATTGCTTAAAAATGCTAGATTCAATTTTACATGCAATGAGATGGAAATTGTATAGAAAAAAAAATCAAAATTGTCGTTATTTTCATTATTGATTTCAATATTTACTATTTAAGAGAATAAATATATGAACAACATAGTATTCTTTAAAGTTAAAAATAAATATATATGTTTTAATTGACTTACCATGACTTGAAAATGCAGCAAGCACTTCCATGCGACATACGGAACCCTAAACCGCTGTTACGACCATATTAGGTCTTATCAGCAGTGCATACTGTGATCTCCACCACTGGAGATCGAACCAGCAACCATAGAGTCGAAACTCAACCACTGGACCACTGGTCCATATCACACTGAAGAGATGCTAAATTAACAAGTCATGGTAAATGCAAGACCACTTAAGCTGATGTGTCTTAAAGGTACGTTTCATCCCAACAGTGGACACTGTCACCTCTGGGTCAACGTCTTCCTATGTCGGTCGTAGGCTTAACTTCATGAGGAGGAAATAGATTTGAGACGTAATAAGGTCGAAACAGCTGTTTTGACCTTATTAGGTCTCATCAGCTGTGAATCTTCACCACTGGATATCGAACAAGCAACCCCAGACTGCAGAGCCGATGCTCTACCACTGGGCCACCGATCTATATCGCACTGAAACAATGCCAAATTAACATGTCCACCACTTAATTCCAACCCTAAAAGTGAGCATATGATTTGAACGCAAAGTTAAATTTGTGCTAAAAAATGGTCAAGAGCGTACTGAGAATTATCAAACGAACCAAGAATTTTCATACAATAGACTGTACTTGGTTACATGTCACCAGTAAGAAAACGATCTCTCGGGGCAGTCTTCATCACAGCCTGCGCAGTCTCGCCGGCTCTCTCCCCAATATTGTGATTGTTTCCAAAATGACATCTTCCGGCCTCTAAGTTTCATTGAAACAGTATAGAGCCCGGGTCAGTTCAATAAAAGCAAAGCAAAGAAACAAAACAAAATAAACCCGACGATAAAAATGTATGGCTGTTTTTATTGATGAGAATTTTTCTTCGCGTTTATCCTGATCAAGGGATGCGTGCGACACGTCGCAATAAGGACTTGAACATGATAGGGACAGCAAAGAAAGATTTAATTTCTTACTTAGTTTTATCTGATGAACGGCTCCTAAATCTTCCTTTTATTATGATGGGCAGAAAGGAGCCCTCACTTCAACCATCCATCTCACCGATCGGCATGGCAGTAATCTCACCATCTCCAGATAGCTTCCAAAAATATGTGATTTCAAGGCTTCCAGAAAAGACCACCGCCAAACTAAAGAATTTTAAAAATGATACCTTTGTCTAGTGATCTCTGACTGTAAAAGTGACGAAAATTTGAGCCTATTATGGGAATTAATATGTTCTAAGCTCATAGTCTAGACAGAGGATAAAGAGTGAACTACGTGGTTACAATATCTATTGAAAAAATCAAAGAAAACGGTTTCAAGCTAACAAAATAAAGAAGCATAAGATACCGCACAAAAACAATTACCGACGCCGACTACGCCGATGACATAGCGCTTCTGGCAAATACATCCGCCCTAGCTGAAATCTTGCTACATAGTCTGGAACGACCTGCTGCAGGCATTGGCTTCCGTGTCAATGCACACAAGACGGAATAAATGTGCTTTAATCAAACAGGTGGAATCTCCACACTAAACGGTAGCTCTCAGATACTAGTAGACAAGTTCATCTACGTAGGAAGCAGTGTTTCATCAACCGAGACAGACATCAACACGCGACTAGCAAAGGTATGGACAGTTATCGATTGGCTATGGGTCATATGGAAGTAAGAACTGATGATAAAATAAAACTCAATTTCTTCCAAGAAGCGGTCGTGTCGATACTGCTATATGGATGCACTACATGGACGCTAAATAAACGTACGGAAATAAAACTTGACGGCAACTACACAAGAATGCTGCGAGCAATATTGAACAAGTCCTGGAGGCAGCACCCCACAAAGCAGCAGCTGTACGGCCACTTACAACTCATCACGAAAACTATCAAAATTAGACGAAGCAGACATTCGGGACACTGCTGGAGAAGTTGGGAAGAGCTCATAAGTGATGTACTCCTGTGGACCCCTTTACTTGGACGAGCAAAGGCAGGACGACCAGCTCGAACCTACATTCAACAGCTCAAAGCCGATACAGGGTGTAGCCTTGAAGACCTCCTGGGAGCGATGGACGACAGAGAGGGGTGGCGAGAGAGGGTCAGGGATATCCGTGCTGATAGCACAACATGTTAATGATGATGATAACGGGTTTTATGAAAATTAACATTTAAATCCCAATCGAAATATCCATCATTTTCTGTTTCATCATCTCTCAAAATCTGCCTACCTCCTCTTTTTTAGCTCTCCTTTTGATGCATATCCATCCATCTACGTACATACATATATACCACTTTATCGCATGCAGGTACGTACAGATATGCTCACAGCAATTCATAAACAAATGTATATGTTTAGCCTATACATAAACATAAGTTGGCGACCTTAGTCGAGTGTGACCCGAAGGCTCCATTTTCAATAGCTAATACACCAAGGCGTAGAAGAAAGCACTATTCCATTCCTGTGTTTACCGTTTCCTTATAGTGCTGAGTGTTACGCAAGGCGTCATCGTGTAGCATCATGAGTCTTTGGTATGACTAGACCTGGGATTGAACCCCGTCTTCGCGGACCTTGGCGAACACTCTACTCATTAGGTTAATGGTCCGATTAATATGACATGATATGATATAATATAATATTAGAATTTAATATGATATTTTTGATAAGAAAATTTAAAAATTAGATGATAAAAATAAGCCAAAAAGTACTAATTCCGAAACGTAAGTTTATACAGTTTAACTCCTGTGCAGCATGCAACCTCCGGGTTGCAGATCTATCTCAATGAATGAATATAGTTGTCACTAACCTTTAGTACTGGCTCTGCATATTTGGCTTGATATCTAATATACCACGGTGATGTTACCAAACGTATGCCTATATGGTTTATGTTCGATCATGTGTTCATGTTTTTAGCATTGCACAATGCTGATTTCAAATGGTAACAGCTCTCCCAACGTATGTGTGCTCAATAGATCAGTTAAATATGTGAATTGCTTAACAGTTTATATTGGCGATTTGTTTTTGATAGTGAATGTTTCGGTATGACCAGTCAGCCGCTTTGGAAAAGCTGATAATAATAATAAAAAACGTTTAATAAAGCTACACTGTTTCGTCCAGTCAAAAAATTTTTCTTTTTCCAGGAATGAGCAGCTTCATCAAGGCTAAAGAATGTAGTATCCCCTCCAAATATCACTCATAGCAAGGAAAAGATAAGAAGGATTTGTGCATTTCTGAAGGGCATCAACACCAAGTGAAACGCTATCAGCACGTTCCAAGATTTGAACACTGCTCTTCAAGCACTTAAACGAAACAGCAACAAGGAATGCCGAGATAACCTTTTGACGGATGACATTCTAAACAAATCTGTCAATATCTAAAAAGAAAATTGAAATTCGAATATTTTAATGATTGAGTAATGCATTGATTTTAATGGCACGTCAATAGGTGAAGGTTTATTTTATGCTTAGACATTAGAGAACTACGCGCATTCGACGTTTATATGTGCATTTTTGTATAGGTGTTTCTTTTGACATTTTTGCCCACATTTATATAATATCCAGTATTCCAATCTAAAACAAATGATTCATATACAGTTGTATGATTTCCATTATTCCTTTCTAATACTAATATTTAATATAGTATTAATAGTTTAAAGTAACCATTTCTTTTTAATAATAATTGTTATATGGTTTCAAGCTACTGAGGATGTTTATATCACAAAAATATTTACTTTATCAATGACCCATAACTGCAGTAGGTGCAGAACGTCAAGTTCTAGAGATCTGGAGAGAGTGAATTACCTTATCATTGTGAATAAGCCAAGTTTCATTCTGGCCCGGAGTACTAGTGTTTGACAGAGTCCCATTTGTGGTTCAAATAGATTTGTTAAAAAACTCATATTCGATCGGGCCCTGTGAAAAAAACATCTTAGGAAATAATTATACAAAAATATAAACATAAACATGAAATGAACGTGATTCTTTAACGTCGAGGCTTAAACTAAAATCACTTGATGGACTGACCTGCCGTTAAGATTAATTAATCACAAATTGTTTGGTTTGGTTGACTTTTATGTCATATCAAACATTTTGGTTACTTAATGGTAAATACTGTTTTTACATATATATTAAATATATGATTTGCAAACATTTTGTTGATACAATCAGTTAAATGATCAAGCAGTTCTATTTCAAACAATTTAGTTTAGCATAAGTCAATAAAGCTAGAAGGTTCCAAGTATTGCTACGAATCACTAACAATTAAACATCCGTGATTTGTTTACACAGTAAAATGATTAAACTGTTCTATTTCTAACAATTCAATTTAGCATTAGCACTTAGTTAAGATGCTAAACAGTTTATTTGACCGATAGATAGGACGCTATCAGGTGCTACCACTCAAGGTTAGAATGGACCAGGGAGCGATGGCAAGGAAGGAGTACTCTGCATTCCCCAAAGCTCCAGCATTACTGAAGCTTCAGCATCAGATTGTTTAATGTTGTACCGATGACACTCCTTGGGGAGAGGTTACCTCTCGGTAGCGATACAGTCAGCGTATTCTACTGCCCCAGCTTAGTAGACTGTCAATCAACCCATTAATCAACCCTATTGCACCTTTCTTATAACGTCTAATGAAATAAATATAAATGTTCCTGTTTAAAAAAAAAAGAATGGTTGTTGTGATGTTGATGTATTCTTTCATATCATCTAAGTCGATACTCAATCTTTGATTGCAGAAGGTTACTTTACCTCTATTTTTTCCAATCGCTTTTTTATACTGGAAAATATATATGTAAATATATAGTATTTAGAATGTTTACTTCAAATGAGTTTTGCTGACATTTTAGAAATGGTATAAAGCAGGTGTTCCAATCACTGATATATCTACTCTGGACAAAGTCTAGAAGAATTCCCTGGAATTATCAGGAAAAGAATAAAATAAAAAAAAATTAAAAAAAACAACGACTATTTTTGATGACTCTATTTACGCATTTACTGAAATTGACCTTTTTGCAGGAGAAAAGTCTTATTGATATTATTACACTCGTCTCGATATCTCAGCAACGGGTGAACTTTTCAGATAGTTACCAATTTTCCTGTTTGCGTGTGAAGTCGAAAGTTTTTGATTAACAGTATAAGGTCAACCGTCTCTGGAATGTATGGCTTAGTGGTCTGAATTAAGGGTGGGAACCTGAGAAGTGAGTTCATTCTAGAGACTGGATTGCTGATATTTATGGATTATAGATGTTGTAAGATTAAAAAGAAAATACAAAAAACACTCAATCATTTCTTGGTGTTTGGATTTTATTCATCATTCTGATCTTATTGTCCCTGTGAGGCGGTTATGGGTGCGTAGCTAACTGGTTAAAATAATGGAAAAGAAACGGAGGTTAGATCATTTATTAGTCGATATTTTATAGTATTCGTCTTCATCTTCTTAAAATCAGTAACTTTTACGAGGATTGTTTCAGATTTCTTCTAAAGGCGGTTGTATTGCGCTAACCTTCAAAATTTTGAAAACGGACATCCACACTTTTATCCCGATTGAATAATATTTTGGTAAACATGGTTAAGGTAAGTAAACGGCTGCAATATTATGACACTTTGTAAGAATCCAACATTTCATGCTTTCTATCATTAAATGTAACTACCATGTGCGCGGTCGCTCTCTCTCTCTCTCTCACACACACACACGCACGCGCGCGTATATACTATATGGGATATAGGAAAACACCTACAAGTAAAAAACAAAAAACAAATAAAGAATTCTTATACATCAATGATACTAGGATTTGATTATTTCTATTGGATTTTTACACATTCCACAGTTATTATTAGGAATTATTCATTATTATACGCTAGATCATTCATCATCATCATCATCATGTCGCGCCGCCTGCGCGGATATCCCTGACCGTCTCTCGCCATTTCTCCCTATCACTCATCGCCTCCGGCAGGTCTTCAGGATTACAACCCGTGTCCTCACATAGCTGCTGTATGTAAGTTCGTGCTGGTCGTCCCACACTTGCACATCCATGAGTGGGGGTCCACAGGAGTACATCGCTTATGAGCTCGTCCTTGCTTCTCCAGCAGTGTCCCGCGTGTCTGGTTCGTCGAACTTGTATAGTTTTTGTGATGGGGGGCAAGTGTCCGTATAGTTGGAGTCTCGTGGGGTGTTGTCGCCAGGACTTGTTTAATACTGCTCTCAACATTCTTGTGTAATTTCCGTCCAGCCTCCTCTCCAGCCGCTTCGTAAGCGTCCATGTGGTGCATCCATATAGCAGTATCGACACAACCGCTGCCTGGAAGAAACTGCGTTTCATTTTATCTGTTAGGTCCGACTTCCATATGATCGAGAGCCTATCGATAGCTGTCCATGCCTTCGTCAGTCGTGTGTCGATGTCCTTCTCGGTTGATGAGACGCTGCTTCCTAGGTAGGTGAATTTGTCGACTAGTTTCAGATGGAGACACGGAATACTTCGACATTGTTGCAGGAGTACTACAAGGAGACACACTAGCCCCGTACCTCTTTATCATCTGTCTAGACTATGTGCTTAGGACTTCGATCGACAAAATCAGAGAAAATGGCTTTGAGCTGACTAAGAGAAGAAGCAAAAGGTACCCCGCAAAAACAATCACGGACGCCGACTACGCTGATGACTTGGCGTTACTAGCGAATACGCCTAATCAAGCAGAGACACTACTACATATTCTGGAACGAGCGGCAGCTGGCATTGGCCTACATGTCAATGCAAACAAAACCGAATATATGTGTTACAACCAAACAGGCAACATTGCCACACTAGACGGAGCTAGATCATTAAACCAGTGTAACTAAACATAAAATAAGCACACACTTCTTTAAAATGATAATTATCTTAGTTTAAATTCTGTAATGCATGGTATCTAATAATAACTTATCATCATCGTCATGTCACGCTATCAGTACAGATATCCCTGACCCTCTCTTGCCACCCATCCCTATTGTCCATTGCTTCCGGCAGGTCTTTAGGACTGCATACCGTATCAGTACAGAGCTGCTGAATGTAGGTTCGAGCTAGTCGTCCTGCCTTTGCTTGTCCATGTGAATGGGTCAACAGGAATACATAACTTATTAACTCGTCCCTACTTCTCCAGCAGTGTCCCGCATGTCTGGTTCGTCTAATTTTGATAGTTTTCGTGATGGGTGGTAGGTAGCCGTACAGCTGTTGCTTTGTGGGCTGCTGCTTCCAGGACTTGTTCAATACTGCTCGCAGCATTCTTGTGTAGTTGTCGTCAAGCTTTTCCTCCGTACGTTTGGCAAGCGAGCGTCCATGTAGTGCATCCATATAGCAGTATCGACACGACTGTTTCATCGAAGAAATTGCGTTTCATTTTATCGGTCAGGTCTGACTTCCATATGACCGAGAGCCTATCGATAGCTGTCTATGCCTTTGCTAGTCGTGTCTTGATGTCTTTTTCGGTTGATGAGACACTGTTTCCTTGGTAGGTGAACCTGTCCACTAATTTCAGTGAGCTACCGTTTAGTGTGGAGATGTCGCCTGTTCTGTTTTTGTGCCAGATACGTCATAATAATTCCTTTTGTTGTTTTAATCTTTCATAGAAATAAAATCTTACCGTCTTTAGTGTCGTTTGTGATTATGTCTAACATGCCTCTACAGAAAATATTTGCAGCATGATATACTTTAGTACGAGTGTCTGATTATTCTTCAAGATTTAGCAAGCTAATCACTTAGTTTCACATGTAATTTCAATCGTCACTCGATGCCAACATTTTTGGCAATGTTATAGATCTAAACTAGGCTCAGGTTAAATGCACATCACGTTTTATAATCTTTAGCAAACTAGACGTGCAGACATCTGTCAGGATGCGAATTCTCACTGTGTCTCCAGTCCTTATGTCCTTGTTCCAAACTAAGCAAATCTTAGTAAATAACATCATATACTTGATATCCTGATTTCCATGGAGGTTTCACTTTAACATATCAACTGAGTTTCTACCTTTCTGTGCTAGGAAGATTGGTGGTCTGACCAAAATATCAATTGCTGTGACAAAATACTAATAATCTCAAAGGTAAAGTTCGATGGCATGGAGAAAATTAAAACATACACAGCTTGACACAATATCAAAATCTAATTTTTTTGAAAGCGGATATCAAAGATCATATTGCTTTCTTTTCTTACCAAACCTCTTGGGTTATTAAATGCCAAAGCCAGCGGTGTTGATAACAGTGATGCTATTTAATCTATTGCTGGGAGACAAGAGGCTTTATACCTTTCCTAAGAGTATTTGTTTGAAAATGAACGTAATAGCGTGACTGGTATTAGAATTCTCTTACTACAATGTCACCGTCTAGCATATAAGCTATTACACTACGGGACTCCCTCAATATCAAAAGAGGAGTTTCGGGGGTATTTTGATTAATGAAAATTTGTCCGGAATAAATTTCTGAAAATCATTTGACAAAGCTATTTTTATTAGATATTAAACTCGATCAGCATTAAAGTATGAATGTCGAGTGCTATGTTCTTATTATAAGATAATCATCTTGAAGCCTTGTCAACTACGGCCGTAGAATACACCGGCTGCATTACTGCAGACGTGTAAGACTTCCCCAACTTGTGTCATGGATATGACACAAAGCAATCTGATGGTGAAGCTTCAGTTATGTTGGATCTATAGAGAATGCAAAAGTACCCCTTTATTCCCATCGCTCTCAGGTCCACGATGGCCCGGAGTGTTGACACCTGATAGTGTCTTATCTATGGCTCAAATAGAACTAAACTGTGTACTTACGCTAAATTGAATTGTTTGATATAGAATCGTTTTTACAGTTAACTCTGTGTAAACAAATGTATAATGTTTAATAGAATTGTTAGTGATACATAGCAATACTTGGAAACATTAAACTGTGTGCAAACAAATGATTAATAGTAAATATTCCTATTACTGTAATTCCTATTATTCCTATTACATAGAAATAAGTGAGAAAATTCGTCAAAAATTGACCTCAGGATTGTTTAAAAATGTTATCTACTAAACGTGTTTAGAAATTATATATTTAATATATATTTAAAGGGTTTAGCATTAGATAACCTACAATGGTTGTTATGACAAACAAACTAAAACGATAATCATAAAAGAAGAGTTAAAATCCTCAATCAAATTCTTTTCATTCTTGAGGAATATAACGATTTCTTTAAAATATCAACTAACGAATGAATAACCTCCATTTGCCATTCAATATATTAACCACTTAGCCTCACAGCCATAAGTGACTCACAGAGATGGCATTTCAAGAATATTCAATAAAATTCATGTGACAAGAAACGATTGAATGTTACTTTTTTTGTGGTGCTTTTTTAAATTTTATTTCCTCTGACTAATAATATTATTTTATGTTTTCTATTAGTTATTAGATATCAGCAAATATCAGCTAGCAAGATCCTAAATGCACTAATCTCTCAGGACCCCACTCTTAATTCCGACCACTGAGATGTGAAAGAATTAAATGTATTACATCACATTTGTGTAAAATATACAATGTAGATTATATCTTTTGAAAAGTGTTTTCATATGTTGGCCACCCTTAAAAACTACGTATATTACATGGCTTTCAAGAGGTGAAAATATACACTTTGAGTAATTAAAACTCAGAGCGTGTAATCTAAGAAGTTTTAGGAATAAAAGGCGTAAAGTTTTGAGTGAAACTTACAACTGATCAATAACAATTGCAGTTTCTTCCATTGTCCCTCAGTTACAATCTCGTCAAATATGGCCTTTAGCTGTAAATCAGTCATTGAAATTCATAGTCTGTCAATCGGACTATTGGCCAATGTTTAACACACATCACCATTATCCATATGTTAATATTCCCAACTAAAACGACGGAAGAGAGGATGAGACGACTTAGATATACTGTCGTGGCGAAAAAGTATTTCGTAGAGGAAGGATAGAAGTGCCTTGCACAAAGAAGAAAAATCAAGGTGATAAATATTTGCAAAGTTTAAATTATGATTCGTCTCTCCCAGGGGCTTGCCATTGCTCACTGCTGGAAATAAGATGTCCCAAGGCCTAGTCTCCCAATGCAAGGCTGTCCAACAATGTCTCTTGATCTAAATGAACACTCTGGCTACTGAATGACACTTTTGGCTGTTCCTTTTCACCTGGACCTGCTTGTTATACCGGCTTCATTGATATTTGCGTCCCTTAAAGCCCTATAGATCATGGTACATCTGGACTTGGTAACACTGAAATCTTTCACAAATGAAGATACAGGACACCAATTCTGGGTCATTTATTTACTTTCTTCTCCGCATCCTTTTGAGTTGTTAGCTGAATATCATATTCTGGCATCAGCCACATGATGTATGTTTTTATCGGTGAGGGTACTATGACAGCATTTCCTCAGGCATTTGATTAGCTTCTCTTCAATTAATTGAATAATTTCGCCTTGAACCTCTAGCTTAAACTGTTTGTTCTTCTTCCATGTCTGATCACTAGACTATTAGATTTTCTGAACTTAAATGTCGTTCTGGCCTAAGTGGCTATTCTTCTAAGTTTTTTTGGACCCATCTTGCTAGGACATAAATTGAAGTGGTAATACTTATGTTGTCCTTAACTCCCCTGATAGTTGATTCCTTGGAACATGAACTGTTTTATGTCCCTTTTTCTTTCTTTCTTTCCAGTAATTATTATGTTTATTTGCATGAGAAATAAAATTCGAAAGATGATGCCTCTTATTGCAATTTGTTTTTTTCTAAAGACAACCCACTCTGTAGTTAAATTTACTACGCACAGTCAAGGGGAAACATACTGTTAAACAATAATCTTTTAATCTGCCTTGTTAACAATAACGACACGTGAGGGGCCAGGAGAAAGTGATAGCAGAACGTATTTAAATTGCCATTCTATATATCAACTTTGTCATTGGGATTGGTATGCGTCATGTTAAAATTGAGGTAAGAATAACTAGATATGCAAACTGAAATCTAAATAACCATATTGGCATATGTTTAATTGCACAATTTTAGCCTGTTAATACACACACACACATACACACACACACACACACACACTTATATATATATATATATATATATATATATATATATATATATATATATATATATATATGTATGTATAGAGCTTAAATATATTGCTACTTGGAAATATTTGGTTCACGTCAGTAGCGGACAAAGGTGTAAATGATTGACATAAACATCAATCGACAAATCAAAATTTCGAGGGCAACACAAGTATTCTTGTCAAGGCGAAATGACTCGATCTATTGAAGAAAAAAATTAAGTGCCCGGGGAATGCTTTTATAGTACCCTCTTTAGTAAAAATAACATGATGTGGCTGATAATAGTACATGGCATTCAGCTAATAATCGTAGAGGATATGAAGGAGAAGGTGAATAACCCCTCCAAAAGAGACTGGGAATCCCACCTTGGTTTACATTAGTATATAAGATCTGGTCAAAGAATTTTTTAAAAGCGAGCACGAAAGCATCGATTAACCCATTAAAAGCCAAAATACAAATACAAAAATTACAGCTTCTCAAGCCTATTTTGCGCACTAAAATCAACATTTTTTTGTATGGAAATCAGATGATTTGTTTTGCACACTTGGAACGTGGTGATACACATAAAAGTGACAAGCCCAAAAAGGAAAAAAAGAAAGAAAAAAAAGGCTAATGCACATATTTATTCTAATATTCCGTTTCTAAGATGCTACCCTTTGAAAATGTCATCCACTTAAAACATACCCCGGAAAAAAAAAATTCGAATAATAATCGATCACTTCACTATAAAGACGTAGTTGTAGTATAAGAAATTGATTTTAACGGCATTTCAATACACCTGGGATTATTCTAAGCATCGTGTTTAGTGATTCATGTTATTTTTGTTTCATTGTTTCTTAAGAGTTTTATTTCGTTTTGACGATATGTCATCATCGACTTACATTGTTTTTAAATAAATTGTTTGATGACTGCCGTATTTGACGGCGTATAATACGCATGGGAGTATAAGACGAATTTCGATTTCAGCAGGTCCAATCCAGAAAAAGTTAATAATGATTAACATTATTTGTAAATGGTACAGCATTTGTTATATTTACGAGGAGTGATTTTCGTTAAACAAGTCATGATTACAATTAAACGAAAAATAATAGAAAAAAAAAAACACACAAACCTATAGAACCTTTATTATATTCGATGGTAAGTAAACAAAATAAAAATAAAGCTATTATCACAATTGAGCAAAACAGTACAGCTACCATTAAAATTTTATTCATCTTCAAATCCATAGAATTCGTCGTGTTCGTTATCAAAACTCTGATACTTATTTTCAGTACTTACTATCATCATCGTTAAATAATAATCATCAATTTCATCGAGGGTTTTGCTAATGCCACTCTTTTAAAAAGATTTCGCAACAATTTCTGGTCTAATATTATCCCAAGCTCGTTTCACCCATTCTCAAACTTTTGCAATGCAGGGCTACGTGTCCCCTTGCTTCTTCATGTTTTGCTTGAATGTTATATTGAAAAATACATCTAGAGTTTGCAAGAGACTCGTTAGTCCACCAGGAATAAACTATGTCATATAAGAAGCAGGGGAATTTTTGAATATACTTTAGGTCTGGTTTCTTTGTTTTAATGCCATATCAAACTTTGTAGGTTATTTAATGCCAAAGCTATTCTCATAGAAGAACAGTAGTTGTACTATTTAACCCATAGCTGGGAGGATAAGGGGTCTCAGACCTTTCCCAAGTGTATTTGCCCAAAAGTGAACGTAATGGCGCGACTGGAGTACGAACTCGCGTTCTACGATTCTGCAGTCCATCGCTATAACCATTACACCACGAGGACACCCCCTGAATATATTTTTAGTAAAAAAAGTGCACCATATATGCCGTCAAATATGCCGGTATGTTAAGAGATTACTTTTTATGGAAATTATTCAGATTTACCATCATAGGTATTGATTAAATCATATCTATTTTCAAATAGATTTAAAATTAATATCCTTAATGGTAAGACTCAGTTAATCGGTAGTATGAACAAACAGAGGATATCTTCTTCATTTCTAAGCTATACCACTGAGACTTCTCTTTATGTCTCTGTTCCTTCACAGGCAACGCGTGTTGCGTCCTGGATTAGATGCTGTCCGTATTAAAACATTGCCTGCATGAACATATTCATCTGAGGCGTTCTGACCCTTCGAACTCTGTCTAGATCAGATGACCCTGGCAGACTGGTCAAGAACTAAGCTGATTTGTCCAACGTGGATTGCAGGCTGATAAACAGGTTTTCAGAATTAGAAATTCCACACACGTCTCAACAGTCAACTTGTAGCAGTGCTTCAAACATCGAGTGTTGCAAGGGCGTATATATATATATATATATATATATATATATATATATATATATATATATTAAAGTGTGCGTTCCACGTATGTTTCTTATATAAATTCGTTAAAAATGACTTGGCCAATATATGGAAATATATACGACGCCACTTTCATTTTCGCTTTATCACCGGACGAAGAGAAAAAGTTTCCTCGAAATATTGCAAAATTACATTCTAATTTTTCTATGATTCACTTTCAACAGGCTTAGATAGAAGTATATGATTTTTTCCAAAGTTTTTTTTTTTTTTTTTGGTAATACGCATTATTTCCATATATAGGCTATGTCATTTGTAATATAAAGAGACGTATCTATATATAGAGATATGGTTATCCGTTCACAGACTGTTTCGTTGTATCCCAACTCTTCATTGTGGATAGTCATGCGAGATGCTTCAAGATGGTATCGAAACCCGGCTGATTTTACGTCAGTCTGATACCATGCCCCCTGATCTATCGTCATCTCAGCTTTAGCGAAGGAATTTTTTTCAAATATATATACATATATGCTTATTTACGCATGTGTGACAGCCGGCAATTCTTCACTCGAGTGCTCAACCCACAGAAATGAGCAGTTTCTAAGCCCGACCCAGTGGTAAGTTCATTAACTTGTTTCTACGTATGAATGTGGGCTGAAGATTTTCAAATCTGACAATGGATATAAGAACTACTTATTGTTAATCCTGTCAGTGAGAACGTTATCAGAGATCCATCAATCAGAAAATTTTCACGCCGATACTCTTCTTTCTTAACCAGCATGGCAGAGCAGATAAATTCATGTTTTAAAAGATATCCGTCGAGGGTACAGAGAGAGAGAGAGAGAGAGAGAGAGAGAGAGAGAGAGAGAGAGAGATGTGACTTGTATCTTTGACAAGTGCATTGGGTTTGAAGGGAAAATCGATATCTGCCGAAAATCGAACTATTTCATTCCCGATAGAGATAATCGTAACGCCGCCTAAATCTTGGTCGTTTGGGTGTATATGGAATAAGAAGAAACAGTTGGGGAACGCTAATCCCATGATAGGTAAGTTTAGATGACATCCCGGTTTTACCTGATGATGTCTTCACTTTTAGATTGTAATCTACACAACTATATTATTGTGAGTGGGCCTCGCCGAGGTTCACAACTAAACGAAAAGCTGAAAAACCATTATCTTTTGCAGAGATATTGATCCGGCATTTTTCGTTAACTAAGATCCCACGGAATTACCCTCCAAAGTCGTCAGATGACTGAATCTGTCATATCTGGGTAGGCGTAATGACATAGAGACCAATCATATTTCTAGAATTCTCGATCCATCAAACATATGTACTATTATTGATCAGTTGAGAAAAACCTAATGTAAATGAAAACACTTATTCTAGGTGAGAAATTCCAGAGATAAACAATGTCTCCATTCCAATGTATCCCAGGAATGATCCTAAATTGAATCCAGTCGTGAAACTTCAGTTCTAAAGCTCTGGGGATTGTGCCGCGTCCATTTATTCAAAGGTCTATCATGATAGTATGATGGTAGTACTTGTTAATGCCCAATCTGTGATTCAAATAGATGTTTTGAACGTTATACGTACTAGATAGGAATACTTGGAACTATATAAACAAACAAATTATTACCATAGAAGATGAGTTTGATAAGTAGGCTTGAAACACTTTGACGGTGGGCAAATCACTTGTATTACATATGAATAGATAAAAAAAATGTTAGTGATTGTCGTCGAGGTTGACCCGAAGGCTCCCTTTCAATAGCTACTACACCGAGCTGTAGGAGAGGGTGAATAATCCTTGTCCTGGATTGCTCCACTTTAACTTTGATCCATACCTTATAATGCTGAGTATTAAGCAAGGCAGCATCAAGAACCATTTTTTGAGTCTTTGGTATGACTAGACCTGGGATTGAACCCCGGTCTCCCAGAACAGTGGAAAACACTCTACTACTTAGTCGAGTGCAAAAAAAAAAAAAATGATTCTAGATAAATAGTGTAATTTTAAAAATATAATGAAGATTTCACAATATAGCTATTGTAAAAAGTAAAGTTGGCGACCGTAGTCGAGGGCGACCAGAAGGTTCCCTTTTCAATAGCTAGTAGAGGAAGGCGCTACTCCTTCCCTGGATTGCTCCACTTTACCCTTGATACGTACCTTATATTGCTGAGTGTTAAGCAAGGAGGTATCAAGTACCATTTTTTCAAGTCTTTGGTATGACGGGACCTGCGATTGATCCGTGGTCACGCAGACCATTGGCGAAAACTCCACCCACTAGATCAATTAACCGGTTAGTCATAGTTTTGCTTTAAATAACCCAGGATGAGTAGATACATCGTCAGACAAAGTAAAAAAAACCTTCATTTCCCCCATTTCATAATTTTTTATTTGACATTTATAATGAAATCTTTCAATTGAATTGCTCGGTTTTGCAACTGTCTGAGAGAGGTCCATTCAGCCTTATGGGTAACATGCTGAATTTCATCATCGTAATTAAAGGGTTCGAACTCCAGTTGTGCAATCACTGTCACAAAAATAACCTTAGGAAAGGTAAACTTCCTAAATAAAAGTTTAATAGCACTCCATCTTCAAGGGTAGATACATATTTACCAACCCCTCTACTTGGACAAGATATGACACAAGGTCAATTTTTAAGTGGAGTTTAACAGGTTTGAATTCAGAGTTTCCCTTCTCCTAGACTAGTTGCGTCACCAAGGCTGAAGAACTTAGAGAGCCCTACTATTTCCCCATAGCTGTAGGGAGAATAATTGGATTCATACCTTTCCCAAGGGTATTAGTACTATGTGAAATGGAATCAGTCTTGTCCAGGATTTGAACTCGTGTCACCGTGTCCATTTCCAGCAACAATAACCATTACACCACAGGCACCTACAAGGGTGGATACAGTAAGAAATAACCCACAGAAGTTGATACCCTGTTAAACAAAGAAACTATGCCTTTCTCAAACAAAGCTTAAGGTCAATCTCTCAAAATTAAAAAAAAATCATACACTTTTTCGTGGTTAGCTGTAGGAAGAATATTCACGGTTATATAAGAAACTAATAAGATACCTTATTTTATTTAAAGATGTTATGTTCTTCTTTCATTGACTGTTTTTTCTTCTCTCAAAAAGGCAAGCCTTTAAAGTTAACGGACCAGTTCACACACCACGGCAGACACATCTTATCTACTGAAAGTCATGTCAACATACACCTGAAGAAGTTATGGAATGGTATTGATTGGTTATCAATCATATGGAAATCTGATCTCTCTTATAAAGTAAAAAGTAATTTGTCGAAGAAGTCGCTGTGTCCATAATACTATATGGCTCCACCACATAGACGCTAACTAAACATATTGAGAAAACGCTTTATCAACACTAACCAAGAACTCTACGTGCTATCTTGAACAAATCTTGTTAGCAACACCCCAGAAAAGAAAAACTGTACGGCCACCTTCTTCACACATCGAAAACCGTTCAAGTGAGATAAACAAGATATGCAGAGCACTGCATAAACGACGTTATCACATGAACCCTTGCACATGGACGTGATAACTGCTGGGTGACGAGCAAGGGCTCATTTACATCAGCTCAGTGTGGACATGGGATGTAGCATAGAAGACCTGTTAGATAGATATTTGGGACGGATGGCGCGAAACAGACAAATTGGTGCTGTCAGTATGACGTGATGATGAGGATTTGAAGTCAATTTGTTGTACATTTATGTCAAATTCATCTTTCTGTATATATAGAATCTTGGTAAAATTTATATAAGACTTATTTCATCAAAACTTTTTTTCTTTGTGTTCCTTTTCTCGTGATACACAGGAAAACATTGCCATTACTAAATAGCAACATTATTTTGGAGAACTACCCAAGAATTCTGCCTGCTATCTAGCACAAACATTTTTTTCAACACCCCAGAAAACAGCAACTGTACGGCCACCTAATTTCCGAGAGTCCCCGTGGCGTAGTAGACAAGTTCAAACTTGCGTCGCGCTATTATGTTCACTTTCGGACTAATACCTTGGAATGGTGTCCTTGGAAGGGTGTCCTTGTGGTGTAATGGTTAAAGCGATGAACTGCGGAATCGTAGTACGCGAGTTCGTACTCCAGTCGCGCTATTACGTTCACTTTCGGGCAAATAGCCTTGGGGAAGGTATGAACCCCCTTATTCTCCCTCCAGCTATGGGTAAATAGTAGGACGGACTAGGTTGCCTTGGTGAGGCAACTAGTCTAGGAGAAGGAAAACTCTGAATTCAAACCTGTTAAACTCCGCTTAAAAATCGACCTTGTGTCATATCCTGCCCGAGCGGAGGGGTTGGTAAATAGTACCTTGGAATGGTATGAAGATTCTAATTCTCCAAGCTATGGATTAAATAGTTCCACGACTGTTATTTTACAGGGATGGCTTTGGCATTAAATGAACCATGAAAGTTGAAATAAAGAAACGAAGCCAGACAGTATTTTTGATATTTTCCCAAAATGTTAAATCTGTTTTTGTAGATTGCTGTCACAGCTACATAACTATTTTGTATCAACTATGACTCAGTGGACACGCCCTCGAAGTCACGAGAAATGACGTGATTACTGTATTATAAAAATAACTGAATAAGAAAAGTGAGATCTCTGTATGAGATAGTTTGGCCAAGCTTTGCTAAAAGCAATTCATCTTACCTCCAACTAGCTGTGTGCTGTTAAGTTTATGAACAAGCTGTGACAAACAGGAAAACAACAATGACAAAATGACTTATTTGTTCGATGCATTTTTCTTGTGTAACTAGTGATTCTTGCTGAAAATCACCTGGCAACATTTCAGCCTATGATAAAAGGATACTCCTCATTATTATTTACTAAACTTGACCTGATCTTATACATTAGCCTCAGTTTCCTTAAAGTCCATTTGGTTTCAAAATGGTCAACTATTTAAAGACTGAAGAGGTCCATAGACATCTAACTGATGGGAACCCGTAATTTCAGTGAGACTTATCGTAAGGCACCAGGTGATTTTTGTTGATACCTATATAGTTTTAATTATTCTCCGTATCCCAGTCCATTTGCTAGGGTAATTTAGGTCCTTGAAATGCTCCAGTAATATTTACTTGCTGTTTCCATGAAAAATTGGCGGAATGCTTAAATAAGTATGAGAACAACTAAAGATTTAATAAAATGTAAAAAAAGTAAAGTTAGCGACCATAGTCGAGGGTGACCCGAAGGCTCCCTTTTCGATAGCTACTACACCAAGGTGTAGGGGAGGGCGCTACTCCATTCCCAGGATTGCTCCACTTTACCCTTGAACCGTACCTTATAATGCTGAGTGTTAAGCAAGGTGGTATCAAGTACCATTTTTAAAGTCTTTGGTATGACTCGACCTGGGATTGAACCCAGGTCTCCCGGGCCATTGGCGAACACTCTAACCGCTGGGCCAAATTGTGTAATAATATCAGAAAAATATTCAGCTGTGGATCGTTTCCCATGGTGTAGTTGTTAACGTGCTGAAATGTCACATCAGAGTAAAGGAGTTCAAACTTCAATCGCGCTTTAACGTTAACTATCAGACAAATAGCCGAGGGAAAAAGGTGTGTATACTCTCCAATGTCATTATGAAGTTGCTCTCTAACCCTCCATCCCTGTCATCCATCGCTATTAGGTCCTCTAGGTTTATTCCAGCGTCATCAAAGTGTTAATGTAAGTCAATCTGATTGTTTTCCATGTCAGCTTATTTAAGACATTTTTACATCTCACTTCTTAGAATTTGTGAAAGGATATGAAAAATGAAGGCGACATCGAACGAATATTTAGCACTGACGGTGTGACCCCCACACGCAAGGAGGAACGTAGGTAAAACAAATATATTAATAGAGAGAATATTGCCAGCTTTATGATCCAGTGGTGTCTACGATCTCTTTCAAAGACATTTCCTTGACTGGATTGGGACAGTTTAAATATGCTTACTGTATCCTCTGTAGAGGGGTAAAAAAAAAAAGAAAACTAAAATAGGGTGTTTTGATTCGTACGCTAAACTGCATCTATTCGTGGGAGAGTGAAGCCCTCCTTCATTGCTCTAGCTTACCGATTCACAATGACAAAAAGATTTGTAGTCTATGTTAGGATCCAATCTCTGGCTTAAATTGATCTGTTTGAAAATCATTTGTATTCGTTAGGACCTTGGACCAAAAAAAGACTCTTAAGAAACAACCATATAACAGTGGGCCAAAAAAAAATGACTAAAGTTTGGAGGACACGAAAATATTAAGCTGCATTTAAATTATTTGTGTTAAGAGTAATTACTTGAAGCTGCAGAAAAAACTCACAAAAATGTAAACATGAACGTACAATGAACGTAATTCCCTAAAAATCTATTCATAAATTATTATTGACGATTTGATTTGCAGTTAAACTCATTCAATAATCAAATTATTTGTATTTGATTGGGATAATTGATATCATATAACTCTCTGTAAATAACTTAAGAGACTACAAAAAAGTGAATATGAAAATGCAATGCATGTGATTCGTAATCTCTGCGCATAAAATAACCCCAGATTGTTTGACATACCATCGAAATTAAACACTGATAGATATCCAAATATACATATGTTTTTAAAATTTTACATTGTCATCCATTGAATCGGGAACAACAGACTTCAAAGCCTTCAATCACATTTTAAGTACTCGATGGTGAATTTACATGCCTTGGAAATTGTCAGGCTTTTTTTTTCTAGGAAAATGGTTGCTTTTATGAATTCCTCGCCAATAACGAATTGTCTTGAATCCTAACCCGATTCACCTCCAGACCAAGATGGCCAACAAAATAGTAAAAAAAATATCGTTATATCTCGTTCGCCACAACAGAGATACAGATATATCTTGCAAGATATCACTTTAGTGACTCCCAAGTGGTTCAACACGAACTTTACTATAAAGTATTGTTCGATATTTTGTTACTTTGATCGAAGATAAGGGAAAATACGAAATAACTGAAAGACCTTAAACTTAACAGTAGACCACAGCTTGCACCTGAAAATGTCTAATATATACATAAGTAAGAAAATTTGGCGACTGTAGTAGAGGGCTACGCGAAGGATCCTTTTCACCATTGATATAACAATGATTTGTTGGGGAGGGCGCTAATCCATTCCATGGCTTGCTCCAATTTACTCTTGATCCGTACCTGTTAGTACTGAATGTTAAGCGCGGCGGCATCAAGTACCATTTTTTGAGTCTTTGGTATGACACTATATATATATATATATATATATATATATACCTTAAGATTACAACGTTAGAAATTGTATTAAAGAGTATGACTTTTTAACAAAAGTGTTTCGACAAGTCTAAAAATAGAAAACTACAAACGTATGTCATAATTTCCCAAAAATAACTTTTCCCTACATTGCCACTAAAAACGATTGCATCTGAATGCTAGAATTCAATGTGCTGGTGAGTTGAAGGCACACAAACGAAGAATATAAACGTTAAGTTCTTTAAGTTGAAGAAAGTATACTAATTCTGAAATTCACGAGCACAACAAAGTTTTTTTCCACAAGGAAACACAGCAATGACACCTGAAATCCTATCTCTATTTTTGATGGTATATCAACATTTGCATGTTATTTACTGCCCAAGCCATACCTTTTGAACAGCAATGATACAATTAAACCTATTGCTATGGGGATAGGTTTCTTACCTTTCCCCAAGTCCAAAAGTGAACGTAATAGCACGACTGTATTTCGAACTCATTTCCTTCGAGATTACAGTCCAGTCATTGTGTTACGGTGACTCCCTCTGAAAAGCATGTAAGGAATAAACATAATACTACATATATTTATGTAGACCATACTCATATAAAATATTTACCTAGAAATAGATTTTGTAAAGGATTTCTTGTGGCTAGAAACAATATGTAAAAAGACAGCGTCTTTTTCAACATAACCCTTTCATGAAAGTACCCGGAAGACTCGTCTACTACAATATTAATCTACATTTTCGTAAAACACGTTACTCATAATTTGCTACAATCTATACTCCCCGGGTAACGACTTATGCATTAAGGTAAATATTGTACCGAATACCTTAGTCTGAATTCTATGTAATTGACATTCACCTTAGTTTTTTGTTTATCAGCACTTGAAAACCGTAATTCTGTTACTAAGCTAGATTAATTGAGAAACTTTGCACACCGTTAAGTAGCTTCAGGTATGCCAATCTAAAACTAATAATTTTATTTAAGATTAATCATGTGTTTACACACAGTAAATGGTTTCAAGTATTCTACCTAATACAAATAAGTCCACTTAATATTAATGATTTGTTTGTACACAGTTAAATGGTGTCAAGTATTGTCGTTAACATTAGAAATTCTGTTTATCAAGTATTCCAATGTAATATAAATAAATTACACACCGCTGTATGGATTCACATGAATAATAATGATAATAATAATAGTCCTAGAAAATGACTAGCATAAATTCCTAAGAGACTTTAACATACAAACGGATCACCTAATCCCGGCCAGAAAACCAGACCTCATAATAATCAACAAAAGAAAGAGAATCTGCAAAATTGTTGACTTTGCTCTCCCTGTGGACCACAGAATAAATCTGAAGGAAAGTGAAAAGAAGGATAAATACCTCGACCTTGCTAGAGAATTGAAAAAACTGTGGAACATGAAAGTAACGATTGTGCCAATTGTGATTGGTGCGTTAGGCACAGTAACTAAAGGATTATTAAAGGGCCTGGAGGACTTGGAAGTTAGCTGACGGGTAGAGACTATCCAAACGACAGCATTGCTGAGGACGGCCAGAATACTGAGACGAGTCCTGGAGACTTGAGGAGACTTGCTGTGACTCAAACTCCAGTGAAAAACCATCAGCTAATACTGATGTGAAAAACTCTAGAGGAGTAAATAATAATAATAATAATAATAATAATAATAATAATAATAATAATAATAATAAACTATCAGCTAACCCTGGTGTGAAAAACTCTCGAAAGAGAACAAATAATAATAATGATTGGTATATGCACCAGGTAAAATCTGTTCAAATAAATGATACCCATAAAATTATCTGAGATTTTGAGATACAAATGGATAACCAAATCCCAGTCAGAAGACCAGACCTCGAGATAATTAACAAAAAAGAGAGTTTTTTTTTTGGTATAATAGCTTGGTTCGAGGGCTGGAAAATCAGAAATCAGAGGTCGAAACGAGAAAATCAAGACTAGAGCTTTGTTGGGATCGGTTAGAATACTGAAAAGAGAACAAGAGACCCAATGAGACTTGCTGACATCTCTCAAATGCTAGTGGTAGGCCATCAGCAAACGCTGGTGTGAAAAACTCGCTAGAAATAATAAAATAAAAATCCTTAGTAAATAATTAAACCGTTCTATTTGACCCATATATTGGACCTTAACTGGTACTAACAGTTAGACCTGATAGTAATGGCAATCCAGGGTAACTCACATTCCTATTAACTCGAGAACTGGAATCTCAACTTCAGTTTCGTGTCAAACCTTGGATGCTCGCTGGTTTGGTCTGATATTATGGCTTATCAACCATTGGCGGTTATTCAATGCCAAATCTTGTTTTTACACACACACACACACACACACACACACACACACACACACACACACACACACACACAGATATATATATATATATATATATATATATATATATATATGATTTGTAAACACATTTTGTAGATAAACAAGGTTAAATGATCAAACTGTTCAATTTCTCATAATTCAATTTGGCATAAGTAAACAAAGTTAAATGGTTCCAAGTATTGCAATATATTAGTAATAATTCAATTAAACATCTTTGGTTTATTTACACACAGTTAAATGATCAAACAGTTATATTTCTAACAGTTCAATTTAGCATAAATCATTTTTTTGGGCACAGTTTAAATATCAAACAATTCTCTTTGACCCATAGATATGACCTTATCAGGTGCTACCACTCCGAGCCAGAGTGAAGCTGGGAGCAATGGCAATGAAGGATACTCCACATTTTCCAAAGCTCTAGTATTACTGGAGCCTTCAAATCAAACAGTTTAATGTCATATCCAGTATACTCGTTGGGGCAGGTCTTACCCCTCTGCAGATATGCAGACGGTGTATTCAACAGCCCCAATCAACAGGGCTGTCTATAGAGGTTCAGTTGATGTTCAGTCTGTGGAGGTTCAGTCGGTGTATTCCACATCCCCGGCTGACAGGGTTGTCTTTGAATTGATAAATGAACTTATAGAAATAAGAGGATATTTTATGTGTCGAATAAAACTGTTTGCCAACCATCAAATTTAAAATGACAGACAGCATAAAATCTACAACTATAGACGGAAAACTTCTGAGGGTTGACCAAAGAGATTATCATTTTTATTCAATTTTGTCCGATACGTGACTTGACTCTACCGCTTGATTTTTCTGACTTTCTTTATTAAGAATTCGATAGGAAAAAAATCGCCATGTTTACATAATCACTTTTATATTCGTGGCTGCTATGCCGGAGTTATATATAAAACATAGAATAAAATATAGTATTACTTAAAATAAACAAGAAACTGATAGACGTGCCTAAATTCAATTGAATCAATTTGAACCAAATTTAAATAAATTTGCTTTTCAGTTCAGATATACATATCAAAATATTGTTTGTTTTCTTTTTGGTTTACTTTTTAATTTTAAACTTGCTTTCCGTAATGAGTGAATATGAAAATGAGTACAGCGTATCACAGGAAAATAATTGGCCAGAAAGCGTATTTATTCTGAAGAGAGAGATATATGACTCCACTACAATTAATGTTATCAATACGTGGAACCTCTCAAGTGATCTACTGATCGGAGAGGGAAAACCGCACACCATTACTAGTGAGCTATATTTTTACAGGGGGCGCCAAATTCTTGCCTTACATCAGTTTAAATAACACGTTTTCTAAGAATTTTATAACTGCAATAAGCCAAGTGAAACTAGTGGATGATTTCTTATGAGAGAGATGCTCACTTGGTACCACATACTTTGGTCCAACTAAGATCGGACTTAGTAATAAGATTGCTCCTCGTAATTGAATGGTTAGCGCGGCGTCCTGTATTTATTTTCTTTTACCTAGGTCTTATACTGGTTCTAATGATCAGGAAGTGAAACGAGCAAACTATTTGAGGTGAGTTTGATTCTCACTGCATGTTTCCTTTATTGTGCCATACACCAAATTGAACTAAGAATAGTTTCTTAGAATTTTACAGCTATAACGTGACAAGCAAAGCTAATAGAGAATAAAGAGTTCGAATCGCATTGGCTGCCATATTCAGTTTTGATCAGTGAGTTTAATAAACTGTATTACTTCTGAGTAGGATTTCCGCTTGTTGTACCATACTTATTTCCTTGTATCAATTAAGCAAATCGTGCTTTCTAAGAATTATGCAAGTTGTGGCAGAAATAATTCATACGGAGAATAATTACACCAACGTTGATGAATAAAAATATAATCTGATTCTATTTTTTTTTATTTTGCTCTATTACCCTAAATGTACGTATGGGTAGAGTAAGGGCGAATCTGAAATTGCTGAAATGTACACACGCCTTTCTGCTTCTTTCCGCTCGGATTAAAATTCTTTCCTGGTTTATATAATTTTCCGGACACCCATGCAATCCCCATGGCCACACCTCCCGTTGCGCATAGACACGCCTCCAGTTTAGCATCCCACCAACGTGACCGACATAGCACTTCCGCTGGGGCATAGACCTGTTTAACCTACAAAAGAGTTGCACTCCCTGTCACCTCACCCACGCAAATTATGAAGTATGTCAAAGGAATCTCCCTGTTGCTATCCAACAGAAGTGCATCCCACAATTGAAACTGTCACCTATGTGATACAAGTGAACTTCGTCAAATTGTAATGGTAACTCCATCTACTAAAAGAATTACCATTTATTTTAGTGATACAATCAGTTATGATAATGGCTTGGACCGGTGCTATTCTTACTGGGGACCACATACTTTTGGTCTTGTGTCAAACTAAGCCCAAACTTAGTAAAAGGAATGCCAGACTTGATAAAGCTACTTGTCGTAGAATAACTACGTCTAGGTTTTTATTTACTTTTACTTACTTTAACATTATGACTAATACTGATTCCAGTCTACGGTATTAATAAAAAAAATACCATTTTAAGTACTGGCTAACTTCCCTTTGCTTAACTATGGTTTCTTTGTTTAAAGATATTAAATCCCGTAAAGGATATTTAATGACAAAGGCATGCTTGAAGAAGGAGATAACTTTGGTGATCAAGCAAAAGCAAGTATTTTTGGCGTTAAGTATTTATCTAATACTTTATTATTCAGGCTGGCGATCTTGAGTGAAAATCACTTGAATACGTGGGAAAATCCTCAGTTGTTTCTGTCGATTAGAACTAACTTTAAGATTTTGTTTCAGCGCGTTACGGAAACGAAACCCTTTCAGAAATTCTGTGTCAAATCAATGGAAAATGCTACATATTCAATAAGTTAAGACGGGTTTATGGAGATGAAGCTTGTTTCCAGATATGGTTATTTTGAGGTAACGCAAAATATCTTTGAATGGCCAAGAGACCGTGCAACCTGAAACCTGTTCTGATCTAATGGTCACTTCACCAACGGAATAAAAAATGACTAAAGCGGGACCCGTTATCATTTAAGGTTACAAAACCAACATTGATCAGCTTATTTTCAATCAGGTTTGCCAACCTGAAAAATCATCAATTTTCTAAACACACACACACACACACACACACACCAAATAAAAGTATTTTAGATTGATTGATTTTAACAACATGTCAGACTGGCTGTAGTTATTTGAAGCTAAGTGTTGTTAAGGAATATGTACATCTTTATTAAGTTTCTGAAGAGTTTATTTGGTTGCACATGATTATATGATAACGAGCAAGAATGAGACGTCGTAATAAGCGAGTTCGATCTCAAGCCGCAGAGTTAAGATCCCAATCAGATTAATACCCAAGTGAAAGATGTGAAACCCCTTATCTCCTAATTATCCATTAAATAGTACCACTGCTGTTCTACAAAGATAGCGTTGACATTAAAAAACGTACGAATGTTGATAACGCCATTAAACAAAGAAACCTAACAAAGCTAATAGAAATACTTTGCAAATTGACATATTGGACCAACTGATGGGGCCATAGCAGTTGCTACCATTCTGAATGACACTGGATCTTGGAATAACGACACTTAAGAGATACTCCACGCTTTTTAGACCTCCAGAATTGGAACCTCAGCACTAGCTGCTGTTTCATGTTATACCCAAGACACACTAATATTGATGTCGGGATGTCTTACCCTTCGGCATGGAATACACTCAGCGTATTCTGAAATCCGCCTGTTGAGCAGTCTTTTGAAAAAGTGTTTATGACTGTTTTCAAATCTTTCCAGCATCTTCACTGTTGTTATATATATATAGTCTGTCCCTAATATTCTACGGTTTGTGTTAATTTTATTAGCAAGTCGTGTTCTTTCTTCTATGTAAAATCCAGATAGAAAACGTTCGTGAATCGGCGTGTACAAAGCTGCGGAAAAACTGACATGGCTAAGGACAAATGTCTATTTATAATGAAGTTTGTGATTATGTGAACGCATGCGTGGATCACAGGAAAGGCAAGGGCGTTAACTTCAGCTGATAGCCCCGTACGCTTATATGGGCTGATGTTGTACACATCTGACCTTGAAGTTGATATCTATTGAAAAGAGCTATTATTCATATTACAATGATCCGATTTTCGTACGTATATTTAACAACTAGAAAATAAACGTCACTTCTTTATGGCATAACATTAGAAATAAAAGAAATAATTTATTGCTGTAGAAATGAATCTCCATTTGTATCCTCATCGACAATGTCCCTATATACGCAACTTTGAATACAGCACCAAGGGCGATAACCCCTGGGGAATATTGTTACTGGTGTAATATTTTGCAATAGCTGCCCCTATTTATGCATCAGATGAAACGAACATTGAGTTGGATTGATTCGTTAAAGATCGTGGGTTTATGTTCAAATTCACAACAGTATCAAAGGCATGAACACACACTTTATTGGCTTAGAACAATAAAAGAAAGTTGCTGTTTTGTAAAAACGTATTTGTCCATTTCTTTCATTCTTGAGATCAATTTGCTACTTCGTCGTCGTCCATTTCATCACTTCCTGTTCCCGCAGAAACACTATCGATGACTTTTGAAATTTGTCGCTATATATACATATATATATAGTTGGCTGATCGTAGTCGAGGGTAATCAGAAGGTTCCCTTTTGATATTAACTATACCGAGGTGAATGGGAAGGCGCTACTCTTTTCTTTTGATCGTTCTACTTACCCTTGATCCATACCTTAAAATGATAAGTCTTGCGCACTAAAGTATCAACTACTCTTTTTGAGTCATTGGTATGATTCGACCAAGGATTGAACCCTAGTTTCCCAGACCACTGGTGAATACACTAACCAAGTGGACAAGGTGTAAAATCATTGAATGAAATATAGATCTATAGATAAACAAAATTTTATTTCTTTAAAATGTGAGAATATTTTCCTGAAAAACAGAAGGTGCAAAATCTTTTCTGGCAAGAAAAAGTAATGTTAATCAGAAGGCAAATATTTTAACAGAAAAAGAAAAGATTCATCCATGAAATGTAGCAGTCATTGTTAGATTAAAACTTAATGGTCATATTTAGCGAGTGAAAAAATCTTTTTTGATAGTGTCACTATGTAGAGGCAAAAATGTATTTATTCCTTAAAGATGAATACAGCTGAAGCTAGAATTTTCATCTGCAAGCTTAAACTGTACTGGCAGCATTAATAAATCTTGGTAAACAAAATTTTATTCGGTTAATTTAAGATTGCTAAACGATGTCGAAATTAACACTTAAAAGAAAGAATTTTAAATTTTCATAGAAATAGACCTAAATTTGAGTAGATACAGGGCAATTCCATACCTACTGAAGAAAATATTAATTTCTTCGCCCTTTTATAAATGGGAGGCTCAAAAAAAGTTAATAAAAATTTATGATTTATCTATGATTCTAATTGGTGGAAAATGTACTTTTATACAGCCTAGTAATGACAAAATTTCTTAAATTATTTTCGGTTTTTATCTTTCCAAATTTTCGAGGCGATTCAGATGTACTCATTTGAGATTGTCTCAAAGAAATTTTCAATCAAGCGCTAAAGCGCTGATTGGTCAACAAACGCGAAAATACAGATATGAAAATTACAGCTTCATGGAGTTTTTTTTTTTTTACACAAAAATCAACTCTTTTTTTACTATGAAAATTAGTTGATTTTCCATATAATAAAACTCGCATTTTTTTTTTTTTGCGATAGTGCTCAATATCCAAGGCAGAGTCATCATCATCATCATATCGTGCTGGCAGCACGGATATCCCTGACCCTCTCTCGCCACTCCTCCCTATCGTTCATCGCCCTAGGTAGGTCTTCAGGACAACCCTCACATAAGGCAGAGTAATTCAGTCATAAAATGTAAGGCAGTCATAAAAAAGCAATTACTAAGACCTAAAAACTGTTTATTAGCAACACTAAATATTTCAACAGAAAAAGAAAAGATTCATCCATGAAATGTAGCAGTCATTGTTACATTAAATCTAAAGGAACATATTTGGTGAGTGAAAAAAAAAATCTTTTTGTGGTAGCGTCACTATGTAGAGGCAAAAATGTATTTATGCCTTAAAGATGAATACGGCTGAAGCTAGACTTAAGGGATGCTAAGTTTTCCGAATGGTTTTAGCGTTGCCCAATTTTTTGACAATATATATATATATATATATATATATATATATATATATATAAACACACACACGCACGCACTCACACACATATATATATATGTATATATATATAGTTTCGTGGAGGTGTCTGTGTGTGTTTATTAATCAATATGATAATAATTCTTGTTTGTTTGACTTTTTAATTTGGCCAAGTGTGGATATATATGTCGACTATTGGAGGTCTTCATGCTATGCCCTCGGTATGAAATATATCAACAAAAATGTCATGTGAATCCAGTATTTGATACAGATCCAATTAAAAATACATACAAAAAATAACTTATGAGGTGGTTAATTCTTTTGCTTCCAATGATCGGAAATATCTTGCGAAGATTCGTGATGTTTAAGTAAGTAGATAGATACTACGTGATGCCAAGATGTATAAAAATTTATGAATATCAAAAGTCTAACAGATGGGGACGAATTAGGTGAAAAGCAGATGGAAGAAGGAGAAATTCTAATCGTCTTAGCGAGAGACAATAAATCATTTTCGAGAGTAATCCGATCCTGTGGATTTTGTATAAGAATGAGAGAGAAAGAACGGTTCCTTTTATGATTGAAGGAAATGATTTAGAGAAATATCGATTATATGGCCTCAGCTGAGTAAATAGATTAGCGACCCAGACTCAAATACCAATGATTGATATTTAGGTCCTCGTCGTGTGCTCCATAAAAATTGTCTCGATATCAAGTATATATTTACATAAAACGTTCGGCAACGAATATAGTGCAGCATAATTTTTAAATGGAGTACAGCTGGTTTGAAAAATCAGAGTTTTCTACCCTCAGGATGGTTAGCATACAAAGGTTAAACAGCATGGTCTTCATTACTATTGACCGACAGCTTTGTTCATACTTTTCCTGAGTGTATCAGCACTATGTAAAATTCATACATCCTCATATTTATACCAGAGCGTATCATATTTATGCCATATTTATAAATAATTACTCACTTTTTTTCTGATCAGAACTTTATATAACGCTTTTGAGCATTATAAGAACGTCTGTATCTATCTATCTATCTATCTATCTATCTATGTGGATGCGCTTGTGTATATTGAGGGCATATATATATATATATATATATCATGATGTCGTGCTGCCAGTACGGATCTCCCTGACCCTATGTCGCCACCCAACTCTATCGTCCATTACTCCCAGGAGGTCTTCAGGGCTATATCCTGTATCGGCATAGAGCTGTTGTATATAGGTTCTAGCTGATCCTCCTGCCTTGGCTCGTCCATGTAACGGGGTTCACAGGAGTATATCGCTGAGTTCGTCCTTACTTCTCGAACAGTGTCCCGCATGTCTGGTCCGTCTAACTTGGATAGTTTTCGTGATCGGTGGTAGGTGGTTGTACAGCTGCTCTTTCTTAGGGTGTTGCCTCCAGGACTTGTTCAATACATCTCGCAGCATTCGTATAATTGCCGTCAAGCTTTTCTCTAAACGTTTAGTTTGCGTCCATGTAGTGCATCTATATAGCAGTATCGATACGACTGTTGCTTGGAATAAAACTGCGTTTTATTTTATCGGTCAGGCCTGTCTTCCATGTGACCAATAACCTATCGATAGCCGTCCATGCCTTGTCCACTAGTTTCAGAGGACCACACTTTGGTGGGGAGATGTTACCTCTTTGATTGATGCACATGTATTCCAAAGATAGATAGATAGATAGATTATCAAGTCATTCTGATAGCAAGGAGTTTCTGACTCTCGTCTGCCATTCATCCCTAGAGTGAATTGCTTCTGACAGGTCCTCTATACTGAATCTAGTGTTCATTGCTGAATATAAGTCTTTGCGAAAAGACCAACAATGTCCTGTCTATGTGTAGGGGTCCATTTTCATTAAATAAAGTTATGTTTTGAACACTATAATTGATTTTTTCAAATATCGTAGTCATACATCCCCCTCAGCTGATAGGACTCCTTATTTACCGGCGTGAAGGGCGATGATTTTGGACGTAAGGCTACAATTAGTGTTCTGCTAATCTTTCGATGGCTGTTAATTGATGTTAATTAATTGATGCCACAAATAGATTAGAAGGAGTAGTTTCCTCACTGAATTGATTGATCCTGGCTGTTAAACCATGAGATTCCTCCACCCATCATCGAATGAAGCGTACTCTTGCTTCGCTTTTGGATTCATCAGCTTGGCATTCCGTCCACCATGCTGCATCCTATGGTTTCAAAAACAATACTCTTATGTCTCTTGTATAATACTCTCCTTTCCTTGAATCTGTTATTCAATGACTAGCCGAAGCAAGAAACAGAGACGCCATATTTGATTTCGTCTCTCCGATCTGATCATAGTTTTATTGTCAGATACTTTTACATCTTCGTTGCTATACTTGCCGTATGTTGATTGTGTGAGTTTACCTTCTCACAAAAATATCCATTCACTACTAACCTACGATTTTGAGATTCTCAATAATTTTTCATTTAAATTTAAGCTTATGAAATGATTCATTTTTCCAGGGAGGAAGCAGGTATTTTGATATTTTTGTTTTGCTTGGCAACACAAGACCAATCTTCCAGTCTTTATTATGTGTGCGTTAAAACGGATTTCGCAACCCAAATTAGAATTCGTAAGATTTTATACTTTCATTTTTTAAAGATTTAAGTTTAAACTGAGTATAAATAAAGGAATCCATTTTAATTTCATTCATGATTTGTGGATTGAAATTATTCCTTACTTTGACAATGAACCTTTGATTTAATTATTGCCTTTTTTTATTTTCCTTTCGTTTTTAACTTCTTCATTTTTCTTCTTTGTGACGCTATTTCTTGGATAGTTTTAGAGCATTTAAACATTTGCAAAATAGAGAAAGGGGAGTTCTCCATGTTTTTTTTTCTTTTTAGTCGAACTATGGTTGTGAAATTTGAAATGCATTCAAAATATTTACATAAAAATCAATAATCTTTTAGCGTGTTTATTGCCTATGCTCCAGTCGTACTCATTTCCTATCTCTATATATACTCTTCTGAGCAATACTTTCTTTGACCCTTATGACTATTACATTTTACAGGCATTCTCTAACTTGCAGATTTGTATAATGTCATCGTAATAAGCCTTATGGAAAGTATCAACCAGAAAACTATATATATATATGTATAACTTATGCCCATGTTCTCATATATTTAGTGTTGGGGTATTCAGCTGCAAAAAGATATATTTTCTTGGTAACAGTAAGTATAATTCGTAGCTAAACTCTTATTGCATTTAACTTCTATGCTGTCTGTTTTTTTTTATTTGTCCAAACGATGAAGGACATTTGAAGACGATTCTGTTGGAGCTGTCAGGGCCATGCAGGGCCGTGTTTACTGCCATCACTAATTTGTCCTCTGCTCGGATTTGAATAGCCCCAAGTGAGCTGGCTTTTTACGCAGTACTTCCGGAACTGATTTGCATATGAATGGAGAGTTGTCAGTGTTGACGCTGCCATTATCTGCTCGCCGTATTTGTACTGTCGGCTGGCGTCAATTTCTCTACGGCGCTGAACAGGTTGAAAGGAAAGAAGCTAGATAAAGATAGAAATAGTTGGCTCGCGGACGAGCTTCTCATTATTTTCTGTTTATATCTTATCTATCATTTCATTTCTTTTTTTTTTTCTTTTTCTATTGTGATTTTGGTTTATGTTCGTGTTCAATATGAAATTGTGTTTTTTTTCTTTTTCTCTTTATTAAGAAGATTTCTATTAAGTGGTGAAGTTTTGTCACATTGCTAGATTATTCGTTTGGCATTTGCTTTTTCTTTGTAAACTTTTTTATTGTTTGAGTTCTTTTTTTTTTTTTTCTAAATTAGTTATTTTTTTCCTAAATATTTTTTTTACAAATTCTAATTCACCACTTGCTGAATTGCTATCTTCTTTTGTTTTATTCGTTCATTTTTTGTATTTTAAATTACTCAATAACATTACCCATTTTCTACCTTACGTTTTCCCTTTTTTCTATCTTTCGTATATTTTTTAATATCAACTTACATCCCGCATGTCATTTTTGATAGTTTTGCCATGTTTGCAAGGGATTTAGAATACACCGACTAGACCTCTGCAAAATGCTACCCTCCAACAAGTATTCTGTGTATGACACAAAACTACATCTAAATCTTGGGAGATTTTGGACGACCCCATAAATGCTATTACTCTCAGGACCACTCTGACCTGGATTTGTAGTAATTTCGGGACTACTAGAACTTTTCAATCATTTACAAATACGTATCCTGCGTTATTTGAAACAATATAGCTGTATATAACATAATTCGATTACATTTGAATACTTGATAAATAGTACTACCTAGACGAAATGATATTACTTAAAACGATTTTATGGTGTATAAACAAATGATTAGTAATTAATTAAAAAAAATAGAGTTAGATAATAATATTTGAAACTATCTAAATGTGTGCAAATAAATGATTGATATAAAATGAAATGTTTGATGGGAATACTTGGAACCCTTCAAATGTGTGCAACCAAAAGATTCATATTAAATAGAATTATTAGTGTTTGATACGAATACATGAAACCGTTTAAATCTAAGTAAACAAGTGAGCTCTAAAAAAACGTTTTCAAATAAAGTTACCAATAATCTATTCAATTATATATATATATATAATTTTTTCATATATGAATTTAATAGCAGGGATGCTAATCTGCGACCATCGGTTTCATGCCATCTTACCGATGGTGGCAGATGAGCATCCATGCTAATATATATATATATATATATATATATATATATATATATATATATATATATATATATAAACTAATATATATTTATTTATGGTTATATTACATATTATCTCTATCACAGATATTGAGCACTATCCAAATTATAAATCATTTGGTCTACCAGAAACTCAGCAAGTGAGATAGTGACAACCGTACACTGTGATACAATACAATATATATATATATATATATATATATATATATATATATATATATATATATATATATATATGTGTGTGTGTGTGTGTGTGTGTGTGTGTGTGTGTGTGTGTGTGTGTGTGTAAAATTTGGCTTTCGTATGCCAAAAAACACACCAACCAACCAAACAGTTCTTTGGGTTTTTTCTTACTTTATTGAGGTCATTATTTAAAAAAAATCTGCTATTCTTTGCACCTGTTTTAACTTTATATTCAATTTTATAATCTCCGTCTTCCTTTTTTGCTTTCTTTCTTTTTTTCTTTCTTTTTTTCTTTTCTCTGTTTTTTTTTTTTTGTTTTTTTTATTAGACTTGAGTTTTTTTATTCATTTCATAATCTTCATTCTTTTTCATTATTAATTCATTGGTAATTTTGTCATTCTTTTTTCGGTATACTTTTTTCTTTACATTTTTTTTTTTATTTATTTTATGTTTATTCAGTTTTTTCTTTTTCTTTCAATCTCCCTTCCTGCTTTTTCTTTACCTCATACTTTTTTGTAAATCTTTTGTCGTACACCTTTGTATTTTTTTTTCTATTTTGCTTACATTATTTATTTGTTTATTTATTTAGAATTATGCTGTTTCTATTTATTTTATTCCTCCCCATTCTTTTGATTATATATATATATATATATCTTACTTTGCGTAAGCAAAATTAGGAATATTTTAATATAATGATAAATGACTCTGTTTAAAAAACAAGATTAATTTTAATTAAAAAAAATAAACAAATAAGTAAGAAGTTACGCTCAAAACAGTAAAATTTCTCAGTATGGTCACCTTTTTTTTTTTAATTATTGAAACGATTTGCATTGCTTCAAAATGAATTCTTTTGATATTTTATTCCATTTCTCTTCAATAACAGTCTTAAGCGAACCAATATTTACATGGGAAGTTGCATTTGTTTTGTTTTCTAAAACAGGCGTTTTAGAAATATAGCGTAAACAAGGGGTTGTGGTTTGCGTTTAAATCTTGTTTAATTGCTGTTCTCACAGGCTTTCAATTCATTAGCCTTATTTTCATTGACATTGAGGGATCCTTCTTAATCGCCGAAGCGAGAGTAATAAACAGTCTTCTTTTTGTTTTCGTTTAATTCTCCACTCCCACTTTTCCTTAAAAACCTCTTTTTCTATAAAAAAAAAGAAATGTTTCTTTGCTTTGTATATAGTAGACAAAGCAACTTTGCCTTGGTTTCAGCTTTAAGTAGATCATAGATTTTTAGTTGTTTCTTTTTTTTTTTTTGGTCACTCATATTGGGTCGAAAATTTAATTAAAAAGTGTTTTTAATATTATAGCTAATCAGGAAAACTTAGATATATCGTGTTTTCTCTTTTATTTTTTTAATTGGACAAATCAAAATCAAAAAATAATGATTTAAAAATTATCCCTTATTATGCTTCCACTCCATGTAATCTATTTCTTTTTTACGTTACTATTTTTTAATTAAAGGATATCTTGTTAGGCTTTGATATTTTCTTGCATTGGTGTCACTTATTCTTTGTTTTTTTTTTTCTTTCAGTTCTATTTTTTTCAAAATTTCAATCATATTTATCTTGTTTTTCTTAACTTTCTCTCTTATTTACTTCTTTAAGTCAACAATCTTTACTGTCTTTCTAGACATTTCTTTCTTTCTTATATTTCACCCCTTATTTCTAATTTGTTTTATTTAGTTTTATCTGTTCTTTCTTTCTTTCTTTTTCTTTCTTTTTAGTATTTTTTATTTGCTGTTTTCTTTCTTTCTTTCTTTCTTTCTTTCTTTCTTTCTTTCTAAATCTATTTAATCAACATCTCATTCGGCTTTTGCATTTTCTCATCTCTTTCTATAATCCTGTTTTCTTTTTCATTCTTCTTTATCTTGTCTTTCCTTTAATCCACTGAGTTCATGTCTTATTTTCTTAAATGCTGGGAATCCCTGTAACGATGTTGTAAACATACTGGACTGTGACCTCCTTGCAAGCAAGTTCGAACCCCAGTCGAGCTATTACGTTCACATTCGGACTAATAACCTTGGAAAATGTATAAACTCTCTCTCCCTGCAGGTAGGGGTTAAATAGTACCACTACTGTTCTTCTTCAAGGATCGTTTTAGCATTAAATATCACATGAAGTTTGGCATGTCATTAAACAGAGTAACAAACGCTTTTCTCTCTTTTTTTTTTAATCGTCGACTCAACAATTTCTACTGTATTTCTTTCTAAATTCTTTACCCTATTCATTCTTTTTTTTTTTTCTTTAATTCTTCAATTATTTCTTTCTCCTTTGATTTGCCATGGTTTTTTTAAATATAATTTCAGCACATAACAGTTTTCCGTACTCTGTACGCTTTTGTTTTCTTTTTTCCCTTTTTTTTTTAAATATCGTAAACGGGTTTTACTTTTTTTTTTTTCTTCTTTCTCTGTCCTTTTTTCTCTGCATTATGCCAAACTCATTTTGAATTCGAAAGAATAAATATGCACAAGAAACCACGCGAAACGATTACTACACCTGCTAAATACATTCGGCACACGTTTTTCAAAGAATTACAGATTGTAAAACAAAACATGCTAAATATATTTACCCTCTACAAAAAAAAAAAAAAAAAAAAGAAAACAACAACAAAAACAATAAAATACGAAAAACGGAATAGCATTTCTTTTTTTATTTTTTTTCAATCTCTTAATTCACTTTCCATTCGCTGTAGACTGGCGAAGTGATTGCAATTTTGTTCGCAGTTCTGCTACATGATGTGGAATATATTATTTAAAATACAATGGAAGTTCTTTCATCTTTTAGCACGTATTATTATAGCATTAGCTGAGAATGTAACACTTGATATCACTAGTAGGATTTATTAAACACGTGCGGGAAATATTTCATTCACAGTGATAATTGCATTTCTTCTGACGTCAGACATTTACGTCAGCAGAAAGGAAAATTAAAATTAATTTTTTGAACCGGTTCTATTTGAACCCTATAAACAGATGAAGTTTTTCGGCTTACTTATTCTGCAACAATTCTACATTTTTATTTCAATTCCTTTTTCGCTTACGAAGTAGATCCTATTTACCAACCCCTCCGCTCGGGCAGGATATGACACAAGGTCAATTTTTAAGCGGAGTTTAACAGGTTTGAATTCTGAATTTTCCTTCTCCTAGACTAGTTGCCTCACCAAGGCTGAAGAACCTAGTCTGTCCTACTATTTACCCATAGCTGGAGGGAGAATAACTGGATTCATACCTTTTCCAAGGGTATTAGTACTATGTGAAATGCAATCAGTCTTGTCCAGGATTTGAACTTGTGTCACGGTGTCCATTTCCAGCAACAATAACCATTACACCACGGGCACTTTCAAGGGTTGATACAGTAAGAAATAACCCACAAAAGTTTATACCCTGTTAAACAAAGAAACTATGCCTTTCTCAAACAAAGCTTAAGATCAATCTCTCAAAATTAAAAAAAAATCATACACTTTTTCGTGGTTAGCTGTATGAAGAATATTCACGGTTATATAAGAAACTAATAAGATACCTTATTTTATTTAAAGCGGACATGTTCTTCTTTCATTGACTGTTTTTTCTTCTCTCAAAAAGGCAAGCCTTTAAAGAATTTTCCTTCTCCTAGACTAGTTGCCTCACCAAGGCTGAAGAACCTAGTCTTTCCTACTATTTACCCATAGCTGGAGGGAGAATAATTGGATTCATACCTTTCCCAAGGGTATTAGTGCTATGTGAAATGCAACCAGCCTCGTCCAGGATTTGAACATGTGTCGCCGTGTTCATTTCCTGCGACGATAACCATTACACCACGGGCACCTCCGAATTGATCAATACATTCCTTGCTCAATTTATAACTGAACTGAATTTAGATCTGGAAGTTTCATTGTATGATGTTTAACCACTGCTATTAATCTAAGCGTGTAACAACAATTATTATTATGTTCAAACAGTTATATCATTCTTGTAAAACAAAAATTTATTAATTTTACAATTTCGATCACCAAAAGGGCGATTTCCCGTCAAGTAAGTGCTAAAATGCTGGTCTCGAAGTTAGCAAGTTCAAACACCTCTCACGTTTTTACATTCACTTTTGGACGAATACCATTGGGAAAGATATCAACATCATCATGTCGTGCCGCTTGCAAGGATATGCTTGACCCTCTCTCGCCACTTCTCCCTATCGTTCATCGCCTCCGGCAGGTCTTCAGGGCTACATCCCGTATCCTCACATAGCTGATGTATGTATGTTCGCGCTGGTTTTTCTGCTTTTGCTCGGCCATATGTGGGGATCCATAGGAGTACATCACTTATGAAGGTGGTAAATACCTGGACCTTGCAAGAGGACAAATGTAGTTGAAATGACTGTAGCATCAACTGTAGTTCGAACAGTGGAACATTTCAAAAGAGACTTGGTGAACAAAGGGTCAAGGAAAAAATCGAGGTCACAGTACTGCTGCAATAAGCTAGAATACTTAAAAGAATCCAGTGGTTCTGAGGGGACATGCTTGGCCCTCAAACTTCATTGAAAAACAATCGATTAAAACTATGAACAAAATCTCATTATCCTAAATATAACTGTGGAGACTTTCTGTAATTTTGACACCAGTGAACAAACTCCTGTTATTGCTGGCCGTTATTATCATTATAATTATAATTATTACAACAACAACAACAACAACAACAACAACAATAATAATAATAATAATAATAATAATGTGTATGCATATATCTGTGCGTATATATATATATATATATATATAAGGCAGGTATATACTGAGATAGAGTGACGATATTGTTCTAGATACAATACGTGTATGCTAGACGGGTTCTATATATTCTGATAAAATTGTCAATGTCCTCAGTACAGACTAATGCATTGCTGGAAGGTATTCATCATGAGTACATTAGTCATGCAAGGAGTCTCATGGCGTAGTGCCAAATTTCCTGCACTGTGCGATTGGGTTCAAAACTTCAGTTGGGGTATTGCGTTCACTTACGTACTAATACCTTTAGAAAAGGTATGAACCCTCTTTTCCCTCGAGTTATGGGTTGAATGGTACCTTTTTCTTTTAAAAGAACGGATTTGGCATTAAAAAAACTATGAAAGTCAATATGCCATTAAACAAAAACAAAAAAAACAAACAAACAAACGAACATAGACGATAGTGTTCATGCAAGGATACAGAACTGTGCTCGAAAATTATATCTATATAATTTTCGAGTATTACTATACTTTGTGTACTGTTGATAGAACTCAGTGTGGAAACTGTGCCCTTAGTGATTGATTGGCTGATGGATTATAATTGCATGTCGACTCATCTAGGTTAATTTTATGCCTGGAGGTTAAGAAATAACAAAAAAAGGCTTTGGTGTTTGTTTACCACCAAAGCAATTTGAAAAATACGGTCAGAATTTTATAATATAAGTGCTAGAGGTTGACATGACCAATCGATTAATCGTATCGGGCCTCTCCATCTACCCGTCTGGCACACGTAAAAGCCAAAATGGTGTGTTGCTCTTTGGTATCAGGTCACGGAGTGGTCAGCCACAATTAGTCTGTTCTGAAGCATTGCGGTTCACCACAAAGGGCTGTTAGTCGGAGAGGAGTGCTGCTTTGGGTATATTCTACAGCCTCAGCCGATAAGATAATTTGTTCTTACTGATCTGCCAATTTGATAATTTACAGTAATGAAGATAGAGTCGAGTAAATTTAAATTAGAGTACACTTAAATTCATATGCAGTGTGTTGCAGTGTTATTTACCTTCACACATATTTATGAGAGGGTAGAAAAACTGAAAGACTATATATATGATTTTCAGATTTTGAAATTAAGAGAAGCACATTTCGTTATTTTAAGTATATCTTGTAAGCATTGGAAATTTCAAAGTATCAGGAAGGAAGTGGTTGTTACTGATCAGTAATTAAATAAGTATTCGTGATGGTGACAGTAATCATTATGTGTCTTTTCATGCCCCCAGAAGACTGTCAGCGTAACCTTCTTTACTGATTACTGCGCCTGTAATTCTTTCTTTACTGGAGAGTCAGTGTGTTTCCAATATGGACTACCTTTTCGACGTAGGCTCGTAATGACAAAACTATGTTTACCCTATTTGTCAACATTTTAAAATCAAAACATACTTCTACCAACATATCATACATGTAAACTTGACATGGCTTGCATTTCTCTGGCACTAATAATTCAATTCAGTACTCGGTTTAATTTGCTGCCTTTTTGAATAACTGCACAAGAGATAATATTGGGGTACAAAGATGATTTTTACTATAACCAATTAAATAAGAGCATTAGTAAAAAAAGATTGATACAACAATTAAAAAAGAATATATATATATATATATATATATATATATATATATATATATATATATATATATAAGACTATTTTATTCCTGGCTGTGTAAAAATTTTTGGTTAATTCCATGATGAAACCACAACTTCTGTAATATATATATATATATATATATATATATATATATATATATATATATATATATATATATAATATATATAACATTGTCAGTTGTCTCCTTCCCGTTCATCTTTTAAATTTTTGTATTTTCCAATTAACGTCACACTTGATTTTACGATTAAAGATAAGCTGGAATTTGATTTTTTACTTAATTCACACAACCAGGTCATTATTTATTAAAGGGCATAATGGTTAAACTTTTAAAATGTTGACTCGAATTAATATCACGCTCATTTCCTGACTAATATTTTTGGGAAAGGTACTGAACCCCATCATCGTCTTACAGTGCTGTGAAAAGTATCACTGCTGTTCTTTAAAAAAGGATGGCTTTGGCTTTCAATGATCCACAGCAAAAAAAAAAAAAAAGAAAACCCAAACCACTGGTCACTCAATGGTCTTGTAACCTGAGTTGATCATGGATAGAATTATTATGTATTGGACAGGAATATTCTTGCGAAACTCATTCCTGTCGAAGTTTACAACTAAACATCAACTCCAGCACGAGCAGGATGTTACACAAGGCCAATTTTTAAAGCGTTGAATAACTGCTTTGAATTTATAACCTTTTCAAGAGTATTAGATCTATGTGAAAAATTCACACAGCCTCGTCAAGGATTTGAATTTTGGTCGACGACCTCACTTGCACACACGATAACCGTTACGCCATGAACATCTTCTGGGTATTTAAGTAATTACATTCGAAAATATGGCAGATATAGAAAGACATGTTGAATTACATCCCCCATTAAACAAAGCTCATTTGACATTCCAGTAGAATGCAATCTGAATGAATTCTTTTTCTTCCTATTTCTAAAATTCTACTCCGATTAAACGATTGTCCACTCAAATTACATGGCACGAGCTCTCCGTAAGGTTTCCAATATTCGCTTGTGGTAGCATATTCCATAACTTCCTCAGTAAGTATTCAAAGTAAATTATTTACTCATCATAAGTGATTGAAATTTATCCCTAGCTTGAGTTAAATAATATCACTGCTGTTCTTCTACAAGAATGGCTTTAGCATTGAATAACCCATGAAGGTTGATATGCCATTAAATGAAGATACTGAAACTGCAATTTATCTCAGTTTTAGTTTCCAAACGAATAAGGAATGTTTCGGTCGTCCTGCTTTTGATTGGCCATATGCGGGGGTCCACAGGAGTACATCACTTACGAGCTCGTCTTTGCTTCTCCAGCAGTGTCCGGCATGTCTGGTTCGTCTAGCTTGTATAGTTTTCATGATAGGTGGTAGGTGACCGTATAGTTGGTGCCTTGTGGGGTGTTGCTGCCAGGACTTGTTCAATATTGCTCTCAACATTCTTGTATAATTGCCAACAATAATAATAGTTTGCAAGAAAAGAAAAAATTCTCTTTTAACAATGATACAAGCATTCACCCTTCACAGAGGAGGGGTGTTTAAGTCAGTAGATTACTTGTATAAGATTAGGCTTTCTTTTTTTTTCGTTGTCAACAGCCTTACGTCAGGCAATATCAATGGTCGTTATATTTTCCTTCTCTCAATCCTTGGTTATATTGTGCAATTTCTATACCTTGGGTAGTCTGGTATAAGGCCAGGATATGAAATATAGTTGTCGCCTTTTTCTACTGACACATTGGTTTAGGCTTTCTCTGTCTTCCTGTTACTGTCTTGTTTTCTCAATTCACTTCGATTTTTGTACACTCTGGATAGTCTGGTAAAAGTTCAGGTCTAAGAGCAATGGAGAATTTAACTGGCATTCTCTCCGTGGGACTTTTTTTTTTTGGCAGCCAATCGGATGGGGTTGTAGAATATACCGACAGCATCTCTACAGAGAAGTAATATCCTCCAAAGAGTGTCCTGTACATAACACTAAACAATCTGATAGTGAGACTTCAGTTATGCTTAGCATATGAAGATCTACGTTTGAATATGAAATAATCACAAAGGTGATAATCACCGTTGACACCGTATCGACGTCATTCACACACACACACACACACACATATATATACATATATAGAGAGATATATAGATAGAAAGAATGACAGAGAGAGAGAGAGAGAGAGAGAGAGAGAAAGACAGAGAGAGAGAGGAAGACAAAGAGAGAGAAAGACAGAGAAATGAATGCCTACAGAGTCAGAAAAAAAGCTCTCTAGTTAGTCAGAAACCTCCCGATGACACACACTTAGATGAAACACGTGAACGAATCATTGGGACTTCTGACTCAGAATGTTTAGCTGAGGGAATTCTGTGTTTTTTTTTTTTTTGGCTAGGCATGTGATATTGATTATTTTCATGTAGTACATATGTTTTTTGTGTTTTTCTTTTTTGATGGAACTTTTTCCCCCGGATATTAGTTTGGGTAATATTCTTTATTTGCAAACTGTATCGTCTGTGTTTCTATCACACCATCAGAATTATAGAATAGTTATAATAGTTATAATATATATATATATATATATATATATATATATATATATATATATATATATATATATATATGAAAAAGGACTAAGTATTTTATTAGTCTTTTACTGAGATGTAATATTCTCTGCTTTGATGTGCATGGAGTAATAGAAATATTTTGCTGATTAAAAACGCTTTTAGCGTAAAATTTTAATCGCCATCATTATATACGGGGTGGAACGACAAAATTGTCGCCCTAAAGAAAACTACACAACAGCTTTGTTTTAAAACTTTTATTGAAAAAATCAATTCAGGTAACTTGATTATGTAGGAGAGCTGATATCTATTTATTAGCAACCTTCAGCCTCAATTACCACCTCGATACGGATCCGGAACTGGGAGCATGCCTTTTTCACAAGCGCCGGCTGGAGCTCAGCGAATACTCGGCGGATGGCGGCGATCAGGCTGGTTTTGGCGTTGTGGAAGGTCATGTTGGTGATGTTCTCGAAGTATTACCAAACGAAGTAGTCAAGCGGGTTCATTTCGGGGAGGAGGGGAGCAGTGAGAGAAGGGTACAAAGTCGTAGCACTCTTTCTGAAGCCAAGCATGGGTCTCTTTATACCTTTGGACTGGCGCCGAGTCCTGCTGCCACACTCATGGTCTGCCACCAGCCACCTGATTGCACCAGGGGATCACCACACTCTTCAGCGCATCCAGGTACACTTTGGTGTTGACTTTCAAGCCGACTTCGAAGATGTGAGGTGGCATGATGTGGCCTTCCGCTCCACCGCCTCCAAAGGGTCGTCCGATGCGTAAACCGTTACGATTTGCATTTTAAGGGTGCTGGCAATGGTCCTATTGTCATGACTTGGATCGTTACAGAGCATGTGTTTTTCAGCGGCGCATCTCCGATATCGCTCGTTGAACATTGTATCACTTTCACACATGATAGAAAGCTCCTATTGCTCTTGGGATTTGTACAAAACTGGCCAACTAGTTAATGGTCTGCAACAAAAAAGGAAACCGGTTTTTATTAAACGGGAATGGAATCATGTCGACTTTTCTAGGGCTTAAATTTTATCGTTCCACCTTGTGTATACACACACACACGCACACACACACACACACATATATATATATATATATATATATATATATATAAAATGATGGTGATTAAAAGTTTACGCTGAAGACGTTTTAAAGTAAATCTTTAAATCAACAAACTAGTATTTATTTTTCAGGTATATATATATATATATATATACGAGGTGTATACGATAAATTTCTAGACTTTTTTCATATGGTCATTTAAAATTGTCGTAGACACTAGAAAATTTATCTTATTGTTATACATCTTATGAGATAACTGACCAATTTTTATGATTTCAGGTTCAAATGAACAACAGCAGCAAATGGAATACACCCTACTAAAGCCTGATTGTCACAGCTGGTGAATTTTAAAAATGCAATCTGAACGTGAGAAGACTTTAGAAGAACGATATGAAATAAAATTCTGTTTTAAACTTGGATAAAATGCCACAGAAATGTATGGAATGCTTCAGGCTGCTTTTGGAGAATCTTCCATGAATGGAGCATCAGTTTTTGAGTGGCATAACAAATTCAAGGAAGGCAGGAAGTCTGTGAGGGATGATGAGAGGTGTGGGTGGATTAAGGAAGTCAATACACCAGAGTTGATAAGCCAAAGGGTTAGGGTTAATGTTAGGGTTACTATGTTGAGGTTTTAAGGGAGTTCAAGAAGAGATTCCGTCGGAAGAGGCCAGCACTCTTCAAGTCGGGTCAGTGGCATTTCCACCAGGACAATGCACCAGTCCACAACTCCATCTTTGTCACTGACTATTTAACCAAGATGGGCATCAAGACAGTTCCTTACCCTCCCTATAGTCCAGAGCTTGCTCCCTGTGACTTTGGTTATTCTCTAAGCGCAGAGGCTGCCGTTATGGAACAATTGAGGAGATGAAAGAGGCTGTGACGAAGGTCATTGACACGCTCACACAAGAGGACGTCCATGGTGCCTTCCCGAAGTTGTTGGAACGAATCAGCAAGTGCATTGCAGCCGGAGGAGATTACTTCGAGGGGAACTTGTGTTTCATATGTGTACTATCAATAAAAATGCCTATACGAAAAAAGCCTGGAAACTTATCATATGCCCCTCGTATATATATATATATATATATATATACCTGGAAAATGAAAACTAGTTTGTCGATTTAAAGTTTTACTTTAAAACATTATGTGACCCTTTTTTGTTTAAACATAGATTCTCATGCAATCCTATGAATAAGATATGCTATACGAATAAATGATTTTCAATACCTTAGTGTCTTTCTGTCCGAAATCAAATTCGTTTTTGTAAATCAATATCGAAATAATATATATATATATATATATATATATATATATATATATTGGGGATGGTCATAGTGTAATGGTTGCTCTCGCAAGTAATAGACACGCCGATCCTAGTTCAAATACATGACCAAAATGAATACATTTCGCTAATACTCTTATTCTACTCCAAGCTATGAGTAAATTGTCGCACAGACTGAGCTTTTTAAATTTGGTTTGGCAACTAGTGTAACAGAAGGAAAACTCTTAAATTCTCTCACTTATGTTGAGATTGTTGGTGGCTGTAAAGATTTTTATCAGGCTTACGTAAAGTTGACCGGGTTTCGATTCCAACTTGAGGCATCTTGCATATCTAGCCACACGGAAGAGTTGTGATTGAACGAAACAATCTGTCTATATCAATACATATAACACCTGCATCTATGAGGATGAAAATTAGTCTAAAAGATGAACATGACAGGAGGATAAAAATGTAGAATAAGTGCCGTTATTCAAGATAAATTGAGGTTGCTGGAGTTCAACGAGGGGCAAAAGAGGTATTCACAGACAAATGGAAAGAAATAATTAGTTTCTCATGGAATTGGTTGTTCAAGAGTTGGGTTCAAAAATAAAATACAAAAAGTATCCATCTTTTTCCCAGAAGGAGAGATTGCTAATCTTCTTTATCGTTAATTATTATCAATACAAAACAAAATGTTATTTTTCTTTTGAATCACACAAACACACATATATATATATATATATATATATATACTAATCTAATATCTACCAGCATTCACGGTACCAGAAAAAAAAAACGAAAAAAACCCCGCCAGAAACAAGAGATAAAAGTATCTCGAATCACTGCCCGGGGAAAAAAGAAAAAATTATAGGTCAAGAAGAAAGAAAAGGCCAACCTCGTCCGACCCCTTGAAAAAAATCAAGGGATAGCAGTCAGTTGGTCAAAAGAAAACTAAAAACCTTCCGCGAATCCTGCAATGCTACAATTACAAAAGTGCTCAACACAAGTGGAGCCAATTATAAAATTAACTTAAATCGCGAGTTGGAAATCTTCTACTAAAGTTTCGCCTTATCGGATCATCAAGAAGCCTAACTTTAAGTTAATTATATATATATATATATATATATATATATATATATATATATATAAACTTGTGTGCTTGTTGGTGTCAGAATTCACTCAATATCATTTAAGTTTTGAGTACATTTTTCTGAGCAACATCAAAGTGGATATATTATTTCAAGTGTTCCTCTCTCATATGGACAAGTTATGCACAATTTTTATAGTTTCAAGTAAGAATCCCTATTTAATAAAATCCTTTGTTCGCACGCTATTATATAGTGTCAAATATTTTTTTCTTGTACAAACAATTTTTCAAACATATCTATTCAACCCATAGACGATATCTTAGCCGGTTCTACCACTTCTGTTCATACTGGACCAATACTCTATGGCAATGAAGTGGTATTTCATTCTTCCCAGAGCCCTAGAACTTGAACCTCACCACTAGATGCCGAATTGTTTGGTCTGATTTGATTTCATAACATATTAACCACTGTAGATTATTTAATGCCAACTCCTCTCCATACATATATATCAAATATATGATTTCTAAACCCATTTTGTATATAACATTTTTAAATGAGCCTGATCTCAATTTTTTCACACAGTTAAGAGGTTTCACTTCTTTCTATCTTATATGAATAAATCTATTTACTCTTAATCATTTGTGTGCATACAGTTAAATGTCTACATGCATTGCTTTTTAACTGTAACAATTCACTTAAACATTAAATTTGTTTACAAACTGTTGAATGTAAAAGCATTACTATTTCCAACGATTTAGTTTAGCATAAATATAGAGATTAAATGCAAAACAGTTATATTTGACCCATAGATAGGATCCTATCAGAGGCTGCCTCTTCGGGCCAAAGTGGACCAAAGAGAGATGGCAGTGAAGGGGTACTCCACATTTCCGAAAGCTCCTGCATTATTAGAGCCTCAACCTCAAATTGAATAGTGTCAAATCCATGACACTCCTTGGAAAGTCTTACCCCACTACAGAGATGCAGTCAATGTATTTCACAGCCCCAGCCGACTGGGCCATTATGCAGGTTAGTATCATACCCAAGCAACTACTTTTTAAGGGAGGCCTTGCTTTCTGAAAGCAAAATCACTAAAAGATTGACAGGTTTAAAATAGAGAAAATTTAATAACCGTATCTCATAAACTTATAATACATATTTATAATTTTATCACGTAGATGGGAGAGTCCCCGTGGCGTAGTGGTAAAAGTACTGGACGGTGATATCGTAATAAACCAGCTCGAAATCCAGTCCCGTTATTACGTTCACTTTTGGACTAATACCCTTGAAAAATGTATGAACCTTCATACCCCACCACCGGCTACGTATAAAAAGCCCAGAACAAGATGACATTGGCATTAGATAAAAGTTTATAATCCCTGGAACAAAGAAACCAAACCAAAACATATCATACAAAATTAACGTTTGAATGTGTGGTATCGTGGTAAGGAAAAGATACACAGTGAAATAAAGTTAATTGTTTATTAATCAAGTGGTACAGTCTTACTTGTATTATAAGTCTCGCGCTGTTAGTGTTACGTCCGAGGTTGGTCTTACTACTGACCGACGTCCTTTCAGAACTGTCTCTCTGCTTCTCTTTCTGCTTCTGCTTTTGTATCTGCTTCTTCTTCTGCGTGCTTAAGAGACACAGCATTTTTTTATATTTCCGTGATACCGGAAGTCACGTGGTACAAGCCACTATTTTACGGAGTGTCAAAGCTTGATTCATTTCAAACCCTTTTTGTAAGGATAAAGCTTTAGATGAATATAATTTTTTAACAAGTTCAAATACATCGGTAACAATAACTCGTCTACTGAAAGAGATATCAAAATATGCATAGGTAAAGCAGGTTTTGTTTTGCACACGTTAACTGCCATATAGAAATCTGATCTTTTAAATAAGATAAAAACTTAATCCTTTCACGCTGTAACCGTATAAGTAATATTGAATGGTTGTATCACTTGTAATTTATCAAACCGTGTGTACGAAACCTAGATAAAAAGTAAAGAAGGATGTTGTGAGGTGTTTGGAACAAATTCTGGAAGCTGCAACTTATAAAACAGCAGCTGTACAGACACAACAACTTTCCATCTCACAAACCATCCACCAAAAATCGAGCAAGGTATACAGTGATGTGCAAGAGAAGAGAGAACAAACATTAGCTACTATCGGCAATGGACTCTAAAACATGGACAGACCTGTGTTGACCGCCCGTCATAAACTTACATTTATCAACTTTGTGCTTATACCAGGTGTCGCCTAGTGAACTTAACTTGAGCAATAAGTGATAGGAACCGATAGCAAGAGAGAATCAAAATAACCTATGCTGTCGGTACGTATTAAAAATGATGATGTAATATAAACCGTATATTTTTAAAGATACGCATACATTTGTATCAACATAAAATTGCGCAAATACCATAGCACTTTGAAAGGGAAATGTCAGTGTTAGCCGTTTCGTTTCAATCAATAAATATTTACAGACTGGTATCAGAACGGTGAAGGGAAATATTCATTGTAAGAATATTTAATCTTTGGAACTGTTCAACCTCTGTCGAAGATCACTTTTCAGAGGGTCAATTTCCGATGAAAGCTGATCATTTATAGAATGTATTTTCGAATTCGAACTCCCAGAGCTGTTCTCTCATTGGGTGCCCCTTTCATATGGCCTTGTGCCACATCTAAGTAAAATGCTTAGTAAGGTATATTTTTGCCTTTTATTACGACATAAATATGTTTTCAATGTCATATCATCATCGTCATCATGCCATACTGCAAGCATGGGTTTCCCGGACTCTCTCTCTCTCTCTCTCTCTCTCTCTCTCTCTCTCTCGCCATTCGTATCTATCATCTATCGCTTCTGGCAGATCTTCTAGACTACATCCTGTGTCCGCACAGAGCTGTTAGATCAGTACTAGTTGGTCCTACAACACTTGCACGCCTCTGTAAAGGGGTCCATGGGAGTACGTCTCTTATGATTTCGTCCTTACTTCTCCAACAGTGTCCTGCGTGTCTTGATCGTCTAATTCGGATTGTTTCAGAGTATAAACAGTGTCGTATATACTCCTGTAATAAATTACATTTTCAGTCCCATTTTTCATGTCAAAACAAAGGGTTGTCCATAACACAAGATATTTTTAAAGCGAAGAAGGGTTACTTCTTTCTTGGCCTTACCTTGCCCACACCTAAAATAAGGTAATTAGTAAATAGAATAAAGTTTTTATTTATCAGTATTATATTACCAATCCTATTATATGTCAGCGGTTAGGTTTTATTAATTTGAAATATCCAGGTAAACATGTTAGTCTACACGTTCTAGACAGCATTGTTTAGAAAAAAGAATTATAAGGTAATCCAGGCAGTAAGAGAGATTTATTGAGAAACAAACTGGACTCTATATCGTTTCGGTTCGAATGAACCATCATCAGAACTGTGAGGGATAATATTAGGGATGTTAAATAAACGAAGGATGTTTAAAATACAAAATTCAAAAAGCCTAGGGAAAATTAGTGAATCAAGAAAGTGTTGGCCGTTTTTTGATGCATAAATTTTCTCTAGGTTTTTGTATTTTTGTACTTTTAAACATCCATTGTTGATTTCACATAACTAATGCTGCTATATGGATGCACTACATGGACGCTAACTAAACGGCTGGAGAAAAGGCTTGACGGCAACTACAAAAGAATGTTGCGAGTAATATTGGACAGTCCCTGGAGGCAGCACCCCTCAAAGCAGCAGCTGTACGGTCACTAACCACCAATCACGGAAACTATGCAAATTAGACAAACCAGACATGCAGGACACTGCTGGAGTATTAGGGACGAGCTCATAAGTAATGTACTTCTATGGACCCCTTTACATGACTGAGCAAAAGCATGGCAACCAGCTCGAACCTACATAGAACCTACATAGAAAGCGATGAACGATAGGGAGAGGTGGCAAGAAAGGGTCTGGGTTTTCCGTGCTGATGGCACGACAAGATGATGATGATGATGAATATCATCCCTCACTGTCCTGAGGTTGGTCAATTAGAACCAAAAAGCTGTAGTGTCGACTCAATAAATCTCTCCTTCTACTTGAATTACCTTGTTATCAATGTTTCTCTACATTGTTGGATTATAGTCCATTATTTACTTCTACAGTATTGTTTATTTATATGACTGATTTTGCTTGTATTTCCGTAGGTTTGAAAGTATAAATAAGAATATTAATATTTCCTCTTTGAGTCACTGTATGTTGAAGAAATATCTTTGTAGGCTGGCAGAGCCAGAATTAAGGGTTCGTTCATTACACGCAATATATGATACCTTTTCGTAGTTTAAAAAAATGAAGGTTTTTAAAGTTGTCCATTACTCCAGTTCTTACTGTAAAAAAACACAAGATGTTAAAGAAAGCATTATTTTCTCAGAAAGTTTGAAAAGAGACGTATAAAAATATACAAGAAAAAAGTTCACATAGGATAAATATTAGCACATTCATACACATGTATAGGACCATTAAAGAACACACGCACACACACTCACACACACATACTTATGGTTACACACTCACAGAGAAGTCTGGATGTAATAGTATACGATATCATTCATACACAAATATAAGGATAGATAGATAGATAGATAGATAGATAGATAGAGTGAGAGAGAGAGAGAGAGAGAGAGAGAGAGAGAGAGAGAGAGAGAATTATTCTGGCATACGATGACATACAAACGCATATTCATTAAGAAAAATAAAAACACGCCTACAGTTAACCACACACAAAGAAAATTATGTAATGTGAGAGAGTTGTCATGGTGAAGCCGTGTCAAAGCTAGCAAACTTCGCTTAACAAAAATAATCAAACTTCGCTTAACTAAACAAAGGAAATCAGGCCTATCAGATTATATATATATATATATATATATATATATATATATATATATATATATATATATATATATATATTCACCGACACTTGCGGTAGAAAAGAGACACAGTTGTAGACATAGACGACACCTTACACACAAAATCTTACATGAATGAACTATATATATATATATATATAAATATATATATATATATATATATAAAGATATATATATATATATATATATATATATATATATCTGACGCATTCTTAAGAGTATTTACGTGGCTCTATCTACGTATGAATGTTAGCAGGCTTTGTTAATATTGACAATGGATATAAGATCTCATCATTGTTAATTCTGCCAATGAGGCAAATATGGGATAGCCATCTGTCCCAGTTTACCCTCTCCTAATCTCTTAATTATGGTTGTTTGAATAGCGCTGACATAGAATCAACGACGCTTGGTAACTGTCAATTTCAGATAAAGATGATAATCGCTTATGGGATAAACTGACAGACACAAGGCACCGTTGACTCTGCATCTACGCCACATAAATTTAGAGCTACATACAGCTCATTATCAATATTTAACTTATTTTAATAAATAAAGCAAATGACATATATGTATGTACTTAGCAATTCCCCAAACGAGCAGGCTATGATACTAAGTCATTTTTAAGCGGAGGTTAAAAGGCTTAAAATCAGAGTTTTCTCCTAGACTGGTTGCTTAGCTAAGGCTAACAAATCCAGTATGCCCAACTATTTATCCATAGTCGTAAAAAGAATTAATTTTTATTTATTGCGGACTTTTTGTCCTCATCTTGGTAGTTTTTGTGCTGTTTCTTCTTTCACTACGTTTCGGCCAAATTTCATCTCTGGCCTTCTTCAGGTGATTTACCGCAACCTCGGATAGGTTAGCATTGTCAGAAGAATGCGGTTTCAAATCCTACCCAAGGTGGCCAGAGGTTTACTTGGTCAAAAACGTGGTGCGATAGACAACAACTATGGAACGCAGTAATTACTGGGGATACGGTTACAAGACTCAGCATTCCTATCCGAGTAAATCCCCTGAAGAATGCCAGAGGTAAAATTTGGCCGAAACGGAGTGAAAGAAGAAACAGCACAAAAACTACCAAGATGAGGACAAAAAGTCCGCAATAAATAAAAATTAATTCTCAGATTAAGAAGCCTCATCTCAAAATGATTCCAATTAATAGACAAGTCGTAAAAAGAATTATTGGATATATGTATATATATATATATATATATATATATATGGTTCTCCCCCCTCCCTCTCTCTCTATATATATATATATATAGCACAAAATGTATACAAACGAAAAGCTAAAACATTTGCGTTATATTTCTTGAGCTGCCATAAATCGCCGAAATGGCTGAGCTGTGAGATAAAATTAGGTAGCTTTCGATCTCAGCTTGAAGCATTCTACGTGCCTAGCCACTCTGTAGAGTTGTGATATAACAAAACAGTCTGTCTGTAGTTGACAATATGTATATGGTGTGATTTTATTTTTCCACGAGTTGACACTCACTGGTTTGCACATCTTTTAAAAAATATCAATCATTTTTTTGCGAAGAGTGTAAGAGATTTCAAGCATTGTTATTTCAATGCAGTTGAGCCTCAGTCAACGCCTTTTAATATTCTTAAGATAAAGTAGGGTAGGATACTTGTTTATCATAAACCCAAATGGAAGAACACAGTCACGATAACCTTATGGTGCTTGGGCTTGACATGACCAACCGACTGATTAGGATCGGTTTTTTCTTACTGACTTTTTAGCCCAGTATGAGGCAAACTGGAATGTCAATTGAACCATTCGGTTGCATGGCCACGGACAGCTCAACCAATAGGATCGCCTTCTTAAGTATTACGGGTTACCACTCCCAGCCTTGTCTAGGGGTGGTCTTACGCCTTTGCTGGAATGCGCACAGCATATTTTACAATGTAAGCCAATGGAGCAATATATAGATATATATATATATACTCACACACACACACACACACACACACACACACACACACACACACACACACACATATATATATATATATATATATATATATATATATACGTGTGTGTGTGTGTTCAGGGAATCTGAGGGAACCATCACATATCTATCAAAGTGAGATGGGGAACTTTTATTTGAATTTATATCATATCCTGATCGTAAATAATGGGGTGGGGAAACAAACACATAGACGCCTGCGCACGCGCGCACGCACACACACACACATTTATATATATATATATATATATATATATATATATATATATATATATATAATTCTTATATGTAAGGATAAACTTATTCTAGACAGAAGATTGAATGTGAAGGCATTGTAGTATGCATCTATTTTACAACTTAGAAAGGGACGCCTGATGAAGGAAAATTCACCATCGCTATCCTCACTTTTCTTTGGTAATGTTCAGAAATACATAACTGGGGAATAATTGAGACAGTTGACAACGTCTTTTTATTACTTAGGCCTCGTGGAATGCATTTATATCTTGGAATATTTGTATAAAAGGATTTAACACAATCGATATGAGAGACACAATTCGAAAGGAACGTGCAGCGAAATCCACAAGAATATCTATATTACAATTTTCTTTTCAGTATTCTTTATTTTTTTTTCAGTTATTCCTGCTCGAGGGCCTGCCACGTGTGTTTGTAATGAGACGCAGAGTTTGAAATATTCCTGTCTGCGTCATGAGAAATATCAGTTGCTTTAAGTCTTCATTGAGGAATTTAGATACTATATAGTCTGGCATTAAAAAAAAAGACTTTTACTTTAAATACTTTTGGATAAAACTCGAAGGTTGACAATCTATTGGCTGCAAGATGGGACGACGTTCGCTAATTTGTAGCAATAATAACGTGTAACGAGTCTTTCTTAGAAACGGTGAATAGTAAAGTCAGTCATATATTTGATTGGCTTTTTGTTCTTAATTTTTAATGTTACTGTCGCTCTTGAATATATACTTACCCCAAACCGCACGAGCAGCATGGGATACAAAGCAAGGTCAGTTTTTAGGCGGCGATTCAAAGGTTTGAATTTAGTAGTTTCCTTCTTTAAAACCGGGTGTCATACCAAGTTCAATGATTACAGTCTTCCGTAGAGTTATTGAATTCGTATGTTTCCTGAGGGTATATGTGTTATGTAAAATACAACCAGGATTTGAACTCGGATTCATTTTCAGCGACGAATATTCGCACATGAATATGCATTTGTTATTACGAGTATTAGGATCGTTTAAAGTAACTGATAGTAGTCGTTCACATTGTGATATTCTGAGGGACCAATTTTGCATGAATTGCAAGCATGTGTAGTTTCCGGGTCAAAATTTTATGAAAAATCCGCAAGATGGAATCATTATTACATTCAACAACTGATGTGCATATTTTCAGTTTGGAAAGTATTCTAACGTTCAGACTTTCAGATATTTACGCTGGTGCTGTAAAATACGCTGACTACTTTACAGCAGTTGGTTAAATCCCCGAAAACGAGAATCATGGATATAATACTAAGTGGTGAAGCTCTGGTTCAGAAGCTTTTAGAATGTAAAATACCCCTTCATTGCTATTTCTTCCGGGTCCATATAGCCACTGAGTCGAAATATCTGTTAGGATTCGATCGATGTGTTAAATAGAAATACTTAATCATTTAAGACACACGGCTTACGAAGGCATGGACAGCTATCGATAGGCTATCGATCATATGTAAATCAGACCTAACCGATAAAATGAAACGCAGTTTCTTCCAGGCAGCTGTCGTATCGATACTGCGGTATGGATGCACTACATGGACGCTAACAAAACGGCTGGAGAAGAAGCTAGACGGCAATTACACAAAAATGTTGCGAGCAATACTGAACAAACCCTGGCAGCTACACCCCACAAGACATCGACTATACGGCTACTTGCCTCCCATCACGAAAACTATCCAAGGTAGACGAACCAGACATGCAGGACACTGCCGGAGAAGCAGGGACGAGCTCATAAGTGATGTACTCCTATGTACCCCCACATATGGCCGGGCAAAAGCAGGACGACCAGCACGAACATACATTCAGCAGCTATATGAGGATACGGGATGTAGCCCTGAAGACCTGCCTGAGACGATGAACGATAGGGAAAAGTGGCGAGAGAGAGTCAGGGATATCCGTGCTAGCGGCACGACATGATGATGATGATGATTTAATCATAAACAATTAAGATATTCAATCATTCTTCAAACCATTCAATTTTGTACAAAGAAAGGTCTGATGATGAATTATATTGTAAGTGTCGAATAGCTATACTTGAAACAATTTTACTGTGTATCATTGGCCTAGTGGGTAGAGTATTCGCCAATGGTCCGGGAGACCTGGGTTCAATCCCACGTTGCGTCATACCAAATACTTAAAATTGGCACTTGATATCTCCTACATTAACTCTCAGCCATATAAGGTATGCATAAAGGATAAAGTGGAGCAATCCGGGGAAAAGAGTAGCGCCCCCCCTACACCTTGGTGTAGTAGCTATTGAAAAAGGAGCCTTCTGGTCGCCCTCGACTACGGTCGCCAACTTCACTTAACTTACTAACCAATGAGCTCTGGCTCCTTTAAAATTATTACCAACAAACTATTTGTTTAAAAGGATGATATATATATATATACACACACACACACACACACATATATATATATATATATATATATATATATATATATATATGTGTGTGTGTTTTTGTGTGTGTGTGTGTGTGTGTGTGTGTGTGCGTATATATATCGTATAAATACTGTGAAAATTGTATACATCATCATCATCAGCATTATGTAATGCCACTAGCACGGATTTCTCCGACCCTTTCTCGCCACTCGTCTCTATTGCTGATAGCAGGTTTTTCAGGCTACATCCTCTATCAGTACAGAGCTGTTGTATATAGGTTCTACCTGGTCGCCCAACCCTTGCTCGTCCGTGTGAAGGGGTCCACAGGAGTACATCCCTTATGATATCGTCCTTACTTCTCCAGCAGTGTCTCGTAGGGCTTGTTTGTTTAATTTGGATAGTTTTTGAGATGAATGGTAGGTGGCCGTACAGCTGCTGTTTTGTGGGGTGTTGCCTCCAGGATTTGTTCAATACAGCTCGTATCATTTAAGAAGAAAGCATGGTACGGTTGCATTTACTTTTACTGAACTTGTGGATTTATCCGGGTATGTCTTGCCCGGTCGGCTGGGTGTAGAATACACCAACTGCACCTCTGCAGAGGGGTAAAAAACCCTAACGTGTATCCTGGATATGACATTAAACGATCTGATGATGAGGCTCCAGTAAAGCTAGAGCTTTGGGGAATGCTGATCACCCCTTCATTGCCATTGCTCCCAGGTCCACTTGGGCCCAGAATAGTAGCACCTGATATGGGTCAAATAGAACTAAACTGCATACTTATGCTAAACTGAATTGTTTGAAATAGAACTGTTTGACTAAACTGAATAGTTTGAAAGAGAAATCTTTTTGACAATTAAACTGTATACTCATGCTAAGCTGATTTGTATGAAATTGTATGACTATTTGCATAAAAATGGATTTGGCATTAAATAACCTACAACGGTTGATATGCCACAAAACCAAACAACCAACCGGATAAGTTGAAGATGATTCATAACTATGTACAATTTTTACCACAAACGTAACTGGTACGAGAATTTTCGTAACTTTGGGCCAAGTTAACAAGACACCTTTCTTTGATGAATATGTCAACAATGTGATTGTCTTTAATTGGAATCATTTTGAGATGAGGCTTCTCAATCAGAGAATTAATCTTTTATTTAATGCGGACATTTTGTCCTCATCTTGGTAGTTTTTGTGTTGTTTCTTCTTTCACTACGTTTCGGCCAAATTTCACCTCTGGCCTTCTTAAGGTGATTTACTCGGATAGGAATGCTGAGTCTTGTAACCGTATCCCCAGTAATTACTGCGTTCCATAGTTGTTGTCTATCGCAGAGGTGAAATTTGGCCTAAACGTAGTGAAGAAGAAACAACACAAAAACTACCAAGATGAGGACAAAAAGCCCGCGATAAATAAAAAATAATAATTCTCAGGTCAACAATGTGGTTTTGTTTATTTTCTAAACCAAAACACATTTTGATTAGTCAATCATAGCTACACCGAATAAACTCGACAGTCCACCTTAATGACGGCTTATATTTCCCCATAAAATGTTGCCTATTTTGATGTTTGTGGAGATGTTCTTACAGCTACAATATTCACTAAAGTAGCGAATAAATAATCTTAATTTTATTGTCCAAGAACCTGCCATCAAAAGTGTTTAATCACACTTTGAAATAAAAAGAAATACTGTTTTTAACAGGGTATTTCAAATCAAAAGTAGCTCAGTTTAGCATCACTAATATCAAAAATGTATTTCATGTTATCTTTAGTTTCATTAAACGTCGAAAAACTAAAATCACATTTTTTTTTAATTTCATAGCAATACTGTTATATTAGAATGAGGTTTGCAACTAAATAACCAGTACTTTCTTCATCGCTAAGTTCAAAAATTAAGATTGTCACAATGTATTTTCTGTCATCTTAACTTACATTAAAATCCTGAAATTTCCCAATCAGAATATTTCATATTCATTGGATTTACAACTAAAGATAATTCAGAATTGTTAATTTCAAAATTTAACATTGCTATAAATCTATTCAATTTCATATTGAGATTTATAAAAATGCCCAAATTTCCTGATGAGAATCTTTCAATTTAATCGAAATAATTTACTTCTGACAGGGAGTTTATAGTAAAATAACGAATGCTTTCTACAAAGGTAAGCTTCAAAATTCAATATTACCATAAATACATTTCCTTTTAATTGGAAGTTCCTGAAAATATTGAAATTACATGAACAAAATATTTTTGAGAAATGGTAATGTGATTTTTGCAGAAGTTTTAAAATTAAATAATTTCTTTCTTCAGTGGTCTTTTATTGTTTTTACAAATGAATTTTATTTCATTTTCAGTTTCGTAAAAATGTTAAAATTTCGAAGTCACAATATTTATTTTTTTTAAATATCGTGGTAAATCTTTTCTGCAATGAAGGTTTCCAAGTGAATGTTTGTTACACATTAAATTCTTGACCCCTTGAATTTCATTAAAATGTGGATATTTCTCAATCAAATATTTAAATTTAATCGAAACAATCTTATTTTAAAATAAATGTAATAATTAACACGCCCTTTCCATATCGTAAATTACAGAAATATATAGTACAAGAAAGTTTCATTAATAGTATTTCATGATAATTTTTATTTCTTTACAATGTTTAAATTTGACAATAACGAAATTTAATTGTAAGACTGTAATTTTCACATCTTTTACAATTCATGTTTTTTTTTCTAAAATAAACGGATTCTATTCTATAATAACAATTTATAAAATCACAAGGGCCACAAATGAATTTCATGTAATTTTGAATTTCATGAAAATGTTTAAATTTTGCAATCATAATATTTCAAATTTCTGCCTAATGAGTTACAATAATCCATCATCCATGAAACTATCACAAATATATTTTCTGTTATCATGTGTTTCATTAAAATTTTGAAATTTTACAATCAAAATAATCAAGATAATTAGTTAATTCTACAGCGCCACATTCAAAATGGAATTACTCTTATTCTAATACGGGTTTTCAAATTAAACCATAAATCAATCTACATTTGCTATTGTCAAAAATATCTTGTTCATAAAACTACCACGATTACATTTTACGCCGTCATCAGTTTCATCAGAATGTTAAAATTTCACGATAAAATATCTAAATTTAATAAAGACAATAATATCTAATCTGGGACTTTCAAATTAAATGCTATGTTATTTTTTCATGTACAACTTTAGATATATATATAAAGAAATTGACACAGAAGCACTACACTTCTTGAACATTGAAACGTTGCTAGTGTTATATATCTCAGAAAAAGAAAATTCTTACCAATTTAAAAATGACTATCAACAAAATATAGAACTCAGTATAATTTGTATATTTTTCTTACTTATAGAACAATTATAACAAAGCATGAACCCAATTACTATACGTTATCATATTACTTCAGTGTATAGTACATTTTTTGTTTTTCCAGAGGAGCCTTAAATCAAAAGAATTCTGTGACTTCTAACCTTGGAATAACCTAAATAGAATTGTCTATGAGAGAAAAATCATCTTCAAAACACAATCCTTCTACAAGTAGTATTTGCCCAGGTGACTTCTCAAGAGATATAACAAAACTAAGTTGAATAAAAAAACTGCAGTCTCTTAAACTGAAATACTCTCACTGATTGTAACAGAGGAATTCTCAGAATAAAAAAAAAATTCCCCTTTCCTTTTACCTGTTAACATAGTGGCATTAGTCGTTAAACTATCAGTCAGTTACCTTTACAAAGTCGAGGCTGATTGTATTGGTTTGCAATATTATTAGAGCTCAAACTATAGTACAAGTCTTTTTGGAGGTAGTCTTTATAGATGCCCTGAATTTAGAATGTCAACTGGTCTTAATCCACAACAGTGTCTATAGATTTATAATTAAAAGAAAGTTTCAGAAAAACCTGCAGAATATAAAAATTCTCTTTAATTGCAGTGCGAATTTTGTGTGTCTGTACAACTCTTTCATATAATCACTTTCCCATAATAATTATGCAGAAAATTAAGAAATACCGATGATTGAAATGATATAAATTGTATGCTTATTTGAGCTGGATGAACAGTAACATTGATATAGAGTATTAGATATCCTTCCCCGAATTTTAACAGATTTTGGGCGAACTGGTATGATAACCGTTCTCCAGAAAGCATGTCTCTCATATTTGTAGAAAGAGTCAATGTTGGAACATAATGCTACTGGCGGGATGATTGGGTGCAAGCATGGATCACATCAGCTTTAGTTCCTCGTTCAAAAGTCGTTATAAATTTCCCGATATAGGATTTTTTTCCTTTTTTAGAATTATATTGCATAATAATCTTTATTCTTAATTTCAGTATTGTTAAATGTGAAATGAATTAATGAATATCAAATTACGATTATTATTATTTATGAAAAAAATATTCAAAAGGAAATTTTGAAATTTTGTTAATTTCCATATTATTTATGGAATATAAATTTGAAATTTTATAATTCACAATAAATTAATGAAAACAAAAGCAAAAAAAAAAATATTTTGTGTAAATATCTTAAATGAACATGAATAATGAAATAAAGGAAAAACGATTTCTTGTGAACAACTTTTTAATTTGTAAATTAAGAAAAATACATATGTTTTGCCTCAGGAATTTAGCAAATAATTACAAAAGATTTATTCCATTTATTTTATACGTTAGTTTTTAAAAAATATATGTTTAGATTATTTTTCAAATTAATCAATTTTAAAAAGATTTTTTGTCAAATCTTCCTAACGTTTTGAATATAAACATATTATTATTATTATTATTATTATTATTATTATTATTATTATTATTATTAGTAGTAGTAGTAGTAGTAGGAGTTTCTCGTCGATTATTTTAATTTAGAATTTGATATTATTTAATTACGAATATCAGAATTTGGTGAGGTATTGAATTTTTTAATCACTCAATTCAGTATTTATTTAGAATAATATTTTTTGCAAGAAGAAAAAGTAATTACCTTAAAATACATTCATTGCAATTAATACATTAATTACAAAACGCAAACACACGTATATATAAGACGATGTAACAGGAATACGAGTACTTTTACGTAGGAAAAAAATTCTGCAGAATAAAACTAATACATGACTTTATAAATTGAAGATAAAATATTATTTTTAACTAAATTCATACTGATCTTTTTATTTATTTTTTAAAACTAATTTCGAATGTTTCATTCAAAAAATAATTTTATGTATCATTTAGTTTTATATTCCTGGAACGTACTGCAAAATCATTTTTAATATATTTATCATTCAAAATCCGATATATTGATTTTACTGACCCAAGATGAACTCAAATGTAAATGCTAATAAAATCATTCATTTCAACGTGATAATTTACCTCTCTCTCTCTCTCTCTCTATATATATATATATATATTGAGAGAGAGAGAGAGAGAGGATGTCGATGACTATATAGATATATATACTTCCCTACCCCCGTAGGGTTGAGTTCTCTAGCGAATGAAGTAATCGCGTTGCCATTAGCGTTTATTGCAAGGCTCTTCATATATGAATTGAGCTGTCGATAGCTGTTGTAAACAATAGTAATTGTGATTCATAACGGTTTAAAATTTACTTCGTTGCTACTGGTTACTCGAGGTAGTGGCTTGGATTGGCGTTTGAGTCAACCGGGTTTCGATCCCTGCTACGGGTAGCTAGTATTTCTAGCCACACTGATGAGTTCTGATAGAACGAAACAGATCTGTCTGTCGATGTATATATATATATATATATATATATATATATATATTATCTGCTATTATTTTATATATATATGGGATCAACAAACAAAGGGGTTGGAATTCAGAATTTTCTTTCTCGTAGAACAGTGGCCATTACAAGATTTACAAGAACCTAGCCTACCCTTCTATTAAACCGCAGATATAGGGACAATGGCTAGATACATACCTTTCCCAAGTGTATGAGCACCCTGTGAAAAGCAAACTGTCTCGTCCAGGATTTGAACTCGGGTTGCCGTGTCCAATTCTAATGACGATAACCACTGCACCACAATATATACTCCCCACATACATCTCTATATGTGTGTACACGTATTTGAATAACTGACCTTGAGTCACATCCTGCTTTTGCGGAAGTTTGGTGTATATATCATCAACATCATATCGTGCTGGCAGCACGGATATCCCTGACCCTCTCTCGCCACTCCTCCCTATCGTTCATCGCCCTAGGTAGGTCTTCAGAACAACAACCTGTATCCTCACATAGCTGCTGAATGTACGTTCGTGCTGGTCGTCCTGCTTTTGCGCGGCCGTGTGTGGGGATCCATAAGAGTACCTCTCTTATGAGTTCATCTCTGCTTCTCCAGCAATGTCCTGCATGTCTGGTTCGCCTAACTTGAATAGTTTTCGTGATAGGGGGCAGGTGGCCGTACAGTTGGTGTCTTGTGGGGTGTTGCTGCCAGGACTTGTTCAGGATTGCACGCAGCATTCTTGTGTAATTGCCATCTAGTTTCTTCTCCAGCCGTTTTGTTAGCGTCCATGTAGTGCATCCATATAGCAGTATCGATGTGACCGCTGCCTGGAAGAAACTGCGTTTCATTTTATCGGTTAGGTCTGATTTCCATATAGTCGATAGCCTATTGATAGCTGTCCATGCTTTCGTTAACCTCGTGTCGATGTCCTTTTCGGTTGATTCGACGCTGCTTCCTAGGTACGTGAATTTGTCTACTAGTTTAAGAGGGGCTCCTTCTAGAGTGGAGATGTCCCCCGTTTGGTTATAGCACATATATTCCGTTTTGTGTGCATTAACCTGGAGGCCTATGCTTGCTGCTGCTCGTTCCAAACTATGCAGAAGTGTTTCGGCTTGGTCAGGTGTATTTGCCAGTATTGCTATGTCGTCGGCGTAGTCGGCGTCGGTAATTGTTGTTGCGGGGTATCTTCTGCTTCTTTTCTTCGTCAGTTCGAAGCCATTCTCTTTGATTTTGTCAATCGATGTTCTAAGTACGTAGTCTAGACAAATGATAAAGAGATACGGAGCCAGCGTGTCCCCTTGTAGTACTCCTGCTACAATGTCGAAGTATTCTCTTCCTGACCTTGAGTCACATCCTGCTTTTGCAGAAGGTTGATATATATATATATATATATATATATATATATATATATATATATATATATATATATGTGTGTGTGTGTGTGTGTGTGTGTATATATATAGTCTTATATATATGTATGTTTGCGTTTTGTAATTAATGTTATATATATATATAGGGGCAAAACTAAATTATTCTCACCCATATGTTGTTACATAGTAAATATGCAGATGAACGTACACTTACACACGGACTACAAACTCCAGGCGTTTACATAAAACTGTACCAAATATCCTTTATGAATGCAAACAGATTTTCAGAAACAAAAATCTCTGATTCAAATTGTTGTGTCTATGAATATCACCGCCGGATCATCTTTCTGCTCACGTTCTAATTTTCAACGATACAAAACACACATATTCAGAAAACAAAAAAAATTATCAACAATCGTTTTTTGTTTTTCACTGGCAATTTAAATTGTATCAAAGACAGTTCATCTCTTTAACCTATAACGCTTTTCTGTTTACATTTCCTCATTTCCTTGACGAATGCTTATCTCTCTTCACTCTCATTGCATCTGCTCATCTCTTTCATATTTCTATTTCAAGCCATAATTCTTTTTATAAATACAGGTCGTCTTGTGGCAGTTTTGTTAGAACTTTAACATTTTTCATTTTGCATTCATTCGCATGGTATTTTCATTTTTTTTTTTCTATTTTATAAAAATTATATCTAAGCTATTATGATATATTTTCTACTCAATTGTACTATGATCAATATTGGGTGCTTTTCGTTAGAGATCCACTAGTAGCCAGTATTTCTGATACTTTAAAATTCTGCTCAGTACTTTAACTGAATTTAGTAACTTTACAATTCTTCCATTGTCCAAGATTACCCGGTCAGCTGGGGCTGTATACAAATGCTAAACTGAAATGCTTGAAATGGAAGTGTTTGACATTCAAACTACGTTCTTATACTAAACTGAATTGTTTGAAATAGAACTGTGTAGTATCGCGAAGGAAGAGATACACAGAGAAATACGGAGTTAAATTCTTTTAATAGTTGTGCAGTACAATCCAGAGTATATACAATATTTAGTCTCTCGCCGTAAGAGTGTTACGCCAGGTGTCGCTATACAATGACTGCCGACCGTTATGCGTAAGACGCCTTTTTTATACATAAAGGCTACTCAATGTCAAGATGGTACGAGCCACGTCACAAACAAAACTGTCTATTTGTATGAAAATGGATTTGGCATTAAATTACCTACAATGGTTGATGTGCCATAAACCCAAACAAGCAAACACACCATTGTCTTTTGGGGGTGTCCTCGTGGTGTAATGGTTAAAGCGATGAACTGCGGAATCGTAGTACGCGAGTTCGTACTCCAGTCGCGCTATTATGTTCACTTTCGGGCAAATACCCTTGGGAAAGGTATGAACCCCCTTATTCTCCCTCCAGCTATAGGTAAATAGTAGGACAGACTAGGTTCTTCAGCCTTGTTGAGGCAACTAGTCTAGGAGAAGGAAAACTCTGAATTCAAACCTGTTAAACTCCGCTTAAAAATTGACTTTGTGTCAAATCCTACCCGAGCGGAGGGGTTGGTAAATAGTACCATTGTCTATGTTTAGAATATGGTGACTGTATCCTCTGCAGAAGGAGAAAGACCTCTCTACTAAAATATGTATAACATTAAACTGCATCTGAGGATCAGGCCCCAGCTCTGGGATTATGAAATATCTCTTTATAAACATTAATCTCAAGTCCACTATGGCCCGAGTTGATAGTACTTTTAGGAACCATAATATTTGGTTGGTTATTATTTTGTTTCTAATTTCGTATACCTTCGGTTTAGCGTATCTGGCTCCATTGTTTTCTTTTTTATTTTCCCCATTAAATTGTTGTCATCTTCTTCGTCTGTGTAGGCTGCAAACGAATTACTGAAGGAAAGAAAAAAAATTAAATTTCAAATTTTTGTGTTTCATATGGCTTCTCAGTAGCGAAGAACTGTCTCCCTGGACAATTAGAGAAACACTTGCATCCCCTAAAAAGGCGTTTAAATATTATAGTTTTTTTTTAGTTAGAGATAAGTCAAAATCGGGGTGGTCATGCCCAGTTGGCGTTTTTAATATAGCCAGCTGCTAGAGGAGTCACGGTCTGACGTCAAGTAGAAGACTTGGGCGGACACGTGAGCAGCCTTGCAACCAGCCGAAGGAAAGAAGGTCCGTGTCGTATCAAAGGTAAAGCGAAAGTGAGAACGGTCTATTTCTTGTACTGGAAGTTCATATTTTTCAGGCTTGTGCAGCTTCAACTACCTGTCAGAGGCTTCTTGAAACCGATAAACCTTGAATTTATTTTATTATTATCATAGGGACTAGTCTATGGGTAAAATAGATCTGGTTAAAAATCATATGTATTTGATAGGACCCTGCGCAAAAACAAACTATAAAGAAACAATTCACACACACACACACACACACACACACACACACACACACACACACACACACACTCATAATTTGCTCAGTCGGCTGGGGCTATAGAATAATCCGACGGTATCTCTGCAGGAGATTAGACCTCCCAAATGAGTTTCTTGGTTATGACACTAAACAATCTTATGGCGAGGTTCTAGTTATACTGGGGCTTTGGGGAACGCGGGGTAACCTTCATTGCCATCGCCCCTAGGTCTGCTCTGGCCCTGACTGCTGGCACCTGATAGGGTCCTATCTATGGGTCAAATAGAACTAAACTGTGTACTTATGGTAAAGGAATAGTTTGAAATAGAAGTGTTTGTGATATTGAAACGGTGTAATGGTAAACAGAACAGATTAAATTAGAAATGTTTTTAAATATAAGTAAACTGAGTAGTTATGCTAAACTGAATTGTTTGAAATAGAACTGTTTTGACTTTTAATTGCCTGTAAACAAAACTATACGTATACTAAACTGAATTGTTTGAAATTTAATTCGTTGTTAAATTACCTGAAAAGGATTGATATGCCGTAAAACAAATCAACCAACCAACCAACACACACACACACACACACACACACACACACACACACACAGTAAAAATAACAATAACAGCAACAACTTCAACTATGGTTATTGGGTGTAATTTACATGTAAATATATATATTCCCATGATATCAATCATTACCTGCGCCTGAATCATTAATTGATTGCTTGATTTTAACAGCATAACAACCCGTCTGAAATTATTTTTACCTACATGATATGCAATCAAACTAACTATATTTACATTTTTGTCTTATTTCTAAACTTTTGGACAGGTTTATACGATGTATGTTATTATCTAACACTGTTAATCTGAAAACAGATCTATATAATTTATAGACGGGACTCTAAAACATTAACAACAACTCCTGGCCAGAGTTGACCTCGGAGTAATTGCAATAATGGAGTAGTGCATACTCCCAGATCTCCGGGACTGAAGACTCGTCATAACGTACAGTTTAGTGTCATACCAAGAAAATTAAGCTTTTTATTCTTATAAAAGTTAGTGCTCTGAATTAATACTATATACTAAGCTTCAAGAACAGGGATCCAGAAAGAAGTTTCAGCTTATACCATTGCATGTAACCGATGCCGCAGGTTTTATATCGGAGTGTCCTTCTCCTGGACGGCGTTAAAAAGTTAGGGTTCAATCAGAACTTGGTTTTTACCAGTATATAGGTAGATGTTTAACAAAATGTGGGTAGTATCACTGCATGATGGCGTCAGATATCTTCTGACCCGAATTTCTAATGTATAGCAACAGATTTAATAACCAAGCAATTTCATTAAGCCTATAATAAAACAAGGTGAATGACTTTCTTTAAAATTAATGAAATTAATGAAAATAAAAAAGAATTTCGGTTTTCTCAGAAAGGTCTCTAGTTGTCACTTCTTTATTTAAGCGCGTCAATCCACCTCCAAATCAACATCATTGCATCAGACGCGTTCAGAGTTGAGCTGTATATTCTTTGGTATTCACAGATGCCGTACGTGACTTTTGATAGACATGCAGAACTCTCATTAGATAGTGATAACTTTAATCCCGTTCCGGTAGGGACACTTTATCGTCCATATATTGTATCATGATTTGTTTGGTCATATGAAACTCACTTGTATCACTTGAAGCAATCCTCTGACAGATGTATTTTCCCAGATGTCTACATCGATATTGTCTTTCTTCAGTGTATCCTTCAGGTAATCTATGTACATATTTCTAGGTTTACATTGTGTGCACTTTCCCTGAAGCTGTTTACTGTACAGTACCTGCTTGGAAAAAACATCTGTCTTGAAAGTGCTCTCAGTATGACCAGATTACTTAATTGCTTTTTAAGACCATTTAATTGCCTTTCCCTTTTTGCGATTGTCTGTGTACATATGCCTTGGCTTGCATTGTGTGCACTTTCACTGAAATGGTCCACCATACAGTGCCTGCTTGGAATAATCACTTGTCGTCTAAGTTCTCTTTATGACTAGACTATTTAATTTCTTTTTAAGACCATCTAAATTGCCTTTCCGTTTTTGCGATAACACCAAGACGAAAAGAAATTCTGTTTTAGCATAGAAAAGTTGCATGACCTATAACTCATCTTCCTGTACTGCTAGAATGGATTTCCATAACTCTTTCTAGCCATCCGTCTCTATCATCCAGCTCTTCGGGCAGGTCTTCCAATATAGATCCGTGTGAAAGGGTTCATAGTAGAATGTCTCCAATGAATTCGTCCTTACTCTTCCAGCAGTGTCCTGCAGGTCTTGTTCGTCTAATTTGGATGGTCTTCGAGATGGGTGATACGTGGCCGTATAGCTTCTGTTTTATATGGTATTGCTTCCAGGATTTCTTTAATATAGTTCGTAGCATCCTTGGGCAATTTGCCTTCAGGCTTTTTCTCTGTATGCTTAGTCAGTATCGAGTTTGTGCATCAATACAGTAGTATGGATACGAGCGCTGCTTGGAAAAAACTGCGTTTTATTTCAAAAGATAGGTCTGACTTCCATATGACGGATAGCCTATCGATAGCTGTCTATGCCTTCGCTTGACACGAACTGTTGCTATTTTCCGTAGATGTTACGCTGCTTCCAAGTTAGATGAACTTGCCCACAAGTTTAAGAAAGCCACCATTTAGTGTAGACATATCTTCTCCTTGATTAAATCACATATATTTCGTTTTGTATGCGTTTACATGGAGGCCTCCGCTGCTTGCTATCCATTCTAAACTATGCAGCACAAATTCGGCCTAGGCGGGTGTATTTGTCCGAAGCTCTACGTTATCAGCGATGCCCGCATCCGTAATAGTTCATGTGGGGTCAATTTCTTGCCTTTTCCAATGTAAAGCCATTTTCTTTCATTAAATCTATCGACGTCCAAAGTTCGTAGTATCGGCAGATCATGAACAGGTTTAGTGCTAATGTGTCTCCTTGCAGCACACCTGCGACAATGTGAAAGAAATCTGTGTCACTATCATTTTTTTATGAGAATCGAGCGAATTCAAATGTAGTAAAGTATACAATAAGCATGAACACAAGATATGCTTATAAAAATTGCAACAATACCCAGTGCATTAAAGGTATCATTAGTTCTGTAATCTAGTTTGGTAATGGGGGCACTATTCATATAGCCTGTCTTTGGCAGGAATAACCTAGCGTAGCCTATCCCTATGCAAGTATACAATGTGTTCGAATTCAGAGTTTTCCTTCTCCTGCACCGGTTGTTATACGAATGTTAAAGAGCCCAAGCTGGCGTACCATTTAATCATTGCCGGAGTGATGATAGATGAATTCATAACGATGCTGGATGAATGAGATCAGCCGTGATATTAGTTAAAACGTTGTCAAACAATTACACGACAAATACAGGGGTGGGTGAATAGATATGTATATACGAGGATCATGAAATAAGTTTCCAGACTTTTTTCAAAAGGCACTTTTATTGATGAGCGTATCAATTACCTTCTTCACAGCATCTTTCATCTCCTCAATTGTTTCAGGACGACAGCCTCTGAGCTTAGGGAATAACCAAAAGTCACAGGGAGCAGGGTTTGGACTATAGGGAGGGTGAGGAACTATCTTGATGCCCATCCTGGTACATAGTCTGTGGAGTTGTGGACTGGTGCATTGTCCAGTTGGAAATGCCACTGACCCGATTTGAAGAGTGCTGGCCTCTTCCGACGGAATCTCTTCCTGCACTTTCTTAAAACCACAACATAGTAACCCTAACCCTTACCCTTTGGCCAATCAACTCTAGTTTTCTGATTTCCTTACTCCTCCTACACCTCTCATCATCCCTCACAGGCTCCCTGCCTTCCTTGAATCTCTTATGCCACGCAAAAACTGATGCTCGATTCATGCAAGATGGTTGAAAAGCAGTCTGAAGCATTCCATACGTTTCTGTGGCATTTTTTTCCATGTTCAAAACAGAATTTTATTGCATGTCGTTCTACTAAAGTGTCCTCGCGTGCAGATTGCATTTTTGAAATTTACCAGCTGTGACCATCCGTCTTTAGTAGGGTGTGTTCCAATTCCTACTGTAGCTGTTCCTTTGAACCTGAAATCATAAAGATTGGTCAGTCATCTCATGAGATGTATAACAATAAGCTAATGAATTTTCAAGTGTCTACGACAATTTTAAATGCCTGTACAAAAAAAAAAAAGTCTGGAAACTTATTGAAGGCACCACGTATTTACCCATCCTCTCCGCGACAAAAATGTATGACACGATGTCACATTTTAAGTTAAGAATGACTGCTTTAAACACAGAGATTTCTCTCTACTAAACTTGTTGCTATACCAGTTCTAAAGAGCCTTGTCAGCTCTACTATTTATACATAAATGTAGGATGATAAGTTGGATTTATAGTTTCCCCAAGTATTTTAACAGGGGGGTGTCCTCGTGGTGTAATGGCTTAAGAGATGGACTGCAGAATCGTAGTAAGCGAGTTCGTATTCCACTCGCGCTATTACGTTCACTTTCGGGCAAATACCCTTGGGAAAGTTATGAACCCCCTTATCCGCCCAGCTATGGGTTAAATAGTACCACTACTGTTCTTCTAGGAGAATGGCTTTGGCATTAAATAACCTAAAAAGAGTTGATATGCCATTAAACAAAGAAACCAAACCAAACCTAAGTATTTTAACGCAATGGGAAGTGGGAGATCTTTACTCGGCTCCGAGAGTCCCCATGGCATAATGACGAAAACAATGGATTTCGACATAGCAGTGAGCCAGTTCGAACTGCGGTCGCGCATTACGTTCGGTTTTGTAAAGTTGGGTTTTATGACATATCAATACTTTTTGGTTATTCAATGCCGAATCTTTTTTTATACATATGTTGCATATTGACTATTGACAGAACCTTCAATTAGGGATTTCAAAAATAGAATGTTCCAGCTGTGTAAGAAAAGTGAACAGCGGAAACAGTACACGTGGGTTGCCAGCTGAATGGATAACCCGAATACGTAAGCGTTAAGCAATTATATATATATACACAGGTATCTTCAGAAAGAGAAGTCAGTCAATCGTCAGGGAGAAAGGCAGTCAGGTCAGGGCAGAAACCACCCTGGGCGACACTAGCGGGGGTGGGGAAGTGGCCTTAGCGGAGAAGCAGAAGAATACTTAAGTAGGACTCTGAATATGGTCAAAAAACATTCCTTCGTCAGTCTCCGTCCAAAATCCTTCCTCTCTCTCTCTCTCTCTCTCTCTCTCTCTCTTACAGCCAATTTCGACCCTCTGAGTTATAAAGAAGTGAGTTATAAATGTTTATAAAGAAATGTTTACGATCTCTGTTATACAACACACACACACACACACACACACACACACACACATATATATATATATATATATAAAATATATAATTTGTAAACAAATTTTGTGGGTAACATTTTTAAACGAGCATGAGGTCATTTGTTTGCACACAGTTAAATTGTTTCATGAATTGCAATGTTACTGTCAAAAGTTAACACCAGTCATTTGTTTACATACATAGTTTGTAGATAATCTCATTTTTAAATGAGTTAAAGCTAATTTGTTAGCACTCTAGTATTGCTAATGTTTTTACACAATTAAATAGTTTCAACTATTGCTACCTATTAGTTATACAAATATTTCAATTTAAGGCACACTGTAAAAGAGTTTCAAGTGTTTGTACTTAACGCAAATAAGTATATTTAACATTATTCATTCGTTTACACACAGTTAAGTGGCTACAGTAATTACTATGCATCACTAACAATTTACTTAAACATCAGTCATTTGTTCGCACTCAGTTAAATCATCAAACAGTTCTATTTCTAACACTTCCATTTAGGATAAACCGATTGTTTGTACACATATTAAACATCAGACTGTTCTATTTGATACAGAGATTGATATGACCCAATCAGGTGCTATCACACCGGGCCAGAGTAGACCTGGGAACAATGACCCTGAAGAGGTACTCAGCATTCCCCAAAGCTCCAAGACTTGAGCCTTATAATCAGATTGGTTCGTCCGGGAGGCCAGTGTTCAATCCCAGATCGAGTCATACCAAAGACTCAAAAATGGTACTTGATGCTGCCTTGCATAACACTCAGCATCATAAGGTGAGGATCAAGGGTAAAGTGGAGCAATCCAGTGAATGGAGTAGAGCCCTCTCCTACACCTCGGTGTAGTAACTATTGAAAAGGGAGCCTTCGGGTTTGTGTCATATCTAGAACACTCGTTGAGGGGAGTCTTACACCTTTGTAGAGATACAGTCAGTCTGCTCAACAGCTCCAGTAGACTGGGATCGCTGAATTACGTTCACTATTAGGTTAACTTTCCGACTTATATCCTTGGTAAAAGTATGAACCATCTTATTTCCCCAATATCATTGGTGTTCTTGAACAACGATGGCTTCGGAATAAAATAACCGATGAATGTTGAAATGCCATTAAATAATGAATTTGAACCCGAACTAGGTTCAATATGTTCACTTTCTACGAAGATAATAAGCTCTTCCATTTTAATTGTATATAGCCTACAAAAAGGAAACTATATATACATATAGACTACACAAAGGAAAAAAATATGTATTATGTACAAAAAAGAAACAAATATGTAAAATACAAAAAAGAAAAAAAAATATACAGCGTACAAAAAAGAAGGAAAAGTATATAACAGTAGGTGATTAGTATGACATACGTTTTCTGATTTTTTTTCGAACTGTTTTTCTCTTTTTTATATATCTTTGTTAGAAATACACTAGAACCTGGATGAAATGCTAGATTCACCATGGTAATTGTCGGTGACGTTTGTGCTTTGTTTCATCCGGTGGTAAAGCATCGTATTAAAGACAACAACACTTGATTGACGACCTGATACTAAAGTATTTCCAGGGGTCATTAAGCTGTCACCATTATTATCTTCATTATCATGAGCGGGCACCAGAAGTCAGTAAAAGTAACCATAGATTTTCTAAGTCAAAATTTCAAAGCACCTCAGCTTTTACTTATATCAGAAACAAAGAAGATATTTTCAAGAAGTAAATATGCAACAACAAAGATAAGTAGTTTCCTTTATTTAAAATTTTAGGCATTTTTTCTTTTTCTTAAAGAGCTTTATTTATTCTTTCAAAAGATCGAAAGATGTTCTTAAGTGGACATTGAAACTGAGGGCTACACATTTACAAAGGCGAAGGAAAAGATAAATCACTTCACGTATATGGATGATATGAAGAATTTTACTGAGAAAGAAAAATAAGAATAAACCCTATACAAACTATATGAATCAAAAGCTACGATATTGGAATGGCTTTTAGAATTGGAAAATATGCCCTGCTTTTAATGAGAAAAAGGAAATTTGTATATATTCCATCTTTTTGTTTACCAAAAAAAAAAATAAAACAATGAATATTATACAAACATTCTTAACATTTAACACAATTCATTAATCTTTCAATTTTTTTTTTCTTCATCTACCTCAACCATGCCCGGGTTTTATTATTTCAATTTAAATTTGGAATTTAAAAGATATATTTTTGGTATCAAGTGATAGGATTAAACTCAATTTGTTTCAGTGTTGAAAAACCATCATTCTTAATGTGACTAGATAATAAGCAATCAAACTATTTACCAAGTGTAAACTTAGTTTGCCTCAGGAATTCATCCTTTTATAACCATGTTCATAACATCAGCAATTTGATCGATGTTGGGGGCTCGTTAATTGCAAATCTATGTTAGAGGTTCGAGTTGTGTATTTATTATCTATATGTTAATTGATGATCAACGATTTGCAAGAACTAAGTAACCTATTAATAATCTAACCCACAAATTTAAGTTAATCATCAGCAAAACTTGTCAAAAATAAGTCAACCGCTTTGTTTCAAACGCAGTTACGAAGATAGGCGTTGTAAAAATTCGTTAGGATTGTTTTCGTTCAGATGATCGATTTTCACGCCAGGGAAATTCATCTCGGGTTATTTTATGACTAGAGGTTAAGGAATTGTGATCATTGTTTGTTTATATTTACATTTTTGCTGTTATTCATGACAAGTTCTTGGCATTCAGGTAATTAGTTATTTGTATTGTATATATACAATACAAATGATTCCCACACAGTTGTATGACTTTAGGTATTCTCATCTAAAACTAATAATTTACAGACAATTATATGATTCCAAGTAATTATTTCAATTTAATAGTTATTCGTTGGAATACAGTAGTATGATTTAAAGAAACTAATGATATTCCTTTAAATTAATTACAGCTTCAATAAATTATCATACAAGTACAAGTTACTTAATTCAAATAATTTACAGTCATATGGTATCAATTATTCCTATTGATTACGAATAATTTTGAAACAAGTCTTTTTGACACTTAAAGGTACAAACAATTCGGGTTAGAATAGTAATTCACTCTTAAAACTCTTCTAGAATAGGAGCCTCACCATCAGATGTAGTTTAGTCTTATACTCAAGATCTCTCTTTTGTGGAGTTATGACTTCTCGACGAGCGATAAAAACCGCGTATTTCAAGTACTGTCAACAGGCAAGTCTTTAGTATTGGACGTACAATTAGAAACGAAGTCACAAAAGAAGTAATAGTCTACTAAAAATATTAAAAAGATCTATTAAACAGAGAGCCCAGGAATGTATTCCTTAATAAAAAATATACTAAAATATTTAGATTATGGGTTCAAAGAATCAAGAACTAGCCCACTTATTTATTTATTTATTCATTTGTGTGTTGTATCTCATTGGATATCATCCTTTTTTCCTATTTTGGCAAATCATCATTAATAAAAAAGAAATATTTTTTTGCAGAGAACATATACAATATTAATACACTATCAATATACAAATCAAATTTTATTAAGTAATTCAACCGTTAGTTCCCAAAATGCCATCTTTTTTTAATAAAATTTCCGAAACCATTCAATTCAGTCTTATTTGTTTGAAAATATTGCTGTTTTTGATCTGATGAGGCAATATGTTCAAAAATATATTGCTCTATTAGCAAGAAAATTCAATAGGTTTATAGACTTGGTTTTTGAAATCTATCTTGAATTTCCAGTTTGAGGAAAGATATTGAAAAACTATGTACCATAAATAGAAATTCCATGAATTATTTGAAAGTTTTATTTAGATCATTTCTCCTTCTTTTTTCATTAAAGGAGTCAATGATAATTTCTCGAATTTCTTTCTTTGACCATAATTTTTTTCACTTTTTATTTTTCATTACTTGTCTTTATATGCTTTCCAATCCTCATGCGGGCCTGAGTACAATATTCTATATGAGGTTTTATTAGGATTAACTATATCATAAAAACAACATTTGTAAAAAAACATGACTCGATAAAGATTTTATACCTATCAAATGATGTAATTCCTATATATTAAACTATGTTTGCTCCTACACAAATAGCTGTTTCCACTTTCTTCATCATTAGTTAGATATAATCTTCCTTCTAAAGTTTGTCTTTAGTTTGACGTTAAACTGTTCCCCAGTCGGTGCGGCTAAAAATACGTTGACTGCAATTCCTGCAAAAGCGTAAGACTCCTTTAAAAGGATGTGTCTTCGGTATGACACGAAATTCAGAATATTTGGATAGTTTGGAGTAACTCTTCATTGGCATTATTTCCAGATCCCCTTTGACATGAAGTGATCGTTCCAGTAAATGATCCAGCATGGGTCAAATAGACTTCTTTGATTATTATTTGTTTTCGATTGGAGACGGCGCCAAAAAAGTAAAAACAAAAAAAAAACAATTACACAAAAATATAAATGTAAACATTCAATTAACGCAGTTCCTTAACATCTAGTAAAAAATAGTTCTCGAAGGGTTGACATGCCGTTAAAATCAATCAATCAATTAATTAATCAATTAAATAGCATATGAGTTTCCATATCTGGAGCTGTGAGTAGGGTGCAGTACTTTTTCATGACTATTTCTGACGCTGAGTGGAAGTACTCATTTGAGTCCAATCTTGTGGTCAACTGTTTTCAATTTATCAGTGGTATAAAGATTGAAGATGTGAAACCATATAACTGTGTATAACTTATTTGTATTAGATAACAATAACTGATCCATATAACTGTGCAAAGAAATTATTATAATAGACCTTCAAATAATGATGTGATTTAAAAAATGATTGCGGTTTTACGTTGAAAATATCAATGATAATGATCATTTTCGAACTTAAATAACCCACAAGAAATTGATATGCTGTTAAACAAACAAACGGAACTAAAAACTATAATAATCTGAAGTAATTAACTCAACTGATAACGTTTAATTTTGCATTTTATCACTTCTGGAATAATTAACCGACAGGGTACAATAGAAAATGCCAACAGGTATTCATGGAAACTTCCCATTCTGAAGATAACCATTGAGCCTGTGCAGAAGATAAGAGCCAGTGTCGAAATCACAGCTTCAACTGAACGTTAGAACTTCCTTTAATTTCTTTCTTCGTTAGATTTCTTAATATCTTTCGTAGAGATTTTAGAGCTTTCAATAAAAACTTTTTTTAAATGATATTTACGAATGCTAACTCGTTGAAATATTGTTTATCATACATTTACGTTAGAATATACAACTAATATTACAAAATACATCTACCCACCATATATATATATATATATATATATATATATATATATATAATTACGTGTACAGCAAAATTTGTACAATATGCTCCACCATTGCGCGTATAAATATTTGATAAGACACGAACGCGTGTAAATCTGCAGAAACGAAAATAATGATAAAGCTTTCCTTACTCCCCAGACCTCCAGAAATGATACTTTGAAGAGACACCATTGGTAATTGTAGTCGGGGAACTAAGTAAAATAATAAAACAACGAAGGACCCTTTTCATCCGTTTTTTTTTTCATGTTGGGAACACCGGAAATTTAACTAAAAACGGAGTATATATATGTAATATATGTAGGATGGCCAGATAGAGGGGAAAGAAAAAAAAACCCAACAACAACAAAAAAAAAAAAAACAAAAACAAAAAAAACAAACTAAGTAACCCCGGTATCCAGGAGTTCCGCAAATATATTCAAAATGAGATTGTTTAACTGCCTGAACAGAGAGGGGAGATTCATAGAGATACAAATCGCCTCTAGAAATTTGAGATGGGATTTATTTCTTGCCCTGTGCAATAATATAATATTGGTGCTTTTTGCCTATCATACAGAGTGATTTTTTTAAAATGCAGCAAATGAACATAATCAACCTTTTACTTTTCAATCTTATTTTCAAAAGTGACTTCTGTATTCTCAAACCTTCAGTGGTCATTTAAAACTTTTCACACTCAAACATTCAAATCTATATATACATATGTATAGATAGATAGATAGAGAGAGAGAGAGAGAGAGGGAGAGGGAGGGAGAGGGAGAGAAGCATAATGAGAATATTATATGTAGCAATAAAAAATAATGGTCAACGCCGACATAGCAGTTATCGATGACAACGGTTAATATTTGTACAATATAAAATCTCAGATGACTCCATGTTACGTTTACAAGCAGATATATCAAAGTAGTGTGAATTTATACAATATAAAGTTAGATTCATATCACAGTCCTGTGCGTGACACCGAACTGCGTCTGATGTTAAAGTATCATTTCTGGAGGTCTGGGGAGTAAGGAAAGCTTTATCATTATTTTCGTTTCTGCAGATTTACACACGTTCGTGTCTTATCAAATATTTATACGCGCAATGGTGGAGCATATTACTTTCAGAGGCAAAACCACTGAGGATGATTTTTGGTTTTGGTTCCTGTTATTTGTTCATAATTGATTTGCTTTTATTTCCCCCCCCCCATAAAGACATGAGGGAAAACAAACGAAAAACAAAGTTTCAGATCTCTGACCTGCGGTAGAAATTAATGCAACCATCCATCTATGCATGGTTTCCGGCGAAACCATGGGATGCAGCACGGTGGTTGTAAAAGACCGCGAAGGAATCCAAAAGTGTGTCAACGGTGCGTTTCACCCGATGCTGAGAGTAGGAGCCTCATTTTTATACGACTAGGATCGAACAGTTCAAGTGAGCAACTACTGCTTGTCATCTATAAGGGTGGCCTCAATTGATGAGAAAAATTGCTTTGAAAATTAACTATGATATAAACTGAAAAAGGTACTCAAAATAAATCGCCTTTTGTACAGCCTTACCCAGTCCCATCAGCAATAGAGAAGCATAGTGAGAGAGCATTAAAAGTAGTTCATTCTCTCGGAGTTCCTTGATGGTGGTAATGATGATGATTATGAAAGGAAGGCATTAGTGAGATATTAAGTGCATTATACACTTGAAACATACAACGATGGCGGACACTTACTATTAGGGTAATTATTTCTAACTCGTTTAAATATAAGGTTGCATACAAATTATTCACAAACAAATATATATATATATAGATAGATAGATAGAAGTGAATGCTATAAATATATATAGAGAGAGAGGTGGAGAGAGAGAGAAAGAGAAATAATTTGGCCTTAAATAACCCACAAGGGATAATATGCCATTAAGCACAACTAACTTTTAAATGCATTATACACTTGAAACACACAACGATGCTTGACACTTACTATTAGGGAAATTATTTCTAACTCGTTTAAATATAAGGTTGCATACAAACTATTTACAAACAAATTTATATATATACAGATAGATAGATAGATAGAAGTGAATGATATATATATATATATATATAGAGAGAGAGAGAGAGAGGGGGAGGGAGATAGAGAGAAAGAGAACTAGTTTGGCCTTAAATAACCCACAAGGGATGATATGCCATAAAACATAACTTTTAAATGCGTTATACACTTGAAACACACAACGATACTTGACACTATTAGGGAAATTATTTCTAACTCCTTTAAATATAAGGTTGCATACAAACTATTTACAAACAAATTTATATATATATATATATATAGGTAGATATATAGATGTGAATGCTATATATATATATATATATATAAAGAGAGAGAGAGAGAGAGAGAGAGAGAGAGAGAAATAATTTGGCCTTAAATAACCCACACAGTATGATATGCCATAAGACACAACTAAACCAAAACTTAGGGAAAGTTTTGCCAGTTGTATTCAGATTCTCACACAGGTATTTCTATGCGCATGACAGTAAAAATCCCCAGAACCAACCAAGGTATTTTTGTTGGAATTTATTTTAGTTTTAGTTTATATTTCATTTTCACAAATTGATTTTTGGAGCTCATTAAATTATGTCAGAAACTGCTACAACGTGACAAACTCGTTTCATTATCTCAGTGTGAGTTTATGTAAGTCTGTGCGAACGTGCGTTTGTATGTCGCTTGAACATGTTTATGAGATTGAGAGGAAGAGATATACATTTGATGTGTGCGTGTGTGTGTGTGTGTGTGTGTGTGTGTGTGTGTGTGTGTGTGTGTGTGTGTGTGTGAGTCTTTGTTTATTCATGGGCTCACGTATGTGATTAGACTTGAGGGTGTGTTTTCGTTTCTGCTGATTTACACGCGTGCGTGTCTTATCAAATATTTATACTCGCAATGGTGGAGCATATTACTTTCAGAGGCAAAACCGCGGAGGATCTTTTTTGGTTTTGGTTCCTGTTATTTGTTCATAATTTGTTTGCTTTTACTTTTTTCTCAAGAAAGACATGATGGAAAACAAACGAAACACAAAGTTTCACATCTCTCTCCCACTACTCTCCCTCTCTTTCTTTCTCTATTACTATTCTTTGTATTTAGATAATATCAATAATGAACAAACGAATAAATGGGTATATACATTCCGACCGGTCAATTGTGACACTGATCAGAGTTTCCTTCTGAATAAAAAGCTGGAATATCAAAAGCTGATTTTAAAGGCTAGTAAGTTCGTTTCACTTATTAGATTGACTGACACATTGCTTACCATTATTCCATCTGCCATCGATCAAGAGAATATATATATATATATATATATATACACATGGGTTTCGATTCCAGCTACGGGAAGATACTGTCTAGCCACACTGATGAGTTCTGATAGAACGAAACAGATCTGTCTGTGGATGACTATATATATATATATATATAAAGAAAGACGTTCAAAAAATTATTGGCCTGACTTAGATATTTGATTTGTCGCACAGCATTCAATTTATGTGGGCCTCTGCCTCACAGAAATTTGGTCAGAAATCTTAATTAGATTTTCTAGCTTTATAAAAAATTGTGTGTTGCCACAACAAAAATATTTTGTTATGGCTGTTCTTTCAAGGTGAAATGAAATTCTTTAGAACAACCTTTATATATATATATATATATAGTCATCCACAGACAGACTCTTTCGTTCTATCAGAACTCTTCAGTGTGGCTAGACACGGAGGACGCTCGAAGCCGGGATCGAAATCCGCCCAACTTTACCTTAGACTAAGTTTCAGACCACTCGGCCACCAAGCGGACCACTTTGGCTAAGGGAATTTTAAGATATTTTTATTTTTAGAAATAGCAGCAGCAGCCTTTGTTTACATTTTTTTTAATACCCTATCGGCTACCAGAGTGCTCAATTCTTTCGAAGAGCTTTGCATTACGCTAGCGGCGGCCGACAATTCCTTCGCCAGAGAGCTCAACCCCCATGGGGGAGCATGTATTGTCATCCACAGACAGACTGTTTCGTTCTTTTTAAGTTATATATATATATATATAACTTAAATCCTTTGACAGCATATGTATTTATCTCTACGACTTATTTTCATTTGTCTTGTTTTTCGTTAATTCTAACACATACAAGTCATTGCTTTCTTGGTTGGTTTTGCTGGATATTGACTTGAAGATCTCGTTGATATGATACATAGATAGCATGGGTATCATATCCGGAAGTAGATCTGTTGCCTAAAGTAAACGGGACGCAGAAGACCCGTGAAAATGCCACTAAAGTTGCGTGGGTAGCATAACTGGATGTGCACCTGTTTCCCGAAAGGGAACAGGACGCGGGTTTTCCCTTGCGGAAGTGCCGTGTAATTTGTGCAGGTGGTATGGTAGAAGGAGGCATATCTACGTACAACGCGTAGGTGTCAGATTAGGGATATGACCACGAGAACTTGCGTAGTTATCCGGAATATATTAAAACCTGCAGAGGCGAGCGAAGAAGAAAACCGTGGAAGAAAGCTATTACGTCGCTCAGGGGTCTGGCCTTGCGCGAGAGTACCTGGGGATGAGAAGCGAGGAGAAACAAAGACGATTCAATACCTTGAGTTGTCTCTGTACGAGACTTGCAAAAATTAGAAAACTATACGTATATTTCGGGTTATACAACATCCTGAAAATGTTTAGCACTTCTTCATCTCTAGATAGATAGATAGATAATGGAGTTTACAATATTTATATACAAACAGTGCTCAATGTCATTGTTATATTTGGACTGCTGTACGTATATACGAGCAAATGGCATTGCCAAGAACTGTTGGCTATGTTTCTAAGATAACTTGTATACATATATAGAGAGTGAGATACACAGACAGAGACAGACAGACGGACAGACAGAAAGAGAGATGAAAAGAAAGAGAGAGAAAATGAGAGAGAGAGAGAGAGAGAGAGAGAGACACACACACACACACACCGAGACATAGAGAAAGAGAGATAAAGAGATAGAATGAAAAAGACAGTCACAGAAAAAGAAAGAAGAATAGAGAGAAAGAGGGAGAGAGAGAGATAGAGAAAGAGAAAGAGAGAGAAAGTGATAGAGTGTGAAAGACAGACATAGAGAAAGAAAGGGGAAGAGAGAGAGAGAGAGAGAGAAGGTGAGAAAAAGAAACAGACAAAGAGAAATAGAGAGGAAAAAAAGATGTGGGTTAGACTTAGTATCATACCGCTCAGCCAACAAGCGAACCACCAAGAAAGAAGAGAAAGAGAGAGAGAGAGAGAGAGAGAGAGAGAGGAGAGAGAGAGGGGCAGAGAGAGAGAGGGGGAGAGAGAGAAGATTTGTCTAGTTTCGTTTTACGATGAAAATTACTTGGAAGATTGATCAATCTATTTTATTAATATACACAACTGAATTTAGTGCATTAACAAGGCAAAGACGTCCGTTGAAAATGTATAATAAAGCCGTAACATTTATTTTTACCATCAAAATTATACATTCTGTAAAATAATAATTTGTTATGAAAAGCTAATTTGGTTATATATAATAGATCTCATAAGTGTCTGATCAAATAGACATTTTACTTCTACTTGCCTGTTTTTGACATCTAAATATTGGATAAATACGCAAGAAAGCACATATGTTATTGCAAACCAGATAACATGATATGCATTTAGCAATGTTTTGCAGTTCTATTTCTAATAATCTTTAAAAATTCTTATTCATTTATATCATTCTGAAATTTTATTAAGAATAGTTCAAGGAGGTTAAAGATGTATCACTTGAATTTCTATTTGGAAATATGGCCAAAACACGATATTTTTATCTTCCCGGGCATAAAACATTCATTTATTTCGGCGATATCTGACCATAAAAGCAAAGTCTGTGCCTAATAAAGTACTTATGGCCATTATTTTCGATTAACCAAAAAGTACGAGGTACAAAGCTACAATTATGATAAATTTAGTGAGGATCGAAACATTATTTATTGTTTTGCGTTGTAAAGGTTTTGAAAAAGTGACATATGCAAAGACCAGATGAAAAGATGACGGGGAATTGACATTAGAAAAAAGGAAAATGACAGACACGTGATTACAGAAAAACACTACTCATTTTTAATGGGATTCAACCTTTTTCTAGATCTGTTTATAGTCAGATAGACGTGAAGAGGTATTCCCAAGTCAGCGAAGGAATTGCTAAATCGTAGAAAAACCAAAATAGAGGGTTCCGTAAGCTCTAAATTTTAATCGTATCTTAGCTTAAACTTATCGATTGAGTCTTAAAAATCCCCAAGTCTAGTGAGTGATCGTTTCTTGCACTCACGACGTGAGTTATCCTGATTTGCTGTAAGTCTCACAGACAGTCACCAGAGTCTTTGGTGGTGGTAGGCTCTCACGACATTACAGTTTGCTCTCAATAAAGAAACAATTAGAAACAACTTGCCTGTTCAAATAACTATGGATGAAGCCACACACACGAACCCCTCCACACACATACAAACACACACACACACACACACACTCTCTGTCTCACACACACACACACACGCATACACACACACACATACATATATATATATATATATATATAGTATCAACCATGAATGCATGTATTTTTGGTTTCAAAGTGGTTGCAGTGGTAAGATTTACAGTTTCAACGATGTAGAATTCGAAAATGGATGATATATTACAATGTCCCTTTCGGTTAGTTAATATTTTACTAGCTATAATAATATGACTTGATCAGTGTACCTAAAAACATTCTTTGTAAAAATGTAAATTTTCTTCTGAACACAATATAACAGGATACAGTTATTTTTTAATGAAACATTATACATTTTAAGTGGACATTGTTGGATATTGTTTATCAGCGAACATCCCAGCATTGAGACTTTTTAACAAAAATGAAATTGTAATATTACTGGATAAAAATATTATTTCAAGATAGAAAGATAGATAGATAGAGAGAGAGAGAGAGAGAGAAGAAATTTGATTATTTATGAATTGCAAGATATCAACCCTTTGTATAACAGAGTGTCACTGCTGTAGAGTTTGATCATAAAGAAGATTTCGTATTATCCAATTTGATAGCAAAATTTTCCCCGAGAAAATTCAAGTATCTTTGGTTAAGGATGGAATGAAAACATGTTAAGGGTGTAAATATACACACGCACGCACACACACACACACACACAAACACACATATATATATATATAGCCTCTCCGTGTGTTTCAGTTCATATGTGTGTGGAGGGTGTATATATGCTAGTGCATATACATCTGTTTTTATGATAGTGTTTTTGTGTAAGTATCTGTGTGTGTATGTGCTTGCGTGCGTGTTTTTTTTTTTTGCGTGTGAATATTTTTTGAGTGCAAATGTGTCTGTGTGCTCCACTAGAATCACTAACTACTATCCTATTTTATTATAATTTCTACAGGTTTCTGCTGTAGCTTTAGAAACGTTCAAGTTGTTATGTGGGATACGTTTTCTCAATTACATACTGTTATGTTTATTCGAATGTTTGTGTAAAGATTTGGAAACGCCGAGGAAACAATCTAAAGAATAAGAATATATTACTTGAACCCAAAAATATGAACTCGAAATTAGATAGAACAAAATTGTAAGCGACTTTCACCTCTTTCATTATTCCTTTCTAAGCCATATTTTCCAACAACGCCAGGCCATAGCAAATTTCTGTTTTTCCCCCTTTTGCATTGAATTCTCTAAGAAGCATAGATTTACTCTTGCTTGTAATATCTATTTTGAATCGTAAGATTTTTTTTTTAATAGTGGTCAGGTTCAGCATTGCAATAGACGGAATTTGATGCATAAATTTTGAAAATGAATTCCTTTTCACTGCTTAGAACTGTGACTAGGCTGGTTATTCTATTCAGAAGTAGGTCGAAGACTAAAATGTAAATAAAGATTTTTTTCGACAAAATCAAACTTCATCCCAACATTTTTCTAATCTGGATTATATCCACTTTGTTCAAGTGTTTTGGTACACTGCGTTTCTGAAGTACCCAATATATTCATTAACTTATGCATCTCTTCGATTCAATTCTTATTAACTCATTTGTTCCACCATGAACAAAATGTGACAAAAGGTCGAATGTTTAATGAGGAGTACAGCTAGTACTAGTTAAGAGTCATTCTTTTCCATGACTAGTTAGTGTACCCAGTTTCCACTCATCCTCATCACATCGTGTCATCAGCACGGATATCCCCGACCCTCTTTCACCACCCGTCCCTATCGCCCATTGCTTCAGGACTACATCCCGTATTGGCACATAGCTGCTGTATGTAGGTTCGAGCTGATCGTTCTGCCTTTGTTCATCCATTTGAAGGCGTCCACATGAGTACACTAATTATGAGTTCGTCCTTACTTCTCCAGCTGTTTCCCGCATGCCTGGTTCGTCTAACTTGGACAGTATTCGTGATGGGTGGTTGGTGGCTGTACAGCTGCTGCTTTGTGGGGGTGCTGCCTCCAGCATTCTTTTGTAGTTGTCGTCAAGCTTTTTCTCCATATGTTTAGTCAGCGTCCATGTTGTGCATCCATATAGCAGTATCGACACGATTGCTGCTTGGAAGAAAGTGCGTTTTATTTTATCGGTCAGGTCTGACTTCCATATGACCGAAAGTCAACCGGTAGCTGTCCATGCTTTTGCTAGTTGCGGGTTGATGTCTGTCTTGGTTGATGACATCGTTTCCTAAGTAGGTGAACTAGTCTACTTGTTTTACAGAACTATCGTTTTGTGTGGAAATGTCACCTGTTTCATTAAAACACATATATTCCGTCTTGTGTCCTTTGACATGGATGCCTGTGAATGCAGCTGCTCGTTCCAGACTATGTAGCAGGGTTTTCTACTATTTTAAATTAGTAGCATATATTTATTCAACTCCATGCCAACCCGTTTAAGGTTAATTTATGTCTTGAAGTTAGGGAATTGCGTTCATTGCATGTTTGTATTTACATTTTTTAGCTGTTTCTTAAGATTCTTTTGCATACGGTAAACGGAGTTATTCTTACCACAATTAGGACTCTTCGGGTAGTACAACTACTCAGGGTCAAAGTGGATATGGGAATAATGGCAATGAAGAAAAATTCGACATTGCCCAGATCTCTAGAGCTGAATTCTTACTATTAGATGCGGTTTAGTGTCGTACCAAGGATAATCATTTTTGGTGAGGATTATTAGATATCTTCTGGAAATTCAGCCAGCTTATTCTAAACCCTGCCAACAGGATCGACTAATCGTTGAGTGTAAAAGGAATTCATAACTTTCCTTTAGGTAATGAACCTGAGTTACTGTTATATATTGACCTTGACCGAACTGTCAATCAGAGATGCACCTGTATAAATAAGTGGAAGAAGAAGCGGAAGCAAGTGGACGTTATGAAAGAATATTGGCAGATGTCGAAGGCCATTGAGCGGGTTGGAGACAGGAAGGCCAGAGTGAGGAACAACTTGCAGAATGAGGGCTGTGGCCCTTAGCGACCCCCGGTTGAGCAACACCAGTCAAGATGCAGAATGCTAAGTGGGTTCTTGAAGATAACACAGCCTGCTATGGTCAAGAGAAGAAGTTGAGTCAATATAGCAGTCTGTCACTGTATCCACCCATCTCTCACACACCACAGAAATATTAACCCATCGAGAATAACATGTGAGAGATATATCTTTATAAAGAAGTGGGTTCGTTCGTTCATTGAAGTTCGTAAATTATGTTTGATTATGTTTCCGCTTATATTTGTATAAGGGTTATACAACATTACTCCATCCTCTTCCTATGAGGACAATGACCACTCTATGCTCCTCTATAAACTCTATGAGTAAGTTATCCTGTTTAAAATTATACTTAGACGTCACTTATGAATTTTTGTTACTTTCCAATCTTTACGTGTATTAACAAAGCATACTTTCTTTGATCCGGACTAAGAGTCTGTGTAAGTTTTGTGTGGACATAAAGTTTGCAATAAGTGATATGGTTGATTACAATCTATGGACATTCGCAGTTTTATGACGTATTCCCTTGATACCACCTCACGCAGGATTTAATGAGATATGTACCACAACAAAATCGGTTTGTCGATCTCTGCTTCAGATGAGTACAAATGCTGATGCAAATGTGTGATTTGTTAGAAGTTTTACTTAGGTTTAACAAATTGACGAATTTTTGGAATTTGACTTTATATATATATATATGTTTTTCAGAGTTTTGTTAAAATCATCATCATCCTCATAATCATTAACTTGCCCTGAAGGTACGGACTTCCCTGTTAATCTCTCTCTCTCTCTCTCTCTCTCTCTCTAATCATTTATCAATCCTGGGACATCCTCTTGACAGCATCCGGTGTCTTCATAGTGATGAAGTATGAAAATCTTTATTTGAGCGTCCATATACAGGGGTCCATAAAAGACTGTCATTAATGAGTTCGTTCTTGTTTCTCCAGCATGCCTTGACCGTCTTATTGAGAAGGTTTCTGAGATATGTAGTTTGTGACCGTACCGCTGCTGTCGTGTTGGCTGCTGCTTCAAGGATTTATTCAAGACAACACGCAGCATTCTTATGCAGTTCCTTTCATGCTTTTCATCCCTGTCTTTTGTTTGTGTCCGTATAGTGCATCCATATATAACTACAGCCATGAAGAAATTTTGTTTTATTTTATTGGATAGACCCGATAACCATATGATGAAAAACTATCAATAGCAATCCATGACTTCGCAAAAAAAAAAAACAAAAAAAAACATTAATAACTTTACTGCTTTTCTTTTTTAATAAGTTAAAATATGTTTTTCGAAATTTTGTACTTACATTTTTAAAATAAATGTTTAGCTTTCCTATGAAGCAAACATACCAGAAATCTTTTACTTCACCTGGATTATTATGCAATAATCAATAACTCGTTCAGGTTCTCTCATGGTCTCTATCTCTCTCTTTCTTGGTCAGTCTGTCTGTCTCCCTCACTATATATATATATATATATATATATTTGTGTGTGTGCATTTGTGTATATTCATTAGTGTATGTGTGTGTGTGTGTGTGTGTAACAAATGAATGAACGCATAATTTGTTGTTGACGACCGTAGTCCAGTGCGACTTGAAGACACCATTTTCAATAGCGACAAAAACGGGGTGTAGGGTAGGGCACAACTCGTTTGCTGAATTTGGTAATTTCGACCTTTGAACTTTATCAGAAGATAATTATTTCATGACTGTTTAAATTTAAAGATGTTTATATTCATGAAGCCAGAGAATTGGCATCACAGGTGAATGAAACATTAACCTTATCTTAAATAGTTTACCATTCGCCTTGTCGTTATTGAAAATAAATTCAAATATGGAATATATATATATATATATATAATCGTGCAAGAAATCAAAATTTGTCCAACTTAAATTGGTAATTGCACAAAGTTGAATCTCTCACAGAAAAAGAGGTTGATAAAATTACCTGAGTTTGGTTTGATTTGGCTTTATGGCAATTCAAACATTGTAGGTTATTAATGCTGAAACCATTTTTATACATATAAACAGTTCTATTTAAACCAATTCAGTTTAGCATAAGTACTCAGCTAAAAAACAGTTCCATTTCAAACAATTCATTTTACGTAAAGTACTCAGTTTAAATGTCAAAACACTCCTATTTAAAACAATTCAGTTTAGCGTAAGTAGACTGTTTAGTTCTATTTGACCCATAGATAAGATCCTATCAGGTGCTACTACTCCAGACCAGAGTGGACCTGAGAGCGATGGCAATAAAGGGCTACGCAACATTCCGTAAAGCTACAGCATCACTGGAACCATCATAATTTTTAGTTTCATATCAGGACATTCATTGAGGTGGGGGCGTCTTACCCCTCTGCAGAGAAGCAATCGGTTTATTTTACTGCCCCAGCCGACAAGGCCAAAAATTTTGCTGAGACATTAAAATGCAAATGGAACAAATAATCCATGCTAGAAAAGTAAATGTTCATAGGTTGGATTTTACCCTTCGAGCTGACCATTGAGTAAAAATAAACACTAAAGATGATGTACAAATACTCTGATCTTGTCAGACAGCTGAAAAAGCGATGGCATATGAAGATGACCACAGACTAGTTCGATCAGTTGGACTATTCAGAAGATTCCTGAAGACCTGATGTGCTGTCACTCAGATTTCAGTGAAAAATACCGGATAAAAACTTGTATCGATTGCAAGTTCTCTATTCTAAAGAACAAAGAGATTAAAAGTAAATTATTTGTTTAAATCCTGTAGTTATTTATGTGATGAAAAGTCATTATTGAAAATAAACGGTAAGTTTTGCAACTCTCATCCATTTGCCCTGTCGGTTGGGGCCGTAGAATACACCGACTACTTCTCTGCAGAGGGTTAAGACCCAACCACAACGAATGTCCTATATGACGTTAAACAATCTGATAGTGAGATTCCAGTAAAGCTGTAGCTTTGGGGAATGCGGAGTACCCCTTTATTTTCATCACTCCCAGGTTCACTCTGCCCCAGTGTGCTAGTACCAGATAGAGCCTTTGTGTTGGTCAAACAGAACTAAACAATGTACTTATGCTGAACTATTTTGCTCGAATAGGACTGTTTTGATATTTCATCATCATCATCATGACGTGCGGCTAGCACGGATATCCCTGATCCTCTCTCTCCACGTCTCCCTATCATTCATCGCCTTCGGCAGGTCTTCGGGGTTACATCCCGTATCATCACATAGCTGCTGTATGAATGTTCGAGCTGGTCGTCCTGCTTTTGATTGGCCATATGCGGGGGTCCACAGGAGCACATCACTTATTATCTCGTCTTTGCTTCTCCAGCAGTGTCCGGCATGTCTGGTTCGTCTAGCTTGTATAGTTTTCGTGCGCGTAAATAGGCTAAACTAAATTGTTAGAAATAGAACGGTTTGACTGAACTACATAGCTTGAAATAGAAATGGTTTTGACGATTAAAAGCAATAATAAACTGAATTTTTGAAATAAAACAGTTTATTTGTATAGAAATAGATTTGGCATTAAATAACCTACAAAGGTTGTCCTTGTGGTGTAATGGTTAAAGCGATGAACTACGGAATCGTAGTACGCGAGTTCGTACTCCAGTCGCGCTATTACGTTCACTTTCGGGCAAATACCCTTGGGAAAGGTATGAACCCCATTATTCTCCCTCCAGCTATGGGTAAATAGTAGGACGGACTAGGTTCTTCAGCCTTGGTGAGGCAACTAGTCTAGGAGAAGGAAAACTCTGAATTCAAACCTGTTAAACTCCGCTTAAAAATTGACCTTGTGTCATATCCTGCCCGAGCGGAGGGGTTGGTAAATAGTACCTACAAAGGTTGATATGCCATAAAACCGAAACAAACAATGGCCCAATCGGCTGGGGTTATAGAATACTCCGACTGCACTTCTGCAGAGGGGTAAGACCCCCACCAACTAGTGTCAGAGATATGACACTCAACAATCTGATGGTGAGGTTCCAGTAATGCTGGAATTTGGGGAATGCGTAGCACCCTTTCCTTGCCATGACCCCATGTCGCCTCTGGCCCGAAGTGGTAGCACCTGATAGGGCCCTATCTATGAGTTAAGTAGAACTAAACTTTGTACTTATGCTACACTGAATTGTTTGAAATGGAAATGTTTTTTAACATTGTAACTGTACTTACGGTAATCTGAATTGTTCAATATAAAACTGTTTTGACATTTAACTCTGTGTACACAATATTTATATTTATACTAAGCTAAAGTGGCTGAGCTAGAACTGTTTGATTAAACTGAATAGATTTAAATAGAAATGTTTTTGATAGTTAAAGTGTGTACTCATGCTAAACTGAATTGTTTGAAATAGAACTGATTGTGTATAAAAATGGATTCAGCGTTAAATAACCTGCAAAGGTTGAAATGCTATAAAACCCAACCAACCAACCAAACAAACAAACAAACAAATCTCCCATTCATATAAATTTCAGGTATATTTACCTAATTTTCCGATTACCCATCAAATAATGATTGTACTCTTTTTTAAATACTGAAAAATCAGTATGTTTCAAACATAAATTTTTAAGTGATTATTAGCGAAACATTATAATGATTAGAGTTACATAAATACTTCGTAAGCTTCTGGTTTTCAAGAAATATTTCCTTAGACTCAGGGAAACTTTGAATCCAACATTGTTATCATTGTCATGTGTAAAAGAAATGAGTTTTTTCTTTCTAAAAATATTCTTTTAATGTTTATTCAATTTCCAATTTTAAAAAAAAGGCATACTCGTGTATCTAACAGATAAATAGGCAGTGAGGTATATGTAGAGTGTTCGCCAATGGCACGGCATACCGGGGTTCATTCCCAGGTCGACTAATATCAAAAACTCAAAAAATGGTACTTGATGACGCCTTGCTTAGACTCAACACTATAAGGTAAGGATATAGGGTAAAGTGGAGCTATCCAGGGAATGGAGTAGCGCCCTCACATACACCTTGGTGTAGTAGCTAATGAAAAGGGAACCTTCGGGTCACACTTGACTAAGGTCGCCAAATTTATTTACTTTTTATAATGAACAAGAGGAGATTGATAGATAGATACAATAGATAGATAGATATACATATATACATAAATACACAAACACACACACACACACACGCACGCACACACACACATGTATGTATATATATATATATATATATATATAGAGAGAGAGAGAGAGAGATAGAGATCGATTAATAGCAATGTGTAAATGATGGGTAAATATTCTGATTGCTGATAACTAAAAGCTTTGAGAAAATAACTTTATAACTTGCAATCTCCCTGTCTCTCTGTTTCTCTCTCTCTTTCTCTGTCTGTCTGTCTCTCTGTTCAAAAATTTATACAATCTTATTTACATTTGATTGAGGAAAGTATAAACTGTTTTGGGAGGATTTTTTTTTCTATTAATAAAAAAAAAAAGAAATACGTGTGTATTCCTTCTTTGTCAACCCATCATTTCGACTTGAATCTTTATAGTCCTTTACCTTTATTCACAAGAAACATGTAAGCAACTTTTTAAGATGAATCGAATCGTTTTAATATTCTTCCGTCTGCGTTTTGCAGGTGTTTTTTTTTTTTACAGGTTCGTGTATTATTGACAATCTGGCAGCGCAGAAGGAGTAGAAAGTAGCGCATTTTCAGGAAATAGAGTTATTTCTAAAAGGGAAATAGAACTGGCAGGTGAATTATCCTTCTGAAATAAAAGATTCACATTTGAGAAAAGGGCGAAAAAAAAGAACCGCAAAAAAAAAAAAAAAAAAAGAAAAAAAAGCGAAACAAAACAATCCTCTACAAAAAATCATTAACTGACTGAAGAGATACAACAATCAAAATAGCAGATATTAAATTATGTAAGGCATTTATTAAACCATGAATAATATAAAAGATAAAGAAACAAATAACATAGTGGTTTAAATCATGATGACGAAAAATTTTAAAACGAATTATGTTTTGAAATGGAAAAATATTCAAATTTCTTAATAAGTAACTTGTCCTTAAGAAGGCTCACGAGGGGAATAGTGTGTCTGGAAGTTGGTTTGTTGGTTGGTTGGTTTTTATGGCATATCAACCTTTGTAGGTTATTTAATGCCAAATCCATTTTTATACAAATAATCAGTTTTCTTTCAAACAATTCAGTTTAGCATGCATTCACAGTTTAAGTGTCAAAAAGGTTTTTATTTCAAACTATTCATTTTAGTCAAACAGTTATAATACAACCACTTCAGTTTATTATGAGTATAGCTATTGTTTACACACTGTTGAATGTCAAAATAGTTCCATTTCAAACTATTCAATTTGCCTGCTTATGCTAAACTGAATTATTTGAAATGGAGCTGCTTTTGACATTGAAACTCTACTTACACTAAACTGAATTGTTATATAACTGCTTGAATAAACTGAATTGTTTGAAATAGAAATGTTTTTGACAATTAAACTGTGTACTGATGCTAAACTGAATTGTTTGAAATAGAACTGATTAGTTACATAAAAATGGATTTGGCGTAAAATAACTTACAGAGGTTGATATGCGATAAAAACCAACAAACCAACAAACCAAATCAAACTATTCAGTTTGACGTAAGTACAGTTTCAATGACAAAAACAGTTCCATTTCAAACAATTCAATGTAGCATAGCTACGCAGTTTAAATATAATTGCACAGTATAATCGTTATTTTTTTATATTTCACGCTATTCAAGCTAGTCAAACAATTCTTATTTAGTTTAGTATAAGTATAGTTTTTGTTTACACAGTTCAATATCAAAACAGTTCTATTTTGGACAATTCAGTTTAGAATAGTACAATTTCAAAGTCAAAAGCAGTTCTCTTTCAAACAATTCAGTGTAGCATAATTATGCAGTATAGTTCTATTTGATCCGTAGATAGGGCCACTAAGGTTCTACCAAACGGACCAGAGTGGACCTGGGACCGATGGCAATAAAGGGGGGTTTCGCATTCCCCAAAGCTCCAGCATTACTGGAACCTCACCATCAGATGGTTTAGTGTTATATCAAGGACACTCGTTCGGGTGGAGTTTTACCCCTTCGCAGAGGTGCTGTCGGTGTATTCTACCGCCCCAGTCGACTGGGCAAGTTTGATTTGGTTTCTTAGTTGAAAGGCATCTTAATTTTGTAGGTTACACGTGGCAAATAAGGGGGCACATACATTTCGGAAGGATTTTCATGCAAAATTGACCCTAATGGTAAGGTCAAACTCGTCACGCCTAAAATAATAACAATAATAATTATAATTATAATCATGTCGTGATGTGAGCACGGATATCCCTGACCCTCTCTCGCCACTTTTCCCTATCGTTCATCGCCTCTGGCAGGTCTTCAGGGCTACATCCCGTATCCTCTCATATCTGCTCTATGTATGTATGTTCTAGCTGGTCGTCCTGCTTTTGCTCGGCCATATGTGGGAGTCCATAGGAGTACATCACTTATGAGCTGGTCTTTGCTTTACCAGCAGTGCCCTGCATGTCTGGTTCGTCTAACTTGGATAGTTTTCGTGATGGGAGGCTGGTGGCCTTATAGTTGGTGCTTTGTGGGATGTTGCCACCAGGACTTATTCAATATTGCTTGCAACATTTTTGTGTAATTGCCGTCTAGCTTCTTCTCCAGCCGTTTTGTTAGCGTCCAAGTGGTGCATCCATACAGCAGTATCGACACGACTGCTGCCTGGAAGAAACAGCGTTTCATTTTATCGGACAAGTCTGATTTCCATATGATCGATAGTCTATCGATAGCCGTCCATGGCTTAGGTAGCTGCGTGTCAATGTCTTTTTCGGTTGATGAGACACTGCTTCCTAGGTAGGTGAATTTGTCTACCAGTTTCAGCGAGGTTCCGTCTACGGTGGAAATGTCGCCTGCTTGATTAAAGCACATATATTCAGTTTTGTGTGCATTGACATGGAGGCCAATACCTACGGCAGCTCGTTCCTAACTATACAGTAGTGTTTCAGCTTGCTATAATAATAATAATGATAATAATAATAATAATAATAATCCTGGCTGACCACGGAGTAAAGCTAAAAGAATGCGAAAAGAGAGATAATATCTAGACCTTGCAAGAAACTGGAAAAAAATAGAACATGAATGTGAACGGTGATACCAATTATTAATGGTGCATTTGGAACAATCCTCAAAAAATGGTAATGATTTTTGAATATTTTGAAATCAGAGGACAGTAAAAAAAATATTCACACAATAGCATTGGTAATATCGGCCAGAATACTGAAAAGAATCCTGTAGACTAGAGGAGACATTCTGTCACTCCAATCCAGTCAAAAATCATCAATTAACGCTGGTGTGAAAACTATCAAAAGAGAAAATTTACAATAATAAAAATAACTACTCAAGCCATTACTCAACAGAGAAACATTGACGGAAAAATGGACGAGAATAAAGAACAAGAATTTATTTCACAATTATTTTAAGAGCATTCCTAAAAAAAGTTGGATGTACCAAGCTAAAATTACGTAAAAGTCTAATATAATGGCCGAGGGATTTCGTTTTATGCCTTTGGGTTTAGTTAGGCTGAGAAACCTTTCGGCTCAGCACATGGGTTAGTTAGGTGCAAACTTGAGTGTTGGTGTTAACGCGCGTGCGGGGAGAATGTATCGTTCATAGATGTCAAAATAAAAATCCGATAGAAAGGTTGACCAGTGGATGTGAATGACGTCATGCACCGGAAGCGCGCGGGCGGAGGATTTTGGGGATTTTGAAAAAGTCAGTTAGTTGAGTTGAGACCAGCCTCGGGAGAAGACGGTTGACTTTCGCTTGCTCGCGGAGGCCTTAGGCAGGTGTCGCACGAGATGGGGTACAGATGAAAAAGCCAGAATAGAAAGAATGTGTATCTCTCTCCTTATGTCGAAGAACCTTTAAACTCAAAGGTAATTAAAAAAATTGGTACCTGAACTAAGAATTCGTAAGTGTTTTTCGTTTTTCGAGATTCCTATGTTCTATGTATATATGTAATGAACAGTCTATGTACGTTTCACGTAGCCATATCATGGCTATGTAACAAAAGAAAGGTTGGTTTTCTGACCTTGAGACACAAGAAATATGTGGACAAGTTCAGTATGGAAAATATCGACAATATCCTTCTGACTCGAATCGAAACACAACATATAGAATCGCAAGAGGCCTTTTATCTAATTGGAAAGTTAAATTCTCATGACTGAATCAGAATATACCCCAGCACCACAGAAAATGTTAATGCAAGAAAAAAATAAATAAATAGAGAATTAATGAAGAAAATCATGACTGAAAAGAGGACTACATGAGCATTCTGTAGAAAATGGATATGATAAAAAAGATAAGGTAGAAACCAAAATAGTCAGCAAATGATTAACAAATACTCCTATTGGCAACTTCATTGATCTAAATACGCTAATTGATGCAAAACTAGTCTATGATAAAATCGGGTCCCGAACAGAAATACAAAAAACCTGGATAAGAATATTAGGCTAGAAAGACAAATAAAGAAACTGCGTCTACAAACGAGGGTTTTAAGGAAGGAAAACACAAAGCAGTAAAAAGACAACACAAAGCAGTAAAAAGATAAAACAAACCAGAAGACAAACCTGACAACGCAGCATGGAGTGATAAAGCAAAAGATGTTGAAGAAATGGAAACTTCAAAGATACCCAGACAGGTTCAAGCAATACAAACAAAACAGGAAATTCCATAATTACGAAAAAAAAAAAGTCTCCCAAAATGTACGTGGAGAATTCACGAAGACAAACCAACAACTGGATGCAAAAGAAGCGAAACAATTTTGGAATAAAATATAGGAAAAAAGAGAAAAGAAAGGCTGAATTGAAAAAACAATATGAAAAATGAATTATAAGTAATAAAAGGTCGTACGGCGGTCATACACTAGGAATCGTAACACTCATCATCATCATTATCATCATGTCGTGTAATTAGCACGGATATCCCTGACCCTCTCTCGCCACTTCTACCTATCATTTATCCTTTGGCCGTGGTGTAGTCGTTATCGTCGTAGAAAATGGACACGGCGACACGAGTTCAAATCCAGGACGAGACTGATTGCATTTCACATAGCACTAATACCATTGGGAAAGGTATGAATCCAATTATTCTCCCTCCAGCTCTGGGTAAATAGTAGGACAGACTAGGTTCTTCAGCCTTGGTTATGCAACTAGTCTAGGAGAAGGAAAACTCTGAATTCAAACCTGTTAAACTCCGCTTAAAAATTGACTTTGTGTCATATCCTGCCCGAGCGGAGGGGTTGGTAAATTGTATCATTTATCCTTTCTGGCAGGTCTTCAGGGCTACATCCCGAATCCTTACATAGCTGCTGTATGTATGTTCGAGCTGGTCGTCCTGCTTTTTCTTGGCCATATGCGGGGGTCCATAGGAGTACATCACTGATGAGTTCGTCCTTGCTTCTCCAGCAGTGTCCTGCATGTCTGGTTCGTCTAACTTGGATAGTTTTAGTGACGGGAGGCAGTTGGCCGTGTAGTTGGTGCCTTGTGGGGTGTTGCCGTCAGGACTTGTTCAATATTGCTCGCATCATTCTTATGTAATTGCCGTCTAGCTTCTTCTTCAGCCGTTTAGTTAGCGTCTAAGTAGCGCATCCATATAGTAGTATCGATACGACCGTTGCCTGGAAGAAACTGCGTTTCTAACACTCATGAATGTACCTAACTGGAAAAAAAAAAAAACAGGCCATGATGACCTTCACCGGTTTAGGTTTTTAAAATTTACCTCCACCCGTCTGAACAGACACATTAAAGAAGCAAGTATACCCAAATGGAGGACTGAGGGAAAAACTACCCTGATTCAGCAAGGACCCCAAAAAGGAACAATCACCAGCAACAATACTCCGATAACGTATCTTCCTATGTTGAAGAAACTCCTAACTGGACTGATTAGAGAGGAGATGTGTTGTTCTTTTGTATGTCGTGGACTGTTTCCGGAAGAGCAGAAATGATGCTACAAGTGAACAAGAGGAACAAGTGACTCAAGGAAAGCAAAACAAACAAAATATATAGATATGGAGTGGATTAATTACAAAAAACCTGTGATATGGTTTCGCAAAGCTTTATTGTAGATTATTGGAACATTTATAAGATATCCGACAATGTCATAAAATTCATCAGGGAAACTTCAATGCTTTCGCCAACATGATTGATAATAGCAATGAAGCCATTAAATTATATACATCATCATCATCATCATCTTGTGTCATCGGCACGGATATCCCTGACCCTTTCTCGCCACCTCTCCTTATCGATCATCGTTTCCAACAGGTTCTCGGGGCTACACCCCGTATCCTCACAGAGCTGCTGTATGTAGGTTCGAGCAGGTCGGCCTGCTTTTGCTTGACCATGTGAAGGGGTCCATAGCAGTACATCACTTATGAGATTGTTCCTACTTCTCTAGGAGTGTCCTGCATGTCTGGTTCGTCTAATTTGGATAATTTTGGTGATGGATGATAGGTGGCCGCACAGCAGCTGCTTTGTGGGGGTTTTGCATCCAGGGCCTGTTCAATATTGCTCGCAGCATTCTTGTGTAGTTGCCGTCAAGCTTTTTCTCCAGCCATATAGCAGTATTGAAATGCATCAAGCTGTTTGAAAAAATGATACAAACAATAAGAATATACTGCCATGATATTAGTTTCGAATTTGCCATTGAAAAATGTAGCATTATAATAAAGAAAAAGGAAGAAAGACATTATTGTAGGAATAGAACTGCGAAATCGAGTAAGAAAAGGAACGCTTGGAGAAAAGGAAAATTAAAAGTACTTAGGAATAGTGGAAGCATCGTTAAGATAGGCCAGAATTTTGAGAAAAGTCAGTAGACTTGAAGAGACTTGCTGTCCTTCAAACTCAAATGAAAAACCATCAATTGACGTTAGTGTGAAAAAATCTCAAAGCAGTAAAATAATAAAATAAGAGGACTTGTGGAGACCATCCAAACTACAGCATTGTTGAGATCGGCCAGAATACTGAGAAGAGTCCGGGAGACTTGAGGAGACCTGCTCTCTCTCAAACACCTATGGGAAACCATCAGCTAACGCTGGTGTGAAAAGCTATCAATGTGTAACATAATAATAATAATAATAATAATAAACTATGAAACATGGAAGTGTTTGGGATACCAATTGTAATTGGTGCTCTTTTTACAGTCACCAAAGAATTAGTACAGGGACTTTAGTACTTGGAAATAAGAGGAGTGGAGACCATCCAAACAACAGCATTGTTGACATCGGCCAGAATCCTGAGAAGAGTCAAGGAGACTTGAGGAGACTTGCTCTCTCTCAAACACCAATGGGAAACCATCAGCTAACGCTGGTGGGAAAAGCTATCAATGAGTAAAATAATAATAATAATAATAATAATATCAAAGCGAGAATAGATAAGACGCAACAAAACAGTAAATGTAGGCTATGCGGTGACAGAGACGAAACGATCAATCACATAATAAGTGAATGCTGCAAATTAGCACAGAAGAAGTAGAAGGCAAGACACGACTGGGTCGGCAAGGTGATCCACTGGGAAATGTGCAGAAAATTTCATTTCGACCATACAAACAAATGGTATATGCACAACCCAGCACCTGTCCTAGAAAATGACTCGCATAAACCCCTATGGAACTTTAGCATACAAACGGATCACCTAATCCTGGCCAGAAGACCAGACCTCATAATAATCAACAACAAAAAACAAAAAAAAGAGAATCAGCAAAATTGTCGACTTTGCTGTCCATCAGCTAACAGTGATGTGAAAAACTCTTAAGGAGTAAGTCATAATAATAACAATTAAAAACTATGGAAAAGGGAAGTGTCTGTGATACCAATTGTAATTAGTGCTCTTTGTACAGTCACCAAAAAATTAGTACAGGGACTTAAGTACTTGGAAATAAGAGGAGTGGAGACCATCCAAACTACAGCATTATTGACATCGGCCAGAATACTAAGAAGATGCCAAGAGGCTTAAGACTTGCTATCATTCAAACTCTAGTGGGAACCCATGAGTTAACGCTGGTGTGAAAAACTTAAATCATGATACAAATAATAAAAACTGATTACCTAATCCTTGCTAGAAGACCAGACCATGTATTACTTTTATATATATATATATAAATATATATATATATTTGTGTGTGTGAAATATATATATATATATATATATATGTGTGTGTGTGTGTATGTGTGTGTGTGTCTGTGTGTGTGCGTGATGAAACAAAACGCAGTTATTTCGTGTCGATACTGCTATATGGATGCACCACTTAGACGTTAGATAAAAGTATGGAGAAAAAGCTTGATAGTGTAGGAGAATGAGTGTATTTTTTAGCGTTTAAAAGGTTTAGTATTCCCCACAATATAATGTTGAAGATATGTTTTGTAAGAGGAATTTTGTTTAGAATGAAGGTTGGATACGGCATAATATAAGCACATATTATAGGCACATGGACAAAGTGGTAAATGAAGGAAGCCAGTGAAATAAATGAGTGAAGATATGCAACAAATGAGTAAAAGATATGAAACAAATAATGGTTGTAAAACGGCGCGGACAAAACGAACATTTAAAACAAGGCGACGAACAAAAACAAATTTATATTCTACAACAATAAATCTTACGTTGATACATAAAAAATATTACTAACTCTACTAACAAAATAATAGTGTGTGTATATGTGTGAGCTCGTGTGTGTGTAACACAACTAAGCTACAAAAGGAATTACAATTTTAAAATGTCCTTTTTCTTTGGTTAGAAACGGGCAGTTTCTCAGAGACGGGAAAGCATCTGATAGTCCTTGTATATGAATGTCTGCGAGGCCCATTCATGGTGTTGCTTTTCTCTACTGTTGATTCACGCTGAAAGGAGTGGGTTGCTGTGGCGAAGAAATTTGGTCAAAGAGAGAAAGAGGGTGTTTGAAAACGACGTATTTTTAAGCATATCACGTGGTCCTCCTGGCCAATGGTTTCCCGAGATTGAATATTGGGCGTCCGCCATCTTTGTGGGGACAAGTGGCATACCGCCCAAAATAATTTATAGGAGTGTAAAGTCCTATAATGGCAATTAACCAAGAATGATGTGAGCTGTATTGAACAAGTCCTGGAGGCAACACGATAAGAAAAGGAGCTGTACCGCTACCAACCAAACATCACGAAAACTATCCAAGTTAGACGACACAGTTATGCGGAAAACTGCTGGAGAAGTAAGGAAGAACTCATAAGCGATGAACTCCTGTAGACCCCCCGCACATGGACGAGCAAAGTTTGGACTACTTGTTGGACCCTATATACAACAGCTCTGTGCTGATACAGGATGTAGCCTGGAAGACGATAGAGACGGGTGGTGAGCGAGACTCAGGAAGATCAGTGCTAGCAGCGTGACATGTGATGATGATGATATATATATATATATATATATATATAATTGAAAATGCTACTTGAAGCCCTCTGAACAGTAAGCATTTAAAGGTACCGATCAAAGCTAAGTGATGCAATCCAGGAAAAGGAATTGTGGTCTTCCCTCTACCTCGGTGTCGTAGCCTTCGGGTCACCCTTGACTATATATATATATATATATATATGATTGTATGTGTGTGTGTGTGTGTATGTTTGTGTGTGTGTGTGTGTTAATCAGAAATGATCGGGTAGACACTAAACATGAGTAAAATAAGAAATAAACTAACCAAAACTAATTCTGACTTATACGTTTAAATTACTGATTTTACTCCAGCATCATTAGGCATCTTCAACAATCTCTTTCTTTTCTTAATGCTCCAGACTCAGTGATGTACATTAATCATGGTGATTGATTATCATTCATTTAAATTTTCAGTGTTAAAATCAACTATTATGAAAAACAGAAAAGCAGCAGGTGTTGATGAAATGCACCCAGAGGTATGGAAGACCATGGAATTCGACGGCATACTGCTCCGACGCTGTAATGCCGCATATATTTAAAACACAATAGACAGATGTACAAAGGGATGCATCCTCCCCTTCCCTAAAAAGGCCGACTTCGGATTACCCAAGAACTACCGAGGTATAAGTCTTACTGCCATAGCGGCCAAGATATACAATGTTCTACTACGCAACCGAATAGATCTCACAATTGAGAAAATACTTAGGAAGAACCAAAATGGCTTTCGGAGAAATCGTTTAACGACGTCTCAAATTTTGACTATCCGTCGAATTATTGAAGGTGTATGTGCAAAAAGCCTTGACGCAACAATATTATTTGTCAATTTCAACAAGGCCTTTGACTCCATAAACAGAGGCAAGATGGAGAAAACACTGCTCACCTACGGCCTACCCAAAGAAACTGTCGCAGTCATTATGATGCTATATAGAAACACGGAAGTTAAAGTCCACTTCCTAGATAGAGACACAGACTACTTCCACATTGCAGCAGGTGTGCTATTAGCCCCATAACTCTTCATCATCTGCAATATTAAACAAGCCCTGGAGGCAGCACCCCACAAAGCTGCAGCTGTACGGCCACTAACAACTCATCACGAAAACTATCCAAGTTAGATGAACTAGACATGCGGGACACTGCTGTAGAAGTAGGGACGAGCTCATAAGTGACGTACTCTTGTGGACCCCTTCATATGGACGAGCAAGAGCAAGACAACCAGCTAGAACCTACATACAACAGCTCTGTGCAGATACAGGATGTAGCCTTGAAGACTTACCAGGAGCGATGGACGATAGGGAAGGGTGACGGGAGATGGTCAGGGAGATCTGCGACATGATGATGATGATGATTATAAAGATCATTAAACAGGCATTCTTGCAGCGGTTAAAGTCGTGATTCAAGTTCAAATTGTTGACAGAACTGCTAGCATTTTACATAGTGTTTATACTTATGAGAAAAGTATGCATCCGAAAATTATATCTCTATCTATAGATAAACTGTAGGGTAGAATGAGCTATTTAATTTTGTCATAGCAACAAGTAAAATAGAAGGAAAACTCTTAATTTCAACGAGTTAAACTATGCTTAAATGATGTCCTTGTTTCGCCTCCAGGTTGTGTGCTACGGTGGAATAAATACATATAGTAAGTAAAGTTAGCGACCATAGTCGAGGGTGACCCGAAGGCTCCCTTTTCGATAGCTACTACACCAAGGTGTAGGGGAGGGCGCTACTCCATTCCCAGGATTGCTCCACTTTACCCTTGAACCGTACCTTATAATGCTGAGTGTTAAGCAAGGTGGTATCAAGTTCCATTTTTAAAGTCTTTGGTATGACTCGACCTGGGATTGAACCCAAGTCTCCCGGGCCATTGGCGAACACTCTAACCGCTGGGCCAATGTCCCGGTCACTAACACATATTTCCCTCTCTTTCTTTCCTTCTTGCTATATATATATATGGAGCTGCACGCTTCCCTTCCTTTACTCACTAGACGGGAAGATTCCCGATGAATCCACGATTAAGGCAAGGGTCTAAGTGACTGCTTCTGCACATTCGGAATGCTTTTCAAAATGTGCTTGACTACAAACTGTTGTAGCCATATTATCAAAATCAAAATCTGTCATAAAATATCCCTACCATTAACAATAAGATAAGAAGAACAATTTGTTCTGAAAAGAAGGCAAGTAATTCTTCATCTCTTAACGATACACTCAGTTTAAAAACCTATATATAAGCAGGTCTCAGTACTTGTATGCCTGTACCTCGAGTTTTAGCACTGCTTTTATGGCTTGGAGCATGATTTATAATTCTTTTCAGAACAAGTTATTCTTCGAAACTTATAGCTGATGGTAGTAATCCACACACACACACACACACACACACACACATATATATATATATATATAGATAAAAGGAAACGAATTCCCGCAATGCCAAAAGCGACTCTTCGTAGGTTTCACCAAAACGGCCCGTCAGGATCACATTGGCGAAGTTGGTTAGGATAAAACATAATTGTAGATTTTGATAATTGTACAATCTGTTTTTTTTTCACACAAATAGAATTGTAGATTATATATATATATAGTTGTTGAAGACTTTTCGTGCAAACCTAAAGCTGACCTGACCTATAGCCATGAATTATACATTCTATTCTGCATAAAAAATCTTTCTCATTTTTTAAGTTTAATTAACTTGTAACATTCTCTCTCTCTCTCTCTCTCTCGCTCTCTATCTATCTATCTATCTATCTATCTATCTATCTATCTATCTCTCTCTCTCACACACACACACACACAAGTGGACACAAACAGGTTGTTATGACCATTAGATATGTAGACAGTATTAAAGCCCAAGAGCGCTAATCGTTCTCTCACTTTCATCTCGACACCCGGCAGAACACAAACGAGCTCATTCACACTCTGCTTCACACGTACTTATATCTCTGCTTCAGATGTTGTGGCTAACGTGCTTGACTGTGATGTCGTTGTTTATTTCCGGGACTCATTTCGCAATACTGTACACATACCTACAAAAACATCACAAGAATTCTTTCCACGCATTCACAGATGAATTTCATTGCTCCAGATTCATCTCTACAATAAATAATATTATCATGTTTAAACTGTCTTATTCTTTTTTTCGTTCAATTCCTAATATATTTCTGTGGTGACAAGGGGGAAGTAATAAATATTTCCCAGAAATGAAGCGAAAAATATCATCTGTTCACTTTCTTCAATATAAATTTCAGGTCTCCCTCTCTCTCTCTCTCTCTCTCTCTCTCTCTCTCTCTCTCACACACACCTTGTATATATATATATATAGAGAGAGAGAGAGAGAGAGAGGGAGAGAGAAAGAGATGAGGACTATGAAGAGAAAGAGAATGAATAAGAATGATAATGATGAAAGAATGACAATGAGAATGAGAAACCTTACGAAAATGATTTTTTTCTGTGGATATATATATATATATATATATATATATATATATATATATATATTGATTGATTTTGTGTTAAAGTGAAATAGGCATATGGTTTTCATTGGTATGAAAATCTTCGTTTGCTATTTAACGCCATATAAATCCTTGTAAAAGAACAGTTGTGGTACAATTGACTCCTTAATTGGAGATATAAGGAATTCTATAGCTTTCCGAACAGTATTCGTCCGAACGTGAACGTAATTGCACGACTGTATTTTGAACTAGTTTTCTAAAATTTTACAGCCCAGTATATATATATATATATATATATATATATATATATATATATATATATATATATATATATCCACAAAGGATAGCAAAGACATGAAGTCAACTGAACTTGAAAACTGTTAGTGTCTCGTTCAGTGGTCTGAAAATAACAATTACCGTTAAACAAATGTAACAGAAACAATATTATATCTTTTTTCACTCTCTCTGTTAGTTTATAAGTTTTTATTCCTTCTTTCATATCTGTCTGTCTATCTATCTATTAATCTATCTAATTTACCAATTTGTCTGTTCTTTTCTCTCTTTCTTTCTCTCTCTCTCTCTCTCTCTGTCTGTTTCTTTCTTTCTTTCTTTCTTTCTTTCTTTCTTTCAATCAATCTATATATCTATCTATCTATCTATCTATCTATCTATTCATACATATTTACACATTTAAGTATTTTCTCTTCTTTCTCTCTCTCTCTCTTTCTCTCTCTCTCTCTCTCTCTCTTGTCTGTTGCTGTCTGTTCATATCTATCTATCTATCTATCTATCACAATTTATTCATACCTATTTATCCATTTAAGTCTATTCTTTTCTCTCTTCTCCTCGCCTCCTCTCTCTCACTCTGTTTCTCTCTCTATTGCTATCTATCTATCTATCTATCTATCTATCTATCTATCTATCTATCTATGCTTTATATCCATGCTTGATCTGTCCGAAAAAAATTAAATGAATAAAAGAAATTCTTCGGGTAATCAGCAAAGCGCCACTCGGAGCAGAGTGGACACGAATATTCACTGAAACCTATCTCCTTCTTCCCCTCCTCAAAAAAGAAAAAAAAAAAAAGAAAAAATCCAACCTTCCATTTCACTTGACCCCTGAAAACTGCTGTTTATTTTAAAATTCCATTCCCCCTAGCTTTCTCTGAAACGACAAAGACCAGGGGTGTCAGCGAAAGGTTAACCGTCACTCAGATTTCGAAGACATTTTGTACCGGAGACGCAAGGTAAGACATTTATTAAATGCCAACGTAGAAGGCAAAATTTTAATGCGTTATATCGATTTTCATGTCAGATCTTCATGGCGGGAAAGACAGGGGAGAGAGACATGTTTGAAATAATAGGTTGTTAGTATTTGAGCCAATAAACGTCAATGATATCAGTATAACACTGATTCTATCTGTTTCCATTCCTTTTTTTTTTTCTCACATCTTCATGACTGATATCGTCTTCATGAACACGCCTACACTTGCCACTCTAACCGTTACCCTTCTCATTAAATCAACCTCCCCGACACTGTACATTTAAAACAAATGCATTATCTCAGTCATCGAAAGAAACATGTATAACTGAATTAATCAGGCCTTGTTTTTCTTTTTATTATCACTGGTTATCAGAGCGCAGCGATGTTCTGATATCGTACTTATTAAATTGATCAATAAAACTCAATAATGATTTTTATTCAAAACTTACATACTAGTGGCCGAAAACGGCATATAAGTTAATTTACAAACACATATTGCCTATGAATCTTTTATGATAATTAACTGAAAATATTAATGTAATTGATAAATAAAAGGAAGATATGTATCATTTATCTCCCTTGATAAATTACCGCGTGGTGGAAGTGCAATCTCCATAAAAAGAAATGAATTAAGTAAGAAAATGTGGTTCTACATGCAAAATTTCCGGAAAAAGTGTTTTCATTAAAATTAAATTACTAAATAAAAAGCATTAGTGTTCTTTCTTTCTTTCGTTCTTTCTTTCTTTCTTTCTTTCATAATAAAATAAAGATTTTCTTTGCATTTCTTTCTTTCTTTCTTTCTAAAATTAACATTTTCTTTGCATTTCTTTCTTTTTTTCCTTTTATATACTCTTTTTTCCTTTGTTTCTTTCTTTTTCCTTTTTGGAATTCTCAATTTTCTTTCTTTCTTTCTTTCTTTCTTTCTTTCAATTTTTCTTTCTTTTTTTCGTCTTCTTTTCCTTTCAGTTTAATGATTTTTCTTTCTTTCTTTCTTTTTTTCTTTCTTTCTTTCTTTCTTTCTTATCCCGTTCCTTTTATATTTGTCTTAGAATCTTATTCCCACATTCTTTTCTGATTCTATCATTTCTTCCTGTTTCTTCAAGACTTTGTTCTTTATACTGCTTAATTTATTAAGTTTCTGTTCTTTTTTAAATATTTTTTTACGCTTTTGCTTTTCAACATGATCTTTCTTTCTTGGAATTCTTCCTCATTCGATATTTTCTACAAAATAGAGTTACATTCAACAATTAACAGCAAATATTCCATGTGAAGGTTTTATCATTTCTTCTTTAATTATTTCTTTAAAATCATTTTCATCCATTTGCCAAACAAAGAAGCCCGTAGAGTCTCAAAAACCACAACCCATTTATCGAAACTTCTATATGAACATCTTTGTAGTCAAAAAGTGAAATACATTAGAATTTATTTAACTCTTCTTTTATTGGTCTAGTGGGTAGAATTTCACTAATGACCCGGGAGTCAGAGGTTCAATCTCAGGTCAAGGCATACCAAAGAGTCAAAAAATGGTACTTGCTTAACACTCAGCATTATAAGGTTCGCATCAAGGGAAAATAGGAGAAACCCAGGGAAATAAGTATCACCCTCCTCTACACCTCGGCGTTGTAGCTAATGAAAAGAGAGATTTCATGTCACCAACTTTACTTACGTTAATTGATTAAAAAAATTGGCATGATGGTTAGAGTGTTTACCAATGGCCCAGGAGACTTGGGTTCAATCCCAGGCCGAGTCATACAAAAGACTCATAAAATGATTCTTGATGCCTCCTTGCTTAACGCTCAGCAATATAAGGTAAGGATCAAGGATAAAGTGTAGCAATCCAGGGAAAGGAGTAGCGCCCTCCCCTACGCCTTGGTGTCGTAGCTATCGAAAAGGGAACCTTCAGGTCACCCTTGTCTACATTCAGCCAAGTTAAGTTTTGAAGATTTTGTAAAAATTCAACGAAACATTCCGATGAACTAATGATAAACCTATCGCATCTTGGTGTAATCGCGAATGAATCTGGCGACCAGAGTTCAATCCAAGTACGAGGCTGTATTTTACATCCTTGACAAAGATATCTTTCCAACTATTCTCCCCACCAACTATTTTTAAATACAAGAATTCTTTAACTTTGGTATGACAAACGAACAACGAGAAAGAAAACTCTTTATTCAAACAAGTTGCATCCCACTTGTGTCCCTTCCAAATCGAGACAATTACTCGACTTTGTTAATTTTATTGAGTGGCCAATCAATGAATGAATATGTGTCCGTTGGTGTTTTTATTTGTGTCAGTAAATTAAAGTTAATCTTGGTTCGGTTGGCATATCAACCATGTTTATTTAATTCGAAATCCTTTTTATACATATATATATAAAATGTATATATGATTTGTAAACAATTTTTGTAGGTAACACTCTTAGACGATTCTGAGCTCCCTTTTGCACACAGTTAAAATGTTTTCAAGTATTACTTTATAACTGTCACAATTTAACATTAGTCATTTGTTTGCACACATAGGTTGTTCTATTTGACCCATTAATACGAACTTAGGAGCTGCTACTCCAAGTAGAAAGGACCTGGTAGCAATACGAATGTAAGGGTACTCTGTATTCCGCAAATCTCCAAGGCCCGTGCCTCACCATCTTTAATGTGCTATCCAGGACACCTGTTGTGAGTGGGTCTAATATATCTGCAGAGATACAGTTGGTATATTCTACAGCCACAACCGACTAGCCGGTGAAGTTAATCCGTCGGCTACATTGATACATATGTGGATAAGAAGTATAGGCGCCAAACGCTAGCTGCTGGCTGCTGTGTCTGCCTTGGATACTATGAAAAGTTTCATTGGCTATTTTTATAGTAATCCATTATGTTCAGTTCGACCAATATTTTAACCGCTTTGGTCTTTTATTGCCACTATTTGGAACATGCGGTTTTCGGAATCACGTCGTTTGTTTACCATTACATCCACAGGGATCCGTTCGACAAAACTACTGTTGGTTTTTGGAATTACTTTTCTATTTTTACGTATGATGCTAGGTTTATTTTAATTTTTGTTATTTAGTAACATTTTTTAAAAGGCACAACATAACTATATATCACCGACATATTGGCCCAGCGGTTAGAGTGTTCGCCAATGGTCCGGGAGACCTGGGTTCAATCCCAGGTCGAGTCATACCAAAGACTTTAAAAATGGTACTTGATACCACCTTGCTTAACACTCAGCATTATAAGGTACGGTTCAAGGGTAAAGTGGAGCAATCCTGGGAATGGAGTAGCGCCCTCCCCCTACACCTTGGTGTAGTAGCTATCGAAAAGGGAGCCTTCGGGTCACCCTCGACTATGGTCGCTAACTTTACTTACTTATTTTTACCATCATCATTAGAATTAACAAGACGACCCGAAAAATAATTGGGTTCCCGATCGTGCAGCAGTTTATGATGATATAGATGCATGTATTTACAAAGTTATAACTAATTCTAATGGGCATTTCTCCTTTCTTATTTTTATCGAAGGTTCATGGAACCATGGTTAAAGTTGTAGGAAATGGAAACGGTTTCTCGAGTTTATATCCCGAACAAGACTGTTTGCATTTCAAATAACGTTTATACACTTGGGAAAGACATAAATCCAACGGTTCTCTCTCTAAATGTAGGTAAATAGTAGAGTTGACTGGGCTCTTTAATTGATCTGCGAAGAGTAAAAGACTGAATACAAAAATTAAACTCAGCTCAAAATGAGCGTGTCTCGAACCCTGCTGGTAAAATATATATTCATCGAGAATTTCGAGGATTTATAAATAACATATAGCTTGAATTGATACTCCAAAGTATCATAACTTTGTTTGAAATATACTGGATATTGCTCGGTTTTCTAACCAGAGTAATTAAATTAAAATGCTTTGATGAAGCGGCTGGAGAGGAGGCTGGACGGAAATTACACAAGAATGTTGAGAGCAGTATTAAACAAGTCCTGGCGACAACACCCCACGAGACTCCAACTATACGGACACTTGCCCCCCATCACGAAAACTATACAAGTTCGACGAACCAGACACGCAGGTCACTGCTGGAGAAGCAAGGACGAGCTCATAAGCGATGTACTCCTGTGGACCCCCACATATGGATGTGCAAGAGTGGGACGACCAGCACGAACATACATACAGCAACTATGTGAGGACACAGGATGTAACCCTGAAGACCTGCCGGAGGCGATGAATGATAGGGAGAAATGGCGAGAGAGGGTCAGGGATATCCGCGCTGGCGGCGCGACATGATGATGATGATGATGATGATGATGTGACAAATTTACTGAGTTAAAACCTTCGAACATTTATATATTTAGAGAGAGAGAGAGAGAGAGAGAGAGTGGGGGTTAGACACACTGACATTGATATTTCTTAGAGTAACCATTGTCCTCAATGCTAAGTTTAGACTTAAATTCATTGCATCATCTTTCTTCTAATTTTATTATCTGAATAACTTTTTTATTCTAATTTTCCTTTCTTTCCTCCTTTCAATTCTGTTTATTTCCCTTTTTTGTTCGTTTTATTTTTTTTACTGAGTATTTTATTTAATCATTAATTCCTTCACTTTTTACTATCACTACATTTTATGTTTACGTCTGGCTTCATTTTTTTTTTTTAACTTACCTACATTTAATTTCTTTTTCTTTTTTTGTTATTCATTTTTCTTTTTATTAATTGTTTTTTTTTATTTCATTTTTGACTGTTTAAATTGCATCTATTTTTTTATTTTGTTTTTTATTCTTCTTCCGTCTTTCCTTCGATTGACTTTGTATTTGATTTTTTCATCTATTTCTTAAATTTTCCTTCCACACATTTTATGATTATTGTTACTCCTAGTAAATTTTTCACATCAGCGTTATCCGATAGTTTTTCATTGAGGATTGAGTGACAGCAAATCTTTTCAAGTCTCCAGGAATCTTCTCAGTATTCTGGCCGATCTCAATAATGTAGTAGTTTGGATGGTCTCCACTCGTCTTCTTTATTATTATTATTATTTACTCCTTTAGAGTTTCTCACATCAGTATCAGCTGATGTTTTTTTCACTAGAGTTTGAGTGACAGCAAGTCTCCTCAAGTCTCCAGGACTCTTCTTAGTATTGTGGCCGTTCCCAGTAATGCTGTGGTTTGGATAGTATCTACCCGTCCGCCAACTTCCAAGTCTTCCAGGCCTTTTAATAATCCTTTAGTTATTGTACCAAAAGTACCAATATCAATTGATAAAATCGTCACTTTCATGTTCCACAGCTTTTTCAATTCTCTAGCAAGGTCGAGGTAATTATCCTTCTTTTCACATTTTTTCAGTTTTATTCTGTGGTCAACTGGGACAGCAAAGTCGACAATTTTGCAAATTCTCCATTTTATTTAATCATTATAAGGTCTGGTCTTCTGGGCGAGATTAGGTGGTCCGTCAAAGACCCATAAAAGTTTATGTCTCATTTTCTAGGACAGGTGCTGGGTGGTGCATATACCATTTGTTAGTGTGGTCAAATTTAAATTTCTTGCACATTTCCCAGTGGATCACCTTGCCCTCCCAGTCGTGTCTCGCCTTATACTCCTTCTGTGCCAATTTGCTGCATTCGCTTATTATGTGATTGATCATTTTGTCTCTGTCACTGCATAACCAACATTTTCTGTTTTGTTGCGTCTTATCAATTCTCGCTTTGATATGATTGGTCCTTATGGCGTTGTTCTGTGCTGCTATTAGAAGAGATTCCGTTTCTCTCTTAAGGTTACCTTTTCTTAGCCAGGTCTAGGTTTTCTGGTGTGAGATGTTGTTTATTAGACGTTCAAAGCAGCCCTAGAGTTGTTTTTCTTCCCATTTTTGTTTCCTAGTTGTCATTCTATCCTCTATCGTGTTGTCCGTATCGTGTCTGATGGCTGCAATTAGTCGTCGTTCGTGTTTTTCTCTGTAGTCTTCGAGCCATTGTATCGATGCGTCAACGCTGTCTTCGACGCTGCAAGTTCTCTTCCTCCCTCTTCTCTAGATATTTATAGTCTGTCAGCGTTGTCTCTGGGGTGTAATGCCTTATGCATGGTCATTAGTTTTCTTGTTCTTTGATCCATTGGTTTAAATTCATCTCTGCTCCATTTGAGGAGGGGTTCCAAATATCTAACTAGGGGCACAACCCAAGTATTTATTCCTTTGATGAGGTTTCTGCTGGGGAGTTTTGTCTCGAGTTGTTTTCTTGTTGTCCTGAGATATTCTCTTCGGATCTTGTCTTTCATTTTCACTTCCTCGATGGTGTCAGCCTCCAAGATTTCCAAATATTTGTAGGTTTCATTTTCTTCGGACGTTCTAATTCTGTCGTGATTTGGTAGTTCCATTACGTCAGTCATATGTCGTTTGTCACTTTTCATGACGAGCATGGCACATTTTTCAATGCCAAATTCCATTCCTATATCCTGGCTGTATATTCTAATTGCGTGTATGAGAGTTTCCAGTTCTTTTTCATTTTTTGCAAATAGTTTAATGCCATCCAGGTACATTAGATGATTGATCTTCTCTTGCAATCTGCTGAGTTTGTATCCGGCTGTGCATTTTCTGAGTATGTGTTTAAGTGACATCATATCAATTATAAATAATAAGGGTGATAGTGCATCTTATTGGAAAATACATCTTTGGATCTTTGTTTCAGCCAAGCTTCTTCTACCTACAGTCAATTAGACTTTTCAGGTTTTCCTGTATTTTTCGATAAAATTTATGATTTCGTGTAATATTTTGAACATTTTGAAACAGTTTATTATCCAGCTTTGTGGAACCATATCATATGCCTTTCTGTAGTCAATCCAGGCCATAGCTAGGTTTTTCAGTCTTGACTTGCTTTCATTTTGGATATGTTGATCTATGTAGAGTAACTCTGCTGTGCCTTTGGATCCTTTGCGGCATCCTTTCTGTTCGTCAGGGAACAATCCGCGGCTTGTTAGAGAGAAGAAGATCTCTTCCCTTATATGTGCTGTTAATATTTTCAACATCATCGGTAGGTAAGTTATGGGTCTGTAATTTTTTGAGCAGTTCCTCTACTTGCTTTCTTTTGGATCAATGTAGTCTTTCCTTTGGTGATCCAGTCAGGTACTTGTGCATCTTGTAAGCATTTTTTCTTTTCTAGTGCTAGTTTGTGTGAATGAAGGTGAATTTCTTGAACCAAAATCCATGTATTCCATCATTGCCTGGTGTTTTCCAGTTTGGCATTTTTTTAGTGTCTTTTTGAGTAGTTCAATGTATATTTCTGCTTTCGGGCCTTATTATTATTATTATTATTATTATTATTATTATTATTATTATTATTATTATTTACTCCTTGTGAGTTTTTCACAAGTTTGAGTGACCGTAAGTATCCTCAAGTCTCCCGGACTCTTCTCAATATTCCTATAGTCTTGATGGTTCTCCGACTTCCAAATCCTCCAGTCCCTTTAATAATCCTTTAGTTACTGTACCGAAAGCACCAATCACGATTGGTATAGTTGTCACTTTCATGTTCCATTTTTTTTTTCAATTCCCTTGTAAGGTCGTGGTACTTATTCTTCTTTTCACTTTCTTTCAGTTTTATTCTATTCATTCTATTTAGCCGGGACAGCAAAGTCCACAATTTTGCAGTTTTCTTTTGCGAGTCCCATAGGAGTTTATATGTGCCATTTTCTAAAACAGGTGCTGGGTTGTGCATATACCATTTGTTCGTATGGTCAGATTTCAATTTCTTGGACATCTCCAAGTGGATCACCTTGCACACACAGTCGTATCTAGTCGTATATTTCTTCTGTGATAATTTACTGAATTTGTTTATTATGTGTTTAATGGTTTCGTCTCTATCACCGCATAACCTACATTTGCTGTCTTGTTTCGTCTTATCTCATTTTTCTTCGATATGATTTATTCTCATGGCGTTGTTTTGTGCTGCTATAAGGAGAAATTCTGTTTCTCTTGTAAAGTTTCCTTTTCTTTGCAAGGTCCAGGTTTTCTCGTGTGAGACGTTGTTTATTAGTCGTTTAAAACGCTCATAGAGTTGTTTTTCTTCCCATTTTTGTTTCCTAGTTATTGTCATTCTATTAGCCATCGTGTTGTCAGTATTGTTTTTGATGGCTGTAATCAGTTCTTTTCGTTTTTTTTCTATGTAGTCCTCGATTCGTTGTATCAATGCGTCAATGCTGTCAAATCCTCTTCCTCCATCCTTTCTTGATACATATAATCTGTCATTATTATTATTATTATTATTTGGTCATTTTGTATTCGTTACTCTTTTCTATAACAAATTCTTTTCCAGATTTATTTCATTTATTAAAAACAAAAGAAAACAATGCAAAGAAAGAAACAGACAAAAATAAATAAACCAACACAAAAGAAAGACAACGAAAAGAAAAATGTGATTGTTTTTTTGTTTTTTTGGGGTTTTTTTGCATCTAAAACAACCTGGCATGTAAAATTCTGACTCATTTTAATGGATGCCATACTACTTTATGTATTCAAACACGCTAAACTATATTTTTAGATGTATTCAAAAAGAGTCTTTAAAACGAGATCTTTCAAAACGAAGTTTTATTCTTGCTTTATATTGGTAGTAAGATCAAGTATCTAACCTGTGTTAATAGTTTGTTTTTGTATGTTTTTATTTCGAATTCATTTTCTGTTGTTGTGATTATTTTTCTCACATAGGAAGTGATATGAAATATTCTAGCATTCTGTCGATATCAAAATAATTCCTCTCACTGTATCAATAACGGAATGCATGATATTAACCTCTATATTTTCTAAAGCAATATCAACGTTTTTTTGTTTAAGGTCGCTTGTCCGTGTCAGCAATAAATATCATTTGAGTATGAATTTATTTTAATTTATAAGGTTTTTGAAAAACTTAATTCAACAATGATTCGAAAGAATTTAGAGCAATAAGTATTCGAACTCTTCAATGTTCAAGGATGGTTCCTTATTGCTGATACTATATAACTTTGTATTACTTGTTCAATATGACGTGGATTGGACCAAATAACTTGAGAAGTGATTTTGAGTAATTTAAACGGCATGTCATTGCGACAAATAAAGAGTTTCTTATGTAAACTACCTCAAAACCACCGGAAGTCAAAGAAGTCTGATAAGGAGGGTTGGTTAATAGAGGTTACTATTTCAAGTTCGTACTGGACTATAATTCACTTACATCAGTCTGTTCAGTTTGATGTATGTCATTTATGTGAGAGAAAGGAAACGCACTTGTCATAACGATTATTGTCCTAAAAAATGTAATCAGCCTTTTGAGTTCGAATCCGGGGTGAAGCTGTTAGCTTTCCACATTGCATTACAAGCCGTATGAAAGTGTTGCATTCTGGTTAGTGAACGCTTGTAATATTAAATAAAGACAAACCACGAAATGAGAGGAAATAGTGATATATTCTCAGGAAAAAGTATATACAATTGAGAGACTATTAGTAGACAAGAACATAGGATTAGTGAATACAGAAAAAAGAAATAGTCCAACGATAGTATTGGCTTCCGTTATTACGGTAGCAAGTAAGGTGATCTAGTGCGATCTCCAGTCTCCAACGCTCTAATACAATTCCTATAAGAAGCTGCTCTTCACCTTCTAATCTGCTTTATTTCTATGTATAGTACATAGAAGGCACAAGGCCTTGAAGTTTTTGGGGAGGGGAAGGGAGCGGTCATACTTTTCTATATAAACTAAGGAGACCTAGCTAGCCACATTCGCCGACCCATTCAACAATACAATAAATATCCATTCATCCATCGCCTTTTGCGCTGCAATCACCAAAATACCACATTTGCTCTATGAAGAAGTCCTACTTAAAATCCCGAGATTCTTGAATGATTTTATGATTTATTTACAATGAATGTGATGGGAATGGGAGAAAAACCCCGAAATATATATAAAAACAAGGAAAAATCCCCCGTTTGGTTGCCCTCCCATCCCCCCGTCTATAAAATTGGAGGCCGACTGTTTTCCGGGGCGAAAGAACCGGAAACAAGTCGGACCTACCCTAGGTGGGGCAGGGATCCTAATCTACAGGGGTGAAAAGAATTTAGGGGTCGGGCGCGGTATGGGTTAATACAAGTAGGTGATATGATTTTTATACATATGAATGTTCAAGATCTTCAGTAAACGTGGACTGGGATACGGATTGAGGTACAAAAATAATGGGGATGGGGAAGATCTTGAGAAATAACAACTAGATGACTGGGACAATGACTCACAAACATACTGCTAACTAGGTACCTGGGTACCAAAAGAAAAAGGGAACAGTTTTACTTACCAGGGGTGGGGTCCCTAAGGACCCGTACCGTAGACGCCATGAGCCGGCAGAGGAGGGAAGGATGACTCCAACGTTGCTCCCTTTCGCACGACCAGGCTCGCTGCATTCACCCACCTTTTGCTGAATGTTATGCGATCCAAGCGTTTTCTATCGCATCTGATTTTGACCCTCAGCTGATGCCGAAAATACAAAATCAGATCACGATGAGAAAAGTTTGCATCGTCATACAATCCCTTGTTTCGCGTCGTCCAAATCACCATTCTAGCTACAGCTAGGATCGCGAGAAACACCACACGCTTCTCACCCTGATACGGAGGAAGAACGTTGTCCACGACGTAACCAACGTCGAGCAGCACGAGCTGTTTGGGTTCGATGCGAGCCGTCCACTCGCCGACGTGATCCCAAAACGGGCGAACTCGCTCGCAGTAGTAGAAGGCGTGCTCAGCCGTTTCTTCCAAGCCACTGCCGCAGCGAGCGCAATCGGGCATGTCTGCCAGGCCCGCTTTGTAGTTCAAGCCGACAAGGGGTAACGCATTTCGCACAAGTCGCCAGGTGAGCGAGAACTCGGAGTTGTTCAAGAAGCTCGATCCTGGCGCCCAATTCCAATGAGAGCGAATCTCCTCCGTCGTCCAGCCGTGCCGCTCGCTGAGAGGATCAGAAGCGGAACCCACCACTAGCTCCCGATATAGTTCTTTTCGAGGCCGTGAAAGGTCACTGGACCCAAGAAGGTTACGAAGGGCCGTTCGGCACTCGCGGACAAACAGTGTTTCGCCCAAAGGCCTACGTCGACCTTCAGCCTTTGGGTCTGACTTTAGGCGAGGAAAAGTCCGACTCGCCTTCAGTCTCCACACTGCGTCCCCCGTCAAAGCTCTGCCCAGGTATGCAAGTCTTTCAGCAAGCCAGTGGCTCTCCAGATCAGGCATACCTAGACCCCCGTTGCGTGTACGTTGGATACAGACCTGCCTACGGACCATCGGCCTTGCACCTCCCCAGAGCAATCTGGAAAGGGATCGTTGCAGCGCCAACCGATTTACCTTAGGCAGAGGAAGTACAGCCAATCGGTAAAGGATCAAGGGGAAGACGTACACGGCGCACGCCTCCGCCCTGCCCTTTAAGGACAACCTCCTTGAAAGCCAGATTCCCACCTGAGCATTCACCTTGGCTTGTATTTCCGACCAATTTCGCTCCAGTTGGAGGCCGGGCCCGAACCACACCCCGAGGATGCGGACGGGTCCGTCACTCCAGCGGAACGGCCCCGGAAGAGCATTGCTACCCCTCCAAGCACCGAGCCGCAAACCTTCGCTTTTGTCAAAATTGACCTTGGCTCCTGCAATCCGCTCGTACTCGCTAACCGCCTTCTTCACAGCCTTTATATCCAGACGGCGGGATACAAACACTGTGATATCATCGGCGAACGCGGAAACCCTTGCCGTAAGAGGGCCAGCAAAAGGGACACCGCGCAGGGCCGGATTTGCCGTCCTATCCCTAAGCCTACGGAGCAGGGGCTCCAAAGCTAGGACATAGAGAAGAGGAGACAACGGGCAGCCCTGCCGGACCGACCGCTCGACCGCGAACACCGTCGAACGCCTTCCGTTCACCTGCACCACTGCCTGAGGGTTGTGGTACATCATGCTAATCCATCTGCGGAACTCCGGTTTGAATCCGGCAGTCTCCAAAACAGTCGCCAAAAACCGATGGTCAACCCTATCGAAGGCCTTGGACTGATCTAAACTGATCAGCGCGGCCTCGGTGCCGTCTTCTATACCCTCTAGGACCTCGCGAATCAAGTGCAGGTTGTCCTGGATCGATCTTCCCTTCACAGCAAAGGTCTGCTCAGAGCCGATCAGATCGCTAATGACAAGCTGTAAACGATTCGCTAAGACCCGGGCCAAAATCTTTAACTCTGTGTTAAGCAGAGTTATGGGCCTGTAATCGTCTAAACCCTCCCAAACATGCCTGCCACCTTTCTTCAGCAATGTGATCACGCCCTTGGTAACGCTACCAGGGATGGCTCCCTGGGCGAACCAATGGTTGAACACATCCGTCAGAATAGGCACAAACATGTGCGACATCCTCAAGTACACTTCGTAGGGCAAACCATCTAGTCCCGGCGACTTGTTGAGGCCGACCTGCTTCAACGCGTCACGGACTTCGCATTCAGTAACCACACCCTCGCAGCTAGCCGCTTCAGCCACCCCAAGGCGGGGAAAGTCGGCAAGATAGCTACGAAACTCCCGGAGCGGGAGATCAGTACAGCGGGCAAAGCGATCCCGAAAGTGCGCCCGAAAGGCGTCACGAATCTCACGAGTCGATCGCAGCAGTCGCCCATCCGGGGCCTTGACAGAACCGATATACCGATCGGGGAACCTTCGCACTTCTTCTTCACGCGCAGTCGCGTTCGTTTTCACAGCTTCGTTGAGAACTCTCTTTAACCTAGATCTAACTACGTATCCCTTGTAGCGCTCGCTACTCTCGCGCTCAAGGTCCCCCCTAGCTAGCTCTACGTTTAGGGAGTCCCCCCCAGCCACCGCCCGGGAAAGTCTATCGTCTATAGATTTCGCTTCCTTGGTCCTATCTAGGTTGAGCTGTCGACCGTACTTGGTAGCGAAATCTCTAATCCTATGTTTAAGAGATCCCCACCACCTATTCCCGGTAACCGCCCCCACTAACGCCCGCTGAATTAGGGATTCCAGCCGGTCCCGGAAGTCCCGTATCTCCAGTAAGGAGGTATTGAACTTCCAGTAGCCGGCCAGACTAGGCCTATTTGCTAACCGTAGACTGACTCTAACAAGTTTATGGTCAGTCCACGCTATCAAGTGGAACGTGGGACAACTAACAAAATCAATGTCAGCTCGTCTCACTAACACTCTGTCCAAGTAGGAGCCTACTTTGGCAGAGGGCGAACTATCTAGCCACGTCCACATCTCCCGCCCTGGGTGATCCAGACGAAACCTGTCGACGAGGTCATGACGAGTCATGAGGCCGGCAAGGCTGCTTTCACACCTTCCCACACGCCTAGCTCCCCGCCCGACCTTATCTATCTTGGGATCAAGGATCGCATTCCAATCACCCATTAAAACTAGCCGCTTCGTATCGTCCAGGAACGGCGCCAACCGACGAAAAAAGGAAACCCTCTCCACAACGATATTGGGCGCATAAACCGCAACCAGACGAAACTTGAAACTTTTCACGGCAACATCGGCCACAACCAGTCGGCCCCCGTCACCTGCAAAAACAACGTCAACATCAGCATCAAGGCTGCGTCCAACTAGCAAAGAAACCCCAACGCTGGTACGGCTGCCGTATGCTGAGAAAACGTTAAAATCGCTTTCCAGCACACGACAGTCGGCACCGCAAGTGAAGTGGGTTTCCTGCACTGCAGCAACATCTACGCCGAGAGTTTTAAGTTCACCAAGCAAGCGCGTACACTTGCCCGGATCCCTCAATCCCCTCACATTCAAAGTAGCAAGGTTTAGAGCCATCAATCCCACTTACCTTACTCAGTGTCGACTACGGGCCGGAAATCCTTGGGAGTAAGGATGCCGACGGCCTGACGCAGGGATCCGGTGCCGAGCTCAGTACTTACTCGGTCGTCCCTGGTAATTCCACCGACATCCATAGGGTACCGCAACTTTAGGGACCTATAGAATGATGGGTGAACCAAAATCGGGACCCTGCCCGCACAGAAGGGGAGCATTTTTTTCAGCATTGGATTTTTCGTATCGACCAGCATTACATCCGCCCGGCTGGCTTCGTCAATAAAGTTCCAGAGTTCCTTGGTCCGATTGCCAGCCAAGCGGACGAATGTGGTCAATTTTGGTGCGTCCTTGAATAGATGTGGTTTTGTGATGTCTTTAGTGTCAATTTTTTGGAGTGATCGTAATGGTTTTAATGATTGTTTTAAAGTGTGGTCTATGTGTGGATTGTCCATGATATCTTCGCAGAAGTAAAAAGAGTTTATGGCACGTCGGGCTTCCGTAGAGCGTGCTCTTGGTTTTTGAACAGTTGCTGCTGATGTTGACGGTGTTTGGGGAGAGGGTGTAAGTCTGGTCGCTGAATAGGATCGAGTAAGCATTTTGGGGGTTTTAATTGGTGAAAGAGAGGGGGGTAATGGTGTTTCTGTTGGGATGATAGGGGTGGTTTTTGTTTTTTGTGGGAGAGGAATCAATTGTGCTGGTCTTTGTTTATTTTGGACTGGCGATTTTTCTGTTGTTTTTTCCCCCTTATGCTGAGGTATGGTGGGTGTTTGTGTGGGTTTTTTGGATGTTTTTTCTCCCCCTCTTTAGTTGGTGAATCCTCGCTGTCTCTCCTTCTTTTTAAATTCATGGACATATCCATCGGTTCAATGTTTTGGTTGTCTTCTTTTGTTGATTGTTTTGCAGTTGATTGTTTCGTATTTGTGGTTGTTAGTTTCGTAGTTGTAGTCAAAAGAGTTGTTGTATCTGTTGTTGCTGGTTTTTTAGGGGTAGTTTTTTTCCCTCCCTTTTTTTTGGTGACTTGCGTCCACCCTTCTTCATTTTCTTTAGGGGTTTCTTGTTTGTTTTCTGAGGTTTCTGTTGGTATTATTGCTGCTATGACAGGTGCCGGAGTAGCAGTAGTAGTAGTAGTAGTAGTATTCGTTGTTGTGGTGGTGATTGTTGATTTTTGAGGGCAGTTTTTTGAAAAGTGGCCGATGTTATTGCAAAACCAACATAGTGGTTTCCTGCCCTCAACTATGACTGTCATGGTTTGATCGCGGTAACGTATTTTATGGGGAATTTTGTTAAACCCTCCCCTATCGAGGCATATAACGAATACGTAGTCACCGTACGCAGTTCCCCGTGTTGACGTTACTTGTGTGACTTGTTCCACGCCGCCGTATATACTTAGATAGGCGGCGAGGACGTCACCACTCAATTGCATAGATACATTGCATACGGTGACTCGTATTCTTCTTTTGCCTCGATATTCCGGTTGTAGCCGGAAGAAGCGTGTGGTGATGTTACCACCGGCGAGGCTTTTTGCTACTTCCTCTGAGGGTAAAAGGACGTCCCAGGTCGCGAAACTTCTGCGGCAGAAATATTTTCCTGGGATGTTTGCCGTTTTCAGAAGGTCTTCAAAAGTTTCTTTCTTAATCCCCGCTAGTCTCTTGGTCTTAATGTCTGTGACTACGAAGGACAGGGTCTTCGGTTCGACCGCCTCGACCAATTCGGGTATTGGGAGAATTTCCCCGTCCTTGAAATACTTTTCATACTTTTCGACCCTGTCTCTTGCGTAGTCACAAGGGGATTTTTTATTCACGCAATGTGAAGACCAAGAGACAGCTGTTTGTTTTGGTTTTTGTGCCGGTGGTATTGTACTTGCCGATGAAGAGAGGTCGAATGGAGCTTCTTCCGGCATTGGGGAGGGTTGCGTTTGGAATATGTCGGTCGGTGATTGCGATTTCATGTTGTTGGGCTCCCCCATAGTTGTGAAAACACAACTAGAGGGAGATGAAACGCGTATGGTGTTGCAAAAAATTCAGGCGAGACGAATAAATGTAGAACGATGAATGTTGATAAAAATGGCGGTCGTTTTTTTAAAAAAGTTCAACAAAAAATCGAGTCGCGTTTGACCCTCCTCACAAACAAAGAACAATAGTTTGAGGGGGGTCACAAAACTTTAACAACGATAACAAAATTCAATAACAATAATTTTAACAAATTTTTAACAATAAAGAACTTACTTTTTTTCGTGGTGAAAAAAGAACTCAGACAAAAAAATTCGACTTCTAGTCTGCTTTATTTCTGTGTAGTGTACACAGAAGGCACAAGGCCTTGAAGTTTTTGGGGAGGGGAAGGGAGCGGTCATACTTTTCTATATAAACTAAGGAGACCTAGCTAGCCACATTTGCCGACCCATTCAACAATACAATAAATATCCATTCATCCATCGCCTTTTGCGCTGCAGTCACCAAAATACCACATTTGCTCTATGAAGAAGTCCTACTTAAAATCCCGAGATTCATGAATGATTTTATGATTTATTTACAATGAATGTGATGGGAATGGGAGAAAAACCCCGAAATATATACAAAAACAAGGAAAAATCCCCCGTTTGGTTGCCCTCCCATCCCCCCGTCTATAAAATTGGAGGCCGACTGTTTTCCGGGGCGAAAGAACCGGAAACAAGTCGGACCTACCCTAGGTGGGGCAGGGATCCTAATCTACAGGGGTGAAAAGAATTTAGGGGTCGGGCGCGGTATGGGTTAATACAAGTAGGTGATATGATTTTTATACATATGAATGTTCAAGATCTTCAGTAAACGTGGACTGGGATACGGATTGAGGTACAAAAATAATGGGGATGGGGAAGATCTTGAGAACTAACAACTAGATGACGGGGACAATGACTCACAAACATACTGCTAACTAGGTACCTGGGTACCAAAGAAAAAGGGAACAGTTTTACTCGCCAGGGGTGGGGTCCCTAAGGACCCGTACCGTAGACGCCATGAGCCGGCAGAGGAGGGAAGGATGACTCCAACGTTGCTCCCTTTCGCACGACCAGGCTCGCTGCATTCACCCACCTTTTGCTGAATGTTATGCGATCCAAGCGTTTTCTATCGCATCTGATTTTGACCCTCAGCTGATGCCGAAAATACAAAATCAGATCACGATGAGAAAAGTTTGCATCGTCATACAATCCCTTGTTTCGCGTCGTCCAAATCACCATTCTAGCTACAGCTAGGATCGCGAGAAACACCACACGCTTCTCACCCTGATACGGAGGAAGAACGTTGTCCACGACGTAACCAACGTCGAGCAGCACGAGCTGTTTGGGTTCGATGCGAGCCGTCCACTCGCCGACGTGATCCCAAAACGGGCGAACTCGCTCGCAGTAGTAGAAGGCGTGCTCAGCCGTTTCTTCCAAGCCACTGCCGCAGCGAGCGCAATCGGGCATGTCTGCCAGGCCCGCTTTGTAGTTCAAGCCGACAAGGGGTAACGCATTTCGCACAAGTCGCCAGGTGAGCGAGAACTCGGAGTTGTTCAAGAAGCTCGATCCTGGCGCCCAATTCCAATGAGAGCGAATCTCCTCCGTCGTCCAGCCGTGCCGCTCGCTGAGAGGATCAGAAGCGGAACCCACCACTAGCTCCCGATATAGTTCTTTTCGAGGCCGTGAAAGGTCACTGGACCCAAGAAGGTTACGAAGGGCCGTTCGGCACTCGCGGACAAACAGTGTTTCGCCCAAAGGCCTACGTCGACCTTCAGCCTTTGGGTCTGACTTTAGGCGAGGAAAAGTCCGACTCGCCTTCAGTCTCCACACTGCGTCCCCCGTCAAAGCTCTGCCCAGGTATGCAAGTCTTTCAGCAAGCCAGTGGCTCTCCAGATCAGGCATACCTAGACCCCCGTTGCGTGTACGTTGGATACAGACCTGCCTACGGACCATCGGCCTTGCACCTCCCCAGAGCAATCTGGAAAGGGATCGTTGCAGCGCCAACCGATTTACCTTAGGCAGAGGAAGTACAGCCAATCGGTAAAGGATCAAGGGGAAGACGTACACGGCGCACGCCTCCGCCCTGCCCTTTAAGGACAACCTCCTTGAAAGCCAGATTCCCACCTGAGCATTCACCTTGGCTTGTATTTCCGACCAATTTCGCTCCAGTTGGAGGCCGGGCCCGAACCACACCCCGAGGATGCGGACGGGTCCGTCACTCCAGCGGAACGGCCCCGGAAGAGTATTGCTACCCCTCCAAGCACCGAGCCGCAAACCTTCGCTTTTGTCAAAATTGACCTTGGCTCCTGCAATCCGCTCGTACTCGCTAACCGCCTTCTTCACAGCCTTTATATCCAGACGGCGGGATACAAACACTGTGATATCATCGGCGAACGCGGAAACCCTTGCCGTAAGAGGGCCAGCAAAAGGGACACCGCGCAGGGCCGGATTTGCCGTCCTATCCCTAAGCCTACGGAGCAGGGGCTCCAAAGCTAGGACATAGAGAAGAGGAGACAACGGGCAGCCCTGCCGGACCGACCGCTCGACCGCGAACACCGTCGAACGCCTTCCGTTCACCTGCACCACTGCCTGAGGGTTGTGGTACATCATGCTAATCCATCTGCGGAACTCCGGTTTGAATCCGGCAGTCTCCAAAACAGTCGCCAAAAACCGATGGTCAACCCTATCGAAGGCCTTGGACTGATCTAAACTGATCAGCGCGGCCTCGGTGCCGTCTTCTATACCCTCTAGGACCTCGCGAATCAAGTGCAGGTTGTCCTGGATCGATCTTCCCTTCACAGCAAAAGTCTGCTCAGAGCCGATCAGATCGCTAATGACAAGCTGCAAACGGTTCGCTAAGACCCGGGCCAAAATCTTTAACTCTGTGTTAAGCAGAGTTATGGGCCTGTAATCGTCTAAACCCTCCCAAACATGCCTGCCACCTTTCTTCAGCAATGTGATCACGCCCTTGGTAACGCTACCAGGGATGGCTCCCTGGGCGAACCAATGGTTGAACACATCCGTCAGAATAGGCACAAACATGTGCGACATCCTCAAGTACACTTCGTAGGGCAAACCATCTAGTCCCGGCGACTTGTTCAGGCCGACCTGCTTCAACGCGTCACGGACTTCGCATTCAGTAACCACACCCTCGCAGCTAGCCGCTTCAGCCACCCCAAGGCGGGGAAAGTCGGCAAGATAGCTACGAAACTCCCGGAGCGGGAGATCAGTACAGCGGGCAAAGCGATCCCGAAAGTGCGCCCGAAAGGCGTCACGAATCTCCCGAGCCGATCGCAGCAGTCGCCCATCCGGGGCCTTGACAGAACCGATATACCGATCGGGGAACCTTCGCACTTCTTCTTCACGCGCAGTCGCGTTCGTTTTCACAGCTTCGTTGAGAACTCTCTTTAACCTAGATCTAACTACGTATCCCTTGTAGCGCTCGCTACTCTCGCGCTCAAGGTCCCCCCTAGCTAGCTCTACGTTTAGGGAGTCCCCCCCAGCCACCGCCCGGGAAAGTCTATCGTCTATAGATTTCGCTTCCTTGGTCCTATCTAGGTTGAGCTGTCGACCGTACTTGGTAGCGAAATCTCTAATCCTATGTTTAAGAGATCCCCACCACCTATTCCCGGTAACCGCCCCCACTAACGCCCGCTGAATTAGGGATTCCAGCCGGTCCCGGAAGTCCCGTATCTCCAGTAAGGAGGTATTGAACTTCCAGTAGCCGGCCAGACTAGGCCTATTTGCTAACCGTAGACTGACTCTAACAAGTTTATGGTCAGTCCACGCTATCAAGTGGAACGTGGGACAACTAACAAAATCAATGTCAGCTCGTCTCACTAACACTCTGTCCAAGTAGGAGCCTACTTTGGCAGAGGGCGAACTATCTAGCCACGTCCACATCTCCCGCCCTGGGTGATCCAGACGAAACCTGTCGACGAGGTCATGACGAGTCATGAGGCCGGCAAGGCTGCTTTCACACCTTCCCACACGCCTAGCTCCCCGCCCGACCTTATCTATCTTGGGATCAAGGATCGCATTCCAATCACCCATTAAAACTAGCCGCTTCGTATCGTCCAGGAACGGCGCCAACCGACGAAAAAAGGAAACCCTCTCCACAACGATATTGGGCGCATAAACCGCAACCAGACGAAACTTGAAACTTTTCACGGCAACATCGGCCACAACCAGTCGGCCCCCGTCACCTGCAAAAACAACGTCAACATCAGCATCAAGGCTGCGTCCAACTAGCAAAGAAACCCCAACGCTGGTACGGCTGCCGTATGCTGAGAAAACGTTAAAATCGCTTTCCAGCACACGACAGTCGGCACCGCAAGTGAAGTGGGTTTCCTGCACTGCAGCAACATCTACGCCGAGAGTTTTAAGTTCACCAAGCAAGCGCGTACACTTGCCCGGATCCCTCAATCCCCTCACATTCAAAGTAGCAAGGTTTAGAGCCATCAATCCCACTTACCTTACTCAGTGTCGACTACGGGCCGGAAATCCTTGGGAGTAAGGATGCCGACGGCCTGACGCAGGGATCCGGTGCCGAGCTCAGTACTTACTCGGTCGTCCCTGGTAATTCCACCGACATCCATAGGGTACCGCAACTTTAGGGACCTATAGAATGATGGGTGAACCAAAATCGGGACCCTGCCCGCACAGAAGGGGAGCATTTTTTTCAGCATTGGATTTTTCGTATCGACCAGCATTACATCCGCCCGGCTGGCTTCGTCAATAAAGTTCCAGAGTTCCTTGGTCCGATTGCCAGCCAAGCGGACGAATGTGGTCAATTTTGGTGCGTCCTTGAATAGATGTGGTTTTGTGATGTCTTTAGTGTCAATTTTTTGGAGTGATCGTAATGGTTTTAATGATTGTTTTAAAGTGTGGTCTATGTGTGGATTGTCCATGATATCTTCGCAGAAGTAAAAAGAGTTTATGGCACGTCGGGCTTCCGTAGAGCGTGCTCTTGGTTTTTGAACAGTTGCTGCTGATGTTGACGGTGTTTGGGGAGAGGGTGTAAGTCTGGTCGCTGAATAGGATCGAGTAAGCATTTTGGGGGTTTTAATTGGTGAAAGAGAGGGGGGTAATGGTGTTTCTGTTGGGATGATAGGGGTGGTTTTTGTTTTTTGTGGGAGAGGAATCAATTGTGCTGGTCTTTGTTTATTTTGGACTGGCGATTTTTCTGTTGTTTTTTCCCCCTTATGCTGAGGTATGGTGGGTGTTTGTGTGGGTTTTTTGGATGTTTTTTCTCCCCCTCTTTAGTTGGTGAATCCTCGCTGTCTCTCCTTCTTTTTAAATTCATGGACATATCCATCGGTTCAATGTTTTGGTTGTCTTCTTTTGTTGATTGTTTTGCAGTTGATTGTTTCGTATTTGTGGTTGTTAGTTTCGTAGTTGTAGTCAAAAGAGTTGTTGTATCTGTTGTTGCTGGTTTTTTAGGGGTAGTTTTTTTCCCTCCCTTTTTTTTGGTGACTTGCGTCCACCCTTCTTCATTTTCTTTAGGGGTTTCTTGTTTGTTTTCTGAGGTTTCTGTTGGTATTATTGCTGCTATGACAGGTGCCGGAGTAGCAGTAGTAGTAGTAGTAGTAGTATTCGTTGTTGTGGTGGTGATTGTTGATTTTTGAGGGCAGTTTTTTGAAAAGTGGCCGATGTTATTGCAAAACCAACATAGTGGTTTCCTGCCCTCAACTATGACTGTCATGGTTTGATCGCGGTAACGTATTTTATGGGGAATTTTGTTAAACCCTCCCCTATCGAGGCATATAACGAATACGTAGTCACCGTACGCAGTTCCCCGTGTTGACGTTACTTGTGTGACTTGTTCCACGCCGCCGTATATACTTAGATAGGCGGCGAGGACGTCACCACTCAATTGCATAGATACATTGCATACGGTGACTCGTATTCTTCTTTTGCCTCGATATTCCGGTTGTAGCCGGAAGAAGCGTGTGGTGATGTTACCACCGGCGAGGCTTTTTGCTACTTCCTCTGAGGGTAAAAGGACGTCCCAGGTCGCGAAACTTCTGCGGCAGAAATATTTTCCTGGGATGTTTGCCGTTTTCAGAAGGTCTTCAAAAGTTTCTTTCTTAATCCCCGCTAGTCTCTTGGTCTTAATGTCTGTGACTACGAAGGACAGGGTCTTCGGTTCGACCGCCTCGACCAATTCGGGTATTGGGAGAATTTCCCCGTCCTTGAAATACTTTTCATACTTTTCGACCCTGTCTCTTGCGTAGTCACAAGGGGATTTTTTATTCACGCAATGTGAAGACCAAGAGACAGCTGTTTGTTTTGGTTTTTGTGCCGGTGGTATTGTACTTGCCGATGAAGAGAGGTCGAATGGAGCTTCTTCCGGCATTGGGGAGGGTTGCGTTTGGAATATGTCGGTCGGTGATTGCGATTTCATGTTGTTGGGCTCCCCCATAGTTGTGAAAACACAACTAGAGGGAGATGAAACGCGTATGGTGTTGCAAAAAATTCAGGCGAGACGAATAAATGTAGAACGATGAATGTTGATAAAAATGGCGGTCGTTTTTTTAAAAAAGTTCAACAAAAAATCGAGTCGCGTTTGACCCTCCTCACAAACAAAGAACAATAGTTTGAGGGGGGTCACAAAACTTTAACAACGATAACAAAATTCAATAACAATAATTTTAACAAATTTTTAACAATAAAGAACTTACTTTTTTTCGTGGTGAAAAAAGAACTCAGACAAAAAAATTCGACTTCTAGTCTGCTTTATTTCTATGTATAGTACATAGAAGGCACAAGGCCTTGAAGTTTTTGGGGAGGGGAAGGGAGCGGTCATACTTTTCTATATAAACTAAGGAGACCTAGCTAGCCACATTCGCCGACCCATTCAACAATACAATAAATATCCATTCATCCATCGCCTTTTGCGCTGCAATCACCAAAATACCACATTTGCTCTATGAAGAAGTCCTACTTAAAATCCCGAGATTCTTGAATGATTTTATGATTTATTTACAATGAATGTGATGGGAATGGGAGAAAAACCCCGAAATATATATAAAAACAAGGAAAAAATCCCCCGTTTGGTTGCCCTCCCATCCCCCCGTCTATAAAATTGGAGGCCGACTGTTTTCCGGGGCGAAAGAACCGGAAACAAGTCGGACCTACCCTAGGTGGGGCAGGGATCCTAATCTACAGGGGTGAAAAGAATTTAGGGGTCGGGCGCGGTATGGGTTAATACAAGTAGGTGATATGATTTTTATACATATGAATGTTCAAGATCTTCAGTAAACGTGGACTGGGATACGGATTGAGGTACAAAAATAATGGGGATGGGGAAGATCTTGAGAACTAACAACTAGATGACGGGGACAATGACTCACAAACATACTGCTAACTAGGTACCTGGGTACCAAAAGAAAAAGGGAACAGTTTTACTCACCAGGGGTGGGGTCCCTAAGGACCCGTACCGTAGACGCCATGAGCCGGCAGAGGAGGGAAGGATGACTCCAACGTTGCTCCCTTTCGCACGACCAGGCTCGCTGCATTCACCCACCTTTTGCTGAATGTTATGCGATCCAAGCGTTTTCTATCGCATCTGATTTTGACCCTCAGCTGATGCCGAAAATACAAAATCAGATCACGATGAGAAAAGCTTGCATCGTCATACAATCCCTTGTTTCGCGTCGTCCAAATCACCATTCTAGCTACAGCTAGGATCGCGAGAAACACCACACGCTTCTCACCCTGATACGGAGGAAGAACGTTGTCCACGACGTAACCAACGTCGAGCAGCACGAGCTGTTTGGGTTCGATGCGAGCCGTCCACTCGCCGACGTGATCCCAAAACGGGCGAACTCGCTCGCAGTAGTAGAAGGCGTGCTCAGCCGTTTCTTCCAAGCCACTGCCGCAGCGAGCGCAATCGGGCATGTCTGCCAGGCCCGCTTTGTAGTTCAAGCCGACAAGGGGTAACGCATTTCGCACAAGTCGCCAGGTGAGCGAGAACTCGGAGTTGTTCAAGAAGCTCGATCCTGGCGCCCAATTCCAATGAGAGCGAATCTCCTCCGTCGTCCAGCCGTGCCGCTCGCTGAGAGGATCAGAAGCGGAACCCACCACTAGCTCCCGATATAGTTCTTTTCGAGGCCGTGAAAGGTCACTGGACCCAAGAAGGTTACGAAGGGCCGTTCGGCACTCGCGGACAAACAGTGTTTCGCCCAAAGGCCTACGTCGACCTTCAGCCTTTGGGTCTGACTTTAGGCGAGGAAAAGTCCGACTCGCCTTCAGTCTCCACACTGCGTCCCCCGTCAAAGCTCTGCCCAGGTATGCAAGTCTTTCAGCAAGCCAGTGGCTCTCCAGATCAGGCATACCTAGGCCCCCGTTGCGTGTACGTTGGATACAGACCTGCCTACGGACCATCGGCCTTGCACCTCCCCAGAGCAATCTGGAAAGGGATCGTTGCAGCGCCAACCGATTTACCTTAGGCAGAGGAAGTACAGCCAATCGGTAAAGGATCAAGGGGAAGACGTACACGGCGCACGCCTCCGCCCTGCCCTTTAAGGACAACCTCCTTGAAAGCCAGATTCCCACCTGAGCATTCACCTTGGCTTGTATTTCCGACCAATTTCGCTCCAGTTGGAGGCCGGGCCCGAACCACACCCCGAGGATGCGGACGGGTCCGTCACTCCAGCGGAACGGCCCCGGAAGAGTATTGCTACCCCTCCAAGCACCGAGCCGCAAACCTTCGCTTTTGTCAAAATTGACCTTGGCTCCTGCAATCCGCTCGTACTCGCTAACCGCCTTCTTCACAGCCTTTATATCCAGACGGCGGGATACAAACACTGTGATATCATCGGCGAACGCGGAAACCCTTGCCGTAAGAGGGCCAGCAAAAGGGACACCGCGCAGGGCCGGATTTGCCGTCCTATCCCTAAGCCTACGGAGCAGGGGCTCCAAAGCTAGGACATAGAGAAGAGGAGACAACGGGCAGCCCTGCCGGACCGACCGCTCGACCGCGAACACCGTCGAACGCCTTCCGTTCACCTGCACCACTGCCTGAGGGTTGTGGTACATCATGCTAATCCATCTGCGGAACTCCGGTTTGAATCCGGCAGTCTCCAAAACAGTCGCCAAAAACCGATGGTCAACCCTATCGAAGGCCTTGGACTGATCTAAACTGATCAGCGCGGCCTCGGTGTCGTCTTCTATACCCTCTAGGACCTCGCGAATCAAGTGCAGGTTGTCCTGGATCGATCTTCCCTTCACAGCAAAGGTCTGCTCAGAGCCGATCAGATCGCTAATGACAAGCTGTAAACGATTCGCTAAGACCCGGGCCAAAATCTTTAACTCTGTGTTAAGCAGAGTTATGGGCCTGTAATCGTCTAAACCCTCCCAAACATGCCTGCCACCTTTCTTCAGCAATGTGATCACGCCCTTGGTAACGCTACCAGGGATGGCTCCCTGGGCGAACCAATGGTTGAACATATCCGTCAGAATAGGCACAAACATGTGCGACATCCTCAAGTACACTTCGTAGGGCAAACCATCTAGTCCCGGCGACTTGTTCAGGCCGACCTGCTTCAACGCGTCACGGACTTCGCATTCAGTAACCACACCCTCGCAGCTAGCCGCTTCAGCCACCCCAAGGCGGGGAAAGTCGGCAAGATAGCTACGAAACTCCCGGAGCGGGAGATCAGTACAGCGGGCAAAGCGATCCCGAAAGTGCGCCCGAAAGGCGTCACGAATCTCCCGAGCCGATCGCAGCAGTCGCCCATCCGGGGCCTTGACAGAACCGATATACCGATCGGGGAACCTTCGCACTTCTTCTTCACGCGCAGTCGCGTTCGTTTTCACAGCTTCGTTGAGAACTCTCTTTAACCTAGATCTAACTACGTATCCCTTGTAGCGCTCGCTACTCTCGCGCTCAAGGTCCCCCCTAGCTAGCTCTACGTTTAGGGAGTCCCCCCCAGCCACCGCCCGGGAAAGTCTATCGTCTATAGATTTCGCTTCCTTGGTCCTATCTAGGTTGAGCTGTTGACCGTACTTGGTAGCGAAATCTCTAATCCTATGTTTAAGAGATCCCCACCACCTATTCCCGGTAACCGCCCCCACTAACGCCCGCTGAATTAGGGATTCCAACCGGTCCCGGAAGTCCCGTATCTCCAGTAAGGAGGTATTGAACTTCCAGTAGCCGGCCAGACTAGGCCTATTTGCTAACCGTAGACTGACTCTAACAAGTTTATGGTCAGTCCACGCTATCAAGTGGAACGTGGGACAACTAACAAAATCAATGTCAGCTCGTCTCACTAACACTCTGTCCAAGTAGGAGCCTACTTTGGCAGAGGGCGAACTATCTAGCCACGTCCACATCTCCCGCCCTGGGTGATCCAGACGAAACCTGTCGACGAGGTCATGACGAGTCATGAGGCCGGCAAGGCTGCTTTCACACCTTCCCACACGCCTAGCTCCCCGCCCGACCTTATCTATCTTGGGATCAAGGATCGCATTCCAATCACCCATTAAAACTAGCCGCTTCGTATCGTCCAGGAACGGCGCCAACCGACGAAAAAAGGAAACCCTCTCCACAACGATATTGGGCGCATAAACCGCAACCAGACGAAACTTGAAACTTTTCACGGCAACATCGGCCACAACCAGTCGGCCCCCGTCACCTGCAAAAACAACGTCAACATCAGCATCAAGGCTGCGTCCAACTAGCAAAGAAACCCCAACGCTGGTACGGCTGCCGTATGCTGAGAAAACGTTAAAATCGCTTTCCAGCACACGACAGTCGGCACCGCAAGTGAAGTGGGTTTCCTGCACTGCAGCAACATCTACGCCGAGAGTTTTAAGTTCACCAAGCAAGCGCGTACACTTGCCCGGATCCCTCAATCCCCTCACATTCAAAGTAGCAAGGTTTAGAGCCATCAATCCCACTTACCTTACTCAGTGTCGACTATGGGCCGGAAATCCTTGGGAGTAAGGATGCCGACGGCCTGACGCAGGGATCCGGTGCCGAGCTCAGTACTTACTCGGTCGTCCCTGGTAATTCCACCGACATCCATAGGGTACCGCAACTTTAGGGACCTATAGAATGATGGGTGAACCAAAATCGGGACCCTGCCCGCACAGAAGGGTAGCATTTTTTTCAGCATTGGATTTTTCGTATCGACCAGCATTACATCCGCCCGGCTGGCTTCGTCAATAAAGTTCCAAAGTTCTTTGGTCCGATTGCCAGCCAAGCGGACGAATGTGGTCAATTTTGGTGCGTCCTTGAATAGATGTGGTTTTGTGATGTCTTTAGTGTCAATTTTTTGGAGTGAGCGTAATGGTTTTAATGATTGTTTTAAAGTGTGGTCTATGTGTGGATTGTCCATGATATCTTCGCAGAAGTAAAAGGAGTTTATGGCACGTCGGGCTTCCGTAGAGCGTGCTCTTGGTTTTTGAACAGTTGCTGCTGATGTTGACGGTGTTTGGGGAGAGGGTGTAAGTCTGGTCGCTGAATAGGATCGAGTAAGCATTTTGGGGGTTTTAATTGGTGAAAGAGAGGGGGGTAATGGTGTTTCTGTTGGGATGATAGGGGTGGTTTTTGTTTTTTGTGGGAGAGGAATCAATTGTGCTGGTCTTTGTTTATTTTGGACTGGCGATTTTTCTGTTGTTTTTTCCCCCTTATGCTGAGGTATGGTGGTTGTTTGTGTGGGTTTTTTTGGATGTTTTTTCTCCCCCTCTTTAGTTGGTGAGTCCTCGCTGTCTCTCCTTCTTTTTAAATTCATGGACATATCCATCGGTTCAATGTTTTGATTGTCTTCTTTTGTTGATTGTTTTGCAGTTGATTGTTTCGTATTTGTTGTCGTTGGTTTCGTAGTTGTAGTCAAAAGAGTTGTTGTATCTGTTGTTGCTGGGTTTTTTGGGGGAGTTTTTTTCCCTCCCTTTTTTCTGGTGACTTGCGTCCACCCTTTCTCATTTTCTTTAGGGGTTTCTTGTTTGTTTTCTGAGGTTTCTGTTGGTATTATTGCTGCTATGACAGGTGAAGGAGTATCAGTAGTAGTAGCAGTAGTAGTAGTCGTTGTTGTGGTGGTGATTGTTGGTTTTTGAGGGCAGTTTTTTGAAAAGTGGCCGATGTTATTGCAGGACCAACATAGCGGTTTCCTGCCCTCAACGATGACTGTCATGGTTTGATCGCGGTATCGTATTTTATGGGGAATTTTGTTAAACCCTCCCCTATCGAGGCACATAACGAATACGTAGTCACCGTACGCGGTTCCCCGTGTTGACGTTACTTGTGTGACTTGTTCCACGCCGCCGTATATACTTAGATAGGCGGCGAGGACGTCACCACTCAATTGCATAGATACATTGCATACGGTGACTCGTATTCTTCTTTTGCCTCGATATTCCGGTTGTAGCCGGAAGAAGCGTGTGGTGATGTTACCACCGGCGAGGCTTTTCGCTACTTCCTCTGAGGGTAATAAGACATCCCAGGTCGCGAAACTTCTGCGGCAGAAGTACTTCCCTGGGATGTTTGCTGTTTTGAGAAGGTCCTCAAAAGTTTCCTTCTTAATCCCCGCTAGTCTCTTGGTCTTAATGTCCGTGACTACGAAGGACAGGGTCTTTGGTTCGACCGCCTCGACCAATTCGGGTATTGGGAGAATTTCCCCGTCCTTGAAATATTTTTCATATTTTTCGACCCTGTCTCTTGCGTAGTCACAAGGGGATTTTTTATTCACGCAATGTGAAGACCAAGAGACAGCTGTTTGTTTTGGTTTTTGTGCCGGTGGTATTGTACTTGCCGATGAAGAGAGGTCGAATGGAGCTTCTTCCGGCATTGGGGAGGGTTGCGTTTGGAATATGTCGGTCGGTGATTGCGATTTCATGTTGTTGGGCTCCCCCATAGTTGTGAAAACACAACTAGAGGGAGATGAAACGCGTATGGTGTTGCAAAAAATTCAGGCGAGACGAATAAATGTAGAACGATGAATGTTGATAAAAATGGCGGTCGTTTTTTTAAAAAAGTTCAACAAAAAATCGAGTCGCGTTTGACCCTCCTCACAAACAAAGAACAATAGTTTGAGGGGGGTCACAAAACTTTAACAACGATAACAAAATTCAATAACAATAATTTTAACAAATTTTTAACAATAAAGAACTTACTTTTTTTCGTGGTGAAAAAAGAACTCAGACAAAAAAATTCGACTTCTAGTCTGCCCTGGTATTAGTAGCTACTGTTATATATGGCAGATGGACTAGTTCATTGTGTGGTAAAATGAATTCATCTCTTTTCAACCCAGCTATGGAGAAATAGCAGGAGGTAATGGGTTATTTAGTCATAGTTAGGCAAACAGTCACAGAGAAGAAAAAATTGACTTTGTGTTCCATTTCTTCCGTGGCAGAGGGGCTGAGTAAATACATATTTGAAAATGTTATTGATTAAAAAGTATTACAATCATTTACTTCAAACTATATAATCCTATTTACCAAACCCCCCGCTCGGGCAGGATATGACACAAGGTCAATTTTTAAGCGAAGTTTAACAGGTTTGAATTCAGAGTTTTCCTTCTCCTAGACTAGTTTGCTAGCCAAGGCTGAAGAACCTAGTCTGTCCTACAATTTACCCATAGCTGGAGGGAGGATAATTGGATTCATACCTTTCCCAAGTGCTATGTGAAATGCAATCAGTCTCGTCCAGGATTTGAACTTGTGTCACCATGTCCCTGTCCTACGACGATAACCGTTACACCACGGGCACCTCCACTTCAAACTATATAATAGCTTGAAACATTTAAATCATATATATTTGTATACAGATTATTTGTATTGGATAGGGATAGTTGAAACCATGAGGAAGAGCTGTCAAAAGATATGATATTTCTAAATAGTTCAAAAGTCTGGCTGGTTAATGAATATCCCCGTGTTGATGGATCCGCTTATATTTCATAGAATACATTTTCTTTCGGCTCTCCCATGCCAAATAAATCAAATTCAACTTAAACATTTTCCAAGAGACTTAAATACGATGAAATGGGCACAGACAAAAAGTGATAATTTAGACGTTCCATCCAGTATTGATTTCTCTGTACTGCTAACAGAGAGCTTGACATGCTAGGGTGGAGTATATCTGCTCTTATCGACTCCCATCTTTACACTCTCTCCTTCCGCTTTTCGTCCCTAATGTAAAGAAAAGATAGATTTACCCAATCTCATTAATTTCTTTTATCGGTACCCTGCCAAGTTGCACTTGAGCTGTCACGCCCTTTTGGAAAGTGTTCAGTTACAATTCATTAAGTATAATGGAAGGCGTCTGCCACAAATTAAATAAATATAAGAATAAGTTATATAGCATAAGTTGAAGTTCATCACTTATCTACTTTTTTCGAAAGCGCTATTTTATTCATTTTTCTCATTGTCGTATGAAACAACAGTACAAATAACCTAAAATACGAACATATAATAATGGTGATTCCCTAACCTAACACTAATTTTGTTAACATGCCGTAAAGACCAAACAATCAATGAATCAGTCTAAATGATGATTTTTTTTCGCTGGGGTCAGAGGGTCAGTAAGTCTCTTCAGCTTTCCAGGACTCTTCTCAGTATCCAAGCTGATCTTAGTTTGTTATATTGTCATCTACAGCATCATGCAGAAATATACATATATATGCTGGATACATACCGATGCAATAATAATTAAGACGCCCGATGATAAAGTCGCAGGAATAGACGACGCATACAGAAAGACGAAGGAAGACTTCTTTATAAAATTAGTTTACCTCTCACTTTATTTGTAAGGTTTCGAAAAGGGTTACTCAAAGTTTGCATGTGAGAGGGAGCTAGAGACCGAACATTACTGAAATATTTTGACCCCGAAGTTATGGCCGCCAGTGTTGTGTCTTTCTCGTTCTCCATGGTTGCTCAAGCGGAGCACTGGCTTTCCTTACTAGATCTCGTCTAACTCCTCAACTCTACTCGCCTGTCTCCACTGGCTCGTTGAACCCAACTGACCGGAACTCAACTGTCCTCTGTTCAATTCGTCGGCTTTATATTACCTTCAAACTCCCACACGGTGATATGGACACGCCTCCGCAACGTCTTCCGATATCTAGCGACCGGGATGTGTCACTTCCGCTTTCTTTGGAATGGCCCGTGTGATATCGTCATCGAGCGGAAATAACTGTCATCCAGTTCAGAGGTCACTCTCTTCCGGTGCGTCAGTCTATGAGAGTATAATGGGATTTTTTTTTTTACCTCGTCTCATTTCATCAGCCAATTTCCGCCCACGCGATTTCCTCTCATAACTGCCATTGGAATGTGTCACTTCCTTCCGGTGCATTACCTTGAATGGCATTTTTGGCCGGGTCAACAGGCCAAAACATAACAAGTTGTGCTGTGGTCTAAATGATTTTGATTCTTCCTGTAATCTCCAGTAAATCTTGTCGCTTTTCCAGGTTTTTTGGAGATTATTCCACGCTTACCGACTATGTTGGTTATTGGCGTCACGACAGCGTTTTAAGGTCTATTCTAAGAAATCAACCAGATATTAACAATGCAATAGTCGATATGGTCTCGATTGTTCCTTTCATTTTTAAATCTTTTTGCTATTGGAAATAGGCCTCCTTTTAATATCATTTCTCTCCTTGCAAGTTTGTTTTTTACACCAGAGTTGAATGGTGGCTCTATACTTGAGTCTCAATGACATCAAGTTCCCTCAATTATCCAGGACTCTCCTTAGTATTCTAACCAATCTCAGTCTGGATGGTTTCGATTTTCCCCCTGATTTCCAACTCCGCCTGTAATTTCTCCAAGTTCTTCGGGGCTGTTCATATTGCACCAATTACAATAGAAATTAACTTGCCGCTTACGTTCCCCAGCATTTTCAGTTCTCTTACAAAGGCTAAGTATCTGTTTATCTTTCTTTTTCTTTCATTTCTACTCTGTGGTCCGCTGGAACGGCAAAATCCACTACATTACAATTTTTTTTTTTTTTTAATTAACACTTGACCTGGACAAGATTGGTAGATACGTTTAAATATCAATGTCCGGGAGAATTGAAAAAAAAAAATATTATTATCTCTTCAGTTTTTCACATCAGCTCTGAGTGATAGATTAAAATGAAGTCCAAGTGCAAGCAAGTCATCTCAGCTTCCCAACACTCATCGACACATTTGAGCCGATAGTTAGAAGTGCTGCCGTCTGGACGATCTAAATCATTCTGTGACCTTCAGTTCTCCCAGTCTTTTTAAATTGTTCAAAGTATTCTACTTTTGACTGGTACTACTGCCATTTTCATGTTCCTTAACCACGTCTTAAGTAGCAGTCGGAACCGATGTAACCTCACTGAGGGAAAAGTTGACGAGCACGCAAAACTTTTTCTTAGTTCAGTATCACAAAAGTTTTTTTCGCTACAGCACTTTTTTAAGTAGCTGCCTGGAGAAAGAAAGAGAGTTTGAAAGCTGAGTCGACCGCAGTAGCTGAACAAAAAGAAACAGCAAGTGGAGAAAGAAAGAGCTGACACAGACCTGGTAATTTCTTTCTGAATTTTATTGTAATTATAACGTGTTTGTTCGCTGGTTTCACCTTCACAGGTTCACGTGATTTATGAGACCCCAAAATGAGGGCCGTAATGGTCCTCTGTATTTACATTTTCGTGGCTGGTATTCAACTCTCATCTTTATCTCTTTTCAGTCGGCGGTTGATTAACTTTCAAACTCGAGTCGTCCCCTTACTTCCACCTGGTGTCGAAGGGAGGAACATATCAGTTTCTGGTGGTTCCACCCCAGCACAGAAGATTTGGGAGCTCCGTTTTTTTCTAGTCATTTTAATTGGTTTGGTTTAGTTTGGTTATTTAATGGCGTATCAACTTTTGTAGGGTATTTATTGCCAAAGCCTTTCTCCTAGAAGAACGGTAGTGGTACTACTTAACCAATAGCTGGGAGGATAAGGAGGTTCATTCGTTTCCCAAGAGTATTTGTCCGAAAGTGAATGTAATAGCGCGACTGGAGTTCGAACGCTCTTACTAGGATTCCGCTGTCCATCACTTTAACCATTACACCACGAGGACACCCCTCTCCCATTTTTAATTAACGTAGTCATTAACCTGTAACTGGCCTGACTGATTATAGACTCTATGTCTGCTTTTTCTTATCATTTTTTCTTTCTCTCCTCCCGAAGAAATCAGCCTCTCGCTCTCTTTATAACACAATTCTGCAAGTGCTCTCTTTTTAGTTGATTATCATAAGATCTGGTCATCTGACCGAGATTTGATGATCCGGTTGTATCTCAAAATGCTAGAGGAGTTAGGGGGTCTCATTCTCTTGGAGAGATTTTGGGTTGGGCATATATCATTTGTTAGTATGGTCAAACTTCAACTTCTTGCACTATTTCCAGTGGATCACCCTGCCCACTCAGTCGTGCATAGACTTATATTTTTTCTGTATCAATTTACTTCATTCGTTTATTATGTGATTGATCGTTTCGTCACTTTCACCACATCACCTGCATCTGTTTTGTTGTCTTAACTATTCTCGCTTTGATATTGTTAGTCCTTATGGCGTTATTTTGTGCTGCTATTAGAAGAGATTCAGTTACTCTCGAATGGTTTCCTTCTCATAGCTTCGTCCACATTTTTTCCTGTGAGATGTCTCTTGTTAGTTGCTTAAAAAGTCCATAGAGTTGTTTTTCTTCCCACTTTTGTTTTCTAGTCATTGTTGTTCCGCTGATCCTCGTGTCGTTAGTATTGTTTCTGGCAGCTGTAATCAGTCTTCCTCCGCGCTTTTCTATGGAGTCTTCGAGTCTTTGTATCATGTGTCGACGATGTCTTCAATGTTGGCAAGTCCTCTTCCTCCCTCTCTTCTTGACACATATAGTCTGTCAACGTCATCTTTGGGATGCAATGTCTTCTGCATGGTCGTTAGTTTTCTTGTTCTCTGGTCAACCTGTTTAAGTACTTCTCTGGCCCACTTCAAGAATGAACCCGAGTATCTTAGCAGGGGGACATCCCAGGTATTTATCCCTTTGACAAGGTTAATACTATAGAGTTTTTTCTCGTATAATTTTCTGGCCCTTCTGGGATTATCCTTTTAAATTTTTTCTTTCATTTTCTGTTGTTTGATGGTGTCTCCCCAAGTATTTGTAAGTTTCTTATTCTCCGAGCTTTCTGATGACTACCTGATTTGGTAGTTCAACTCCTTCCCTTATGTGTCGTTTGCCACTTTTCATTACTAGTATGGTGCAATTTTCGCTGCCAAATTCCAATCCTACATCTGGACTGTATATTCTCACCGTTTGTATTAAGGATTCCAATACTTTTTCGTGTTTGGCAAAAAGTTTGATGTCGTCCAGTGGTTGATCTTTTCCAGCGATTTACTGAGTTATATCTACCTGTGCATTTCCTAATGGTTTGATTGAGTGTCATCATGGCTATCACAATTAGGAATGTTTATAGTACATCCCCCTGGAATAAGCCTTTTTGGATCATTCCCTCTGATCAGCTTTTTCCCTCTTCTGTCAATCCCTCTCTACAGGTTTGCATGGTTTTCTCGGTAAACTGTACGATTTGGTCGGGTATTCTCTACATTTGAGAAAGTTTATTATCATTAATAATAATAATAATAATAATAATAATAATAATAATAATAATCTCTGTGACTGATTGACATAACAAACTTATCTCACGTCAAGTTTTAGTCTATGCCGAAATATTGTGGAATTGCTTCATTGTACATTTACATTTTTGTTTGTTTCTTAAGAGATTTCTGAACAGTTAAATGATATCAAGTATTCCTGTTATATTTTGACCCTCGCCCCGGCCTAAAAATGCTATTCCAAGGTGATACACCGGAAGTAAGTGACACATTCCAACGGCCAGTAATCGAAAGAGATCGCGTGGGCGGATTAAGGCTTATGATATGGGAAAAGGTGAAGGTCCCATTCTGCCATTACAGTCATGCACCGGAAGAGAGTAACCTCTGAACTGCATGACAGTTATTTCCGCTTGATGACGATTAAACATTCGATTTCAAAGATCCAGTAGGCGATCGTGTGGGCGTTGAGTTATTATTTAACTCAGTTGAGTTTGGGTCTCAGAGCAGTTGCCAGCAGACTCCCAGAGAGTTAGAGACGAGATGTGGTAGGGAAGGCCATACCCGACCAAGGGGGCCCTCGGAAAGCCCCGATGGAGTACACACCAACATCAGGAGGACAATAAAGACACAACGTGACGGTCATAACAGTGGGGTCAAAATATGAAGTTTATGTTCGGTCTCCAGCATCCTCTCACATGCAACCCTTCAACAACCCTTTCGAACCCTTGCAATAAAGTGAGAGGTGAATATTTTTCTAAAGAAGTCTTCTTGTGTCTTCCTTCCTGCATCTTAATTCTTCTTGCGTCTTCCTTCCTTCATGCGTCTTAATTATGGTGTCGTTGTGATGCTGAATGAAGATGTATATGTATACAACATTCCTATTTAATACAAATAATCATATGGTTTCCTGTAATTATTTCAATTTAATGATAATCAGTTGTTTGCTCACAGTGATATGAATTTAAGTAAATAATTATTATCCTAAGTAAGCAATTATTGCTTCAAGTAATGGTTCTTCATATAAATAGTTTCCCTACGTTTATATGGTTTATGGAGGCCCTAATACAATTAATTTCTAGCAGATCTGTTTGACCCATACATGGGATCCTAACACGTAGTAACACCCCAGGTTATAGTTGTACTGGAAGTAATGGCCATGAAGTCGTACTTCATGCTCCCTAGATATCCAGAACTGGAGTCTTACTACCAAATGCAGATTAGTGTCATATTAAAGACATCACTTTTTAGACGAGAGGTGGGGTATTACCCTTCTGCAGGGGTGCATTCAGTGTATTGACGTCCCACCAATCTGGTGATCCCTCAAAGTGAGATTTTTTTTTTACCTGTTTTATCTGAAAAGTTTTCATCGAAATCCAAGTGACATCAAGTCTCTGTAGATTTCGAGGATCCTTCTAAGAATTCTAGCTAAACTTAACGATTCGTCCTCTGATCTCCTCTTCTCCAAGTCTAGTATCTTGGCCCTTTGAGCCCTTTCTTGTGGTACTAAATACAATTGATATCACCAATACATTTATTTTCCCCAGGCTTATTAGGTATCAGAGCAGATTGAAGTACCTTTTAGGTTTTTGATTTTTTTTCATTTTTAATCTATTGTACACTAGAACGGTAATATCTTCAAGATGACATCTTTTTTTCTTGTTAATTAAAACTAGATTTGGTCTTCTGTATGGAATTAGGTGATTAGTTTTCCTCCCAAGTTCCCTAAGAATTTTATGCCTCTCATTTTCTGGGACAGATTCTGGTTTGTGAATTTGCCATATTTCATCGAAGATGTCAATAACTTGCACGATTCCCTGTGGATCACTTTTCCTACCCAACAATCTCTATTCCTGTATTTTTTTCATGCCAGTTTGCTGTTTTTGGTATCATGTGATGAATTGTTTCATCTGTCACAACATAAGCTACATTATTGCTATTTTTGCTTTGAGATTATTTTCCGCAGGTATTAAAATAGATTCTGTTTCTCCTTTCAGGTTTCCACTTACTAGCCATTTTACAGTCATCTCACGAGCAATTTATTTAGTTTGTCAATGGAGGAATCAATACAGCTGATTTTCTTCCAATTTTGTTTACAAGATTATCGATGTTTTCCTTTTTGTCTTTAAGTTACGCTTTCCTTCTAATTTCCCGAAGTACATTTTTATTTCCAGTAACAGTTGGTTTAAAACACTGCTATGTGTTGACCCCCGCTCTCTGTTTACCCTTATACCTCGCCACAAGTAAACCTTGGAATTAATCTGCAGTACAGTCAGGATGTAGGATTATTTGATCTTCCACAGCTCTGCTCCCAGAAGGGATCTTTTCAAAGCAAGATTACTAATCTTCCGTTAGCAGATGGCATTTCATCCTTGGACAGTGGAGAAATTTTTCAACATTCTGTGAGAAACTTTCCGTTAGCTTGTCAGAGGTTTGGTTGCATTCAACCCAGCTGAATATTTTAAAGAAATCATTGTCCATCCCTTCCTTGGATATAAAACTTAAAACATCCAGGTTGATAGTCAAAAATCAAACAAATATATGGTTCTCCCTATTTTTATGAGTTTTTGATCGTCGCCTGGAACTGAAAAGGGGGACAGAGAACACGAATACAATCCAAGGAAAATTAATGACCAAAGAATTTCCAAATGGAAATCTTCAATGTCATGCTAAATTAATTGTTGGCAACGCAGTTCCCATTTTTTTCTTCTTTATGGCTTATATATCAAAAATTCATTTCAATTTTCCGTTGCTTATTTTATTTTTCTTTATCATCTTCAATTTGCTTACATGATAAATATTGCCCCTTCTTTTTTCCTTTACCCTCAAAATCGCAACTTGACTTATTTTTATCCTCTATGTTATTTACAGTGTTAGCAATGCAATTGAAAACAAGTTAAAATATTACTGAAAACAAATATTCACCTGGAAAATCAGAACACACACACACACACACACACACACACACACACACACACACACACACACACACACACACATATATATATATATATATATATATATATATATATATATATAATGTCAAGTCCACCTAAACGTTGTTTGAACACAGAATCAACCAAGTACTTCACAAAATAGTAACATCTACTTCTTCGAAAATGACCGAAAAGGATCGATTGTATCTGTAATCGGAAGACCCTACATTAAGAAAGACCTGGGAAAGTTCATAGGTGGGATATATATATATATATATATATATATATATATATATATATATATATATATATATATATATATATATATCTGTGTGTGCGTGTGAGAGAGAGAGAAAGAGAGAGAGAGCATGCATAAATTCGTTAAATTTTTTTCTAGAATATGTTCAAATACTATCCAGCAAGACAGTGCAAAACCTAAAAGAAACTGTTATCTAACTTTCTTATGTCGGCTTCCTAAATAAAGTTATTTGCATTGAAAAAATATAGGCGTCAGATGAAACACGCAGATAAAATTGATTAAAAAAAGGATTGACAAGTGCAGAATATTCCACACAGCATGCAAAAATGACTGCAAGGAAATAAATAGGGTAAAATAAAATACAAACAAAACATCCTTCCACTATTGACAAGTAATATATAGAAAATTTGCTAAAATTAATTGTTGCCCAGTCGGCTACAGCTGTAGAATACACCGACTGCTTCTCTGCAGAGGGGTAAGACCCCCCCCCCAACGAGTGTCCTGGATATGACACTAAACAATCTGATGGTGAGGTTCCAGCAATGCTGGAGCTTTGGGGAATGCGGACTACCCCTTCATTGCCATCGCTTCCAGGTCCACTCTGGCCCGGAGTGGTAGCACCTGATAAGGGTCCTATCTATGGGTTAAATAGAATTAACAGCATACTTATGCTAAAATGAATTGTTTGAGTAAAACTGAATAGTTTGAAATAGAAATAATTTTTACAATTAAACCGTACTTACATTTAAACTGCGTGCTTATGCTTAACTGAATTATTTGAAATAGAACTGTTTTTCGACATTAAAACTGTATTTACACTTAACCGAATTGTTACATACAACTGCTTGAATAGTTAAAAAAGGAAATGTTTTTGACCATTAAACTGTGTACTTATGCTAAACTGAATTGTTTTAAATAGAACAGATTATTTACATAAAAATGGATTCGGCGTTAAATAACCTACAAAGGTTGATATGCCATAAAACCCAACAAACCAAACCAAACCTAAAATGAATAGGTTCTAGAATCCACCCTTAGATAAGAATAGTTGTAGCACTTTTTAACCCATTGCCATCCGCGATAAGGGGTGCATAACTATCACAAGTGTATTAGTCCGGAAGTGAACAAAATAGCACGACTGGAGTTGAACTCTTTCACTATCACAATTGAGTATGTTAGCCACTGCACCGCAGGGACTTTTCCAAGAATATAGAATAGGACTTATTAAATTTCAATTCTATAACAGAAGAATTAGACCATGACAGGGCTTACGACTCTGAGTTTTAAGCGGCTCATCCCACGAACTTCAAACCTGCAGACACAGGCTTCGATTGTGATAAGTAACGTGAAACTTAGAGACATAGGTTTTTACGATGAATGGTTTAATTTCATAGTAGAAATATTGTCAATACACTATATTCTTTCAAAGAACTTACTGATGAAAAATGCTTTCCGTTGTTATTTTCAATAACGATTCTCTCTCTCTCTCTCTCTTTCTCTCTCTCTCTCTCTCACTCTCTCTCTCTCTTGCTATATATATATATAATTGTACTTACCCATAGTAAATAATTAAGTCATCACATACACAATGGGAACCTTCAACAGGTCCTTGGTATTGTGAATAGATTTCTCTGTCTCTCTTTTGACAAGTTTTTTCTTGTTCAAAGAACTCAGAGCTCAATAGCCTCACATACGAATAAGAAGATCGTTTAAAATGTTCCGCCAGCAAGTGAATCAGATGGGTCATGTTTGGGGGAGCTATGTCAGATGACCTCGTACAAAAGGTATCTCACAAAGGATCCTGCCCTTTTCGACTCACTGAGATCATGGTTGATAATACGCTGGTCCTGCATCTAATCCTTTAGAAAATGTAATTCTCCAAACCACGGTTGACATATCTCCGCCCAAGACTCTAGTTTGCCAGTAACTTTGAACTCGTAGAATCTAGGCAATTTCAAGAAGCTCACTATCAGTGAGACACTGTGGCACCGAGTACCAAGCGTTCGTTGTACTTTTTTCTTTTATTTCCTATATAAGATTGAAACTGCCGTATCAAAGTCATCGATACATCCTAAATAGTAATGATAAAGGATCCGTTTACCAACACTTCTGCGCGAGCAGGATATGACACTAGGTCAAATTTTAAGCAGAGTTCAACGGATTTGAATTCAGAATTTTCCTTCTCCTACACCGGTTGCCGTACCTAGGTTAAAAAGCCCTGTGTGTCCTACTATTTATCTATTGCTGGAGGGAGAATAATTGCATTTATATCTTTATTGGGAACTTTTGGTGCCTGCCTGTTAACAATAAGTTAGGTCGTCTACGGTTTATAGCCAGCTTAAAGCGTGTTCTCAAATACCTGACGCACCCCAAATCACTTCCTTTTCCTCATTTTCTCATCCTCCCGTATTCTTTCTAACTGCCATTTTTCATTTTCACTTTCGCTTCTTTCCATGTATCAGTTTTTTTTTTCACCTTTATTTCCTAATTTGTCTTTCCCTTCACCTAAAAAAAATAATATAAAATAAAAATAAAAAATATGGTATAAAAAAAACTCTACCAGAGATAACTAGAAATAAAACGAAAAATATTAAAAAAGTAGTTAAAAAAAATCAAAACAATATAAAATGAAAATTTTACGCAGTCGAAAATGACTAATTTCCGATTCCTACCACGCCATTTTGCAAAAGCATTTTTCACCAGGGCCGCTCTTTCTATTTTATTGTCGCCACAGAGAAAAGATATAGATATTTTTTTAATGGCGATATGGTGGTGGAAAGACAATTTTTATCGACGTTCTTTTAGTCTATTACGTCCGAAAATAATGTATATTCATTGCTGCTAAAGCTAGGTGTATTTATCTATATATCTGCTGGGCTGAGAATTCGTTAATGTAGTATGGGGTCTTCATAAATATATACTAGTATCAAAGATACCCTGGTTCGTCAAGATATATGTGGATCTTTATGTAAGATATAGGTGCACATACAAATACATCTCATTACTACTGACTTATGTTCTGAAAGTATCTAGCTGTTTAATATATTAAAAAAAAAGTAAGCTACTCACCTTTCTGGCTGCGGCCGACGAATATGCAGACTAAACCTCTTAAGCCCCCGCAAAATAGTGTCCTGGATATGACAGCGAAACATATGACAGTAAGGATCCAGCCATGGGACTTTGTGGAGTACCACTTTATTGCCATTTGTTCCAGGTCCACTCTGACCTGGAGTGGTATCACCTGTTAGGCTCCCATTATTGGTCAAATAGAACTATTTAATCACTTATAATATTTCAAGCCACTCAATTGAGAAGAAACAAATGATTAATTTTAAACTAAGTTATTACTATTAGATAACAAAATTTTAATGCATTTAACTGTGTGCAAACGAATGAATAATGTTAAAATAGACTTGTTAGTGTTAGAGAGTAATATTTGAAAATTTCTGGATATGACATTAAACTCTAACTGATAGTGAGGGTCCAGGCTTTGAGACTGGGGAATGTGGAAAACCTATTCATTAACGTTAGTTTCAAGTTCACTCTGACACAGAGAGGTAATGCCTACTGGTTCCCATCTATGGTTCAAATAGAACTGTTCAATCTTTAACTAGGTACTATTACTGCTATTAAATAGAATTATTCGAGTTAAAAGCAATACTTGAAACTATTTAACGGTGAGCAAACAATAAATTGCTAGACTTGAAGCCACTTAACAGTGTTCAAACGAAGGATTAATATTAAATCGAATTAATTGAATTGGAGAAAATACTTGAAACCATCTTGCGCAAACAAATGAACACTGGCTCATTCTAAAATGTAACCAATCAACTGTCCACTTACAATTCACACACACACACACACACACACACACACATATATATATATATATAGAATTTGACATTAAATAACATACAAATGTTGATGCACCATAAAACTTAATCAAACCCAATCGAAACTAAGGAGACGGGCAGAATAATTCATTATACACTACGTTTTTTATGACTTCATACACTTATCCCAACATGTTTTCACGTCTTACGAAGCAATCCTAATGGAACAGTAACCGTTCTGTAAAATAAGCACTGTGACTCGAGTTCAAATCCTTAACGAGGCTGTGTGCACGCACATACCATTATATCCTGAGTAAACCTATTCATCTAATGATTCTCCAGAGAGTCATGTATAAATAGTCGAGCAGACTGAACTCTTTAATATTTGTATGGCAACTGAACTAGAAGTAAAACTCGAAATTCAAACATGAGCAACACCCAACAAAAAGTTATCCTACGTATGAGAGTAAACTGCATTCTATAATCAGTTTCCTGTTCTGTTGCTCAAGGATGTGTGGGAGGGGTAGAGTAAGCACGTACTTATCTGGGTCAGAGTGCACATTGGTATAGTAACAATAAAGTGTCTGAGACACCATTTCTGACAGCTCTAGACATATAACCTCGCCATTGGATGCAGTGTAATGTTATATCCGAGACGGTGATATATATATATATATATATATATATATATATATATATATATATATGTTTCAAATCCTGGACGTGGTTGATTGCATTTCACATAGCACTAATACCTTGTGAGAAAGGTATGAATCAAACTATTCCTCCTCCATCTATGCGTGAATAATAGAACAGACTGGGTTCTTCAGTCTTGGCGAGGCAATCAGTCTAAGAGAAGGAAAACTCTGAATTGATACCTGTTACACTTCACTTAAAATGGACCTTGTTGTTTCATATATTGCCCGTGTAGAGGTGTTGGTATATATATATATATATATATATATATATATATTCTTTAGGCAATTATAAGTAAAGGTGTAATAATTCATATTTACATGTCAACATAATCACGATGTCAAGGAAGCTCAGGAAACCTACTCTGATTCAATTATTTTTAAATAGCTCCTACTTGTTCGATGGTACTTCAAATGCGCTGAGAAAAAAGACCCCTACAAAGAGGTATCCAGCGTATTACACTTATCCACATCCTGTGGTGTGGCTTCTTCATTGCCATTACTCCCACGTCTACTAAATCAGGAGAAGAAGTAGCCGTTAAACTCCCCTCTATGTGTCGAAGAGGTCGGCTGAAAAAAGTATTAGCATTAGACAGAAATTCTTGAAATCGTGTGTGTAACGTGATGGCCATGGGATTTCGGTTCATGCCTTTGAGTTTAGTTAGACTGAGAACCTTTTGGCTCAGCACATGAGTGAGTTAGGTGCAAACCTTTATGTAGGTGGTAACGCGCGTGCGGGGCGGACGTGCCACGCAGAGATGTCACAATAGCCCGAGATGACGGAACGGGGTGACTGGGTGCGGGTGACGTCACGCACCAGAAGCGCGCGGAGGTTTGTGGGAGATTTGAAGAAAGTAGGGGAGTTGAGACTAGACACTGGACGAAGACGTTCAACTTTTGGGGCTCGCTGAGGCGAGACAAATTTGCGCGCCGTGGGTGCCGCACGCGATGGGGTCCAAATGGATAAGACATCATAGCAAGACTGTGTCTCTCCTCCTTATGTCGAAACCTTTAACTCAAAGTTGATAAAAAGGTTTCGTACCTGAACAAGAAGTCGTTACGTGTTTTTGAATTTCGAGATTCCTATGTTCTTTATATCTTCTATTGTCATGAACATTGTATGTCTATTTCGCACATGATGTTAAGTGTGGCTATGTAACATGTGTAACCATATGGTTCTCATCATTACTTGAAATCAATTAATTGGGAATGAATTATTTGTATAAGGAAAGAAAAGTGAAATCGTATAATTGTGTATAAATTTTTTGTATAAAAAAAGAAAACTGAAATCGTATAATTGGGTGGAATAGTTGAATGATGCTAAAATTGATTACAAAGTATCACCAATTACGTGAATGACAATAAAAACTAATTTGGGATTTTATTAAACCAGCAACTTTGATATGCCACCGAAGAACCAACCTACCAAACAACTAACCAAAGTATTACTTCCCTCGTTCTGATGACGCCTCTTGTTGTAGTGGTTACTGTGCTTGAATGCCAAATCGTGGTGAGATCGAAATCAAGTCTAGATCTTTTGTTCACTTTTGAATTTATATCCTTGGTAAAAGTATCGACTCTTTTATCCTCCGAACTCTGTGTTAAATAATACCACTACTGTTTTTGTACAAGGATAGATTTGACATTAAATAATCTAAAAAGGCTGGTATGCTCTTAACAAAGGAACCATCGTAATGTTCTTTTTCTCCTCTTTGGCATTTCAACTGTAATATTATTGAAATGACATATTTGAATAATTGTATTGAACATAAAACAGCTGTCATGGATTATTAAATTAAGGCATTGATAAGCTTTTATTATTATTATACTTTACTTCTTAAGAGTTTACTACATCAGCTAACGCTGATGGCTTTTCACTGGAACTTAAGTGACAGCAAGTCTCCTCAAGTGTCCAGGACTCTTCTCAGTATCTGGCCTTTCTCAATAATGCTGTCGTTTGAATGGTCTCCACTAGTCCGCCAACTTCCAAGTCCTCCAGGCCCTTTAATAATCCTTTAGTTACTGTGCCAAAAGCAACAATCACGATTGGTATAATTGTCACTTGCATGTTCCATAGTTTTTTTTTCAATTCTCTAGCAAGGTCGACGTACTTATCCTTTTTTTCACATTCTTTCAGTTTTCTCCTGTGGTTAGCCGGAACAGCGGAGCTGCCAATTTTTCAAATTCTCTTTTTTTGTGTATTATTATAAGGTCTGGTCTTCTGGCTTAGATTAAGTTATCCGTGTGTATGTCAAAGTCCCATAGGAGTTCATATGTCTCATTTTCTAGGACAGGTGCTTGGTTGTACATATACCATTTGTTCGTATGATCAAATTTAAATATCTTGAACATGTCTCAGTGGATAACCTTGCCCACCCAGCCGTGTCTAGTCTTGAACTCTTTCTGTGCTAATTTGCTGCATTCACTTATTATGTGATTGATCTTTTCTTTTCTGTCACCACATACCCTACATTTGCTATTTTGTTGAGTCTTATCTATCCTCTCTTTGATATTATTGGTTCTTATGGCGTTGTTCTGTGCTGTTATTAGGAGTGATTGTGTTTCTCTTATAATGTTGTTTATTAGTTGTTTAAGACGCCCATGGAGTTGTTTTTCTTTTCATATTTGTTTCCTAGTTATTGTCATTCTGTTATCTATCGTTTTGTCAGTATTCTTTCTGATGGCTGTAATCAGTCCTCGTTCGTGTTTTTCTATGTAGTCTTCGAGTCGTTGTATTGATGCGTCAACGCTGTCTTCGATGCTGGCAAGTCTTCTTCCTCACACTTTTTTTTTGATATATATAGTCTGTCAACGTCGTCTCAGGGATGTAAGGCCTCATGAATGGTTATTAGTTTTCTTGTTCTTTGGCCCATTTGTTTAAGTTCATCTCTGGTCCTCTTCAGAAAGGGTCCCGAACATCTAACAAGGAGTATAGCCCAAGTATTTATTCCTTTGATGAGGTTTCTGCAAGAGAGTTGTGTCTCCAGCAGTTTTCTAATACTTTTTGAATTTTGTCTTTCATTTGAACTTGTTTGATAGTGTCAGCCTCCAAGATGCCCAAGTAATTTTAGGTTTCGTTTTCTCTGAGTTTTCTTATATGGTCTTGATTTGGTATATTATTATTATTATTATTATTATTATTATTATTATTATTATTATTATTATTATTTCTATACCACGAATGGGGTTGTTCTCATCATAAGTCCGCCTTTCTCCCTCTATATCTCCTCGCCCCCGCATTACCATGCATGAATTTAACACTGGTATCAGTCGTGTGATCAGGAAACTATGTAGCCATTGAAATTAAAAAGAAATGTTGATATATGTTGTTTTTGTTTTTGCTTTAAGACATTCTCTCCCACATTTAAAATATCTACAGGTTTTTCAATTGTAAACTCTCTTTAAGGGTCATTCACTATATAAGGAGATTTTTTTCAAAATTTATTTTCTTAAATGCTAAGTCTGCACGATTTAAAATCGTTTGAGGCAAAAAATAAAGTCTATCTCACAATGTTGTTTTGTTTTGATGCTATTCAAAACGGAAGTGAATCAAATAGAAAGTTTTAGGTTCTATTCGTTGTCTATCATCAATTTTTTTTTAATGGCAAAGACGTACAAAGAGAAGAATGTGTGATGCGTACAGAGAAAATTCTTTTAGTAAAAAAAATGTTTATAGACTGGCTTTCCACTAACAGCCTGGGTCAAAAAGTCTTTCCATACAGAGAAAATATACTGGCTCTCAGTTATAATCTCTGGGCTCAGGTGCCAGTAAAAAAGGTCATGCTTATTGAATTCTAAGACATGAAAGGACCAATCACTATTGATTACTTTAACAAATGTGCAACTGTAGACAATGCTTCGTGTTGTCAACTCCTTAAGTAAAACTCACCTTATTGAATTATCTTCGTACCTGGTGGGAAACATCGGTTTACTTCTTGCATAGATAAGCCTGAGTCACCTAATGTCACGTTGATGTTAGGTGGTTATTCAGATTTCTGTGGTAACACTATTTATGTATTCTAATCAAGTAGACGTGAGCATCCCACGAGGAAGCTACTTCTATAATACTCTGTCGTACTTTCCTGTCCATAGCAATTTGACCTCTATTAAAATCACTCAAATTCTCCTACCTGTGCATTCAACTCTTAAAAACAAAACAAAAAAAAAAACAAAAAACAATCATGGATAATTTACATGCTTTCATGCTTCTTAACCTACAATAATCTTTTCATAAATTATGTCATTCATTTTTCGTTTTGTATATATATATAGATATATATATATATGTATATATATATATATATATATATATATATCCAAAAAGAAAACACACACACACACACACACACACACACACTCACACACATATATATATATATATATATATATATATATATATATATATATATATATATATATATAAACTACAATATTCTAAGAATACAGACATGATGCATCCTTTAATCTACTTTCAGCAGTTTATATGAAATCTGAACGATATTCTTTTGTCATTTAGATTGCCATGAAATATTCTCTATTGGTATCTAGAGAGAAGTTTATTTTGAATATATATATATATATATATATATATATATTCTAATACCTTAATTTATTTAATACCTTTATTTATTTAATACCTAAATTTATTTAATTTACTTGTGTAGGATATCCTAAACATATCAATTCCATTTTGAATTTAAAAAAAAAACTCCTCAGTAATTTTACATACATCGGTAAGTCAACACAGAAAATAAATATTGGTATTCAAATATGTAAAAATTTGCAATTGTGTTAAGATTCTTTTGCTGTGTGAAAACAGATGACTCATACAAAGTCTCTTACTCACTCTCTCACCTATATATATATATATATATATATATATATATATATATATATATATATATATATATATATATTGGTACTATCTCTGCATAAGGATGATATATCATGTTTTAGATGTGACTTCAGTATATTTTTTCCTGAATGCCCAGGGTGTTTTGAAAGCGATCTTATTCTGTTAATACAATGAGAGGATAAAACAGATCTTTAGTTTTTGCTCTAAGGAATAGAATCATTGGTTACTTTAGATGGTCCATTAAATAAAACTCCGAGTAGAAATAATGAATGTGTGATCAGTGTTTTAATAGTGCATGACTTACTCAAAAGGTGCATTGGGCACACATGTTTTATTTTGCAGCTAATGTATCAAATCTTATAAGTTTTATGAAAATTATATATTTTGTGCATACGTGGATATAGGTGATGATTTGTGAACAGTTAAAAAACACCAGATGTGTTTGTAAAGTCCCATTGCTTGAGGGAAAATCTAAAACTTTAGCTAATGGCTAAAGAGACCAATACGAGACGTGATATTATGTGATAGCAACTAAAAAGACATATTCTGAATGATTGATTTGCATGTCGTGTCACCCTATGTAGGGTTATGTTCCACCAGAAGAATAGAGAATTTGTTTGTTTTACTTTGATTTAGTTCAATGGCATATCAACCATGGTAGATTATTTAATGCCAAATCCATTTTTATATATCTAAACACTTCTATTTCAAACAATTCACTTTAGCATAATTACGTCGTTTAAATGTCAAAAACATTGCTATTTCCTGCTCTTCCGTTTAGTCAACAAAGTTAAATGAGTCCATGTATTGTTAGTTTCCCAATCATGTTGAACATCAGTCATTTAATAACTCACAGTTAAATGTCAAAGATTTTTTGCACAGTTGACTGGGGCTGTAGAATACACCGACTGTACTTCAATGAGTGTCCTATATATGACACTAAACAATCTGATGGTGATGTTCCAGTGATGCTTGGGCTTTGGGGAATGCGGATAAACCCCTTCATTGCCATTGCTCCCAGATCCATTCTGGCCCGAAGTGGTAGAACTTGATAGAGCCCTAGCTATGGGTTGAATAGAACTAAACTGCATACTTATACTGAACTGAATAGTTTGAATTAGAACTGTTTGAATAATTTAAATAGCTTGAAATAGAAATATTTTGACAATTAAACTGCGTACTTGAATTTAAATAGCGTACTCATGCTAAATTGAATTGTCTGAAATGAAACTGTTTTTTGACATTGAAACTACCTACGCTAAACTGAAGGGTTTAATATAGAACTGTTTTGACATTTAACTTTGTGTAAACAAAATCAATACTTATACTAATCTTAATTAGCTGAATTAGAACTGTTTGACTAAACTGAATTGCTTGAAATTAAACTATGTAGTTATGCTTATCTGAATTGTTTGAAATAGAACGGATTATTTGTTTAAAAACGGATTCGGCATTAAATAACCTGCAAGGGTGGATATACCATAAAACCCAAACAATGAACAACCAAAGCAGTTCTTTTTCAAACAATCCAGATTAGCATAAGTACGCAGTGTAATGTCAAAACAGTTCTTTATCAAACTATTCAGTTTTGCATAAGCACACAGTTTAGTTACATTTGACTCATGGATATGACCCTATCAGGTGCTACCACACAGAGACAAAGTTGACATGGGAGTGATGGTAATAAAAGGGTACTCCACACTGCCAAAACCTCAAGCATTACTGAAGCCTTACCATCCGATTGTTTAATATCATATCGTTGGGGAAGTCTTACCCCTCTGTAGAGATTCAGTCAGTGTATTCCACAGCTCCAGCCGACTGGGCGATTTAGGGAATCATGTTTATTATGCTTTCATATTTACATATTTTTTGTCATTGTTTCGTACGAATTTTTGATGCTGTTGTCTTGGATACTGTATTTCGGAATTTGGATAATTTTGATAATTTGACTCATAGATTAGACCCTGATAGGCATTAGCACTCTCCTGGCAAAGTGAACCAAGGAGTAAGTGCAAAGAGGTATTAACCCCCCTCTAAATCTTAATAACTTGAGCGTCATCGCCTGATGCATTTTAGATTCATATCCAGAGTACCATAGTTTTGCGGGGATTACATACATGCAGGTGATGCAGTCAACGTATTCAAACTCCCGTCAACAGGAAGCGGACAGTTTTGCGGATGAGGTTAAATTTGCTTTTTTCTGCTGGATTAAACGCTTTGCTAAACCTTGTCTGTTGGAGTTATAGAATACGACATCTGCACTTCTACATAGGGGTAAGAAACCATTTCCAACATTTTCCTTGCGTATGACAATCAATCGTCAAATGGTGGGGCTACAATTATGGAACTTTGGAGAATATGAAATACCCTTTCATTACCATTACTACCAAGTCCTGGTAGCATTGTCTCCATGGTTAAAATAGAACTATTTGATCTTTCCGTATTCTTGTAACTATTTAAGTGTTCGCAGACAAATGACTGATATTAAATTATTACTACAAGATAACAATGATTGAAACCATTTTACTCAGTGCGTAATATATTGGCCGAGGGATTTCGTTTTATGACTTTGGGTTTAGTTAGGCTGAGAACCTTTCGGCTCAGTGCAGGTGTTCACGCGCGTGCACGGGGTTGACATGTCATTCAGAGATGTCAAAATAAAAATCTCAGATCGGTGTATGTGAATGACGTCATGCACCGGAAGCGTGCGGAGGATTTTGGGAGATTTGAAAAAGTCAGTTGACCCCGGAAGAAGACGGTTGACTTTCGCTTGCTCGCCGAAGCCAGGCCAGTGGCCTTGTGGCGGGTGCCGCAGGAGATAGTGAGGCAGATGGAAAAAACAGAATAGAAAGAATGTGTATCTCTCTCCTTGTGTCGAAGAACCTTTAAACTCAAAGGTAATAAGAAGTTTCGTACCTGAACTAAGAAGTCCTAAGTGTTTTTCGTGTTTCGGGATTCCTATGTTCTATGTATATATGTTATGAACATTCAATGTACGTTTCACATATCCGTATCATGGCTATGTAACAAGTGCAAATAAATAATCAATATTAAGCAAGATTGGAATATTGATTAGGAGAATTACTTATATCAAATAGGAATATATGAAACCATTTCACGGTGAGTAAACATATGAGCTCTGGCTCGTTTAAAACATAATGTTACGTATAAACTATTCGTTAACACGTCATATATATATATATATATATATATATATATATATATATATATATATGTGTGTGTGTGTGTGTGTGGAGAGAGAGACATACAGACAGACTGAGGGAGAGGAGGAGAGAGATACATGAACAGGATTTGTCATTAAGTTACCCACATGGATTTATATGACCTAAACCAACCAACCAACCAACTATGGCTTTAGATTCCTTACTATTCGATGACATTTTCTGCTCATAAAATCTGTTTTTTCTGAACCATAATGGTTCATTGACAATGCTTTTGACAATAAATGTATGCGATGATCAAGTAACCCATAATGGACAATAATAGTCGATTTATAGCGAAAACGTCTGTTTGCTGTGTAATCATTGGTTTCATATAAGTTGTTAATAGTTGCTTTTGTATTTGTTATCAAAAGAGAATACATGTTTCAGATTTCCCGTAAGAGATTCCAAAAGAAATTTGGATTTTTTTTATTCTTTGCCAGTCATTTTATTTTTCCTGATGAAAGTTCAGTGAGAAGCGAAATGACATTTTTAGATTTATTTCCAGTCTCTCTGTGATCTTTTATTGCTGAACATGGTAGATTGGTCCTGCTGGCTTAATCGCAATTGCTTTGAAAAATGATTTTTCCAAAGGATTCCATCAAAGAATTATTACCCAAAATGATTAGTCTTCAAGAGTCATTTATCAGAATTATTTCAGTCATGACTTTTAAATTTGACCCCCTGTCAATGAGGTTTAGAATTCGCCCACTGTATCCCATATAGATAGCTAAGAACCCTCTCCCAAAACAATGTCCAAGGTATGAAACTTAATTGCATCTGATGGTGAGGTTCCAGTTCTAGAGATCTGAGGAATCGGGAAAACTCTCATAGCCATTACTCCCAGGTCCACTTTCAACCGAAGTGGTAGTTACAGTTAGGGTTTTATTGGTTGGTAAAATATATCTATTCTAAAATTATTCGTATTCGTTAGAACTATGTGCCAACAAAATACTTTTAGAAAAAACTACAGAAAAAATGTACATATGAATATACAATGAAAGCAAATGCATAACCTCTTACCAGAAGATAAGCCTAGGCAGGTTGATGTGCCATTAAAAGTATAGAATCAATCATTTAAATTTGGTTATTCATCGATCTTACAGTGACTGCGCCTTGGCGCAGAAAACTATCCTTATATTAGCGTTTTTTTCTACATTGAATAGATAGATTTAACAGTTGTACAAATGACATATCAAATTTTCTTCTCTCGTGTAAGTTAAACATTACCAAAACCTATAAACGCTGCGCTGAATTGTATAATAGATGTCAAATTAAATTTAGATTTTATCATTTGCTATCGACGCTTGTTTCGACTTTTGTTTGTTACATATATTTTTACGTTATATACTTCTGAACATTGGCGCGTTTAGCTTAGAGATTATTGTCGTAGCAAATTGGTCATGTTGACAAATGGTCGATGCTCACGCCAGAATCTCTCTAAAAAAATGAGAGGAACAAATGAATAAAGAAAAAGCAAATTTAATCGAAAAGAAGCAGAGAACATGCCTTCCTGTGGATTGTACTGTTTAAGTAAACCATAAAGTGAAAATAAAAGAATACTAAAAAAAGAAAAAATAGGCAAATAACTGACTCTTTTAAGTGAACTGTAAAAAAAACTCCAAAAGATGTAGGGGATCTGTGATATTAATACTCGTTGATGCTCTTTGGACAGTTATCAGAAATATGAAAAAGAAACTGTGGAATCAGGAGATCTGATGAAGAATCAAAGCCATCTAGACCACAACACTGCTTAAATCAGCTTGAATGCTTAGAAGCACACCAGTGACCTGAGGGTACTTGTTGTCACTCAGATTTCATAAAAAAAACTCCTGTTAATATTAGTGTAAAAAACTCGCATGAAGAAAAATAATATATAAGTAAATAGCTGTACGAGACTTTTTGCTTTTCCTTTACGGCAATGCCCTATAGAAAGGCATGAACACATCTCATCTCATTCCAGCAAAGCTTAATTAGAACATACTGATATATTTATCCAGGATTAAGCTGCAAGTATAGGAGAAAGAAAGGTCCTAATTCAAGCCAGCTTTACTCCGCTTAAAAATCGACATTGTGTTACGTCCTATCTATAGCGGAGAGGTTTCCTAAATACATACTTGCGAAGAGATAGAATTTTGAAGAACTCATTATATAAGACACTCTGTTGACCTACGCTTGGGTAATAATTTTTCAAGATTGAAATTAAAGTTTAAAAGAATGACTGCATCAGAACATATCTTTAAAATATAATCGAATAATTTGATGACTCCGTGAACCTGTGACAGATCTTTTTTTTAAATATGGCCTTTGGTATATTGGCAGATTATAATCTTATTGCAGAATGCAATAGAAAATATGTCTCTTTCAACGCCTCTAAGATTAAGCTGTTAACTTTCCATCTTTATCAGAACGTTGTTGATCTTATGGAGATAACTAAATAAAAAAAGAATTGACAAACCCCCCAGTTTTCACTTTACTCGAGGCTCGATATTTAAATACATTTATTACTTCAACTGTAAAGAGCGTAACACTACAAACGAGTATTTGACTGAATAAAGAGTTTACTTTTCTCTAGCACGCTTGCCGAACCAAAGCTAAAGATCTTGGTCTGTCCTACTATTGACCCATAAATAAAGGGCGAACGAATGGATTCATAGTTTACCTAAAGGCATTACCACGAAGTAAAACAAACAGCTTAATTCAGAATTTGAACACGGATCACCGTGTTCATTTCATGAGGTGATAACCTTTACGCCACCAAACAATGTTTTGTTGTTTATAATAAAATCAGATTCGCTATTGAATGGATATTGTTCACATGTTTAGGCTGGTTACTGTAAGTTTTTTGTTTAAGAAAGCACGGAACTGATTCCATGGCTTTGTGTAAGAGGATCTCACTTCGTCATTTCAACCATTTTCCGCACTTTTAACCTATCGTTACTATTATGTAATATATTCTGATAAGTTAAAGAAGGGTCCTTGTGACGTAATTACAAATGGACTGGACTGGACTGGACTGCAACACCGTATTAAGCAAGTTCAAACTTTAGTCGCAATTTTATTTTCACTTTCATACTATCACGTTCACTTTTTCCCCGTTCTCCTTCTTGCTCTCCTTCTTGCTCTCCTTAGGAAACCAATGAAACCCCTTATTTCTCCAGCTATGGGTCAAATATAAAACTGCTGTTATTCTAAAGGATGTCTTTGGCATAAAATATCCCATGAAGGTTGATATGCCATTAAAGAAGGAACGTAAACCTTATCGATTTTCTTTGTTCCAACTATTCGAGAGGTTCCTGTAAAAAAAAAAAAGAAACCCATTTTGCTGCTTCGAGCAAGCAGCATCAGTTTTGGAATTTTCCTCACCCCGATGCATGTTCCATTACAACTGAATCTTCCAAAGAGAGCAGCTGCAATGTGGATCAAAATCCATTATAAATAATTTCCTCCGAGTTACTGCCCAGTTTTTATATGCGTTTTATCCTCTCTTAGTTTTGATTTCTTATTTGTTGTCAATTTCAAGAGTCAAGCCTTACCAAGGTTAAAGTGCCCTGTTTGCTCAAATACTTAGTCGTAGCTCGCAGAAACCGATATATTCTTGCTTTTTCCGTGTGTGTTAGGACAATCTTAACCGTTTGTTACACCTTTAACCCCCGCTTGTCATTTTGCAACCTTTTCCATATAGTGGTCGACTGGCTTTGGTTTAGGTTACTACATGTATAAAAATAAATCTAGCGTAGACTAATAATGAATATGATATACGAACATCAATATATCAAATAAAAGATAATGGTCTCACACACAACGACAAAACACAGACGATATCCCACAATAAGTGTGGCAGACGCACACTGGGCTGATGGGCTAGACTTTCTCAAAAATACTACTGTACTAGCCAAATACCTGATTGATAGCCTGCTGCAGGTAGTCGGAAACATTCTCTTTCACGTTAACACCAATAAAACCGAGATGATATGTTTTAAACAAGAATGAGCAATCACCATTTTAAAAGTCAAACATCTAAAAGTAGTCGAGAAGTACTAAAAAATGCCACGTGCTGTTTTGGGCAAATCCTGGATATAGGACCAAATAAGACAGCAGAGGTACTGCAACTGATCACCTATCTCACAAACTATCCAAGTAAGATGAAGAAGACGTACTGGTCCCTGCAGTTGAATTAAAGAGGAACTCAAACCCATGGATGTGCTATTGTCCGCCCAGCAAAAATTTACATGCATCAGCTCTGTGCAGACATTGGATGCTGTCTAGAGGACCCGCCTTTTTTAATCGATGATAGGTACGGATGTTGAGGGAGATCTGAGGATCTTTGAGTGATCAACTAGATGTGATTTGGATGCTGATAATGACGACTGTAGATAAATATGGCATTGTTTTCCGAAAAAAAGAAGAGAAAAAAGTTTGTAGCAATTATTTATACCTTAAATACTTTTTTAGTATTATAAGACGGTTAAGAATATGAGCACTGCTGTTGTTCTCTATCCTTTATCGTAGAAAATAAGTGGGTTGGATGGTTTTTATATGGTATCAACTCTTAGGTTATTTAATGTCAAAGTCTGTTCACACACACACACACACACACACACACACACACACACACACACACATACATATATATATATATATATATATATATATTGATAGATAGATAGATATAGATATATATACATATGATTTGCAAACGAGAAGTTTGTAAATAGAGTTTCAAATAAGCCAGATCCAATTTGCTAGCAAACTGTTAAATAGTTTCAGGTATTATTATTTAAAACTAACAATTTAAGATACCATCAGTCATTTGTTTGCACATAGTTTAATAACTTTACATATTTGATTTCTAAGTAAATTGTTTGGAGGCAATTTTAATCTTCAAAGGTTTGAAATAATTTGTTTGCACACAGCTATTGCTATTTAACATTAATGATTATATTCAACACTATTCAATCATTTGCTAAGGCTTATGTTTCTAAGTCTTGCTATGTAATTGCAATTATTCAATTTGTTCACTCAGTTGAATGATTTCAAGCATTCTTATCGATCTCGAATTATTATATTTCGTCTTAATTATTTTGTTGCACACAATTAAATCGTTTCAAGTATTGATATCTAACACTAATCGTTTTCTATGCGCACGTTTAGTTTCAAGTATCCCAATTTAACGCTAAGAATTTAATTTACCATCGGCCATTGGTTTGCACAAACTTAAATGGTTGAACAGTTCTTATTGACCAATATATAGAACCTTATCAGATACAATCGATCCAGGTCAGAGTGGACCGAGGAGTAATAGTAATGAATGGGTGCTCCTCATTCCTCAGCGTTCCATCACTGTAACCTTACCATCGGGTGCAGTTTAATGTCATATCATAGGGCATTCGTTGAAATTTGGAGTCTTTGCCCCACTACCAAGATGCAGTCTACATATTCTTCTGTCCCAGACGACTGGGCTGCGTGAGAATAAAATTGTTTCCGATTTTCAGAATATACATCTCTAGATCTTATTATTAATTCTATCAAAAATCTTAATTACCTGGATTTTTTATCGTTTTCTTTTGATACTGCATCTTGTTTTCATTTCTCAGTTTGTATTTTAAACAGTAACCCTCAGAACCCTTGGCTTCGCACGAACTCAAACCTTTCTACTCTAGGGGCCACCTGTCTTGAGAATAGATGAAAACATAAAATATTGTAATCCGCTGTTTACCCTCTTTACAGCTTGTTAATTAACAGCTTACAACATTCTATAAACAGTTCAGGGTACATAAAGAATAAAAGATCCATTTGTATGAAATAAAATTACAGCATTTTATCGGTAATAGCGATACTAAAATTGGGAGATCACAACCAAAATTCTAGCCTTTCGGGTATACATACTTTTAGTTAGACGCACAAAGAGCAGCTGCTTGTGTTTAAAGGGTTAATTCTTGCGAACAATCAAACATATCTACATATTTAGTGTGTTTACTAAAGTCTTACAATATACAGTTTTGTAAATCAATGCTTTTAGTTTATTATTTAGTCTTTCAGAGACACCAAGTAATCTATTACTAGTCGAGATATAAAAATCTGTAAATGATAAAACATTGTGCTTGCTTGAATAAAGCAAAACAAATTCTGCTAACTTCGTGCAACGGTATTTTTCAACATATTTACAGAAAACACAACCAAACAAGCAATTCATCTATGGGGCAAATAGATTTGACCATGTATGTTTGAAAATTATATTTACTTGATAGGATTACTAAAAACTGCAAACAAGTAACATTAAATTGGCACTGGCGAGCTAAAACATCGGGAAGGTTGTGAAAAGGTAAGAAAATATACTTAGAGACTATCAGTATCGTCTATTGTGGTAGGTTCTTGCTAGTTGCTTACAGCCAGAAGAAATGCTCAAGGAGGGATATTCAAAATTAGACTATTTCGGAAATGTTATGGTAACTCTTTCTACGGAAAAGTGTTAGCCGACCAGCAAACGCTAACATTTATCACCTCTGGATGAAGTCAAGGGGACTCGCCAAGAGCGATGAATCACTGGAACAGGAAGCAAGAAAAAAAAGAGAGAGAGAGAGAGAGAGAGGGAGAGAGAGAGAGAGAGAAATAAATAAATCTGTACTCTTCTGTACAACTGTAAAATAGTCGGCGACCCCAGTCGAGGGTGACTCGAAAGCTCCCTTTCCAATTGCTATAATACCGACGTGTAGTGGAGGGGGCTACTCCATTCCCTGGATTCCTCCACTATATCCTTGATCCATACTTTATAATACTGAGTGTTAAGCAAGGTGGCATCAAGTACCATTTTTTTGAGTCTTTGGTATGACTCGATCTCGGATTGAACCCCGGTCACCAAGACCATTGGCGAAGACGTGAACAAAACCATTACTTGTGATTACTCTACAGGTTCAGAGTAAATATAAATATGGGTTTATCGAGCTTACCTAGTTTATCCATGAATCTAATCTAAGTTGTAATGAAATTCAAGTGTTTCACCTGAAAACTGTGCTTCGTAAGTGTGGGTATCTTAAACATGTTTTGATAGATTGTGAAAATGCTTTTTTGACACACTGGATATATAAAACTGCTAAATAATAGTTAAACTCAAAGAAAATTAGCTTCTCATAACTTGATTAAATCCATTAAAAAAGACAATTTTGTAAGAAGGACTATATTGTCTTGTCATCAACAATACAAATCATGAGTACATTTTTTGAAATTTTCTATCATTTATTAGAATTACGTTAAAAAAAGCATAGTTTGATATTTGATAGAAGTAATTTAGAATATTGATAAAAGGATTGGTATAGTCGGACTCACATTACAATTTGGAATGTTATTTGGTCAAATACTAATGTGTACGACTATATATATATATATATATATATATATATATGCATGTGATACTACTTGCACCATTTGAAGCAGTCTAAAAATATTTATCTAGCTTGAAAGACTCATGTCGTTACTCAAAAGCTTTCTTCTAGTCACACATTAAGTAACATGTACAGACATCACTCAACTTTTCTGTCATCTCGTCCTCAAAGTTTATAAGACTGCTGCTGGACTGAAGAGTTATCTCGACGGACATAGTCGAAAAGAATGTGTCAATACAGACAAAGCTTGCTGGAGAATCAAGAGACAGCAATCAAGTAATATATATATATATATATATATATATATATATATATATATATACTTATATTTATATATTTTGACCCTCGACCAAGCCGTCAATCGAGAGATGCACCTGTGTAAATAACAGCGGAAGAGGGTCGACGTAAGAAAATTATATAACCAGGTGCCACAGACGGCTTCAGTAAGTTCCAGTTGGAGTTGGAGTCAATTGGAGGACAAGATGCCAGCGTGAGAATCAGCTTGCAGACTGAGGGCTGGCGGCCCTCATTGACCCACGGTTGAGCAACACTGCCAAGATGAGAAAGAAATGCTGTTATGGTCAGAAGAACTTTGGGTCAATATGTAGCAGGCTGTCCTCGTCTCCCATTCACCCCTCACACACAAGAAGCATCAACTCTTTCGTGAATAAAGTGTGAGAGATATATTTTTATAAAGAAGTGTGTTCGTTCGTTCATTCAAGTTCATTATTATGTTTGATTATGTTCTGTATATGCATATGTATATGCAATACAACACACAAACACACGCACACACACACACACACATATATATATATATATATATAATGTAGTTAGCTATATTCATAAATGAAACTATTTGATATCATCTATATTGCGTATGTAAATTTAAGTTTTGAGAGTGTAGACACAGAGTTAACCGTGATTGTTGATTGTACAGTTTTTCATCTAAACGATCTGATTTGATGATCACATCGGCGAGAGGGTGTTATTTACTCTGTGCCAAACCTATTTAATCTCTCTCTCTCTCTCTCTATCTATATCTCTCCCCCCTCTCTCTCTCTATATATATATATATGCGTACGAATGACTCATCGCTAAATAATTAACAATAAAGATCGGGTCACGGTTCCCAAAGGAAATGCAATCGGTGACCCGAGTTCAAATCACGGTCGACGCTTCTTGTATTTTACTTCGCACTAACATCCTTGGCAAAGCCATGAATCGATCTGTTTACCTATCAGTTATGATTCAAACACTATGTACCCACCTATAATTGACCTTTTGTCCCATCTATCCTCTGGTGGGCTAATTGGGAAAATAAACACACACACACACACACACACACACACACACACACACATAAATATATATAATTATTTATTTGTCTTATTATAATTGAGAGTATGTGTATGTGTATGTATTGCTGCAACTACGTCACTACTGACATCTTAATTCCCTTACTTTTTAATATATATTCTCTGTGATAATTGAATAATTATTACTTCATCTTAATTAGCATTTTAAATATTACCTCCATGCATTTCTTTCTTTGACGACATAAAAGTCTTCGAGGATTATCTTATACGAATACCAACCTTGTAAAAGTACAGTAGTTGTTCATGCCTTTCCCCAGAGAATTAGTCCGAAAATGAACATAATACCGCAGCTAGAGTCCGAAATGACTTCAACGATTTGAGAATCCAGTACTTGAAACCATTGATCCAAGGAATTCCTCCGTTAGCTAAGTTAGATTTGTATAAAAAAGCCTAACTTATAAATGTGCGATAAACTCAGCTCTGCCAAGCAAGTATTGCCAGGTGGGAAAGCCCATTGGGACCACAATAACATCATTCGCCGCGAACGCCTGATGAACCTCGGAAAAATCAAGTTGGGCGAGCCCGTGGGATTGATGCCTTTAAAATCCTGAATTGAGCGTAATATATCGCTAAGAAATTAAATTTTCAGAAGATATGTTGAGGATCATTTATGTTGTGGTTTTAAAAAAGCATGTTTTTTTTTTTTTTATAAATACTTATTTTGTAATCATTGATTTCTTATATTATCATTTCATTCTCAAACGTATTACAAGCGGTGGTGTATTATTTTATGTTGAAATCAATTAAAATAAAATTGAAATAAGTTTAATCTTTTCATACGCGTTATTGCATAATTTCGTTCGTGTTTCTAATTTGATATAATCTTACATTAAATCTTAAATACGTGCGCACTGAGGTAATATATTTTTACTGGCATATATCATCATCATCATCATCATGTCGTGCTGGTAGCACAGACATCCCTGACCCTATCTCGCCACTTTTCCCAATCGTTCATCGCCTCAGGCAGGTCTTCTGGACAACATCCCGTATTCTCACATAGTTGCTGAATGTATGTTCGTGCTGGTCGTCCTGCTTTTGCTCGGCCATGTGTGGGGGTCCCCAACAATACATCACTTATGAGTTCGTCCCTGCTTCTCCAGCAGTGTTCTGCATGTCTGGTTTGTCTAACCTGAATAGTTTTCGTGATAGGAGGCAGATGGCCGTACAGTTGGTGTCATGTGGGGTGTTGATGCCAGGACTTGTTCAAGATTGCTCGTAGCATTCTTGTGTAATTGCCGTATAGCTTCTTCTCTAGCCGTTTTGTTAGAGACCATGTAGTTCATCCATATAGCAGTATCGATGCGACCGCTGCCTGGAAGAAACTGCGTTTCATTTTATCGGTTAGGTCTGATTTCCATATAATCGATAGCCTATTGATAGCTGTCCATGCTTTCGTTAACCTCGTGTCGATGTCCTTTTTGGTTGATGCGACGCTGCTCCCTAGGTAAGTGAATTTGTCTACTAGTTTAAGAGCGGCTCCGTCTAGAGTGGAGATGTCACCCGTAAGATTATAGCACATATATTCCGTTTTGTGTGCATTAACATAGAGGCCTATGCCTGCGGGTGCTTGTTCCAAACTATGCAGTAGTGTTTCGGCTTGGTCAGGTGTATTTGCCAGTTTCGCTAAATCACCTGCGTAGTCGGCGTCGGTAAGTGTTTTTCTTTGTGTACTCCATGACCGTTGTATCATACCAAATAGAAAACGTTTTTAAATAGACGAAATCTCGATCAAATAAACACAGGCACAAGACGATAATAAATATACATTTTCGATAATGCAGAATGGCAGGGGTTTACGGATATAATATAAAAATCGACTTAGATATCAGTGCATTAGTTTATTAAGCTCAAATCATGTTCATCTATCAACTAATATCATTCTGAACTTAGCTAACTTCAAATCCTATTAGATGTAGTTTATATTTCACTTCACGCTGATGTTCTACGGAAAGTCCAGACTGGGTTCTATAGCATTGGTTTGGCAACATGGCAAAGAGAACGAAACTTCTGAATTCATACCAGCTGTTCCCTGCTTAAAAATTGATCTTGGGTTATATGCTGACTGTATATTAAGAGTTGGGTAAATATATACATACACAGATTAATACATGCGTAAATTTCAAAATACATTTTGTATGAATATCACTAAGACCGCATAATCAATGCCCTGTATATCATCCTTGAGGGTTAACACAAACCTATCCTCTCGTATCAGTGTATATCACATTATTCCTTTCAAAATTCTAAAGATATATTGTCCATATCATATCAGGACAATATTCTGGAGTGGATCGACTCATCGAAAATATCACTTCGGCGTCAAGTCGCCTACTGAATATAACATGACTATGAATTTCGTGCACTCCATCCCATAAAGTTGTGGTATGTATACAAAGATGAGACATACTAAAAGTAAAACTTGAGGAACATCGAAATGCAGTATGTCGAGGATGGATCGAAAAGACGGGTATGGCTGACCATACATAGAAAGAATTGGGAAAACATCAGCCTTTATGGGATGAAATTAAAATAACAGAAAACAAAGAACACTGGAAAAAAACCCTCTTAAAAAAGCAGCGTGGTTATTAAACTAGATTGACCTGTTGAATAAATAAATCCGATTTAGGAACCATTAATCAAAAAAGCTCGATGAAAAAAATGCTATCTTAGTTAAGGTAAAAAGTAATTGTTAACAGACTTGAGTAATATCTTGAAGGTTGATTTATAAATTAGGTTTATAAGTCTTAAAATTCAGTTTGAATTGGCCTGAATGACACATGGCGCAACGGTTATAGGCATTTGGTTGAAAAGTGTTTCTAAAGAAAATCATCAGCTTATTCAATCTCTCATCATCATCATGTCGCGCTGGTAGCACGGATATCCCTGACCCTCTCTCGCCACTCCTCCCTATCGTTCATCACCCTAGGTAGGTCTTCAGGACAACATCCTCACATAGCTGCTGAATGTATGTTCGTGCTGGTCGTCCTGCTTTTAGACGGCCATGTGTGGGGGTCCATAAGAGTACATCTCTTATGAGTTCATCCCTGCTTCTCCAGCAGTGTCCTGCATGTTTGGTTCGTCTAACTTGAATAGTTTTCGTGATAGGGGGAAGGTGGCCGTACAGTTGGTGTCTTGTGGGGTGTTGCCGCCAGGACGTGTTCAAGATTGCACGTACCATTCTTGTATAATTGCCGTTTAGCTTCTTCTCCAGCCGTTTTGTTAGCGTCCATGTAGTGCATCCATATAGCAGTATCGATGCGACCGCTGCCTGAAAGAAACTGCGTTTCATTTTATCGGTTAGGTCTGATTTCCATATAATCGATAGCCTATTGATAGCTGTCCATGCTTTCGTTAACCTCGTTTCGATGTCCTTTTCGGTTGATTCGACGCTGCTTCCTAGGTAAGTGAATTTGTCTACTAGTTTAAGAGGGGTTCCTTCTAGAGTGGAGATGTCCCCCGTTTGATTATAGCACATATATTTCGTTTTGTGTGCATTAACATAGAGGTCTATGCCTGCGGCTGCTCGTTCCAAACTATGCAGTAGTGTTTCGGCTTGGTCGGGTGTATTTGCCAGTTTCGCTAAATCATCGGCGTAGTCGGCGTCGGTAATTGTTTTTGCGGGGTACCTCCTGCCTCTTTTCTTCGTCAGTTCGAAGCCATTCTCTCTGATTTTGTCAATTGATGTTCTAAGTACGCAGTCTAGACAAATGATAAAGAGGTACGGAGCCAGCGTGTCCCCTTTTAGTACTCCTGCTACAATGTCGAAGTATTATGTGTCTCCATCTGGTGATCGTACTTTTACTTTGGTGTTTCTATAGAGAATCGTTATTGCCGCTACGGTTTCTTTTGGTATGCCGTACGCTAGTAGGATTTGTTCCATCTTTTCTCTGTGAATGGAATCGAAAGCCTTGGTAAAGTCTACAAATACTAATGTCGCTTGTAGGTTTTTTGCCCGTACACCTTCAAGGATTCTACGGATGGTTAATATTTGTGAGGTCGTGGATCTATTTCTTCGGAAGCCATTTTGGTTTTTCCTAAGTATGTTGTCGATTTTGGGTTCTATTCGGTTTCGTAGTAGGGCATTGTAGATTTTGGCAGCTATGGATGTAAGTGTTATGCCTCGGTAGTTTTTGGCTAATCCGAGGTCCCCCTTTTTAGGGAAGGGGAGTATGCAGCCCTTCATCCATCTATCTATCGGATTTTGATTGTATACTGCTTTGCAGTATCGGAGCAGTATGTCGTCGAATTGTCTGGTCTTCCATACTTCTGGCGGAATTTCGTCCAGCCCTGCAGCTTTCCTATTTTTAACTTTTCTGAGAACCGAGTCGAGTTTTTCTTGTGTGAACGGTCCTAGTTTAATGTCTAATTGTTTACTAATAATTCTGGTGATAGGTTCATGTGTTATTTTCGGTGGGTTTCCTAGTAGGTTTTCAAAGTGCTGTTTCCACAGTTTTATTCTTTCTTGTTGGTTTGCTGCTTTCAGTTTTGCTTTGGCTGTGTTCTTTCTTCTACTCACTTCGTTTATTGTTTGCCAGGCAATTCTAGATTGTCTATCTTCTACCGAGTCTCTAATATTATCTCTCTGATTTTGAATGTATTCTGTCTGTTCCTTTATATATATGTCTGCTAATTGATATTGTGCCGTTTTTAGTTTTAAGGCATTTGTGTTTGTTGGGTTTTTTCGATAGTTTTTGGAGGCTGTTTTCACTAGTGCACGTTTTTCTCTCACCGCTAAAGTTTCCCATGGGACTCTATATTTAGTTTTGAGTTTTGTTGGAATGCATTTCGCTGCTAACTCGAGGTGCGCATTGACGAAATTTTCATATTCGTCGTTTGGTGTACTTTTTTTCCGTCTTTTCTTGTAGCGTTTCGAATCTGTTTCTTAATTCTAATACGGATTTATCTCTTATATATCTGTTGTTCAAAAGGGCCCAGTCATAGTGTTTGGTTGTCGCTCTTCGTTTGGCGTTTTTTCGTAGGCTTAACCTATTTTCGCCGTGACTATTCGGGGATCGGTGGACACACCCTCGAAAGAGGAGTATGCCTCGCAATTCATTGCACTATTTTTCCATTTCTTGTTTATAAGGACGTAGTCTATCTGAGCTTTAGTATTGTTTGCGTACGTGTATGTCCATAGTTTGCCCTCCCTAATACTGGTAAATAATGAGGAATATTTTCATTAGCTTAACATCTGTACACAGTCATGGTTAACGGAATTAGAACAATCGCCCGTCGTGAATTAAATAAAGAGTTCGGCTCGAAGTTCTGCGTGGACTCCAAAGTTCGATATGAAACACTTGAAGAAACCCGAAACGTTGAGAGTATAGCAATGAAGACAGTAATCCGTATATTCTGAGCGATAAAAATCATTCCTTTCTGCTTGTCGCATCTAAACCAGTAACCAAAGTCATCTTTCCAAATAACTTCTAATAGTAATTGCAACTATTAATAGTAATTACTGATACTAGTAATAATAATAATAGTAATTACTATTGATAGTAGTAATTTCAATTAAAAGTTACTAGGAGAGGCATCTTTAAATTTAACCTGAAGGGAAATACATGACATTGGTCAAGGAGAAGGGAAATTCTTAATTTACACCAGTTGTATACAGTTTCTTCCAGGCAGCGGTCGTATCGATACTGCTGTATTGATGCACTACTTGGACACTAACTAAACGACTGGAAAAGAAGCTAGACGACAATTACACAAGAATGCTGCGAGTGATATTGAAAAAGTCCTGGCGGCAACACCCCACAAGGCACCAACTATACTGCCACCAGCCTCCCATCACGAGAACTATCCAAGTTAGACGAAGCAGACATGCAGGACACTGCTGGAGAAGCAGAAACGAGCTCATAAGTGATGTACTCCTATGGACTCCCACATATCACCGGGCAAAAGCAAGACAACTAGCTCGAAAATACATTCAGCAGTTATGTGAGGATACGGGATGTAGCCCTGAAGACCTGTCAGAGGCGATTAAAGATAGGGAGAAGTGGCGAGTGATGTTCAGGGATATCCGTGCTAGCGGTACGACATGATGATGATGATACCTCTTTAAAACTTGATCTTGTGTCCGATCCTGTCCGTTAGGGAGGGATTGAATAAATACATCTGCAGCTTAATGAGGGAATAAAGCATTTATTCTACCCGACATATATTTCCTTTTCAATATAACATTCTTTCTCGTCAATGGACTTGATTTATGGATGGATATTAATCACACAAAAGGAACATTATCCACTGAAGATTTCAAATGAAAATAAAATAATCGCTCGGGGCATGTTAACACATCATGGTCTGAATGCAGGAGTAAATAAAAGATGCCTGCCAGAGAAGTATGGCTCACAAGCTAGTGACGCATTACATTGTCAGATACAATTTTATTTTCTTTCAGTAAATATTCAGGCATAAATCAATAAAATGCTGTCTAGCAAATCGTAAACTGTAAAAACGATTATAGATCGGCGCGTTTTCGAAATAATTTTGAAATCTTCATCTTTCATTGTTGATAAAAACCCGAGAGAAAAATTGACACTCGATTGTTATGTATTTCCCTTTTTAGAAATTAACATAATTCACCCCCCACAAAAATATACATATATAGAGAGAGAGAGTAAAAGAGAGAGAGAGAGAGAGAGAGAGAGAGAGAGAGAAGTGAGAGAAAGCCAGTTACTAAGCCAGGCTTATATGTAAAATAAGGCAAGAGAACATACAAACGAATGTACAGATTTTCTTGGCAATTGACAAATTCATTTTCGAGTATATACCCACGCCCCACACAGACACACAGACACACACATATATATATTTATTTAGTAAGAGATAGATAGATAGATAGAGAGAGAGAGAGAGAGAGAGAGTCAGTGAAAGAAAAGATAGAAACTACAAATTTTCGTTAAATATGCCAAATTCGTTTACGAGTTTACACACACACACACACACACACATATATATATATATATATATATATATATGCATATTTATATATATACATTATATAGTAAGAGAGAAAAAGAGAAAGAGAGAGTGAGAGAAAAAAGAGAGGAAGTCAGTTTCCAAGTCGTGCTTATATGTACAATAGGGCAAGCGAACTTACAAAAGAAAGTACAAATTTTCGTTGAAAATGCCATATTCGTTTACGAGTTCACACACACACACACACACAGACATATATATATATATATATATATATATATATATATATATGTGTGTGTGTATGTGTGTGTGTGTGTGTTCATACACATACATATGTTTCTACAGAGTCAGTTTTCCCTGAGCAGGGTTTATATATATATATATATATATACAAGCAACTAGTTGTTCACAGTGTGAACGAGAAGATTAATTTGTGTGTTGATCTTTGATCTTAAAAATTGTATTTTAAAATTTGCTTAGTATCATTGAGTTCTGATTGTTTGGTTTTATTTTATTAAAGATATACAAAAAATCCGTCCATATATCCATTAAAAAATGAATAAGTGCAAGTTTATTCTTTAATGTCTCTGTTTAATATTAAAACGGCAACGGTTAAAAAAAAGGTTAACGTAATAATTTAAATTTAAATCTCTGTCTATGACAGGACATTCTTCCCTACGAATGTCACGGTTTTAACAGTAATTCTTGACTTGTCTTCAAACTCAGTTTTTTGGATTGTAAAAAAGAATTTAATCGTATATAATGTTTTCCTATGGTTTCTTTTTTAAGGGCATATTAAACTTCGTGGTTTGTTTAATATCAAAACCCTCTTAGTGGAATAACAATAGTAGTACTATTTAACCCATAATTGCGGGAAATACAGTTCGTAATTTCGCTTGTGTCAAATGGTCTACCACTGAGAGGAGAGAAATAAGAAATTTCCCCTACCCCTTCGAGTTTGAATTAACAGGCCGCCAACGACTGACCGTTAAAAGAGGAATAAGGAATGTAGGTCAATTCCGCGCGACCGAAGTAACAAATCCAGGTTAGAATGAAAGCCAACAGATGTTTGCAGTCTGTGACCGGATGGATAAAGAAGGGGAATATTAAGGATAGATAAAGTAGTCCGAACGAATCGCCTGACTGGGTGAAGGAAGAAGAAAGAGGAAAAATGTTTGGCCAGAATCCTAGAGCGGAAGTAGCACCCTTTTCGTCAGCGGAAATAGGGATAAAGTATTTAGTTTTGAGGACAGAAGTCACCGTGAGAGGAAGCGAGATCTGATGCCAAACTCCTGGCGAAGAAACAGAGCCGGGTTTCAGGACAGCTGTTAGCGTGATAAGATGTATAGAAACTGTCACCGAAATTCCGGGGAAAAGCGGAAAGAATCTTGGACGAGTAGAAAATCGATGCCATCAAGCCTAGCTGTAGAAAATCTCGCTAGCACGTAAAAGAGAAAGTACTCTCAGAAGGAACCCGTCGAAAAGCTAAGTAAACCTTAAGAGTGTTTTCCCCCTCCACCCTTCCTAAGTATTGCAATTACAGACTCTCTCTCTCTCTCAATTTAAAGAAGGAAGAAAGAAAAGAATAAGGAAGAAAGACATTTGTATTTTGATATTATCCGCTGATAATATAGCCGACACGTTAAATATGTGTGTCCGCATGTATTAAAAACCTCGTTATATTCTATATCTCTCCTCGTGTCGAAATTTATTCATTGTGTTGTTTGCTTATCAAGTTGTCTTTTGCATGTTCCTTTTCAACTTCTTTCGCCGCAATTTATTCTCGCTAAATGTCCTATTCGCCTTTAAAAATATTACACGGGAAATTGGAATTGTCGACTACGATAAATAATAATATTATATCTAAACCTAGAGGTTCATATCTTCCATTATCCTAGGGGTAGGAAGAGGTAGTGTCCTGGTGGGTGTGTGTGTTACGTGAAATTTGGAAACCCCTTACCAGCGGTTGTCAGTCTAGCCCAAATTAACCCCCACATTATCTTCCAGTTCCCATATGCCCGAAAAGGGAGTCTTAACTAGGACTTATTTTGCGAGGGATCAAGTGCCAGACTGCCCCGACTTCACACGTGCGAAAAATAAACTGGGATAAATATTTTTATGCCGCGTCACACTTGTGTATTAGTCTGCAAATAAACGAAATACTGAGACTGGATTTCGAACCTGCTTATTTCAAGGCTGAACTTTTGCGACTCTTCGTGACGATATGTTAAAATTTAAGTCTATTTCTCATTGATTTAAGTATGCCCATATATTAAAGTTGGGATTTATTTTAGTGTTTTACCAGTTTTTCTGTTTTTGCATTGCAAGAGAAGCAAATCAATACTGTCTTCTGTTGTGGATACAATTGGGAATATTATTTTCTCTATAGCCAGGAAGATAGGGCAACAGCTACAAATTGAAAAAAAGAGCAGTTATCAACAAAAATGAATTTGACTTTCACTCTGCTAAAAACTAATTTTGATTAATAGTTTAATGATAAAAGAAGCTATGGGGAGTCATGACCCATAAATCATGAAAAAACGACGAAATCAGGATATTATTGTATGAGTACTTTCATTTTCATTAATGCTCTTGAAGTAGCATTTCTGATACATGAAAAAAAAATTATATATATATATATATATATATTCGTCCACCTTTGACTCGCTAATAGAGATAGTGAAAAGTATACTCTATTAAAATACATGTTCAATAATCCCTCAAAACTAATAATTGCGAAAATTTTGCCGATCTAGGAAGGAAAAAATCCTTAAATCATTTTGGATTTTGATCCTTCATATTTTACACAAATACCTTAATGAGCATAATTTTCCATAAAAATACATACTAATTTTTGATATGAAAACCTTTTGGATATATATATATATATACATATATATATATATGTGTGTGTGTGTGTGGTAAAAGGGGCTCAAGTCTAATAAAAAAGCTCTGGTGAGATTCACCCTTCTTGGAGATGTTAAATCCAAAGTCAAAACTGAAGAAGAAAGCTCCAACATCTAACCTCTGCTTGTTGGTATCCTTTGACGGAAAAAAAGTAGAAGAGAAGGTATCTGAAATAAGATTTGCAGTTTGCACAGTCACAAGTCATCTGGTAATACTTGTGACTAAGCTGTAAACGCAGAGAGTCCCATAAGTTTTCATACAAGAATATCTCACAATATTCCCACGACGTACTAATGTCTTACTAACTTATAATCTTACACATCTTGTATATTTTTATGTCACATTTGTTATTTATCAGAATGTTAGAGTTATAATCTTGACACACACACACACACACACATATATATATATCAATTTAATTACCATGACCAGAAAATCCAGCAAGCACCCACGCGTGACATACGGAACACCTGTTTAGACCTTACTGGGTTTCATCAGCAGTGCATACCATAATCTCACCACCAGAGATCGAACCAGCAACCCCAGAATTTAGAATTCGAACTTCTACCAACGGGCCACCAATTCATGCCATGCGCAAGTGATGCCAAATCAACTAGTCATAGTAAGAATGCGCAGCTGCATGATCATATGTATCTTGAAAGTACCTTTTTACCTTACAGAGGACACGACCACCCCGAGGGCCACGACTTCCCAAGTAGGTGTCATTCATCCGCATAACTATATACTACAGGGCAAGAATTAGATTATATATAATGGAGGAATTGATATATTAATTAATATTTATATATATATATATATATATTCTTTTTTTTTAATTTTCATCATACAACGTGTGAAAGCACATGCGATACCCTAGCCTCATCAGCCGCCAACAAGGGTGATAACACAATTTCGGTAGCTCAAGGCGGTACTGCCACTCCTGGCGCTACCGAGCAGCTTTTTCCACCGGATAGGGTATTTAAAAGAAATATATACCTATGTATACACAGATATATATTTCACCTATTGTCATCAACAGACAAACTGTTTCGTTGTATCAGAACACTTCAGTGTGGCTAGACACGTAAGACTCTTGAATCTGGGATCGAAACCCGCCCAACTTTACGTTAGACTATGTATCACACCACTAAGCCAACAAGCGAACTACGTCAGCTCGGGAATTATAAGGCATTAAGTTGTAGCTTTCGTTTTGCCTACATATATATCTTACCGGATAAAATAGTGCTCAATTCGTTCGAAGAGCTTTGTATTACGTGAGTGGTAGCCGTAAATTCCTTCGCTAGAGTGCTCAAACCCTGTGGGGGAGGATCCTTTGCTAGTCACAGTACTTGATGTGGTCTTAGTTCCGTGACTACCACATACGTTTTCGATTAATTATTTTATCAATTTCTTCTGTGCCCAAAGTGATAGAAAGATTTACCGAAGGAGGATAATACAATATCTCCAAAACTTCTTCTGACGGTCATGGTGGTCGATTGGAACTAGTTGCTCGATTATTGGCGGTAACTCTAAGACTAAAAATAAACTCTTCGTTAGCAGATAACAAATATTTATTGAATTAAAACTGTGCAACAACAATATATATATGTTATTTATTAGAAAATTGCTTTTCTGTGTTGAGAGAAAGACAAGTTGATGAATTTGGCTGTTGCTGTTATGCTATCTTAATCAGTCTGTTAATTTTTTTAGAGTACTTGGTTCTCCGGAGAGGCTTTAGTCATTGAACGATTTCTTTTATCATTCTCCTCTCCTTTTTTTAAAAAACCTTAAAGTGACATTTTTTTTCGAGAATTGCCCTGGGAATAAACGTTTTTGATTGGTTAACCAATCATTTATCATTTTGTAATTTTCTTCTTCATTACGTCTGACCAACCAATCAAAATTTTTGATCAACGTCTGTGGAAAAGGTGTCTCTCTTGTGTCTCAGATTTTTAATTTGTCATCTAATCAAGCTACAATATAGGGACTTGGATAGCCCACACCTTGAGAGAGGAGTATCCTTTTTCATATTTACCAATAACTTAAAATATCTAATAATCAAAAATATAATGTTTCTATGTGAAACCCTGATTTGATCCTTTTTAATTTCAATAAGGGGACAAAGGTTAATTTGGGGAGTTAAAAGTTTAAATGAGCCACTGCAGCAATAATCTACGAATGGCATTCTTGATACCTGCTCACTTTCATTGTTTTGAGAACTTGCTGGTGTGCGGATCGCAAGTTTTCTCTGACCTTTTAAATTGACTTTTGAATTTCTTTATAAAGGGAAATAAGTCTGTATTCTTTTGTTTTTACTTTAGAGATTCAATTTTTTCATATTTTTCAAGAAAATTATTATTCTTTTCATAATTCATAGCACCATTAAATCCCATATATATATATATATATATATATAAGTAAAGAAGGCTCCATTTCAATAGCTGGGAGAGGGCGCTACTCTTTTCTCTGGATTGGTACGCCTTACCCTTGATATGTACCTTAATTTGCTGAGTGTTAAGTAAGGAGGTATCAATACCATTTCAAAAATCTTTGGCATGACGCCTCTTGGGATTGAACCTAGGTTTCCCGGATCATTGGTGAACACTCTACTCGCTAGCTAATGAGCCGGTGTCATTATATTATTCTACCCTACTCGTAAGTAGGGTTTAGTGTCCCACAATGATGGATGACATTGTAAATGCAAATAACTTGAATTATATTGATAACGTTGAGTAGAAATTATATTCGTTCTATAATTAAAAGACAAGAGCTCATTAAATAAAGATCAATTTTTGAGAGAGAGCTTGACGTTTTCTATAAGGAAGTCGTAATCTATGATGGGAATTTAGCTAGAAAAATCTGTTTCCACTACTTATGCAATTTCCGTTTGGATCCACGATATCATAAGAGTACACTACACTCACAAACGTCGTCTAGAGCTGTAAAATAAACCGACTACACTTCTGTAGTAGTTACATAAAAGGCAACACTACACATTAGCTCTTCCTGAGCTAGACTGACGGTTGGAAAGGACTCATTTGATTCATTAGCTGGTGAACCCTATTTATATTAAAGGTGCGAGAAGGAGGTGGCTGAGAATCAAACACACTGAGATAGAAGTACTTTGAAAATATTTGAACTATGCGGAAACTAATAAATAACATTAAATAGAAATATTAGTTTGACACAGCAATACTTGCAAACACTCAAATGAGTGCAATTAAATTGTTAAAAATAATTGAATAGTTTCAAGTATTGCTACACAACAATAATAATTAATTATTATTGTTGTGTAACAATACTTGACACCATTCAATTGTGTGCAAATAAATATGCTCTTACTCGTTTAAAACTAAAATTACAAAGAAATTATTCGATTATTAATTAGATATATATATGGCGTAATGGGTACAGTGTTCGCCAATGGTCCAGGAGACCGGGGTTCAATCACAGGTCGAGTCATACCAAAGACCAAAAAATGTTACTTGATTCCACCTTGCTTAACACTCAGCATTATAAGGTAAGGATCAAGAGTAAAGTGGAGCAATCCAGAGAAAAAAGTAACACCCTCCCCTACACCTCGGTGTATTAGCTATTCGGGCCAACCTCGACAAAGGTCACCAACTTTACTTATTTGTATATATATATATATATATATATATATATATATATATATATTAGGAGTTGGCATTAAATACACCACAAGGTTTGATATGCCACTGAACCAACTCAACAAACCAATCTGTGAAAGCAAATGATTAGTGTTGGATAACAATGCTCGAAATCATTTAACTGTCCCACTTTCTCAAGATCTTGTGAGATAAAAAGAAATTGAGAGAAAGAAATTGTTTTAGTAAAGTATTAAAGAAATTTGACGCTTTTGAAGCTGGGAGTATAGTACAGTCCCTACATGGGATAGGACACTAACTATTCTGTAGTATGGAGGGTGACCCTCACCAGAAACAACAATCAACCAGACAATTGCAAACTCTCGTCGAGAAATTAATTTAATTGGAACCAAATGATTGTCCAAAGTTTCAAGAACAGCTGAAAAAGAAAATAACATTCAGACCAATTTTATCAGACAAAACAGTAACTAAACAAAAAAATCTAGACAACAAATAAATAGAAATCCAATGAAATAATCAAAGAAAAAAACATACCTAAAATTTACCAGTCAAATGCCAACCACTCATTCAAAAAATACAAAATCACCTACAAAACAAAGGTCATATAGATCTCCAATCTGTTCAACAAAAAGCATCAAAGACAGACAAAAAACGTGTCTTCCAAAAAGCCAGAACCAATCAAACAAAAAGCGGAAGTTTTTATTGACCAATCTGGAAAAATACATATCAACACAAAAGTGACCAATGAAAGACCAAGAATCACAATCAAACTACACTCAGCCAGACTCAATGGAGACCCCTCGACATAAATAATAACATCATTTTAAAGAATGATAATACAATAATCAGAAATCAACCAAAACCAATCCTATAGTATATAAAGTATGTATATTGAAAATGAGAACACTTAAGTAAACGTCAATACTGAAGATATAAAGTGTATCTAAAACCAATCAGAATTGGCACATACATAATCTCGTACATAATTGATTTTTCTTCTATGGCGATGGAAAATTAAACGATTTAAATTAAGGCTTTATGTGAAAAAATTTAAGTGTGAGCAAACAAATGAGCTCCAACTCGTTTTAAATGTTACCTACAACCATTCGATTAAACATTATGTAAACAAGGTTTTTCTGTAAATAACCATTAAAGGTTGATATGCCATTAAACCAAAAACATTACTTAGCCTTTAAAAATTATATATATATATATATATATATATATATATATATATTAGTCGACCATAGTCGAGGGTGACCCGAAGGCTCCCTTTTCGATAGCTACTACACCAAGGTGTAGGGGAGGGCGCTACTCCATTCCCAGGATTGCTCCACTTTACCCTTGAACCGTACCTTATAATGCTGAGTGTTAAGCAAGGTGGTATCAAGTTCCATTTTTAAAGTCTTTGGTATGACTCGACCTGGGATTGAACCCAGGTCTCCCGGGCCATTGGCGAACACTCTAACCGCTGGGCCAATATATAAAGGACTCTGCATTAATTAACCTCCAATGGTCGATATACTATAAAAGCCAACAACCCAACCTAATAACACATCAATCGATTCAACTGAGAGCAAAAAAATGAGCTCTTGCACATTTAAATATGTTACCTGCAATATATTTGCTTAAAACACACACACACACACACACACATAAACACACACACACACACACACACACACACAATTCAATAAATACTGTCTGTTTTACCTTAGAAATTAGCAAGATGGAGCATTGTTTACCGTAGCACCTGTTTCACTGAAATCATTATTTATAGATCTATTCATGTCCCCGATGTCTACCAGAATGGCCTTTTAAATGACTGCGTCTCGAGAGTATTATTCTTTACCGGAGAGTTATTTTTTTACACTCCTTAGACTGTCTTTTTAGATCTTGGCCTTCAGAGCAAACCCATGTTATTCCCATATGTAAACATTATTTTGAATAAAATATGCCTCTTTTTTTCACATTATACATTTTTCTCATTAAATCACATTGTTTGCACTTCCCAGTCACCGAAGACATAACTCTTTTCAAGCCTGGTTAACTCGATATCATTTGCCGTCTTAAGTAATGGCCTATACGAAATGCATTTGCAAGATTAAATAAATTTTGATGTAAAGCAATTCCAAATAATATAGAGCTTTTTCTCATAGGAAAATTTTATAAAAAATGTATAATGATATTTAAAGAATTATTTATTGACTGACCCTCGTGTATATATATATATATATATATGTGTGTGTGTGTGTGTGTGTTCATATATAGTTATTTGTTGCATCGTGGTAAGGACTTTTCCTTACCACGATGCAACAATAACTATGCAGTGAAAAAGAGTTAATTATTTATTTACTCAAGTGGTACAATTCGACGAATATTGTAAGCCTCGCGCTGTTGGTGTTACGTCGACGTTGGTCTAACTACTGACCGACGTCCTTTCAGAGCTGTCTCTCTGCTTCTCTTTCTCCTCTCTGCTTCAGGAGACACGCGTCTTTTATACTTCCCAGATACCGGAAGTCACGTAGTACCAACTGCTATACAACAGTTATATATGTACATACGCCTGTACTTATTGGTATATTATAAGTTAATTTAAGCCCGGAATCATTTGAGCAGTTTGTGATTTTAAAAACAATATCCATTGAAACGCTGATTTTGCTCATCAAATTGCACGTAACACTTCAATGAAATCTACATATTTTTTATATTCACCCCAAATTATTACGTTAACACTTCTTTGCTTTTTATGTCACAAACATGCTCTAATGAAAATATCTTTTTCAAATCAAAAATATTTCATGGGTATCAAAATTTTTGTTCTTTACAAGGACACACCCGCACGCAATATATATATATATATATATATAATATATATATATATATGTGTGTGTGTGTGTGTGTGTGTGTGTGTGTGTGTGTGTGCGTGCGTGTGTGTGTGTTATTCTGTCCTTCAGTGGCGTATAAAACATTTTTTATAATTTCATGCTAAAGTAATCCTTGTAGCAGAACAGTAGTGTTACTATTTAACGAAACGCTGGGGTATAATAACGCACACGACACACACACACACACACACACATATATATAATATATATATATATATATATATATATATGTGTGTGTGTGTGTGTGTGTGTGTGTGTGTTGTGTTCATGTGATTATACTTGTTTGTAACTTAAATTGCGGAAAATAATGACAAAGAAATACAGCTTACCATGAGTGGTATTTTAACAGTATTCTAAATAACCTGAACAATACTATTTAATTGATTTTAAAAATACACGGATTGCATTGGAAGGGTATGGTTACAATGCATACATTTGACGTCTATAGAGAGTCTCAGTATCTTATAAGGTTATCACTTATTTATATGTTAATATGACTTGTATTTTACATTCAATACAGGTGCGCTGACTGAAAATAAAGTTGAAGATGCTTGTGGTTCAAAGTGTATCGTAGATCTGCTTAAGCAATTTCACATTCTGGACAAGTTAAATTTTAGTACACACTCATTTCCTTTAAAAAGGTGTGTATACATTCTATCAAATGTTGGTAAATAATTGTAAAGAATGGAATTTTTACCCCTGGACAGCAAATAGTCAAAGTGTTGTGACATTTAGTTCAAACATGCTGTACTCTGCTTTTAAAAGATATGGACCTAACGTAATATCTTCAAGGCTGTGTAGTTTGGTAAATATATACATTTGATTTCCACATACTGCTTAAATTCACGAGCAGGAACTTATATACATATATATATATATATATATATATATATGTGTGTGTGTGTGTGTGTGTGTGTGTGTGTGTGTGTGTGTGTATGATTAAATGCATATTCATATAATTAGATAGCTACAAAGGAATTGGGAACTGTATGATCAGATGTTTTTGTACCATGAGTTTTACAAACTGTTTCTCTTCTCCTTTTCTTTAAAATCCTTATTTGCATTTTAGATATTTTGTCTGCGTTCGAAATCTTATCAGCCAGTGACTGACTGAGACAACAGAAAGACTTCAACCATGATGTAGAACAAATTTACTTGCATATATACTTACACTCACAAATACTTATTATATGGATATAATATTACTGTGCATGCAAGTATATATATATATATATATATATATATATATATATATATATATATATATATATGTATGTATATGATGGTGCTTTTTGTCTTTTTATTCATTCCATGTTAATCGAAATTAACTCCCCGTTCATCCACTTCCTCGTCCTTTTCTCATCGACGATGGTCACTTTCTTTTTCTTCATCTAATCAAAATGAAGTGATTCATCGTCATCGGCACTTGATCCTAGATCAACCGTTCAACCGTCCGTGAAATGGACTCAGTAATCAACTGGAGGAAGATAAAAATAATAATGTAGATATTCAATTTCCTCTGCCATCTTTTTCTTCTTTTTTTTTTTACCTTTCTGTTTTTTTTCTCTCTTTTTTGAAACTCCGGCCGTTTTTTTTTTTTTAATCCAGATAAATATTTTGATAGCACATACTTATCTGTCTCGAAAGTTGGGCCTCACTACTTGCACGAAGATTATTTATATTTTTATTTCCTAGAATTGTTTGGGCCGAAAGTGTGGGCTTAACTATTCGTATTATGATAAGTGATGGAATGGAAAAGTGTCGACGAAGGCGAAAATAATACAATAGGTGAATAGAAAATATATATATATATATATAGAATGTGAACGTTGATCGGAATGAATTTCAGATGTGTAGAAGAAGAAAAATTCATGGAGAATTCGAAGAAAATAAAAAAAGAATGACAAAATGAAAATTCCGAAATACAGGAATAAAAACTATTTTTGAAATGAAAAATAAAGAAAATAAATAAAGATTTTTTCATTAAAAAGAAACCAAATGCGGAAGCAAAAACAGACGAAAGAAAATAAATTCAATATGATTAAAGCTTAGGAGAAAGAAGGTGCTAGGAGAGTGATAAAGAAAGAAAGAAAGAAAGAATGGAAGGATTATGAATGAATTTATGAAAAATGGAAGAAGAAAAAATAAATATTGAGAAAGAAATAGATTAATAAGTAAGCGGTCTTCTGCAGAATATATAGAAATGAAAATTTTTTTAAAAGAAAAGAAGATAGGAAATTTTTTCCGTGAGCAGAATAAACGCCAGAAGATAGAAGAACGAATTTCATTATTATTAAAACCCGAGGGAAAGGTGAGAAAATGAGTCGTTAGAGACAAATAAAGAATCCAAGAAAAAATAAATAAAGGAATCTATGAATAAAAAAAGTGAAAATAAAATACAGAAATAAAAGAAAGAAAGTGGAAAAAAAGATGAATAAATAGAACTGAAAGAATTAAAAAGATAGAAAAAAAAGAACGAAAAAGGAAGAAAAAGAAAGAAGACGAAAATCATTGAGAAGACCAGCAGAATATCTGAGAAAGAAGTGACAGAGAGGGAAGAACTTCAAAAATTGCAGAAAAGAAGAAATGTAAAGCAATGTAAAGATGATAAGAAAGAAGAATGAAAAAATTATTGGGAAAACTCAGAATGATAAAGAAAGAAGAAAAAACAAAATGACAAAGAAAAAAGATTGACAGAATGAGAGAGAAAGTAGAATGTTAGAATTAGGGTGAGAAAAGAAAAAGAGAAGTCATTCTAAACAAAAAAGAAGAAATGTGGAATTATTTTCAATGAAGGGAGTCAACATGGCAGAGAAAGGTAAAATGATTGAGAAAGAAAAAAAGAAATAACTTTAGTGAAAGAAGAAAGACTGAAAGATAAAGGGAGACGAAAGGTAAAATTACTGGAGAAGAAATAGGAAAATGATTGCTAAAGTAGGAAAAGAAAGCAACATTAAAAGAAAAAGATATAAAAAAGATTTTTTTAAACGAGTGGTAAAGAAGGGGGCTATAGCAGTAAAATAATATACAAGTAGGAGAAAGATAAAGCAAAAAAAATAAAAAAAAATAAAAGAAATGAAAGAAATAAACGAAGAAAAAACACGTAGAACAAAAACATAACTGAAAAAAATAAAATAAAATCAGAATACTAGAGAAAGAGAAACAGCTGAATGACTGGGAAAGACAAAATGATAATAATTGAAGAAAGGCAGACTGACAGGGAAAGAAGAAAGGCAGACTGACAGGGAAAGAAGGGAAAGAAGGAAGGCTTATTGATAGGGAAAGAATAAAAGCAGAATGATGAAAAAGTAATAGTATAATGACAAAGAAAGTAGAAAGGCAGAATAACTGAGAAAGATGAAAAAGAATAAACGAGAAAAAATATTGTTAGAATGACGGAGAAAGCAAAAACTCAAATTAGAGAAGGTGGATGGGCGTAATGATAGGAAAAGAAGAAAGGTAAAATGAGAAAGACCAGCAGAATATCTGAGAAAGAAGTGACAGAGAAGGAAGAACGTCAAAATTGCAGAGAAAGAAGAAGATGGAATGACAGATAAAAAGGAAAGTTTGAATGACTGACAGCCGAAGAGCGGATTGATAAAGAAAGAACAAAGGTAAAACGATAGAGAAAGAACAAATAGCCGAGAAAGAAAGAAAGTAGAATGATAGATAAAGAAGTACATCTGAATAACAGAGAAAGTAGAGAGGCAAAATGACTGAAAGAAGGACAGAATTACAGAGAAAATAACGAGAATGAGAGAGAAAAAAGAAGGACCGATAGAGAAGGACGAATGACAGAATGATATCGAAAGAAGAAAAGCAGGTTGAGAGAGAGAGAGAGAGAGAGAGAGAGAGAGAGAGAGAGATAGAGAGAGAGAAGAAGAAGTACGAGAGAGAAAAAAAGAAGTACGTGAGCAAAAGAAGAAAGGGATAATGATATCGGAAGAAGAAAAGCAGGTTGAGAGAGAGAGAGAGAGAGAGAGAGAGAGAGAGAGAGAGAGAGAAGAAGAAGAAGAAGAAGAAGAAGAAGAAGAAGAAGAAGAAGAAGAAGTACGAGAGAGAGAAAAAAAAGAAGTACGTGAGCAAAAGAAGAAAGGGAGAATGATATCGAAAGAAGAAAAGAAAAATGCTTCAGAACTCGAAAAAGGAAAGACATAGGAAAAAGTGATTTTAAAATCCGGAAAAAGAACAAAAAACAAATTAAATCCGACAAAAAACGTGGCGAGAAAGAAATAGAAAAAGAAGAAAAAAGAAAGAAAGAAAGAAAGAAAGAAAGAAAGATGAAAGAGGCACAGACTGAAATGCAACAATAACACGGATTATAAACAAAACGAAAAAAAAAGTTAAATGAACGTAAATAAAAGCCAGAGATAACCTGGGGTAAGGAAGTTGGGAGGAGAAAAAAGAAAAAGGAAAGCAAAAAATTGCTTTTAGCTATAACTGTCCGATTTAGCTTTGTGTTTTGTGAATCATTTTTCACGCGCTTATGTCATGGTTTTTAATACCAGAAGAAACACTTAAGCTATATTGAATCGAATATTGGTAGATATTGGCTCCGTTAAGTGTCTGAAGGAATAATAGAGTAAAATCATTGAGGAAAGAAATTGGCATTTGCTTTTATATATATATATATATATATATATATATATATATATATATATATATATATATATATATGTATATATATATATATATATATTATATATATATATATATATATATATATATATATATATATATAAGGTATGCGAAAAATTATAAACACTAACGTTTTAATATATAATTATTATGTCTTTTTGTCTGTAGGTTTGTCTGTCTGTCTGTCTGTCTGTCTCCCCTTTTCTCTGTCTGTCTGTCTGTCTCTCTCTCTCTCTCTATATATATATATAGATATATATATATATATATGTGTGTGGGTATGTTTTGTGTGTGTGTGTGTGTGTGTGTGTGTGTGTGTATAAAAGTGCATTGATATAGACATATTTATTCATACCTTCTTTTCTATCTATCTATCTATCTATCTATCTATCTATCTATCTACCTATCTATCTATCTATTACAGTCTATTCATAATCTATATATCTATCTATCTATCTATCTATTTATCTATCTATTACAGTCTATTCATAATCTATCTATCTATCTATCTATCTATCTATCTATTACAGTATATTCATAATCTATCTATCTATCTATCTATCTATTACAGTCTATCTATCTATCTATTATAGTCTATTCATAATCTATCTATCTATCTATCTATCTATGTTCTTCTGTGCCTCTAATTGTTATTCTTCTCCAAACCTCAAAGACAGCCAAGGTTTTACGTTTGGCCATTTGCGTATTTCTTCACGTTTATATATCCCACTCTTTCTCTCTCATTCTCTCTCATTCCCTCTGTCTCCCTCTTATTCTCTCTTTTATTCTCTCTGTCTCTCTCTCGCACTCTCTTATACACACACACACACACACACACACACACACACACACACACACACACACACACACACACATACATATATTTTATCATTTCTCGTAGATTAAATTAATATTGTCTATTGTCAATAATAAAAAAAATCGACATTATTTTGATAGGTCGAAATATTAATAATATCCAATCATTAGGAAAACATGTAAGTTGTCATATCTTATTACTCAGCCTGTGTTTGTATTTCTGTTTATGAGCATGTTGTCGGTGTGCATGTGATCACACAACCGCGAATAAGTATGTTTTTTGTTCGTGATGTGCAGATATACAAGTGCTTATCTATACGCATGAATGTGTGCCTATATGTCAAATATCTATTTGTCCCTTTTTTGTCAGCTAGACTTATATGTTATTTATTAGTCTGTTTTTGTAAGGAGTATTATCTAATATGGAGGTGCCCATAGTGTAATGGTTATCGTCGCAGGATATGGACACGACGACACGAGTGACTGATTGCATTTCACATAGCACTAATACCCTTGGGAAAGGTATGAATCCAATTATTCTCACTCCTGCTATGGGTAAATAGTAGGGCAGACTAGGTTCTTCAGCCTTGGTGAGGCAACTATTCTAGGAGAAGGAAAACTCTGAATTCAAACCTGTTAAACTCCGCTTAAAAACTGACCTTGTGTCATATCCTGCCCGAGCGGAGGGGTTGGTAAATATGATTATCTAATATGCAAGCAGTGAACAATAAAAATCCTAATTCCCGCGTTCTGCATGGTCTCTGCGAAAGTTTCATATTTCCAATGGTCGTGGTTCGTAGTTTAGGAAAATAGCCAAAACAGTTTATTATTGATTTTGAAATCACTGAGACCTTTCCAACTTGGCACACACACACACACACACACACACACACACACACACACACACACACACACACACTGCGTAAAACAATATTCTTTCCTCTGTCGCTTCGGATCAACATCATCATCATGGTGCACCAATAGAAAGGATTCTCTCTGTCTCTGTCTCTATCTGTCTGTCTGTCTGTCTCTCTCTCTGTCTCTCCATCCATCCATCCATCATCATTATCCATCGCTCCTGGTAAGTCATCGAGACGGCACCTACTTTTTGCACAGAGTTGATCTACGTGAGTCTTTACTGGTTAGCCAACATTAGCATATCCATCTGTAGGAATCCACTGAAGAACGTCGCCTCTACAGCAGCAGCAAGCGTGTCTTGTTCGTCTTACTGGCATCGTTTGTAAGATGGTGCGTTAGTGGACGTACAGCTGCTGTTTTGCGGGGTACTGCCTGCGGGATGTGTTCAAAACAGTAGGCAGCATTGTATAAATCCCATCAGTCTTTTTATCCTGGCATTTCGTTAGAATCCAAGTGGTGATATGGTTATAGTTGAAGTGCTTGTGGTGGTTATAGTTGAAGTGCTTGTGGTGGTTATAGTTGAAGTGCTGATATGGTTATACTTGAAGTGCTTGTGGTGTAATGGTTATCGTCGTTGGAAATGGACACGGCGACACGAGCTCAAATCCTGGACGAGACTGATTGCATTTCACATAGTACTAATACCCTTGGGAAAGGTATAGATCCAAATATTCTCCAGCTATGGGTAGGGCAGACAAGGTTCTTCAGCCTTAGTGAGGCAACTAGTCTAGAAGAAGGAAAACTCTCAATTCAAACCTGTTAAACTCCATTTACAAAATTGACCTTGTGTCATATCCTGCCCGAGCGGAGGGGTTGGTAAATATGATATGGTTGTAGTCTAACAATCCTGAGAAAATACCCGTTTACTTTATCAGAGTGATCAAATTTCTATATGAGAGATAACCTGTCAACAATAGTCCATGCTTTCGCTTGGCGTACATTGGTCCTGCTTCAAGTAGATGAGTTATTGCAATCGAGGGATATCATATTTACCAACTCCTCCGCTCCGGCAGGATATGACACAAGGTCAATTTTTTAAGCGGGGTTTAACAGGTTTGAATTCAGAGTTTTCCTTCTCTTAGACTAGTTGTCTCACTAAGGCTGAAGAACCTAGTCTGCTCTACCCATAGCTGGAGAATAATTGGATTCTTACCTTTCCCAAGGGTATTAGTACTATGTGAAATGGAATCAGTCAGGTCCAGGATTTGAACTCGTGTCGCCGTGTCCATTTCCTACGACGATAAAAATTACACCAGGGGCACCTCAATTGCAATCGATGTATATGAACTGGTAGACTAATTTCATTTAATGAGGAACTGGAACCGTTTTGATTAAAACACATGGACTCTGTTTTATGCGAATTCACATAGAGACCAATTCCTCTTGTCTTCTCCAGGCTATGCAAAAGAGATTTGAGCAGGCATATTCACAAGAAGGTCTAGCTCTTCTCCGTCTATTTTGCCTATATTACAAACTTAGTTAATATGTCCAGTTCTCAAATATTTATATGTTAACACTCTAAATCACAGTCAAATCAGATGTTGTCTTTGGTCACGTGTTAATTGAAAGTAAATCGGTATCTCCAAGCAACCTTCATTGATTTGAGAAATGTTATTAAAAGGAATTATTCGACTTGACACCGGTAATTTAACAGAATCCTAACCACCCGGTGAACTTGGTGACCAATAAGAAAGGGTCAACCATGATAATTCTCACGGTAATTGTGAGAAAACTGTCATACACATGAGTTGGAAGTTTTTGAAAATATTCAGTTAGTACGCGACAGAGAACAAGAAATTAGCAAAATTTCCGGGCTATCAACCCATTAACCGTTGAGGAATGTCTTTAAATTTAGTAATTCCTTCATGGACTAAAAAATCACCCCTTCACGTCTTCCTGACCGGTCGAGAGGTGAGCTGAAATACAATGACTTATATGTTTTTATGGACCCCATCTTCGACTTTTTCCTTTCCAATCCTATTTACCAACCCCTCCACTCGGACAGGATACGACACAAGGTCAATTTTTAAGCGGAGTTTAACAGGTTTGAATTCAGAGTTTTCCTTCTCCTAGACTAGTTGCCTCACCAAGGCTGAGGAACTCCGTCTGTACTACTATTTACCCATAGCTGTAATCTCTTTATGTTTTTTTTTTTAAATCTCCAGCCGTTTTCATCGAGGCCTCACTATGCTACAGTAATCAGGAAAAAAACTTCTGGGATTCAAATATCGTTTTTTACAAGAATAGGAGTTCGCCCCTTTTTAGACGTTTAGCGTGGCATATTTTACTAGGCGAGCGTCGGGTTTTTGTTCTAGCTTCGATGAATAGGAACATATTCCCGATTAATTATGTTCTAAAAGTGTTTAGTTAGCACTTGGAAGCATGGCCCAATACGATGGAAGTGCGTCGTCTAAGCAGATTATAAAGTTTTAGTGCTAATGTATCTCTTTGCAGAACTCCAACAACTATGTCGAAGAATTCTGTGTCTTCATCTGGTAGGCGAAGCTTGACTTTCATGATTATATTGAACATCATTATAGCTCTAACAGTTGTTTTTTCTCGGGGAGACTGTAAGCAAGAAGTATTTGCTCCATCTTTCCTCTGTCTATGGAGTCAATTGCCTTGGAGAAATCTACAAGCAATAATGTCGCTTCGATATTTTTACACTAACTCCTTCAATGATTCGATATATTGTGAGAATGTATGATTCTCTGTGTGTATTTTTCTGCAAACTCTTCTGATTTTTCCGAAGAATATTGTCAATTTCAGGTCCGATGCAATTGAGAAGCAGACCATTATAAAACTTAGCCAATATTGAGTTATGCATCTGTAGTTCTTGATTCTAAGGTCACCTTTCATAGGGAATGGGAGACTGTAGCCTTTTGTATATACCTCTGTAGTATTTTCTTTATATACGGCGTTGAAAAGTCGAAGAAGAAAATCATCAAATTTACTTGCTGAATATTTTGTTGGGGCCGGCAGTTTAATGCTTTTAATTTTTTTTAGTATTACGTTGATGGTTGGTTCGTTGTTTGGTTTTTATGGCATATCAACCTTTGTTGGTTATTTAACGCCAAATCCATTTTTATGCAAATAGTTCTATTTCAAACAATCCAGTTTAGCATAAGTACACAGTTTAATTGTCAAAAACATTTCTATTTAAAGCTATTCAATTTATTCAAATAGTTCTAATTTGGCTAATTCAGTTTAGTATATGTACAGATTTTGTTTACACACTGTTAAATATCAAAACAATTCTATATTGAATAAATCAGTTTAGTGCAAGTAGTTTCAATGTAAAAAAAAAAGGTTACATTTCCAAAGATTCCGTTTATCATGAGCACGCAGTTTAAATGTAAGTACAGTTTAACTGTAAAAAAAAAATCAACTTATTCAAACAGTTCCAATTTAAACAATTCAGTTTAGCATATGTATGCAGTTAGTTCTATTTATCCCATAGATAGGGCCCTGTCAGGTGCTACCATTCTGGGCCAGAGTGGACGTGGGAGCAATGGTAATGAAGGGGTGCTCCGCATTCCCCAAAGTTTCAGCATCACTGGATCCTCACCATCAGATTGTTTAGTGTCATATCCAGTACACTCATTTGGGGGAGGGTCTTACTCCTCTGCAGCGGTGCAGTCGGTGTATTCTACCGCCCCAGCCGACTGGGCAAAGTATTACGTTGAGTTCTTCTAGAGTAAACTGTCATTGTTTGATGTTTAGTTGGTCATTAATAAATTTAGTGATTGGTTTATTTGTGACTTTAGGGAAGTTTCCAAGCAAATTTTGAAATGTACTTTGCACATACGAAATTGTTCTTCTTGGCTTCCAGCTTTTAGTTTTGATCTCTAGGTGCTCTTCCTATAACTCACCTCATTTATAAATGATTGTCTGTTTTTTTACCGAGTTTCTTATTTTATTGATATGATCGTAAATATTCTAATAAAAATACTTTGTGTAAGACCACTTAGCAGAACGGTTATCGTCGTAGGAAATGGTATGGCTGAGCCGAGTTCAAATCCTGGTCGAGGCTGATACTGTTTGAAAGACATGAATCCATATGTCCTCTCTGCTACGATTAAATAGTATGTATTTATGCACAACCTCCACGGCAGGCAGTATGTGATAAGAATCCATTTATAAGCGGAAATAAACTGGTATGAATTCAAAGTTTTCTCTTTTCAAGGAAAGATTTTAGGGAAGACTGGGTTCTTACGACTTGGTGTAATAACCAGTTAAAGAATATTCTGAATTCAAAGCATCTTTACTTTGCTTAAAAATTAATCTTGTGTCACATCCTGCTCGTAACAAAGGAGTTGAATAAATATATATTTGGCGTCGGATCTTAAATATACAGAATAGAAATTTAAGAAAGATTATTCTGTTATTTTTATGTCACTAACTGCAGGTGTTTTCGAATTGAGCGAAATGTACGATATTTTGAAATTTAACAAAATGTTTGAACAGATCTTTTTTCATTGCTGTATAATTATAACTCATTTCTTTTTTTGTGATAAAATTAAAAGAGTTTAAAAAAGAAAATATATGCAATATTGAGGCAGGTGCAGATAAAAGAGGAAAATAACTATTTTAGACCTTTTGCTATGAAGATTAAACCCCCGACAAAGCGTATCTATCTTGTCTTAAGAATTATTCCCTTTTATATTTAGCATGAAGACTGAACGCAAAATCAAAACTAGCTGTAAGAAAGGAAGGTGGGTATGATTAAAAGACACCGACATAAATTTGTGAGGCTGTGTTTTTTCTGATTGTAAAGATTAGAAGGGAGACAAAAACCTAAACAAATAATAAAAGACAAACAGAAGAAATGATTTGAGAGATAGAAAGTTGTAAGGATTATAAATAAAGGAGATAAAAATAAAAATAACATGAAAAAGAGTGCATTATCATTTTAATCTTTACTAGTTTTCTGCATCAGCGTTAGTTAGTGGTCTTTTACTGGAGTCAGGGTGACAGTAAGTCTCCTCAGGCCTCCAGTACCCTTCTGAGTATTTTGGCCAATATCAACAATATTCTTGTCTGGATGGTTTCTATTCTTTTGATTTCCAAATCTTCTAATCGTTTTACTAAACCGTTCGGGACTGTTCTTAGATCAATAACTGCAAACAGTATCACTGTCATCTACATATTCGGTTATTATTATTTTACACCTTTGAGAGTTTTTCATGGTAGCATCAGCTGATTGTTTTTCTCAGGAGTTTTATTGAATGCCAGTCTCTTAAGTACTCAGGACTCTTCTGAATAATACTGTAGTCTGGATTATCTCCACTTTTCCTTAGATTTCTAAGTCGTCTTGTCTCTGTACCAATCATTTGAAGAGTGTTCCGAGTTGCACCAATTACAATTGATATCACCAACATCTCTAAGTTCCATCATTATCCCTATTCCTACTTTTAAAATGAGAATCTTCCCCTATAAGTCTAAGTGACAGCAAATCTCTTATGGTCTTCAGGACTACTTTGAGTGATCACGCTGATCTTAACAATGCTGTGATCTGGAGGAGCTTGATTCTTTCTCTGTGCTTCAAGTACTCTAATCTCCTTTCCAGGTATTTGTGGACTTTCCAAGTGGTATTATTCCATAGTATTTTCAGCTCCCTGAAAAGGTCTAAGTATTTGTCAGAATTTTAGTTTTCGTTCATTTTACTCTCTGGTCTGTTGGAAGTAAAAAATCAACTTAATGACGTGTTGTTTTCTTCTTGTTAATATACACGACGCCTGATCTGACTTGAATTGGGAGATCCATTTGTACCTCAAAGTCACAAAGAACTAAATGGGAAAACATTAATCCCTTGCACAGTTCCCAGTGCATCATCTTCCCAAAACAGACATGCTTTAATTTGTGTTCGTTTTATGCCAGTTTGCTGATTTGCTCATAAGGTTTAACCGTTTCATTTCTCCCGCCACACTAGCTATTCTTCATACTATAATTATTTCTCTTTTAAAAGTTTTCCACAACAATATCAGCTGATTGTTTTTCCCCGGAGTCAGAGTTAGCGCAAGTCTTCTCAAGTTCCAGCACTCTTCTCAGTATTCTGGCTGATCTCAACAGTGCTGTAGTTTAGATGGTCTCCACTCGTCCTCTTATTTCCAAGTCTTTCAGTCCTTGTAACAAACCTTTGGTGACTGTACGAAGCACACCAATGGCAATTGGAATCATAGTCACTATCATGCTCCCCAGATTATTCAGTTCTTTTACAAGGTACAGGGACCTATTTCTTATCTCCCTTTTCTTTTTCTTTTGATTTTACTCTATGGTCAGCCAGAACGACAAAGTTCACAATTCGGCAAGTTATTTTTTTGTTGTTGAATATCCCTAGGTCTAGTCCTTTGGCTGAGATTAGATAATCCGGTTATATATCAAAATTCAAGACACTTTTGTGCGACTTATTTTTGTAAGACGTATTCTGTGTTATGCATATACCATTTGTTCGGATACTCAAATTTAAACTTCTTACACAATTCACAGAGGGTTAGCATACCCACCCTGTCGTGTCTAATCTTATAGTCTTTTCCCGTTGATTTACTGCATTTGCTATTATATGATTGTCCCCATGACCACTCAACCTAGATATATTAATTTTTTGTCTCTTGTCTATACTTGCTTTGACATAGTCCTTATGGCATCATTTTGTGCAGCAATCAAAAGAGATTATTATTATTATTATTATTCACTCATTAGAGCTTTTCAAGTCAGCATTAGCCGATTTGTTTTTCACTGGAGTCTGAGTGACAGCAAGTCTCCTCAAGTCTCCAGGGCTCTTCTCAGTATTCTGGCCGTTCTCAATAATGCCGTCGTTTGGATGGTTTCCACCCGTCCGCCAACTTCCAAGTCCTCCAGTCCCTTTATTAATCCTTTAGTTACTTTTCCAAACAGACCAATTACAATTGGTATAATTGTCACCTGCATGTTTCATAGTTTTTTCAATTCCCTAGCAAGGTCAAGGTACTCATCCTTCTTTTCACATTCTTTCAGTTTTATTCTGTGGTCAGCCGGAACAGCAAAGTCGATAAGTTTGCAAGTTCTCTTTTTGTTTGTTGATTATTATTATATCTGGTCTTCTCGCCGAGACTAGGTGATCCGTGTGTATGTCAAAGTCCCATTGGAGTTTATGTGTGTTCTTTTCTAGGACACGTGCTGGGTTGTGCATATACCATTTGTTTCTATGGTGGAATTTAAATTTTTTGCACATCTCCCAGTGGATCACTTTGTCGACCCGATCATGTCATATTCCTTTTGCGCTTATTTGCTGCATTCACTTATCATGTGGTTGATGGTTTCATCTCTGTCACCACATAGCATGCATTTGCTATTTTGTTCAGTTTTATCTATTCTCGCTTTGATATGATTGGTTCTTACGGCGCTGTTTTGTGCTGCCATTAGGAGAGATTCTGTTTCTCTCTCAAACTTTCCTTTTCTTAGCCATGTCGTGGTTTTGTCGCGTGAGATGTTGTTTATTAGTCGTTTAAACTGACCATAGAGTTGTTTTCCTTCACATTGCTGTTTCCTAGTTATTGTCATTCTGTTGTCTATCGTATTATCAGTATTGTTTCTGATAGCTGTAATGAGTCCTCCATCGAGTCATTGTATCGATGCGTCAACGCTGTCTTCAATGCTGGCAAGTCCTCTTCCTCCCTCTTTTCTTCAATCATATAGTCTCTCAACGTCGTCTCTTGGATGGATGTAATGCCTTATGCATTATCATTAGTTTTCTAGTTCTTTGATCCATTTGTTTAAGTTCGTCTCTGGTCCACTTGAGAAACGGTCCGGAATATCGAACGAGTGGTACAACCCAGGTATATATTCCTTTTGATAAGGTTTCTGCTGGAGAGTTTTGTCTCGAGTAGTTTTCACGTTCTCCTGAGATATTCTTTTTGAATTTTGTCTTTCATTTCCACTTGTTTGATGGTGTCAGCCTCCAAGATGCCTAAGTATTTGTAGGTTTCGTTTTCTGCGAGTGTTTTAATCTTATCTTGGTTTGGTAGTTCCATTCCGTCCATTAACTGTCGTTTGCCTCTTTTCATTAAAGGCATTGAACCCTTTTCTATGCCAAATTCCAAACCTATGTCCCGACTGTATGTTCTAACTTAGTGTATTAGGGTTTTCAGTTCTTTTTTTATTTTTTGCAAATAGTTTGATGTCATCCATGTACACTAAATGATTCAATTTTTCCTGCGATCTACTAAGTTTGAATACGGCTGTGCATTTTCTGAGTATGTGGTTAAGTGGCATCATGGCAATTATGAATAGTAAAAGTGATAGAGTACCTCCTTGGAAAATACCTCTTTGGATCTTTGCTTCAGCTAGTCTTCTTCCTCCTGCTGTCAATTTCACTCTCCAGGTTTTGGTGGTTTTGTCAATGAAGTTTAAGACTTCATCTGATATTTTGTACATTTTGAGGCTGTTTATTATCGGGCTATGTTAAACCATATCATATGCTTTTTTGTAGTCAATCCAGGTCATAGCTAGATTTTTCCATCTAGTTTTGCTATCATTTAGAATGTGTTGATCCTTTGCAGCATCCTTTCTGTTCGTCAGGGAGCAATCTGCGGCTTGTTAGCGAGTAGTACATTCCGTCCTTTATTTGTGCTGTTAATATTTTCCACGTCATGGGTCTGTAATTGTTTGGTGCGTTTCCTTTGTTTGGGTCCTTTTGTATCAATGTGGTCCTTCGTTTGGTCATCCACTTGGGTACGTGTGCTGTTTGTAGGCATTTACTCCTTCCGAGTTCCTCCCACCCGTATTAGCTGATGGTATCTTATCGGAGTCTAAGTGACAGCATGTGTCCTATGGTATTTAGGACTCTTCTCGGTATTCTGGTCGATCTCAGATATACTATAGTTTGGAGGGTATTGATTCTTCCTCCAATTTCCAACTCTTCCAACCCTCTTTCGAAGTCTTTGAGGGCAGTTACAAACCCAATAAGCATATTTCTTAGTTTTCTGGCAAGGTCTAAGTACTTATCATTCTATTCGCTTTCTTTGATTTTCATTCTGTGGTTTGTTGTGACGGAAAAATCTATTTTACAGCAAGTTCTCGTATTCTTTTTCTTTTTTTTTTTTTTTGGTTTCTAGTTCTCGACTTCTGGTTGACATTAAGTAATCTGCTTGTATCCCCAAATCTCAGAAAATATTGTATCAAATTCTCTAGATCGGGCTCTGCTTTATACATGTATCATTTTTCAGTATGATAAAATTTCATTTTCTTACACAGTTGTGAAAACGTTACCCCTCACCCCACCACATTAACTTTCTCAGTTTTCTAACCATGTCTTCTTCTTAGCCGGCCGGTGATCAACTAGTGGCTGAGGGGGTAACGCACATTTCTTTACCTACACAAGAATACGATCGAGGGAGACAGGAGAAAATAGAAAGACAAACGAACAAACAAAGCTTGGGGTTACCAAGGGCAGAGGAAGGTGTTGCAACACTATATGCAAGTGCAGACTATCGCTAGCGTGGGTTACTAGCGAAAATTCCTCAATGCTACTGGGATCAGACATCTTGAGACTCTTCTTCACTGGACCCTATCTTGTCTCCTCGCCTATCTGCTCGGTGTCTGGTGTTGACTGCCCCTCCGTGGATCCACGCCAACTGCCTCTGCTCCTGTCCAACTACCAACTGCCTCTCTTGGTCTCCTGCCACCAACTGCCTCTCTCTGGTCCTTGCCTCTCTCTGGTCCTTGCCTCTCTCTGGGCCGCGTCGTCAACTCTCATTCGCCTCCCCGTACCACTTCCGGGTACGGCGAGATTTCATGTCCAAGAATCCTTTGTCTGGTTTCACGCCAAAACAGACAATTGAATCGTCTGCTTTGGCAGCCTACCCCCATAGTGCTACATACTTCCCTCTCTTACCCTTGTCATTTATTCTCAATAAATTACAACACAATTTAACAAGCAAAAAAAAAACAAGAACATTTACAGGAAGTAAAAACCGAACTTACAAAATTTTAAAGGGGTTCGGTCGTCCCCTAAAAAAAATAATAAATAATATAACAACAGCATATCATCATACACAAAAAAAAAAAATTTAAAAATAAAAAAATATTGCTGGATTCAGCTCTTCCACCTTGCTCTCCTGTGAACAATTCTGGGGTCTCCTGACTCATCCCTATTCTTTATTCCAATAGGACTTTTCGATTCACCTCCAACAGTATTCAATTTTTCTTCAATTCGCCCCGCCCCCACCCAACAGAACACAGGGGAATTTTAACCACCCCTACCCAACAATTTCAGGAGGATTTTTCCATTCACCTCCAACATTATTCAATTTTCGAACATTTCACCCCATTCTTCAACCCATCAGAACACAGGGGAATTTTAACCACCCCTACCCAACAATTCAGGAGTATTTTTGGACTTGTCTCCCCCACTTTCCTTACGACGCGGGAGCATCAGTAATCTCCGCAGTTCGATCGGTGTCGTAACAGGAATAATGTTCCAGAAAGCACTGTGGAATTCACTTCCCAACATGGGGGCCTTCACTGCCCCCAGCAACAAACAAAACAAGTCTCTCAGCCATCAATCACCATGGATTTTCAAAAGATAAGAGAAAAAAAAACAAAAAAAACAAAGCAATTGACACCTTCTCCCAGCTCGTCCAGCCATGACCAGCCAGGGGGGAGGAGCAACCGGACACCGCCCCGCGCCCAGGTATCGTCTTCCCAACCCATCGTCAACCGTTTCCTCGGTACCATTTCATCAATTCCATGTCAATCAGGCCACTCGCCCTCCCAAATCATCACTTGTATAACTTACTACCCCTCGATACCAGTCCGCGAAACGGGGCCCCCGTGCACCCAACCCCCCCAGGGGAACACGATCAGACGAAGTGAAGAAGTGCCAAGAGCAGTTAAACTTACGAAAAATAAACCCAGAAAATCCATGAAGGTAAAACAAAAATAAAAATAAATTAAATTAAAAAAAAATAAAATAAAATAAACAAATAACAATAAACAACAAAGCAAATGACACGGTAAGCCCAGTCCCCCAAAACCAACAAAAAACAAGGCAAAGTATAACAAAAAAAAACAAACAAACAAAAAAACAAAGGATAGCAAAAAAAAAAAAATCCACACAAGTTAAACAAAAAAAAAATTAATAATAAACAATTCACAGACAAAAAATAAAAAAGAAATAAAATAACTACAATTGACAAATATATAAAAATAAAATTGTTCTGAAGGAATCTGTCACGCATCCACCTTCTAACCCTTGTCTCTCTTCCCTTGAGATCTTTGCCCACTTCCACCATTTCTCTTTGCGACTTACTTTCCTTCTCTCCTGTCCACTTGAATTCTTCCCTCTACTGGGGGTGGTGTGGGAGGGGATAGCGTTTGCTTCCAACCGTTTTTTTTTTAAATCCACAAAAAAAACAAAAACTTTCTTTTCTTCCTAATTTTTAAAGTTTACTTATTCTTTTTCTTTCTTTCTATTTTCTTTTTAACAGAGACAGGCATGGATGCAGTGACAAAAATTCCCTAGCAATCTTTCTTTCTACTTTTCGTTCTATCTTTTTCTTTCTTTTTTTTTTCTTTCTTTTTCATGACTTTATCTGTTCTTCCTTCTTTTTCTTTGTTCAAATTTTTCCGCCATTTTTATTTTTTTTTTAATTTTTTTATATTTTCCAGTAGAAGCTTTCCTCCACCTTCTACCCTCTGCACTCGGATGATCCGACTTTGACCAGTCGATTTTAACCTAGAAATCTCACTTTCTCTCTAATTTTTCGTTTCATCTTCCCTTTCTCTGGGGTTTTGAAATACCACAATTTTTTTTCTTTTAGTGAACCTTGCAGCAAAAAAAAATTTTTTTTTTTTTTAATCGGTGACTTATCACCTTTCCAGCATAAAAAAAAATTACTATAAAACTTCCCAGAACGGACTAACTTTCTTAAGCCACTGGTCCTAACACTTAAGTATAAAAATTTCTATGTGAAACTGCTACGAAGAAGGAGAAAAAAAACGTTTGAATTCTAGCGGTCAAGATAAGTGTGAAAAGAGGGTAAGGGAAAAAATTTTTTTTTGTTCTTATATTCGAGTGCAGGTGGGTGGGGAATGTGTATTCCTACCTTTGTAGATTTCTTCCTTTTCAATCTTTTTTTTTCTTTTTCTTTGTTTCTTTCGTTTTCTTTTTCCTTCTTTTCTTTTCTCGTTGCTCGCAGGGTCCTTATTGCATTTTTTTTTCTTTCTTTTTCGTCCGCTCGCTTCCCGACTCCTTCATCCCTCGATTCATTCCTATTTTTTTTTATCAGGTTTTTCTTCATCCTGGTCACGGCACCATTGTGAAACGTTACCCCCTCACCCCCCACATTATCTCTGTCTTCTAACCATTTCACTTCTTAGCCGGCCGGTGATCAACTAGTGGTTCGAGGGGGCAACGCACATTTCTTGCCACCACACAAGAATACGATCGAGGGAGACAGGAGAAAATAGAAAGACAAACGAACAAACAAAGCTTGGGGTTAACCAAGAGCAGAGGAAGGTATTGCAACACTACATGCATGTGCGGACTATCGCTAGCGTGGGTTACTACCGAAAATTCCACAATGCTACTGGAATCAGACATCTTGAGACTCTTCTTCACTGGACCCTATCTTGTCTCCTCGCCTCTCTGCTCAGTGTCTGGTGTTGACTGCCCCTCCCTGGATCCACGCCAACTGCCTCTGCTCCTGTCCAACTACCAACTCCTCTGTGGTCTCCTGCCGCAACTCTCAACTACTGCCTGCCTCTCTGCTCTCCAGCCACCAACTCTCCTCTCTCCTGTCCAACTACCAACTGCCTCTCTCTGGTTCGCGTCGTTAACTCTCGTTCGCGTCCCCTTACCACTTCCGGATACGGCGAGATTTCAGGTCCAAGAATCCTTTGTCTGGTTTCGCGCCAAAACAGACTCGTCTGCTTTGGCGGCCTACCCCCATAGTGCTACACAGTTTCCACTGGATTACTTTCTCCCATCCATTCATGCCTTTTGCGGTAATTTGCTACATTCTATTATTATTGTATAAATCGTTTCATCTCTATTACCAAATAACCTTCACTTGCAATCATGTTGCGTATTATATAGTTTCACTTTAGAATTACCGGTCTTTATGGCGTTGTTTTTCCTGCTATTCGAAGAGATTCAGTTTTTCTCTCAGGTTTCTTTTTTGTTGACTTGTTATTATTTTCTTGTGTGAGATTTCGCCAGTTTGTTACTTGAAATATCCTTACAGTTTTTTTTTCTTCCCATTCTTTTTGTCCCTATGCTGTCATGGCGGTTATTAGCAGCTGTAATAAGTCTTTCTTTGCTCTTTTTAATGTAGTCTTTGGGTCCTCGTATTGATGCATACACGCTATCTTCGATGTTAGTGAGTTCTCTACCTACTTCTTTTATTGACACTTAAAATCTGTGTCACTTCTCGGATGCAAGGTCTGATAGATCGTTAGTAAGTCTTTTTGAATCTTCTCAGCATTCTCCGCAATCTTTGACTTATATAGTCTCAATTTTATCCAGTTGTTTTCAATTCTTTCTGTCTTTCTTTTTAGTGTTTTGAGTTAGTATCAAGTTCATCAACTACAAATGTTATCACCGACACCCTCTTGTTCCATGGTCTTATCATTATAATTGTTGTTGTTGTTGTTGTTGTATATTTATTAATCTATTTATTTATCTAAAACTAAATCCTTTTCATATACCAATATCATTTTTTTTATTGAACCACGTACATTATATATGTTCACAGCATTTTCAATTGCAATTGATATTGTATTTGGGCTGTATATCGATATTCCGAATATATTCTTTGAAGTTGTGGATATTCCAAAAAATATTTACGTGAAGTGTAAACGATTACCTCCAAATGTAGCTTAGTCACTATTGACTGCAATATCGGTGATGGCTAATTGCAATAGAGAGCTAGAAAGACACAACTCGTATTAAGCATTCTAATCTTGTTGATGTCTTGATTTTTGTTGCTTTTTTTTTGTTTTGTTTATTTCTGTTCTGGTTGAGCCGTGGTAGCAGGATCAGATAGATCACCGACACAAACGTGTA